>CM055125.1:86744739-87344739 GCA_029206835.1 Rana muscosa | reverse complement strand
GCCATTTGGCAAGGAATTTACTTTCAACCGTAGGGACAAGTACCAATATCCTATCCCCCGGGGAAAAGGTACGGGTCTTGGCTCCACGGTTGTACACTCTCTGCTGTGCCAACTGCGCTTGGGCCAAATGTTCCTTCACGATGGGCATTACCTGTGCAATTCGATCTTGCATCAGGGCGACATGCTCAATCACACTCCTGTGGGGAGAACTCTCACTTTCCCAAGTTTCCTTGGCAATATCCAACAGCCCTCTTGGGTGTCTCCCATACAGTAACTCAAAGGGGGAGAATCCCGTAGAGGATTGGGGCACCTCCCTAATAGCAAACATCAAATAAGGAAGTAGACAGTCCCAATCCCTTCCATCTCTATCCACCACTTTCTTCAACATTTGTTTTAGGGTTTTGTTGAATCTTTCAACCAGCCCATCGGTTTGGGGGTGATACACAGATGTACGCAATTGCGTCACTTTGAACAATTTACACAGCTCTTTCATAACCCGGGACATAAAGGGTGTACCTTGGTCCGTAAGCAGTTCTTTACAAATACCCACCCGGCTAAAAACAAGAGATAGCTCTTTGGCTATGGTTTTGGCCGAGGTATTTCTGAGAGGGATCGCTTCTGGATAACGGGTGGCATAGTCCATTATAACCAATATGTACTGGTGCCCCCTAGCGGACTTGATTATAGGACCTACCAAATCCATTGCGATTCTCTCAAACGGGACCTCAATGATGGGTAGAGGGACCAGCGGGCTACGGAAATGTGGCATCGGGGCCGACCTCTGACACACAGGGCAGGAGGAACAATAATTTTCTATGTCCTTCATCACCCCAGGCCAATAGAATCTCTGTAATATCCTCTCTCGGGTTTTCTCTGTCCCCAGATGACCTCCAAGAATGTGCCCATGGGCCAACTCCAACACCAACTTCCTGTAAGGTTTGGGCACCACAAGCTGCTCAACGGTTTCTTCTGCCCTTTTTGCCACCCGATACAGTAGGTCCTTCTCTACGCTGAAGTATGGGTAAGTGCCAGTATTATCTGGGTTCACTAACTCGCCATCTATTTTCACTACGTTTTCCCGTGCCTTTATTAGGGCGGGGTCTTTCAACTGTTCTGTGGCAAAGTTTTCCCTGTGAACCTCAAGATCAGAAAACTCCACAGATGGTAGGTTTTCGTCTGAGGAGGTGGGCTCCTCTCCAGTTTCTTGAGTCTCCCCTGCCAATACTGACAAGGGAAATTCCGGAGAGTCCTCACCACTCTCAGGGGAGTTCTGGCTATCACATTCCTGGTACATAGGGGCACCAGTGGGGGGCTCAGGATCATCCCACAGTTCCCAGAACTTCGGAAAATCCCTTCCCACAATGGCGTCATGCGGTAACTGAGATACTAAGCCCACTGGATGAGAGAGGGTACCTTTGGGGGTCTCGAAACACACCGTAGTCACTGGATACTCTCGGGTGTCCCCATGCACACAAATAACGGCTACCTTGCTATTCCCAGAGACCTCTGTTTTAACTAACTCAGCCTTTATCAGGGTCACAAGGCTACCTGAATCCAGCAATACCACAACATTTCTACCATTAATACACATTTTGCATAAATGTTTCTCAGTTCCCCGAATGGCAGTGCATGCGACTGTCGCACACAGCGACTGACGTCTGCCCGTCAGAAAGTCACACTGCATGGGTTCCTCCACAACCGGGCAATTTGCTGCAATATGTCCCGCTTGCCGGCAGCGGTAGCAAACGATCCTTCTTGCGGCCTCTTGAGCCGCTGATTTCCCAGGCTGTTCTCGCCAAACTTGGGGTAGAGCTCCCACCCTCTCACTCTCTCCACCCTCACCCCTTGGAATCCTCTTATCCGCCCCTGGGGATGGTCTGGTCTTAGGGTGGAAAGTCCGAGTGTCTCTGGAAGAGGCCGTCAGGTTCTCTGTAGCCAAGTATTTCTCCACACGATCCACAAGACCATCGGCCGTCTCTGGGTCTCCATGGCTTACCCACTTTTGGATGGCAGTAGGAAGAGCTCTCAAAAACCGATCCATTACAACACGTTCCACAATCTTTGGTGCGGACAAAGTCTCTGGCTGTAGCCACTTTCTGCTCAGGTGAATGAGATCATACATTTGAGACCTGGGGGGTTTTCCAAGCTGGAAAGTCCAGTTATGCACACGCTGAGCCCGGACAGCCTGGGTGACACCCAGCCTTGCCAATATCTCAGCTTTTAGCATCACATAGTCTTTTGCTTGGTCAGGCTCCAGGTCATAGTAAGCCTTCTGCGATTCACCAGTTAACAGAGGAGCCACCAGTCCAGCCCACTGCTCCTCAGGCCACTTTTCTCTTTCAGCAGTCCTTTCAAATGTGGTCAAAAATACCTCTGGATCATCCTCTCCAGTCATTTTTGTCAATAAACGACTCACCCCAAAGGACGCGGTATTAGTGGGACGGCTTTCCTCACTGGTCTGCGGACGTTGCTGCATTACTGCTTCCATTTGTTGTAGTCTCTGCTCTTGCTTCTGTAACAGGTCTATGAAGCGGGCCTCAGATTGCTGCTGGGCTTGTTGCTGAGCTTCCAGACTCTGTTGGTGAGCTTGCTGCTGGGCTGCAAGGCTCTGTTGATGAGCTTGCTGCTGGGCTGCGAAGTTCTGTTGTTGAGCTGCAAGGCTCTGTTGATGAGCTGCAAGGCTCTTTTGCAAACCTGCATTTGTCTGCTGTTGATTGGCATTTGCTAGAGCCAGCTGCTTCAGTATCTCCTCCATGCTGGCTTAAAAAAAACTGCCACTGGTTCTCCACCAACTGTGAGGGGGCTAGCTCGGCAGCGGGTATGTGTGACCCCCGGGATGGGCTCCCCACCCAAAACAGGCCCAGCAGACGGAGGTTGTGGTTTTCAAAATCAAAAAGGTGCGGTTTATTTTCTTTTTACAGTGACAAAAACACAGCAAGGCAAAAAAAACATAAACAAAATAAATCCTGGTCAACTTGACCTCTGACTAAACTTACAGGTTTCCTAACTAACGACTGGGATCAGCCTAGTGCTGTCCTAGTCCCTGGTTTTAAATGTCCAAGCAAAATATAGCCACACAGGCTTTCTCTCACCGCACAGGGGTTCACTCTCCCTAGACAGTCCACACAGGTCTGCTTCCAGGCATGAGCTAACATCTAATGAAGCTGGGAGTTCTTTATAGAGGCCTAAATGAGCTGACAGGCTTCAGCTGGCCTCATCAACTCCCTGCCTGCACGACGCCCAGCCCTCTCCCTAGAGGTATGAGTCATCAATGAGCCCACTAGTCTCAGCTGGGCTTATACAACTCTCCACCTAGCTGTATAAGTCAGCGTAAAGCCTGAATCTGGGCGAAATATATCTACCCCCCTGGATGCAACCAGGTGACTTTACCTTCCTGCTGTCACAGTAGGGAGAGTGTCAGTTTATTTCACTGTGCAAGTCCTTGTTTCCAGGGACAGGGAAGGACAGTGAGTGAATTCTCCTTGTGCTATAGTGTGCTTAAAAAAACATTTTTTCTAGGGACAGAAAACTCTAGGTAGGGAGAGTGTCAGTTTCTTTCACTGTGCAAGTCCTTGTTTCCAGGGACAGGGAAGGACAGTGAGTGAATTCTCCTTGTGCTATAGTGTGCTTAAAAAAAACATTTTATCTAGGGACAGAAAACTCTAGGTAGGGAGAGTGTCAGTTTCTTTCACTGTGCAAGTCCTTGTTTCCAGGGACAGGGAAGGACAGTGAGTGAATTCTCCTTGTGCTATAGTGTGCTTAAAAAAAACATTTTTTCTAGGGACAGAAAACTCTAGGTAGGGAGAGTGTCAGTTTCTTTCACTGTGCAAGTCCTTGTTTCCAGGGACAGGGAAGGACAGTGAGTGAATTCTCCTTGTGCTATAGTGTGCTTAAAAAAAACATTTTTTCTAGGGACAGAAAACTCTAGGTAGGGAGAGTGTCAGTTTCTTTCACTGTGCAAGTCCTTGTTTCCAGGGACAGGGAAGGACAGTGAGTGAATTCTCCTTGTGCTATAGTGTGCTTAAAAAAAACATTTTTTCTAGGGACAGAAAACTCTAGGTAGGGAGAGTGTCAAGTTTCTTTCACTGTGCAAGTCCTTGTTTCCAGGGACAGGGAAGGACAGTGAGTGAATTCTCCTTGTGCTATAGTGTGCTTAAAAAAAACATTTTTTCTAGGGACAGAAAACTCTAGGTAGGGAGAGTGTCAGTTTCTTTCACTGTGCAAGTCCTTGTTTCCAGGGACAGGGAAGGACAGTGAGTGAATTCTCCTTGTGCTATAGTGTGCTTAAAAAAAACATTTTTTCTAGGGACAGAAAACTCTAGGTAGGGAGAGTGTCAGTTTCTTTCACTGTGCGAGTCCTTGTTTCTAGGGACAAAGAAGGAAAGTGAGGGGAATTCTCCTTGTGCTATAGTGTGCTAAAGCATTCCTCATCAACCATCTTTGAAATCCTTGATTTTTGGACAGTCAGGGAAATTGTCGTTGTGCTATTCTGTGCAAAAGCAATCATCCTCAACCATATTTAGAAATCCTTAAGTAAAGGGACAGAGAAGGACACCTGAAGGTAGCCCTTATTGCTTTTTTCCCATCTCCCTGCAGGCCATCTATTAGAATGTCTGGAAGGCAAACAAGGAGAGGCAGACAGTCAGGAGGCAATAAAAGAGGGCAAGCAGGCTCTGTGTCTGGGGGCAACAGTGCTGGTCGTGGACGCGGTGCATTGTCATCAGCACATGGCCATGGGACACGCTTGTCCTTCTTTTCGGCAGCTGGACATGTTGAGCCACATCATGCCGAAGACTTGGTAGAGTGGATGACCAAGCCCTCCTCCTCCTCCTCATCCTCTCTCACCCAGGCTCAGGGTACTGGCAAAGCAGCTGCCAAAGCGTCCTCTTCCCTGTTATCAATGTCAGACTCATCATCAGTCACTCCTTCCCTAGACCCACCATGTCCTCCTCCTGAGGAGTCCCCCGAACTGTTTGAGCACAGTGTTGGGTACATGCTCCAGGAGGATGCCCAGCGTTTCGAAGGGTCTGATGATGAAACCCAGCTACAGGAAGGCAGTAGGGTGAGAGCAGACAGAGGGGATGCTCAAGAAGGACACCAATCTGGCAGTCATGTTCCAGCAGCTGCAGCATACTGCCAGATTGGCTCCAGTGATGAGGAGGGAGGGGATGATGAGGTCACTGACTCCACGTGGGTGCCTAATAGGAGAGAGGAGGAGGAGGATGAGGAGGAGGCACATCTCCAACGAGGCAGGATGCCCTTTGGTGGCCAGCGTAAGGGCAGTACACCGACGGAATCACACCGCAGAGCTCCGCCTGTGCAGGGCGCTGCCTCTGCCCGTCATTCAAAAAGTTCCTTGGTGTGGGCCTTTTTTGAGGCTAGTGCATCAGATCGCACAGCTGCTGTTTGCAACATATGTCTCAAGCGTATATGGCGTGGCCAAAACATCAGCCGCTTGGGTACCACATGCCTGACCAGACATATGTTGACCTGCCATGCAGCTCGTTGGCAAGCCTACCTCAAAGACCCACACCAAAGAACAAAGCGGACCTCTCCTTGCACCGCATCAGCTGGGATCTCCAACCCCACTATAACTTCAGTCCTCTCTGAAACATGCACTGAGAGGAATGAAGGTGTAGAATTAGGTGTGTCACAGCCAAGTACTTGCGGCCACTCTGCTAGCAGTACACCGACGTCCGATTCTAGCAGGCAAATTTCCCTGCCCCAGCTGCTGGACCGTCGAAAGAAGTTCACTCCCAGCCATCCACATGCCCAGCGGTTGAATGCTAGCTTGGCTAAATTGCTAGCGCTTCAACTGCTGCCTTTTCAGTTGGTAGACTCGGCCCCCTTCCGTGAGTTTGTGCAATGTGCGGTTCCTCAGTGGCAGGTTCCCAAACGCCACTTTTTCTCACGGAAGGCTATTCCGGCTCTCTACCGGCATGTGGAAGGCAATGTCTTGGCCTCGCTGGACAGGGCGGTCAGCGGTAAGGTGCATATTACCGCTGACTCATGGTCCAGCAGGCATGGACAGGGACGTTACCTTTCTTTCACGGCCCATTGGGTCACTCTTTTGGCAGCTGGGAAGGATGCAGGACAAGGTGCAGTAGTGTTGGAGGTTGTCCCACCGCCACGCCTCCAAAATGCTACTACTGGTTGTGACACACCTCTCTCCTCCACCCCCTCCTCTTCTTCTTCCTCCATGGCCTCTTCCTGTGGTTTGTCCTATGAACCAGCGGTGCTCCGTAGCCGTTCACGGGGCTACGCAAGTACGCAGGCAAAAAGATGCCATGCCGTGCTTGCGCTGGTGTGTTTGGGGGACAGAAGCCACACTGGGGCAGAGGTCCTGTCTGCTCTGCAGGGCCAGGCCGAGAGGTGGTTGACGCCACACCAGCTTAAGCCAGGAATGGTGGTTTGCGACAATGGCACCAACCTCCTCTCCGCCCTTCGACAGGGACAACTGACCCATGTGCCCTGTGTGGCTCACGTCCTTAACCTGGTGGTGCAGCGGTTCTTGGGCAGGTACCCGGGCTTACAGGATGTCCTGAGGCAGGCCAGGAAAGTCTGTGTGCATTTCCGCAGATCTTATAATGCCAGTGCTCGCCTGGCTGAGCTGCAAAAGGAGTTGAACCTGCCCAAGAACCGCCTTATATGTGACATGCCCACCAGGTGGAACTCAACGTTGGCCATGCTGCAGCGGCTGCACACGCAGCAGAGGGCCATCAATGAGTACCTGTGCGACTACGGCACCAGGACAGGGTCAGGGGAGCTTGGTTTTTTTTCTCCACGCCAGTGGGGCATGATCAGGGATGCATGCACTGTCCTGGCACCATTTGAGGAGGCCACGAGGATGGTGAGCAGTGACAGTGCATGCATCAGTGACACTGTACCTCTTGTCCACCTGTTGGAGCACACGCTGCGTGGAATAATGGACAGGGCACTTGAGGCAGAACAGAGGCAGGAAGAGGAGGACTTCCTTGCCTCTCAAGGCCCCCTTTACCCAGACAGTGTTCCTTCTGTCCCACCCATCGCACAGGAAGAGGAAGAGGAGGAGGAGGAGGAGGAGGATTGTGTCAGCATGGAGGTGGAGGCTGGCACTCAGCATCATCAGCAGCAGTCTTTTAGGGATGATTTACAGTCCCAAGAAACCAGTGGACTTGTACGTGGCTGGGAGGAGGTGACTGCGGATCATGTCGTCCTTAGTGACCCAGAGGATTCCGGAGCGAATGCCTCAGCAAACCTACGCTGCATGGCCTCCCTGATCCTGCAAAGTCTGCGGAAGGATCCTCGTATTCTTCGGATCAAGGAGAGGGACCATTACTGGCTGGCCACTCTCCTTGATCCACGGTACAAGGGTAAGGTTGCGGACCTTATGTTACCGTCGCAGAGGGAGCAGAGGATGAGACAACTCCGGGAGGCCTTGCAGAAAGATCTGTGCAACGCGTTCCCAGAGACTGGGAGGTTACAAACTCCTGGTCCTGGACAACGAGTTGCTGAGGCTTCGGCCAGTCAAAGAAGGAGCGGTGGGGAAGGTGGCCGTCTGACCGATGCGTTCAGACAATTCTTTAGTCCGCAGCCCCAAAGTATGATCGGTTCCAGCAACCATCGCCAGCGTCTGATAAACATGGTGCAGGAATATCTAGGGGCAAGGTCAGACTTGGACACCTTCCCCACCGAAAATCCTCTGGCTTACTGGGTCTTGAGGATGGATCACTGGCCAGAGCTTGCACAGTATGCAATTGAGCTACTGGCCTGTCCTGCATCCAGCGTTCTTTCGGAACGCACATTCAGTGCTGCTGGAGGATTTGTCACGGATCACAGGGTGCGCCTGTCCACCGACTCGGTTGATCGACTGACTTTCATCAAGATGAACCAGTCTTGGATCACCACCAGCTACCACACACCTGATGCTGATATAACAGACTAATTGATTTTAACATGTCACATCCCTTCAAGACTGATGCTGATGCTGAGTGCCTGTGCTGTTATGTTGACTGGCTATCCTCCTCCTCCGAGTCCTCAATGATACGATTGATGATGATAGCTTGGAAGATCATTTTTGTTTATGGGTGCCGCCACCAGTGGCTAAGGCCCAATTTTTCAGCCCCTGTTTTACAGGGGCGTGTACTTACAATTTTTTTAGCAATAATTTGCCATAGGGCTCATTGCTGTGCTCCAAGTACAGTATCTGTGAGGGGTTGGAGTGTTGTGGCACCAGTGCCTAAGGCCCAATTTTTCAGCCCCTGTTTAACAGGGGCATGTCATTACAATTTTTGAAGCAATACTTTGCAACAGGGCTCATTGCTGTGCTCCAAGTACAGTATCTGTGAGGGGTTGTAGTGTTGTGCCACCAGTGCCTAAGGCCCAATTTTTCAGCCCCTGTTTAACAGGGGCGTGTCATTACAATTTTTGAAGCAATACTTTGCAACAGGGCTCATTGCTGTGCTCCAAGTACAGTATCTGTGAGGGGTTGTAGTGTTGTGCCACCAGTGCCTAAGGCCCAATTTTTCAGCCCCTGTTCAACAGGGGCATGCAATTACAATTCTTGATGTAATAATTCACAGCAGGGCCCATTCCTGCACCCACCAAGAGTAAGTCTGAGGGCTTACAGTGTTGTGGCAACGCCACCACCACCACCACCACGAAAGGCCCAATTTTTCAGCCCCTGTTCAAAAGGGGCATGTAATTACAATTCTTGATCTAATAATTCACAGCAGGGCCCATTCCTGCACCCACCAAGAGTAAGTCTGAGGGCTTACAGTGTTGTGGCAACGCCACCACCACCACCACCACGAAAGGCCCAATTTTTCAGCCCCTGTTCAAAAGGGGCATGTAATTACAATTCTTGATCTAATAATTCACAGCAGGGCCCATTGCTGCACCCACCAAGAGTAACTGTCAGGGCTTACAGTGTTGTGGCACCAGCACCACCATCAAAGCCCCAATTTTTACTACCACTGTTCAACAATTATATGTAATTAAAATTCCTGATATAATAGTTGACAGCAGGGCGTTCCAGCACCAACCAAGAGTAACTGTGAGTGCTTACAGTGTTGTGCCAACACCAACAACTAAGGGGCCTATTTCTGCAGAGTATATACGGCAGGTCCCTACTTTCAAACATCCAACTTACAAACGACTCCTACTTGCAAACGCAAGAAGACAACAGGAAGTGAGAGGAAATCTACCCCTAGGAAGGAAAATTCTCTCCTGTAAGAATAAATATGGGAGAAAGGTGTCTCCTCTGTACTGATGCTTTATCAGCAATCCTTGTTTCAAGAAAAACACCACATTTCAAAAACAGTTGACATTGGGACGGAAAGTGAGGTGAAATGTTCTGAACAGGGGCACAGACAGCAAAACAAATGTTACAGGGGTGATAACCCTTACCTATGTTTTCCAAAAAGTTTAAAAATAGATTTTTGGGCTGGAGCTACACTTCAACAATGTACCTGTTCAAAATTACAAACACATTCTACATAAGAACAAACCTACAGTCCCTGTCTTGTATGCACCGCCTGTATACGGCTGTTCAGAGTATATAGGGCCTTTTTTATTTTATGTGCGGGGTTCCCTTTAATATCCATACAAGACCCAAAGGGGCTGGTAATGGGCTGGGGTAGGGGGGGGGGGGGTCATGGGGTTGCTATGCCATTTTTCTTAAAGATTTTCATCCATATTACCGGGACCAGACATTACATTAAAGCCGCAAGCAGTTTTAAATGGCTTTTTTTTCCTTTAGAAGTGTCATTTTGTGCAGGGACAGTTCTAAACACGGGAAACACGTGGCACTTCACAGGCATACTTTAGACACCCCCCAGGTACGATATTTAAAGGAATATTTGACTTTTTTTTTTTCACTTTATGCATCATTAAAATGACTGCTCCCGAAAAACGACCGTTTTTAAAACTTCTTTTTGCATTGATACATGTCCCCTGGTGCAGAACCCGGGTTCCCAAACCCTTTTTAGGACAATAACATGCATAATAGTTGTTATAATTAGCACTTTAGAATTCGAACGTTTGCATCCATTGTATTTAATAGGGTTCTAATGTTCGTACGAACTTTCGGTCCGTTCGCGGGTTCTGGTGCGAACCGAACCCGGGGGTGTTCGGCTCATCACTACTGTAGAGTAGAAAAAGGATTTCATACTCTATACCATACTATGCCTTATTATGACAAAACATGGAACCCTTGGTTTCACAACTGTAATATTTTTGATGGAATTATTCCTGGCATTTAGCATAGACTATTTGTCAGTTCACTGTTTGATGATGTATTTCTTCTTGCTTTACTTGGAAACTATTGTATCATCAGCTTCTCTAAGTACTGGTTCACACGGGGGCGACATGTATGGCGACTTCGCCGCCTGACAAGTCGCACTCCATGCAGTGCAATGGAATTGGTCTAGAAAAAGGTTCCTGCACTACTTTGGGGTGACTTTGGAGCGGTTTGCATTGACTTCTATTAAATAAGTCGTTTGCAAGCCACGCTGAGGTCGCGCTGTGTGGGGCAGCTTCAGAGTCGGGTGACTTTTAAGCCGCCCCTGTGTGAACCGGCACTTAAAGTCAGTCTTTACCATTCTGTTCTTGCTTTTGTAAATGCATGTGTAGCACTACCCCCGTAGGAGCTGCTGTTTGTTTGATTTGGGTCTACGTCCTGCCTATCAACCCCTGGAAGTGGCTCAAGCCTTCCCTTAGCACAACTGATATGAATAATGAGTGTGAGACCTATTGAGTATTAGGAGACACAATCCTGCATACATCACACAATAACCTGTAAATGTTATTACCTTTGCTGGTCACTAGGCCTTCTAAGTAGGGATGAGCTCGGTGTTCGAGTCGAACATACGTTCGACTCGAACATCGGCTGTTCGATCGTTCGCCGAACAACGAACGATTTGGGCCGCTCGCGCCTAATTCGCGGCCCACAATGCACTACGCCATCGCATTGTCATCCAGGCGCTGTGATTGGCCAAGCATGCACTGTGACCCCGCATGCTTGGCCAATCACAGCGCCGGCAGCGAGGAGAGCAATGATTGGCCACAGGCAGGATGCCTGTGGCCAATTATTGCTGAGGGTGTTTAGTACACGCCCCACACTATAAAAGGCCGCCAGCACGGCGGCCTAGTGTAGTGTGTTCCGGAGCAGGGAAAGAGAAGCATAGGCAGGGACAGTGACATTTTTTTTTCTTGCTTAACCTGGATTCCTTTAGTTTAGGGAAAGAGAAGGATAGGTAGGGAGAGTGTCAGTCTGTTTTACTGTGCTAAACCTTGTTTGTAGGGACAGGGAAGGACAGTGAGGGAAATTCTCATTGTGCTATACTGTGCTAAAGCATTCATCATCAACCATCTTTAAAAAAACATTTTTTATAGGGACAGAAAACTATAGGTAGGGAGAGTGTCAGTGTGTTTTACTGTGCTAATCCTTGTTTGTAGGGACAGGGAAGGACAGTGAGGGAAATTCTCATTGTGCTATACTGTGCTAAAGCATTCATCATCAACCATCTTTAAAAAAACATTTTTTATAGGGACAGAAAACTATAGGTAGGGAGAGTGTCAGTGTGTTTTACTGTGCTAATCCTTGTTTGTAGGGACAGGGAAGGACAGTGAGGGAAATTCTCATTGTGCTATACTGTGCTAAAGCATTCATCATCAACCATCTTTAAAAAAACATTTTTTATAGGGACAGAAAACTATAGGTAGGGAGAGTGTCAGTGTGTTTTACTGTGCTAATCCTTGTTTGTAGGGACAGGGAAGGACAGTGAGGGAAATTCTCATTGTGCTATACTGTGCTAAAGCATTCATCATCAACCATCTTTAAAAAAACATTTTTTATAGGGACAGAAAACTATAGGTAGGGAGAGTGTCAGTGTGTTTTACTGTGCTAATCCTTGTTTGTAGGGACAGGGAAGGACAGTGAGGGAAATTCTCATTGTGCTATACTGTGCTAAAGCATTCATCATCAACCATCTTTAAAAAAACATTTTTTATAGGGACAGAAAACTATAGGTAGGGAGAGTGTCAGTGTGTTTTACTGTGCTAATCCTTGTTTGTAGGGACAGGGAAGGACAGTGAGGGAAATTCTCATTGTGCTATACTGTGCTAAAGCATTCATCATCAACCATCTTTAAAAAAACATTTTTTATAGGGACAGAAAACTATAGGTAGGGAGAGTGTCAGTGTGTTTTACTGTGCTAATCCTTGTTTGTAGGGACAGGGAAGGACAGTGAGGGAAATTCTCATTGTGCTATACTGTGCTAAAGCATTCATCATCAACCATCTTTAAAAAAACATTTTTTATAGGGACAGAAAACTATAGGTAGGGAGAGTGTCAGTGTGTTTTACTGTGCTAATCCTTGTTTGTAGGGACAGGGAAGGACAGTGAGGGAAATTCTCATTGTGCTATACTGTGCTAAAGCATTCATCATCAACCATCTTTAAAAAAACATTTTTTATAGGGACAGAAAACTATAGGTAGGGAGAGTGTCAGTGTGTTTTACTGTGCTAATCCTTGTTTGTAGGGACAGGGAAGGACAGTGAGGGAAATTCTCATTGTGCTATACTGTGCTAAAGCATTCATCATCAACCATCTTTAAAAAAACATTTTTTATAGGGACAGAAAACTATAGGTAGGGAGAGTGTCAGTGTGTTTTACTGTGCTAATCCTTGTTTGTAGGGACAGGGAAGGACAGTGAGGGAAATTCTCATTGTGCTATACTGTGCTAAAGCATTCATCATCAACCATCTTTAAAAAAACATTTTTTATAGGGACAGAAAACTATAGGTAGGGAGAGTGTCAGTGTGTTTTACTGTGCTAATCCGTGTTTGTAGGGACAGGGAAGGACAGTGAGGGAAATTCTCATTGTGCTATACTGTGCTAAAGCATTCATCATCAACCATCTTTAAAAAAAACATTTTTATAGGGACAGAAAACTATAGGTAGGGAGAGTGTCAGTGTGTTTTACTGTGCTAATCCTTGTTTGTAGGGACAGGGAAGGACAGTGAGGGAAATTCTCATTGTGCTATACTGTGCTAAAGCATTCATCATCAACCATCTTTAAAAAAAACAAAAATATAGGGACAGAAAACTATAGGTAGGGAGAGTGTCAGTGTGTTTTACTGTGCTAATCCTTGTTTGTAGGGACAGGGAAGGACAGTGAGGGAAATTCTCATTGTGCTATACTGTGCTAAAGCATTCATCATCAACCATCTTTAAAAAAAATTTTTATAGGGACAGAAAACTATAGGTAGGGAGAGTGTCAGTGTGTTTTACTGTGCTAAACCTTGTTTGTAGGGACAGGGAAGGACAGTGAGGGAAATTCTCATTGTGCTATACTGTGCTAAAGCATTCATCATCAACCATCTTTAAAAAAACATTTTTTATAGGGACAGAAAACTATAGGTAGGGAGAGTGTCAGTGTGTTTTACTGTGCTAATCCTTGTTTGTAGGGACAGGGAAGGACAGTGAGGGAAATTCTCATTGTGCTATACTGTGCTAAAGCATTCATCATCAACCATCTTTAAAAAAACATTTTTTATAGGGACAGAAAACTATAGGTAGGGAGAGTGTCAGTGTGTTTTACTGTGCTAATCCTTGTTTGTAGGGACAGGGAAGGACAGTGAGGGAAATTCTCATTGTGCTATACTGTGCTAAAGCATTCATCATCAATCATCTTTAAAAAAAAAAATTATAGGGACAGAAAACTATAGGTAGGGAGAGTGTCAGTGTGTTTTACTGTGATAAACCTTGTTTGTAGGGACAGGGAAGGACAGTGAGGGAAATTCTCATTGTGCTATACTGTGCTAAAGCATTCATCATCAACCATCTTTAAAAAAACATTTTTTATAGGGACAGAAAACTATAGGTAGGGAGAGTGTCAGTGTGTTTTACTGTGCTAATCCTTGTTTGTAGGGACAGTGAGGGAAATTCTCATTGTGCTATACTGTGCTAAAGCATTCATCATCAACCATCTTTAAAAAAACATTTTTTATAGGGACAGAAAACTATAGGTAGGGAGAGTGTCAGTGTGTTTTACTGTGCTAATCCTTGTTTGTAGGGACAGGGAAGGACAGTGAGGGAAATTCTCATTGTGCTATACTGTGCTAAAGCATTCATCATCAACCATCTTTAAAAAAACATTTTTTATAGGGACAGAAAACTATAGGTAGGGAGAGTGTCAGTGTGTTTTACTGTGCTAATCCTTGTTTGTAGGGACAGGGAAGGACAGTGAGGGAAATTCTCATTGTGCTATACTGTGCTAAAGCATTCATCATCAACCATCTTTAAAAAAACATTTTTTATAGGGACAGAAAACTATAGGTAGTGTGACAGCAGGAAGGTAAAGTCACCTGGTTGCATCCAGGGGGGTAGATATATTTCGCCCAGATTCAGGCTTTACGCCGATTTATACAACTAGGTGGAGAGTTGTATAAGGCTAGTGGGCTCATGGATGACTCATACCTCTAAGGAGAGGGCTGGGCGTCGTGCAGACAGGAAGTTGATGAGACCAGCTGAACCTTGTCAGCTCATTTAGGCCTCTATAAGAAATCCCAGCTTCATTAGATGTTAGCTCATGCCTGGAAGCAGACCTGTGTGGACTGTCTAGGGAGAGTGAACCCCTGTGCGGTGAGAGAAAGCCTGTGTGGCTATATTTTGCTTGGACATTTAAAACCAGGGACTAGGACAGCACTAGGCTGATCCCAGTCGTTAGTTAGGAAACCTGTAAGTTTAGTTAGAGGTCAAGTTGACCAGGATTTATTTTGTTTATGTTTTTTTTGCCTTGCTGTGTTTTTGTCACTGTAAATAGAAAATAAACCGCACCTTTTTGATTTTGAAAACCACAACCTCCGTCTGCTGGGCCTGTTTTGGGTGGGGAGCCCATCCCGGGGGTCACACATACCCGCTGCCGAGCTAGCCCCCTCACAGTTGGTGGAGAACCAGTGGCAGTTTTTTTTAAGCCAGCATGGAGGAGATACTGAAGCAGCTGGCTCTAGCAAATGCCAATCAACAGCAGACAAATGCAGGTTTGCAAAAGAGCCTTGCAGCTCATCAACAGAGCCTTGCAGCTCAACAACAGAACTTCGCAGCCCAGCAGCAAGCTCATCAACAGAGCCTTGCAGCCCAGCAGCAAGCTCACCAACAGAGTCTGGAAGCTCAGCAACAAGCCCAGCAGCAATCTGAGGCCCGCTTCATAGACCTGTTACAGAAGCAAGAGCAGAGACTACAACAAATGGAAGCAGTAATGCAGCAACGTCCGCAGACCAGTGAGGAAAGCCGTCCCACTAATACCGCGTCCTTTGGGGTGAGTCGTTTATTGACAAAAATGACTGGAGAGGATGATCCAGAGGTATTTTTGACCACATTTGAAAGGACTGCTGAAAGAGAAAAGTGGCCTGAGGAGCAGTGGGCTGGACTGGTGGCTCCTCTGTTAACTGGTGAATCGCAGAAGGCTTACTATGACCTGGAGCCTGACCAAGCAAAAGACTATGTGATGCTAAAAGCTGAGATATTGGCAAGGCTGGGTGTCACCCAGGCTGTCCGGGCTCAGCGTGTGCATAACTGGACTTTCCAGCTTGGAAAACCCCCCAGGTCTCAAATGTATGATCTCATTCACCTGAGCAGAAAGTGGCTACAGCCAGAGACTTTGTCCGCACCAAAGATTGTGGAACGTGTTGTAATGGATCGGTTTTTGAGAGCTCTTCCTACTGCCATCCAAAAGTGGGTAAGCCATGGAGACCCAGAGACGGCCGATGGTCTTGTGGATCGTGTGGAGAAATACTTGGCTACAGAGAACCTGACGGCCTCTTCCAGAGACACTCGGACTTTCCACCCTAAGACCAGACCATCCCCAGGGGCGGATAAGAGGATTCCAAGGGGTGAGGGTGGAGAGAGTGAGAGGGTGGGAGCTCTACCCCAAGTTTGGCGAGAACAGCCTGGGAAATCAGCGGCTCAAGAGGCCGCAAGAAGGATCGTTTGCTACCGCTGCCGGCAAGCGGGACATATTGCAGCAAATTGCCCGGTTGTGGAGGAACCCATGCAGTGTGACTTTCTGACGGGCAGACGTCAGTCGCTGTGTGCGACAGTCGCATGCACTGCCATTCGGGGAACTGAGAAACATTTATGCAAAATGTGTATTAATGGTAGAAATGTTGTGGTATTGCTGGATTCAGGTAGCCTTGTGACCCTGATAAAGGCTGAGTTAGTTAAAACAGAGGTCTCTGGGAATAGCAAGGTAGCCGTTATTTGTGTGCATGGGGACACCCGAGAGTATCCAGTGACTACGGTGTGTTTCGAGACCCCCAAAGGTACCCTCTCTCATCCAGTGGGCTTAGTATCTCAGTTACCGCATGACGCCATTGTGGGAAGGGATTTTCCGAAGTTCTGGGAACTGTGGGATGATCCTGAGCCCCCCACTGGTGCCCCTATGTACCAGGAATGTGATAGCCAGAACTCCCCTGAGAGTGGTGAGGACTCTCCGGAATTTCCCTTGTCAGTATTGGCAGGGGAGACTCAAGAAACTGGAGAGGAGCCCACCTCCTCAGACGAAAACCTACCGTCTGTGGAGTTTTCTGATCTTGAGGTTCACAGGGAAAACTTTGCCACAGAACAGTTGAAAGACCCCGCCCTAATAAAGGCACGGGAAAACGTAGTGAAAATAGATGGCGAGTTAGTGAACCCAGATAATACTGGCACTTACCCATACTTCAGCGTAGAGAAGGACCTACTGTATCGGGTGGCAAAAAGGGCAGAAGAAACCGTTGAGCAGCTTGTGGTGCCCAAACCTTACAGGAAGTTGGTGTTGGAGTTGGCCCATGGGCACATTCTTGGAGGTCATCTGGGGACAGAGAAAACCCGAGAGAGGGTATTACAGAGATTCTATTGGCCTGGGGTGATGAAGGACATAGAAAATTATTGTTCCTCCTGCCCTGTGTGTCAGAGGTCGGCCCCGATGCCACATTTCCGTAGCCCGCTGGTCCCTCTACCCATCATTGAGGTCCCGTTTGAGAGAATCGCAATGGATTTGGTAGGTCCTATAATCAAGTCCGCTAGGGGGCACCAGTACATATTGGTTATAATGGACTATGCCACCCGTTATCCAGAAGCGATCCCTCTCAGAAATACCTCGGCCAAAACCATAGCCAAAGAGCTATCTCTTGTTTTTAGCCGGGTGGGTATTTGTAAAGAACTGCTTACGGACCAAGGTACACCCTTTATGTCCCGGGTTATGAAAGAGCTGTGTAAATTGTTCAAAGTGACGCAATTGCGTACATCTGTGTATCACCCCCAAACCGATGGGCTGGTTGAAAGATTCAACAAAACCCTAAAACAAATGTTGAAGAAAGTGGTGGATAGAGATGGAAGGGATTGGGACTGTCTACTTCCTTATTTGATGTTTGCTATTAGGGAGGTGCCCCAATCCTCTACGGGATTCTCCCCCTTTGAGTTACTGTATGGGAGACACCCAAGAGGGCTGTTGGATATTGCCAAGGAAACTTGGGAAAGTGAGAGTTCTCCCCACAGGAGTGTGATTGAGCATGTCGCCCTGATGCAAGATCGAATTGCACAGGTAATGCCCATCGTGAAGGAACATTTGGCCCAAGCGCAGTTGGCACAGCAGAGAGTGTACAACCGTGGAGCCAAGACCCGTACCTTTTCCCCGGGGGATAGGATATTGGTACTTGTCCCTACGGTTGAAAGTAAATTCCTTGCCAAATGGCAAGGCCCCTACGAGATAATGGAAAAAGTGAGCGAAGTGAATTACAAGGTCAGACAACCAGGAAGGCGAAAGCCCGAACAGATCTATCACGTTAATCTGTTGAAAGCCTGGAGGGATAGAGAGTCCCTAGTCGCAGACACTTGGTCACCAGCTCAAACTGGTTGCGTGATTCCTGAGGTTGGAATCGCAGCCACCTTGTCACAACCCCAACAACAGGAGGTTAAGGAGTTTGTACTTCGCAACAAGGAGGTATTCTCTGAGCTGCCGGGACAAACATCTGGGGTAGAGCATGACATTATTACCCCGCCCGGTGAAAGGGTGAAGTTAAAACCCTATCGGATCCCAGAGGCCCGACGGGAGGCAATACGGGAGGAAGTACAGAGAATGCTGAACTTAGGGGTGATAGAGGAGTCCCAAAGTGATTGGTCTAGTCCCATTGTGTTGGTGCCTAAACCGGATGGGAGCTGGCGATTTTGTAACGATTTTCGTCAGTTGAACAAAGTTACAAAATTTGACACCTACCCCATGCCACGTATAGATGAGTTGATCGACCGGCTGGGAACAGCCCGATACATGACGACTCTTGACCTCACAAAAGGGTATTGGCAAATCCCCCTGGCCAAGTCGGCCAAAGAGAAAACCGCATTTGTAACCCCAGACGGGGCGTTCCAATATAAAAGAATGCCGTTCGGGTTACAGAATGCGCCGGCCACATTCCAGCGGAAAATGGACCAGATGCTGAGGCCCCATCGGAAGTATGCTGCGGCTTACCTGGATGACATAATTGTCCATAGCACAGATTGGGCCTCACATCTGCCAAAAGTGCAAGCAGTCCTGGACTCTGTTCGGGAAGCAGGGTTTACGGCTAACCCCAAGAAGTGTACCATTGGGCAGGAGGAGGCCAAATATCTTGGGTACACCATTGGGAGGGGAGTAATAAAACCCCAACTCAACAAAGTCGAGGCCATCCAGAGTTGGCCACGTCCCAACAGCAAGAAGCAGGTACGAGCCTTTCTGGGAATCGCTGGGTATTATCGGCGATTCATTCCCCACTTTGCTTCTAAGGCTGTGCCCCTAACCAACCTGACGAAGGGGAAAGGGTCGGTCATGATTAAATGGACCCCCGAGGCTGAGGCAGCATTCCAATTCTTGAAACAAGCCTTATGTAGCCAGCCAGTGTTGTACTCACCCGACTTCTCTAGAGACTTTGTCGTACAAAGTGATGCGTCAGATGTGGGGTTAGGAGCAGTATTGTCCCAGGTCTGGAACGGGGAAGAGCACCCAGTCATTTACCTCAGCAGGAAGTTGAAGTCCCATGAGGTAAATTACGCCACCGTTGAAAAGGAGTGTTTAGCGGTGAAGTGGGCTCTAGATTCCCTTCGGTACTACCTGCTAGGTAGGCACTTTGACATGGTTACGGATCACGCTCCGTTAAAGTGGATGGCTCAAAACAAGGAAACAAATAGAAGAGTGAATAGGTGGTTCCTGGCCCTCCAGGAATTCAACTTCACAGTAAAGCATCGCCCTGGCGTTCAAATGGGGAATGTGGATGCTTTGTCTCGAGTACATGAATGCCTGATTGCTGGTGTTCCAACCCCGAGGTTAAAACAAGAGGGGGGGGTATGTGACAGCAGGAAGGTAAAGTCACCTGGTTGCATCCAGGGGGGTAGATATATTTCGCCCAGATTCAGGCTTTACGCCGATTTATACAACTAGGTGGAGAGTTGTATAAGGCTAGTGGGCTCATGGATGACTCATACCTCTAAGGAGAGGGCTGGGCGTCGTGCAGACAGGAAGTTGATGAGACCAGCTGAACCTTGTCAGCTCATTTAGGCCTCTATAAGAAATCCCAGCTTCATTAGATGTTAGCTCATGCCTGGAAGCAGACCTGTGTGGACTGTCTAGGGAGAGTGAACCCCTGTGCGGTGAGAGAAAGCCTGTGTGGCTATATTTTGCTTGGACATTTAAAACCAGGGACTAGGACAGCACTAGGCTGATCCCAGTCGTTAGTTAGGAAACCTGTAAGTTTAGTTAGAGGTCAAGTTGACCAGGATTTATTTTGTTTATGTTTTTTTTGCCTTGCTGTGTTTTTGTCACTGTAAATAGAAAATAAACCGCACCTTTTTGATTTTGAAAACCACAACCTCCGTCTGCTGGGCCTGTTTTGGGTGGGGAGCCCATCCCGGGGGTCACACATACCCGCTGCCGAGCTAGCCCCCTCACAGTAGGGAGAGTGTCAGTGTGTTTTACTGTGCTAATCCTTGTTTGTAGGGACAGGGAAGGACAGTGAGGGAAATTCTCATTGTGCTATACTGTGCTAAAGCATTCATCATCAACCATCTTTAAAAAACATTTTTAATAGGGACAGAAAACTATAGGTAGGGAGAGTGTCAGTGTGTTTTACTGTGCTAATCCTTGTTTGTAGGGACAGGGAAGGACAGTGAGGGAAATTCTCATTGTGCTATACTGTGCTAAAGCATTCATCATCAACCATCTTTAAAAAAACATTTTTTATAGGGACAGAAAACTATAGGTAGGGAGAGTGTCAGTGTGTTTTACTGTGCTAATCCTTGTTTGTAGGGACAGGGAAGGACAGTGAGGGAAATTCTCATTGTGCTATACTGTGCTAAAGCATTCATCATCAACCATCTTTAAAAAAACATTTTTTATAGGGACAGAAAACTATAGGTAGGGAGAGTGTCAGTGTGTTTTACTGTGCTAATCCTTGTTTGTAGGGACAGGGAAGGACAGTGAGGGAAATTCTCATTGTGCTATACTGTGCTAAAGCATTCATCATCAACCATCTTTAAAAAAACATTTTTTATAGGGACAGAAAACTATAGGTAGGGAGAGTGTCAGTGTGTTTTACTGTGCTAATCCTTGTTTGTAGGGACAGGGAAGGACAGTGAGGGAAATTCTCATTGTGCTATACTGTGCTAAAGCATTCATCATCAACCATCTTTAAAAAAACATTTTTTATAGGGACAGAAAACTATAGGTAGGGAGAGTGTCAGTGTGTTTTACTGTGCTAATCCTTGTTTGTAGGGACAGGGAAGGACAGTGAGGGAAATTCTCATTGTGCTATACTGTGCTAAAGCATTCATCATCAACCATCTTTAAAAAAACATTTTTTATAGGGACAGAAAACTATAGGTAGGGAGAGTGTCAGTGTGTTTTACTGTGCTAATCCTTGTTTGTAGGGACAGGGAAGGACAGTGAGGGAAATTCTCATTGTGCTATACTGTGCTAAAGCATTCATCATCAACCATCTTTAAAAAAACATTTTTTATAGGGACAGAAAACTATAGGTAGGGAGAGTGTCAGTGTGTTTTACTGTGCTAATCCGTGTTTGTAGGGACAGGGAAGGACAGTGAGGGAAATTCTCATTGTGCTATACTGTGCTAAAGCATTCATCATCAACCATCTTTAAAAAAACATTTTTTATAGGGACAGAAAACTATAGGTAGGGAGAGTGTCAGTGTGTTTTACTGTGCTAATCCTTGTTTGTAGGGACAGGGAAGGACAGTGAGGGAAATTCTCATTGTGCTATACTGTGCTAAAGCATTCATCATCAACCATCTTTAAAAAAAAAAATATAGGGACAGAAAACTATAGGTAGGGAGAGTGTCAGTGTGTTTTACTGTGCTAATCCTTGTTTGTAGGGACAGGGAAGGACAGTGAGGGAAATTCTCATTGTGCTATACTGTGCTAAAGCATTCATCATCAACCATCTTTAAAAAAAATTTTTATAGGGACAGAAAACTATAGGTAGGGAGAGTGTCAGTGTGTTTTACTGTGCTAAACCTTGTTTGTAGGGACAGGGAAGGACAGTGAGGGAAATTCTCATTGTGCTATACTGTGCTAAAGCATTCATCATCAACCATCTTTAAAAAAAATAATTTATAGGGACAGAAAACTATAGGTAGGGAGAGTGTCAGTGTGTTTTACTGTGCTAAACCTTGTTTGTAGGGACAGGGAAGGCCAGTGAGGGAAATTCTCATTGTGCTATACTGTGCTAAAGCATTCCTCATCAACCATCTTTAAAAAAAAAATTTTTATTGGGACAGAAAACTATAGGTAGGGAGAGTGTCAGTGTGTTTTACTGTGCTAAACCTTGTTTGTAGGGACAGGGAAGGACAGTGAGGGAAATTCTCATTGTGCTATACTGTGCTAAAGCATTCATCATCAACCATCTTTAAAAAAACTTTTTTTATAGGGACAGAAAACTATAGGTAGGGAGAGTGTCAGTGTGTTTTACTGTGCTAAACCTTGTTTGTAGGGACAGGGAAGGACAGTGAGGGAAATTCTCATTGTGCTATACTGTGCTAAAGCATTCACCATCAACCATCTTTAAAAAAACATTTTTTATAGGGACAGAAAACTATAGGTAGGGAGAGTGTCAGTGTGTTTTACTGTGCTAATCCTTGTTTGTAGGGACAGGGAAGGACAGTGAGGGAAATTCTCATAGTGCTATACTGTGCTAAAGCATTCATCATCAACCATCTTTAAAAAAAACATTTTTTATAGGGACAGAAAACTATAGGTAGGGAGAGTGTCAGTGTGTTTTACTGTGCTAATCCTTGTTTGTAGGGACAGGGAAGGACAGTGAGGGAAATTCTCATTGTGCTATACTGTGCTAAAGCATTCATCATCAACCATCTTTAAAAAAAAAAAATTATAGGGACAGAAAACTATAGGTAGGGAGAGTGTCAGTGTGTTTTACTGTGCTAAACCTTGTTTGTAGGGACAGGGAAGGACAGTGAGGGAAATTCTCATTGTGCTATACTGTGCTAAAGCATTCATCATCAACCATCTTTAAAAAAACATTTTTTATAGGGACAGAAAACTATAGGTAGGGAGAGTGTCAGTGTGTTTTACTGTGCTAATCCTTGTTTGTAGGGACAGGGAAGGACAGTGAGGGAAATTCTCATTGTGCTATACTGTGCTAAAGCATTCATCATCAACCATCTTTAAAAAAACATTTTTTATAGGGACAGAAAACTATAGGTAGGGAGAGTGTCAGTGTGTTTTACTGTGCTAATCCTTGTTTGTAGGGACAGGGAAGGACAGTGAGGGAAATTCTCATTGTGCTATACTGTGCTAAAGCATTCATCATCAACCATCTTTAAAAAAACATTTTTTATAGGGACAGAAAACTATAGGTAGGGAGAGTGTCAGTGTGTTTTACTGTGCTAATCCTTGTTTGTAGGGACAGGGAAGGACAGTGAGGGAAATTCTCATTGTGCTATACTGTGCTAAAGCATTCATCATCTACCATCTTTAAAAAAACATTTTTTATAGGGACAGAAAACTATAGGTAGGGAGAGTGTCAGTGTGTTTTACTGTGCTAATCCTTGTTTGTAGGGACAGGGAAGGACAGTGAGGGAAATTCTCATTGTGCTATACTGTGCTAAAGCATTCATCATCAACCATCTTTAAAAAAACATTTTTTATAGGGACAGAAAACTATAGGTAGGGAGAGTGTCAGTGTGTTTTACTGTGCTAATCCTTGTTTGTAGGGACAGGGAAGGACAGTGAGGGAAATTCTCATAGTGCTATACTGTGCTAAAGCATTAATCATCAACCATCTTTAAAAAAACATTTTTTATAGGGACAGAAAACTATAGGTAGTGTGACAGCAGGAAGGTAAAGTCACCTGGTTGCATCCAGGGGGGTAGATATATTTCGCCCAGATTCAGGCTTTACGCCGACTTATACAACTAGGTGGAGAGTTGTATAAGGCTAGTGGGCTCATGGATGACTCATACCTCTAGGGAGAGTGTGGGGCGTCGTGCAGACAGAGATGAGGAGACCAGCTGAACCTTGTCAGCTCATTTAGGCCTCTATAAGAACTCCCAGCTTCATTAGATGTTAGCTCATGCCTGGAACCAGACCTGTGTGGACTGTCTAGGGAGAGTGAACCCCTGTGCGGTGAGACAAAGCCTGTGTGGCTATTTGCTTGGACATTTAAAACCAGGGACTTAGGGACTAGGACAGCACTAGGCTGATCCCAGTTGTTAGTTAGGAAACCTGTATGTTTAGTCAGAGGTCAAGTTGACCAGGATTTATTTTATTTATGTTTCTTTTGCTTTGCTGTGTTTTGTCACTGTAAATAGAAAATAAACCGCACCTTTTTGATTTTGAAAACCACAACCTCCGTTTGCTGGGCCTGTTTTTGTCTGGGGAGCCCATCCCGGGGGTCACACACACCCGCTGCCGAGCTAACCCCCTCACAGTTGGTGGAGAACCAGTGGCAGTTTTTTTTTAAGCCAGCATGGAGGAGATACTGAAACAGCTGGCTCTAGCAAATGCCAATCAACAGCAGACAAATGCAGGTTTGCAAAGGAGCCTTGCAGCCCAGCAGCAAGCTCATCAACAGAGCCTTGCAGCCCAGCAGCAAGCTCACCAACAGAGTCTGGAAGCTCAGCAACAAGCCCAGCAGCAATCTGAGGCCCGCTTCATAGACCTGTTACAGAAGCAAGAGCAGAGACTACAACAAATGGAAGCAGTAATGCAGCAACGTCCGCAGACCAGTGAGGAAAGCCGTCCCACTAATACCGCGTCCTTTGGGGTGAGTCGTTTATTGACAAAAATGACTGGAGAGGATGATCCAGAGGTATTTTTGACCACATTTGAAAGGACCGCTGAAAGAGAAAAGTGGCCTGAGGAGCAGTGGGCTGGACTGGTGGCTCCTCTGTTAACTGGTGAATCGCAGAAAGCTTACTATGACCTAGAGCCTAACCAAGCAAAAGACTATGTGATGCTAAAAGCTGAAATTTTGGCAAGGCTGGGTGTCACCCAGGCTGTCCGGGCTCAGCGTGTGCATAACTGGACTTTCCAGCTTGGAAAACCCCCCAGGTCTCAAATGTATGATCTCATTCACCTGAGCAGAAAGTGGCTACAGCCAGAGACTTTGTCCGCACCAAAGATTGTGGAACGTGTTGTAATGGATCGGTTTTTGAGAGCTCTTCCTACTGCCATCCAAAAGTGGGTAAGCCATGGAGACCCAGAAACGGCCGGTAAACTTGTGGATCGGGTAGAGAGATACTTGGCTGCAGAGAACCTGACGGCCTCTTCCAGAGACACTCAGACTTTCCACCCTAAGACCAGACCATCCCCAGGGGCGGATAAGAGGATTCCAAGGGGTGAGGGTGGAGAGAGTGAGAGGGTGGGAGCTCTACCCCAAGTTTGGCGAGAACAGCCTGGGAAATCAGCGGCTCAAGAGGCGGCAAGAAGGATCGTTTGCTACCGCTGCCGGCAAGCGGGACATATTGCAGCCAATTGCCCGGTTGTGGAGGAACCCATGCAGTGTGACTTTCTGACGGGCAGACGTCAGTCGCTGTGTGCGACAGTCGCATGCACTGCCATTCGAGGAACTGAGAAACATTTATGCAAAATGTGTGTTAATGGTAGAAATGTTGTGGTATTGCTGGATTCAGGTAGCCTTGTGACCCTGATAAAGGCTGAGTTAGTTAAAACAGAGGTCTTTGGGAATAGCAAGGTAGCTGTTATTTGTGTGCATGGGGACACCCGAGAGTATCCAGTGACTACAGTGTGTTTCGAGACCCCCAAAGGTACCCTCTCTCATCCAGTGGGCTTAGTATCTCAGTTACCGCATGACGCCATTGTGGGAAGGGATTTTCCGAAGTTCTGGGAACTGTGGGATGATCCTGAGCCCCCCACTGGTGCCCCTATGTACCAGGAATGTGATAGCCAGAACTCCCCTGAGAGTGGTGAGGACTCTCCGGAATTTCCCTTATCAGTATTGGCAGGGGAGACTCAAGAAACTGGAGAGGAGCCCACCTCCTCAGACGAAAACCTACCGTCTGTGGAGTTTTCTGATCTTGAGGTTCACAGGGAAAACTTTGCCACAGAACAGTTGAAAGACCCCGCCCTAATAAAGGCACGGGAAAACGTAGTGAAAATAGATGGCGAGTTAGTGAACCCAGATAATACCTGCACTTACCCATACTTCAGCGTAGAGAAGGACCTACTGTATCGGGTGGCAAAAAGGGCAGAAGAAACCGTTGAGCAGCTTGTGGTGCCCAAACCTTACAGGAAGTTGGTGTTGGAGTTGGCCCATGGGCACATTCTTGGAGGTCATCTGGGGACAGAGAAAACCCGAGAGAGGGTATTACAGAGATTCTATTGGCCGGGGGTGATGAAGGACATAGAAAATTATTGTTCCTCCTGCCCTGTGTGTCAGAGGTCGGCCCCGATGCCACATTTCCGTAGCCCGCTGGTCCCTCTACCCATCATTGAGGTCCCGTTTGAGAGGATCGCCATGGATTTGGTAGGGCCTATAATCAAGTCCGCTAGGGGGCACCAGTACATATTAGTTATAATGGACTATGCCACCCATTATCCAGAAGCGATCCCTCTCCGAAATACCTCGGCCAAAACCATAGCCAAAGAGCTATCTCTTGTGTTTAGCCGGGTGGGTATTTGTAAAGAACTGCTTACGGACCAAGGTACACCCTTTATGTCCCGGGTTATGAAGGAGCTGTGTAAATTGTTCAAAGTGACGCAATTACGTACATCTGTGTATCACCCCCAAACCGATGGGCTGGTTGAAAGATTCAACAAAACCCTAAAACAAATGTTGAAGAAAGTGGTGGATAGAGATGGAAAGGATTGGGACTGTCTACTTCCTTATCTGATGTTTGCTATTAGGGAGGTGCCCCAATCCTCTACGGGATTCTCCCCCTTTGAGTTACTGTATGGGAGACACCCAAGAGGGCTGTTGGATATTGCCAAGGAAACTTGGGAAAGTGAGAGTTCTCCCCACAGGAGTGTGATTGAGCATGTCGCCCTGATGCAAGACCGAATTGCACAGGTAATGCCCATCGTGAAGGAATATTTGGCCCAAGCGCAGTTAGCACAGCAGAGAGTGTACAACCGTGGAGCCAAGACCCGTACCTTTTCCCCGGGGGATAGGATACTGGTACTTGTCCCTACGGTTGAAAGTAAATTCCTTGCCAAATGGCAAGGCCCCTATGAGATAATGGAAAAAGTGAGCGAGGTGAATTACAAGGTCAGACAACCAGGAAGGCGAAAGCCCGAACAGATCTATCACGTTAATCTGTTGAAAGCCTGGAGGGATAGAGAGTCCCTAGTCGCAGACACTTGGTCACCAGCTCAAACTGGTTGCGTGATTCCTGAGGTTGGAATAGCAGCCACCTTGTCACAACCCCAACAACAGGAGGTTAAGGAGTTTGTGCTTCGCAACAAGGAGGTATTCTCTGAGCTGCCGGGACAAACATCTGGGGTAGAGCATGACATCATTACCCCGCCCGGTGAAAGGGTGAAGTTAAAACCCTATCGGATCCCAGAGGCCCGACGGGAGGCAATACGGGAGGAAGTACAGAAAATGCTGAACTTAGGGGTGATAGAGGAGTCCCAAAGTGATTGGTCTAGTCCCATTGTGTTGGTGCCTAAACCGGATGGGAGCTGGCGATTTTGTAACGATTTTCGTCAGTTGAACAAAGTTACAAAATTTGACACCTACCCCATGCCACGTATAGATGAGTTGATCGACCGGCTGGGAACAGCCCGATACATGACGACTCTTGACCTCACAAAAGGGTATTGGCAAATCCCCCTGGCCAAGTCGGCCAAAGAGAAAACCGCATTTGTAACCCCAGACGGGGCGTTCCAATATAAAAGAATGCCGTTCGGGTTACAGAATGCGCCGGCCACATTACAGCGGAAAATGGACCAGATGCTGAGGCCCCATCGGGAGTATGCTGCGGCTTACCTGGATGACGTAATTGTCCATAGCACAGATTGGGCCTCACATCTGCCAAAAGTGCAAGCAGTCCTGGACTCTGTTCGGGAAGCGGGGTTTACGGCTAACCCCAAGAAGTGTACCATTGGGCAGGAGGAGGCCAAATATCTTGGGTACACCATTGGGAGGGGAGTAATAAAACCCCAACTCAACAAAGTCGAGGCCATCCAGAGTTGGCCACGTCCCAACAGCAAGAAGCAGGTACGAGCCTTTCTGGGAATCGCTGGGTATTATCGGCGATTCATTCCCCACTTTGCTTCTAAGGCTGTGCCCCTAACCAACCTGACGAAGGGGAAAGGGTCGGTCATGATTAAATGGACCCCCGAGGCTGAGGCAGCATTCCAATTCTTGAAACAAGCCTTATGTAGCCAGCCAGTGTTGTACTCACCCGACTTCTCTAAAGACTTTGTCGTACAAAGTGATGCGTCAGATGTGGGGTTAGGAGCAGTATTGTCCCAGGTCTGGAACGGGGAAGAGCACCCAGTCATTTACCTCAGCAGGAAGTTGAAGTCCCATGAGGTAAATTACGCCACCGTTGAAAAGGAGTGTTTAGCGGTGAAGTGGGCTCTAGATTCCCTTTGGTACTACCTGCTAGGTAGGCACTTTGACATGGTTACGGATCACGCTCCGTTAAAGTGGATGGCTCAAAACAAGGAAACAAATAGAAGAGTGAATAGGTGGTTCCTGGCCCTCCAGGAATTCAACTTCACAGTAAAGCATCGCCCTGGCGTTCAAATGGGGAATGTGGATGCTTTGTCTCGAGTACATGAATGCCTGATTGCTGGTGTTCCAACCCCGAGGTTAAAACAAGAGGGGGGGGTATGTGACAGCAGGAAGGTAAAGTCACCTGGTTGCATCCAGGGGGGTAGATATATTTCGCCCAGATTCAGGCTTTACGCCGACTTATACAACTAGGTGGAGAGTTGTATAAGGCTAGTGGGCTCATGGATGACTCATACCTCTAGGGAGAGTGTGGGGCGTCGTGCAGACAGAGATGAGGAGACCAGCTGAACCTTGTCAGCTCATTTAGGCCTCTATAAGAACTCCCAGCTTCATTAGATGTTAGCTCATGCCTGGAACCAGACCTGTGTGGACTGTCTAGGGAGAGTGAACCCCTGTGCGGTGAGACAAAGCCTGTGTGGCTATTTGCTTGGACATTTAAAACCAGGGACTTAGGGACTAGGACAGCACTAGGCTGATCCCAGTTGTTAGTTAGGAAACCTGTATGTTTAGTCAGAGGTCAAGTTGACCAGGATTTATTTTATTTATGTTTCTTTTGCTTTGCTGTGTTTTGTCACTGTAAATAGAAAATAAACCGCACCTTTTTGATTTTGAAAACCACAACCTCCGTTTGCTGGGCCTGTTTTTGTCTGGGGAGCCCATCCCGGGGGTCACACACACCCGCTGCCGAGCTAACCCCCTCACAGTAGGGAGAGTGTCAGTGTGTTTTACTGTGCTAATCCTTGTTTGTAGGGACAGGGAAGGACAGTGAGGGAAATTCTCATTGTGCTATACTGTGCTAAAGCATTCATCATCAACCATCTTTAAAAAAACATTTTTTATAGGGACAGAAAACTATAGGTAGGGAGAGTGTCAGTGTGTTTTACTGTGCTAATCCTTGTTTGTAGGGACAGGGAAGGACAGTGAGGGAAATTCTCATTGTGCTATACTGTGCTAAAGCATTCATCATCAACCATCTTTAAAAAAAAATAATTATAGGGACAGAAAACTATAGGTAGGGAGAGTGTCAGTGTGTTTTACTGTGCTAAACCTTGTTTGTAGGGACAGGGAAGGACAGTGAGGGAAATTCTCATTGTGCTATACTGTGCTAAAGCATTCATCATCAACCATCTTTAAAAAAACATTTTTTATAGGGACAGAAAACTATAGGTAGGGAGAGTGTCAGTGTGTTTTACTGTGCTAAACCTTGTTTGTAGGGACAGGGAAGGACAGTGAGGGAAATTCTCATTGTGCTATACTGTGCTAAAGCATTCATCATCAACCATCTTTAACCACTTAACGACCGCCCACCGCCGATTTACGTCGGCAGAATGGCACGGACAGGCAGAATCACGTAGATCTACGTGATCGCCTTTGTGCAGTTGGGAGGTCCATCCGGACCCCCTTCACTGCAGTGAGCGGCCGTTAAGTGTTCGGGAGCGATCAGGCATGAGGGGGCGGCCGCTCGATTCCGCCCCCCCCTCGCGATCGCTCCCGGCCAATGAAATTGCTTCCTCCGCCATGTGATGTAAACACAGGCTGGAGGAAGTGATGTCATCTCCCTCGCCGCGGTCTTTTCGTTCCCGGCGCCGAGGAGTGAAGACAGAGGTTAGTGCTCCAACAGTCCACTGACACGTAGGTACACATAGGCACACAAATCACCCCCCAGTCACCCCCAGATCACCCCCCAGGTCACCCCAAAGCCCCCAATCACAGTGTCACTGATTGCAGTGATCATTTATTTTACTGATCACTGCATTTAGTGTCATCTGTGATTGTAAAAAGTTGCAAGGCAGTTAGGATTAGGCCCCTTTAGGTCCAGGGTAGCCCCCTAACCCCCCCTAATAAAGGTTTAACCCCTTGATCACCCCCCAGGTAACCCTTTCACCCCCTAACTTCAGCGTCACTAAGCGATTGTTTTTCCGATCGCTGTATTCGTGTCGCTGGTGTTTTAGATAGGCAGTTATTTTTTTTTTAGGTTCGCCGCAGGTTTTTATTGGTGTCAGGTACCCCCATATTTAACCTAATAAAGGTTTTAACCCCCTGATTGCCCCTAGTTAACCCTTTCACCAGTGATCACCATATAAAGGTTACGGGTGACGCTGGTTGATTAGTTTGCTTTTTATAGCATCAGGGCACCCGCCGTATATAACCCAATAAAGGTTTAACCCCCCTGATCGCCCGGCGGGTGAGATCAATTAGGTTTTAGCGCCAGAGAGGGTCTGCGTCGCCCCAGGCAGTGTTAGGTTAGTGCCAGTAACGCTAACACCCACGCGCAAAGCATACACCCCCCTTAGTGGTATAGAATCTGATCAGATCTATACTAGCATCCCCAGCGGTTTAGGGTTCCCAAAAACGCAGTGTTAGCGGGATCAGCCCAGATACCTGCTAGCGCCTGCGTTTAGCCCCTCCGCCCAGCCCAGCCCACCCAAGTGCAGTATCGATCGATCACTGTCACTTACCAAACACAACACACATAACTGCAGCGTTCGCAGAGACAGGCCTGATCCCTGCGATCGCTAACAGTTTTTTTGTAGCGTTTGATATATTTGCTGACGACAGTCAGGTGCTTTTTTTCCTGTGAATCTTACTAGTGTACCCCTAAATTTAGAGCCCAAAATGGCAAGACGAAGGTACACTAGTAAAGAGGCCTACGAGATTCTGAGCATGACAGATAGTGAAGAGGAGGTCACGTATCTGTCAGATTCAGGCTCAGAATATCTTCCCGTAGAAGACAGTGACGTCAGCGGCCCCACGTCAGATAGCTCTGACGACGAAGTTGAGGTCCCTGCTAAGGTCAGGCGTACCCGATCCCGATCTTCTGAGGTTGTTGAGGAGCAAGAACCGCAGGTCTCTCGTATCATGGAGCAGAGTAGTACTAGCGCCGCTATTCCTTCTGGTGAACTGGCAAGCACCAGCGGCCTAGTACAGCCTGGACGTACATCCAGCACTGCAGTAACACTTGGTGACGTGGCGAGTCCCATAAGTGCAGTTCAAGCTGGCGAGGTGGCAAGCACAAGTAGTGTCCCGCTGCCACCAAGAAGACAAAGGCAGGCCCGTCGTGCCCATACTGCCCTTCCTGCAGAATTTGCCTATCCTGATTGGGTCCCCACCACTTCTGCAGAACCCGTACTTCCCCCATTCACTGCCCAACCCGGTATTCAGGTGGAAACAGCTGATTTTATGCCAATCGATTTTTATTCGCTGTTTTTCACGGAAGATCTCTATAGATCTATTGTGGACCAGAGTAATTTATATGCTGGTCAATTTATCGCCGCTAACCCCCAGTTGCCTAAAATTGCCAGAAATTGGAAACCAATTACGGTTTCCGAATTTAAGACCTTTCTGGGCCTTTCCCTCAACATGGGCACACATAAATTTCCGTCATTGCGTGCTTATTGGTCCACGCACCCAATTGACCACATGCCCGTGTTCTCTGCCTCCATGTCCAGGGCATGATACGAGCAGATTTTGCGGTTCATGCACTTCAACGACAATGAACTTTGTCGTCCACGTGGGGACCCTGAATACGACCGGCTCTATAAAATTCGGCCCCTCATAAACCACTTCAACGAACGTTTTGCAGCCTTGTTTACTCCCGATCAAGTTGTCTGCGTTGATGAGTCCCTGATTAAATTTTGTGGCCGCTTGTCTTTCAAGCAGTACCTTCCCAGCAAGCGTGCCAGATACGGGGTCAAGCTCTACAAGTTCTGTGACAGGGCAACAGGCTATGTAGTGAACTTTACGGTTTATGAGGGAAAAGACAGTCAGATTGAGTCGGTCAACTGCCCGGATTACATAGGGAGCGCTGGCAAGATAGTGTGGAACTTGGTGTCACCCTTATTCGGAAAGGTGTACCACTTGTATGTGGACAATTATTACACGAGCGTGCCACTGTTTAGTCACTTGTTTGATCATAAGATTGGAGCATGTGGCACCGTGCGACCTAATCGCCGGGGCTTTCCCCAGCGGCTTGTAGATGCCCGTCTTAGGCTGGGGGAGAGAGCCTGCTTGAAGTGTAATAACTTGCTCGCTATGAAGTGGAGGGACAATAAGAATGTTTTCCTTCTTACCTCCCTTCATGCAGACACGACAGTCCAAATTCGTACGGCGACTGGTGTTGTGGAGAAACCCCTCTGTGTCCACGAATATAACCAAAATATGGGAGGGGTGGACCTCAACGACCAGTTGATGGCGCCGTATCTAATTGACCGTAAGGCGAGACGCTGGTACAAAAAAGTGTCTCTATCATTATTCCAATTGGCTTTGCTGAACGCTCATGTGCTATACAGAGCTTCAGGCGGGACGTTATCTCTTCTAAAATTCCAGAATGAGATAGTCACAGAACTCCTGTATCCAGGCGGTTCTGCACCTCACCATCCCCAACCAAATGCAGTAAGCCGGCTGCATGAGAGGCATTATTCGTATGTCCTCCCGAGTACCCCTACCCAAAGCCACCCCCAAAAAAGATGTCGTGTCTGTAGCAAGCGCGGATTTAGGCGTGACACCCGTAGTTTTTGTCCACTCTGTCCTGACAAGCCTGGTCTTTGCCAAGGTGAATGTTTTGAACGCTACCACTCAAAAGTGAAGTTTTAGCGTAGGGTACAGCATTTCACAGACTAGGACACACTTACACAGGGTCTCCCAAGATGCCATTACATTTTGAGAGACCCGAACCATTACAGTTGTAAAGTTACAAAAAAAAGTGTAAAAAAGAAAAAAAAAAACGTAAAAAACAAAACACAAAAAAAATATAAAATAAAAAAAACAAAAATAGTTGTCGTTTTATTGTTCTCTCTCTCTCTATTTTCTCTCTATTGTTCTGCTCTTTTTTACTGTATTCTATTCTGCAATGTTTTATCATGCTTGCTTTTCAGGTATGTAATTTTTTGTTTTCAGGTGCGCCATTCAACTGCAGCGCGGAATTATTTATCTTGACAGCAACAGCGTTTGCTCCCACGATACATAAAGCCGTGACTCCAGTGCTGTAGGAGGTGATTTCACCACCACAGTTAAAAAAAAGAGCATATATGCCGAAGCATGGGAGCAGCAGGGGCGGAGGAGCGATTTTGCTCCTAATGCCGCGTACATACGGTCGAAATTCCGACCGTGTGTACGCGGCATAACTTTTTTGCGGGAGGATGCCCCCATGCTTCGGCATATATATATTTTATGCACAGGTTGCGTTAAAACATTTTTTTATTTTTTACTAGGTTTTGTTTTGGTATTTGCTTTGCAGGTATGGCATGGTAAGGTCTTACTGTTGTACTGTAATGTTACTTTGTTTTAATGTTAACCACCATTTGCTTAGCAGGTACGCCATTCAGTTGCAGCGCGGATCTATTTATCTTGACAGCAACAGCGTTTGCTCCCACGATACATAAAGCCGTGACTCCAACGCTGTAGGAGGTGATTTCACCACCACAGTTAAAAAAAAGAGCATATATGCCGAAGCATGGGGGCAGCAGGGGCGGAGGAGCGATTTTGCTCCTAATGCCGCGTACATACGGTCGAAATTCCGACCGTGTGTACGCGGCATAACTTTTTTGCGGGAGGATGCCCCCATGCTTCGGCATATATATATTTTAGGCACAGGTTGCGTTAAAACATTTTTTTATTTTTTACTAGGTTTTGTTTTGGTATTTGCTTTGCAGGTATGGCATGGTAAGGTCTTACTGTTTGTTAGAGAAATTAGAAATTATACTTTAAATGTCAACTATGAATATGCATATTAATATGACTATATCTTCTAAAGTTAAAATGTTTGCTTTATATAACTCTATTAATACTTAAATATGCTGAATAAGCTCTAATAACCCTAATTACTGGAATAAGTCATATGACCATATTCTATTGTGCAAAGATGTGCTGACTCTTACATCTGTCAAAATATGGGCTGCGAACCATGAGATAATTTATGTATCCATTGTATGAAATATCCTGTCATAAGGTGTTGGCTGAAAAAGGATATTTCCCTATTTCCTGCTAACGTCAGAATAAAGGTTGAAATTATACATGGTCAGGACGTTACGAGCAGGAAAAGGGAAGGTTTAAGGGTTATAAAAGCTGAATGTGAATCTATGACAGGCAGAAATGGATCTCTGAAGCAGAAGATATACATTTAACCATTTCTCTTGCATATGCAATAAAATATCTTGACTTGTAACGAGAGTCGGTCCAAAATTACTTGACATTTTGGTCCTTCGAAAACGGAAGTCCAAATTCCTGGAAAGCACTAGCCAACAACCCAGTGAACCGATGTCCGTACGGCAAAAAACTGTAAGTCCTCCGTCTTAAATTTGACGTTAACAGAGGCCGGCTCACTGAACTAGTGCCTCCCGGGCAGCGACTTACCGGATCAGCACAAGAGACCGCTCTCGGGGCAAGGTAAGATATTTTCATTTATTATATTATACTTTTAGGCCTAAATGTGATTAGGGATTTAATGAATTAAGGGATTTTTGTTAAATACATATAATATAGAGATTAATTGAATGTTTATCTGTTGTGTATATGTTTTGCTTTATCCGAGTTGAGGGAATATAAGTAGATACGTCCGTAGTTTAAATCCCTTTGATATAGGAGTATGGTCCCATTCCAATACCCGGGTGCAGATAAAGGAAATTTGTCGACAAAGGACCTAGGTCCTGACAGCCTTGTAAACTGCAGGAATTCCCGTGGGGGACACATAAATATTCCTACATCAAAAACACGAACCCCTGTTGATACAAAGGTATGGCCTGATAGATTTCCAGGTAACAAATAGAGGTAATTTGACGAGCCCTTGCGCTCAGCCAGCCTCGTATGTTGTGTAAAAAACCTGTACAGGCATTTATAAATACCGTTGAATCAACAAATATTAATGTTTTGATAAAGTGTGGGAACAACAGTCGAGAGAAATTAAGTCTCTTTTGTAATTCTGTTCATGCTCCCTACAGTTTACTGAAATATTAATGTTTTGATCAGGGGGGGGTTGACCAGTCAGGTGAATTTACGTTCGCCTTGTAATTCTGTTCATGCTCCCTATAAATGAATAAAACATTAAGTAAGAAGACAAGACACCAGTATTATAGCAGCACACAAGATCAATAATCTAGAAGTGATATGTCACGACTAGAAAGTTTGTGAGTAGCTGCAGAAGTGATAAGATACTGTGTGCAGGTATTGTGTCAGTGTGAGAAGACCTTACAAAAAAAACTCCGTGTGCACGTTTAAATGAGTATGATCCATGGAAAGTCTGATGGTTTGAATGATGATGCAAAGTATATGTGTAGTCTAGACAAAGAGAATGTGAAACTCCTTAAGACATGAAAAACAAAGTATGATTTTGTTGCATTTTTAAATAAGGATTGTTGTGTAATACTGTGTTGTGTAGAAAGCTTAAAAAATAAATAAAAATTATGCCGGCATGTATGTATGTGTATATATATGTATGTATATATGTGTATATATATATATATATATATATATATATATATATATATATAAAAAAAAAAAAGAAAAGAAAAATAAGGAAACAGAATAAATTAGGTCTTCCCCAGGCAAAGAAATGGCTTGAGGAGGCTAACTGTAGGTTAAAATCATAAAGTTTAGTGCAGCAAGTATTGACTGAACAAAATGCGACAAACCTAATGCACCCGACAGCCCCTACACACCCTTTAGAGGACTCTCCAATCCCACCGACAGACGCTGCTCCCCCTCTGACTTCACCACCCGCTCCCAATTCCCTATTGCAGACCTGCAGTCCCCACCACCAGATGGGACAGAGGTATGCAACAAGTTACCCCGCTGACCCTCCTTACAGCAATCCCAAGGTCCACATAGCTCAATTCAGGGATGGTATCATGGGAATGGTTGCTAGCTATCATCTCAATGTGAGGGAAATAGAGCAGGTCACCAGACAGGTACTGGGACCTGACTGGCATCATGTAGTGGGAGATTGGAGTGGATTAAACAACCAGGGAGGGGTGTTGCCTCAGGATGATGCAGCACTCAAAAACAGAAGAAATGCTCTTATAGCAAAGATAGAGAGAGGATAGATGGATACGTCAAGCCGACTGGTCCATTATAAATCAGTGTATATGGGGAGAAGAGGAAACAGTGGATAATTTCATTGTTAGGATAAAGAAGAATTTTAATAACCACTCTGGGATAGAAATCCCAGTAGATCAAGTGAACGATAGCCCATATGAACAACAGCTAAAGAATGCAATCCTGAAGGGGCTGCTAGTCCTTATATCAAGTTTTGTTAACGAACACATGATTAACCATAGGATCTGCAGACTCTAGGAGCTAATCAAGTATGTGAGGCATGCTGAGGGGCACTTCCAACCAAAAAAGAAAGTAAAGAAAAGGATGAGGGGGGAGTGTTTCCTGTATGGTAAAAGTGTGTCTGCAGAGAGAGAAGCAGAAGGATGGGAAAGAATCTGATATTTTGGATGTGTGTAATGTTGAAACTTGTTTGCATGCTGAAGCCAAGCCAGAAATAACCTGGGTTGCAAAGAGTAGTTGGGTAACATTTCTCTGTGACACTGGGGCTTGTAGGACCCTGATACACCCGCTGGATATGCCACCAGGGGTAAAGGGAAAAGGTTTAGTATATGTAAAATCTGCAAATGGGTTGATGCACCAGGAGGCCGTGTCTGAAGGCCTTACTGTGGAAAATCCACAGACAGGTAAAAAGGCTCAGTGTAAAATTGTAATGTCAACTAAATGTCCTGTTAATTCGTTGGGTAGAGACATGTTGCATGCTCTTGATATTTCTGTCGTACCAGTGGAGGGGGGCCTCAAAGCCCATCGGCTGTGTGAAAAACAAATCACAGCTGTGGATAATGAGCCCTGATACTGGTACAGCTTGGATTTACAAACTGAGGGATTAAAGATGCCCAAAACCCTGACAGAAATAATTGAAGAGCCTGTGAGGAAAGGTACAAGGTCCAGACGAACCTCTATTGCACTATCTACTACAAAAGGACCACTGGGCCTGATAGGTCTTATGAGAAACAGTTAATGAGTTGCACTAACACTGAAGTGCTCTTAAGATACCTGTACTGTGATAAGGAAGGAAATAACATGGCTACTTGTCTCCTACCACAGCCTATTCTGCAAATATACAGGCAGGATACTGTACCTCATGTTTCGGTCACACGGAACTCCGAGGTATCATGGCATGAGCTGGGAGAACTTATCACAGACTGGGTCAAATTAACAGATGGGGAACTGAAATCCAGAGGGAATCAGAGGTACAGATTAGCGTGGTTTGTTGAATGTACAACCAGAACTTGCGTGATTGAAGTTTTGACAAAAGACAGTGACTGACACTTTTTGACCCGAGGGGAAGGGGATGCCTTAAAAGACGTCCCCGATTTCTTGTGATCAAAAGGAAAGACAGACGTAGGGCTAATTAAGACAGACAGTCAGTTCTGGTTTGCACTTATGTACAAAGGAAAACTCACAAGAAATGTTCAATGCTTTGTCTCGAGTTGTACCTCCCAGTGGGAGTCAAATTCTCTGGTATGTGGATGACATTCTGGTAGCGGCTCCTCTGGAGCGACAATGTAAAATTGACACCTTGGCTCTGATGCATTTCCTCGCAGAACAAGGTCACAAGGTTAGCAAAATAAAATACAACTTTTGAAAAACAAGGTGAAATACCAGGGTTACATTATATCTCAAAAAGGCAGACATCCAGATGAGATCCGAAAAGAGGCCATCCTTCAAGCCCCCAAACCACGTAAAAATAAAGAAATGATGTAATTTCTTGGCATGGCAAATTTTTGTAGAGCATGGATAGCTAATTATGCTACGGAGGTGGTGCCTCTTTCTGATCTCATCTATGGTACACAAATGTCTGCAAAAGGTTCCATCCAGTGGAATGTGCAAGCAGAGGATGCATTTACAAAGGTGAAGCACCTCATTGTGGGTTCTACTGTGCTTAGCCTACCCAATTACAGTAGAAACCCTTTAGCAGACTGTAGATTGTAAAGAGGGGTACATGACTTCTGCTCTCACTCAGGTTTATGAGAACGAACACAAACTAGTTGCATTTTACTTAACTAATTTGCCCCACTGTGTACAAGCTGTAGTAGCAGCCTCATTGGCCATACGGTCATCTGCATTGATAGTATTGTTCCACCCCTGGTACTTAAAGGTCTCACATGTTATTTAGGTGATCTTACTATAAGACAGAATCTCCTATTTATCTCCAGTCAGGCATTTATCATGTATGACTACACTTCTGGGACAACCACACGTTACAATCAAGAAGTGTACTACATTGAATCCTGCTACACTAATGCCAACACCTGGTGATGGGGATCCACATGATTGTGCAGCTCAAAATTGATGAACGGGTACTCCCTAGGAAGGATCTCACTGATGTTCCCTTTCTAGATGCTGACATTACAATCAAACGGCTTATGCTATAGTAACACATGACCAGGTCATTGAAGCTAGACCTTTTCCCAGTTCCTATTCTGCACAACAAGCTGACATTATAGCCCTGTCAAGGGCCTGCAGTCTAGGGGAAGGGAAAAATAAATAGATATTTATACTGACAGCCAATACGCTTTCTCTACACATATTTGCCCAGCAATGGAAAAAAGGGGTATGATTACGTTGCCATGGGAAACCGATCACACAGAGATCTCATTCTTGCCCTTCTAGAATATGTACAAAAACCAGCACAAGTGGCTATTTGTAAATGTGCGGCACATAGAAAGGGAACAGATCCAATTACCCTAGGGAATGCACTAGCAGACAAGACAGCAAAGGAAGCTTCTGAAGGACAGCAATGACAAACATATACAGTTCCCAAGTAAATGATGAGGTACAGAGAGCTATTGATGAAACATGGTTATCAGAAATGCAGAAAACATCACCGGCAGGTGAAAATCAAAGTGGTTATATACAGGGTCAACACTGGTCAATGGTATATACACATGTACAGAAGGTAAACCTAACTTATCTACATCACTATTCACGTATGCTGTGTTATTGAGTCATGGGTAGGCCCATACCTCAAAAGGAGGGATGGTACTGGGTGTACACAACATATGGGTTTACAAAACTACTCTGAAAATTTTGTCTCACATATCCGATTTGTAACAGATACCATGCACAAGGTGCCCTAAGAGCCTTAAGGGGACATTTCCCACAACCCCCTTATCCCTTTCACACAATATGCATGGATTTTATTGAATTGAACAAATGTGAGAATAAGTACTGTCTGGTTATTGTGTACAGGTTTATAAAGTGGGTGGAAACTTTTCCTATGGCGCACACGGATGGACAGTCAGTAGCCAAAGTACTAATCAAAGAGGTGATTCCACGACAAGGGATCCCCGCGCTGATTTACAGTAACAATGGCTCCAATTTTGTAAACTAAACAATACAACTAATTGGTATATGGTACAATATCTGACCTACTAGGGAGAATCACTATTTATGTTGTAACCCCTGGTCAGAACACCCCAGCCCCCGAGCCAACTCAGTTTCAACTTAATACCTCTTTGTTTAAAACAGATTTTACTTACAAGGAACAATTAAGTATAGAAACAGGATTTGGAGACAAAAATTAGTGGATAGAATGGGTCAGATACACAACTCAATCTAAGGGGTTAAGTGATTGTATTTCTTGTGCAAACCCAAGACCACAACTAGCTACCATTCCTCTCCCTGAAGAGGAAACAGATTTAGCTTGCATAATAAGACTGTTTTCAGAAAATATTACTGGGTCTGAATGTGCAAATGAGAAAAAGAGATACCCTAAAACTAAAATGCAAAGTACACCCCCTTCACTACAAGCATTACCAGGAAATTTTTCTAGTTTCTCTAACAAAGATAAGGATGGTACAAAGGTTGGCACTCTATCTCCTGAATACTGTGCGACCACAACATCAACTACAGACATTAAGTATCAACTAAAATGGTTTCAGGAACAGAAACGGCAACTAGCTGATGTTTGGTGGCTGTGTGGGGACAAGAAACTAAGGCTCAGACTGCCACCTAGATGGGAGGGTAGTTGTGCCCTTACCCGCCTGTTGCTTCCCTTTTATATTGTTCCTATGACTAATAAATTGATGAGACTACCAGGTAAACACTATTTTAAGAGACTTAAGTGTCCAGAATCATTTTGACAACCAGGTATATATAGACTCAATAGGTGTTCCACGAGGAGTTTCCGGATGAATTTAAAGCACAGAATCAAGTAACAGCAGGACTCACCTCACTCTTCCTATGGGTACAGCCCAATAAGAATGTCGACTGGATAAACTACATTTACTACAACCAGCAGAGGTTTGTGAATTACACCAGAGATGCTATCAAAGGTATAGCAGCACAATTGGACGCCACCTCTTTGACAGCGTGGCAGAACCGTATAGCATTGGATATGTTGCTGGCAGAAAGGGGCGGGGTATGCGAAATGTTCGGCACCTTCTGCTGCACTTTTATTCCAAATAATACGGCACCTGATGGAAGTATCACCAAGGCTTTGCAAGGCCTACAAATGTTATCCCAGGAACTAACTGAGAACTCTGGTGTAGAGAACCCCTTAACAGGACTCTTTGAAAAATGGTTTGGTAAATGGGGTGATCTTGCAAAAGGTTTGCTCATCTCTGTTGTCATGGCAGCCACGGTCCTTACGCTGTGTGGATGTTGCTGCATTCCTTGTATTAGAGGAATTCTTCAAAGACTGATTGACACATCACTAACAAAGACTATGTTTTTTCAGAACAACACTGAACTATACCCGGAACCTGATGAAGATGAACTTACAGTCCTTTCAAAAGACTTATTTGTCTAAATGATAATACCTGGTAAAATAAAGAACCTGGATATTTGAATTATTGACATTATAAGTATAAAAGGGGGCAGCTGTTAGAGAAATTAGAAATTATACTTTAAATGTCAACTATGAATATGCATATTAATATGACTATATCTTCTAAAGTTAAAATGTTTGCTTTATATAACTCTATTAATACTTAAATATGCTGAATAAGCTCTAATAACCCTAATTACTGGAATAAGTCATATGACCATATTCTATTGTGCAAAGATGTGCTGACTCTTACATCTGTCAAAATATGGGCTGCGAATCATGAGATAATTTATGTATCCATTGTATGAAATATCCTGTCATAAGGTGTTGGCTGAAAAAGGATATTTCCCTATTTCCTGCTAACGTCAGAATAAAGGTTGAAATTATACATGGTCAGGACGTTACGAGCAGGAAAAGGGAAGGTTTAAGGGTTATAAAAGCTGAATGTGAATCTATGACAGGCAGAAATGGATCTCTGAAGCAGAAGATATACATTTAACCATTTCTCTTGCATATGCAATAAAATATCTTGACTTGTAACGAGAGTCGGTCCAAAATTACTTGACACTGTTGTACTGTAATGTTACTTTGTTTTAATGTTAACCACCATTTGCTTAGCAGGTACGCCATTCAGTTGCAGCGCGGATCTATTTATCTTGACAGCAACAGCGTTTGCTCCCACGATACATAAAGCCGTGACTCCAACGCTGTAGGAGGTGATTTCACCACCACAGTTAAAAAAAAAGAGCATATATGCCGAAGCATGGGGGCAGCAGGGGCGGAGGAGCGATTTTGCTCCTAATGCCGCGTACATACGGTCGAAATTCCGACCGTGTGTACGCGGCATAACTTTTTTGCGGGAGGATGCCCCCATGCTTCGGCATATATATATTTTAGGCACAGGTTGCGTTAAAACATTTTTTTATTTTTTACTAGGTTTTGTTTTGGTATTTGCTTTGCAGGTATGGCATGGTAAGGTCTTACTGTTGTACTGTAATGTTACTTTGTTTTAATGTTAACCACCATTTGCTTAGCAGGTACGCCATTCAGTTGCAGCGCGGATCTATTTATCTTGACAGCAACAGCGTTTGCTCCCACGATACATAAAGCCGTGACTCCAACGCTGTAGGAGGTGATTTCACCACCACAGTTAAAAAAAAGAGCATATATGCCGAAGCATGGGGGCAGCAGGGGCGGAGGAGCGATTTTGCTCCTAATGCCGCGTATATACGGTCGAAATTCCAACGGAGGCTTATCCGTGGAAAAGTCCGACCGTCTGTACGCGGCATAACCTTTTATGCCGCGTACATACGGTCGAAATTCCGACGAAGGCTTGACCGTGTGTACGCGGCATAACTTTTTTGCGGGTGGATGCCCCCATGCTTCGGCATATATGCCCATCATTAGAAGTGGGTGGATGAAGGGAGGTATTCTAATGGTGGGCATACCCACCAATCAATCTCTTTTTTTCGTTCAGCCAATAGGCTGTATGAAAAAAAAGATTACAATACATGTCCAACAAGGACCAGCAACGTACTGGTATGTTGCTGGACTTTGAATGTTTATACCAGAATGATGCCTGCGGGTTTAGGTATCATCTTGGTATCATTCTTTTCAGCCAGCAGCCGGCTTTCATGTAAAAGCAATTCTAGCAGATAATTAGCCTCTAGACTGCTTTTACAAGCAGTGGGAGGGAATGTCCCCCCCCCGGATATAAAAAGCGCCATTGGGAAATTGGGAAAGCATTTTATCACACCGATCTTGGTGTGGTCAGATGCTTTGAGGGCAGAGGAAAGATCTAGGGTCTAACCCCCCAATTTTTTTCAAAAAAAGAGTACCTGTCACTACCTATTGCTATCATAGGGGATATTTACATTCCCTGAGATAACGATAAAAATGGTAAAAAAATAAAATATGGAAGGCACAGTTTAAAAATAAAATAAAAAAGCCAAATAAATAATAAAAAAAAAAAAAAAAAAAGCACCGCTGTCCCCCCCTGCTATTGCGCAAAGGCGAACGCAAGCGTCGGTCTAGCGTCATATGTAAACAGCAATTGCATCATGCATGTGAGGTATCACCACGAAGGTCAGATCGAGGGCAGTCATTTTAGCAGTAGACCTCCTCTGTAAATCTAACGTGGTAACCTGTAAAGGCTTTTAAATGCTTTTAAAAATGAATGTAGTTTTGTCGCCGCTGCGCGTTTGTGCGCAATTTTAAAGCATGTCGTGTTTGGTATCCATGTACTCGGCCTATGATCATCTTTTTTATTTCATCAAACATTTGGGCAATATAGTGTTTTTTAGTGCATTAAAAATAAAAAAAGTGTGTTTTTCCCCCAAAAAATGTGTTTGAAAAATCGCTGCGCAAATACTGTGTGGAAAAAAAAAATGCAACACCCACTATTTTAATCTGTAGGGCCTTTGCTTTAAAAAAATATATAATGTTTGGGGGTTCAACATAATTTTCTTGCAAAAAAAAAATTTCTTTCATGTAAACAAAAAGTGTCAGAAAGGGCTTTGTCTTCAAGTGGTTAGAAGAGTGGATGATGTGTGACATAAGCTTCCTAATGTTGTGCATAAAATGCCAGGACAGTTCAAAACCCCCCCAAATGACCCCATTTTGTAAAGTAGACACCTCAAGCTATTTGCTGAGAGGCATGTTGAGCCCATTGAATATTTTTTTTTTTGTCCCAAGTGATTGAATAATGACCAAAAAAAAAAAAAAAATGTACAAAAAGTTGTCACTAAATTATATATTGCTCAAACATGCCATGGGCATATGTGGAATTACACCCCAAAATACATTCTGTTGCTTCTCCTGAGTACGGGGATACCACATGTGTGGGAATTTTTGGGAGCCTAGTCGCGTACGGGACCCCAAAAACCAAGCACTGCCTTCAGGATTTCTATGGGTGTAAATTTTTGATTTCACTCCTCACTGCCTATCACAGTTTCGGAGGCCATGGAATGCCCAGATGGCACAAAACCCCCCCAAATGACCCCATTTTGGAAAGTAGACACCCCAAGCTATTTGCTGAGAGGTATGTTGAGTATTTTGCAGATCTCGCTTTTTGTCACAAAGTTTTGAAAATGTAAAAAAAGAAAAAAAAAAAGAAAAAAAATGTCTTTCTTAATTTTCAAAAACAAATGAGAGCTGTAAAATACTCACCATGCCTCTCAGCAAATAGCTTGGGGTGTCTACTTTCCAAAATGGGGTCATTTGTGGGGGTTTTGGGCTATTTTGACATTTTATGGCCTTCAAAACTGTGATAGGTAGTGAGGAGTGAAATCAAAAATTTATGCCCTTAGAAACCTTGAAGGCGGTGCTTGGTTTTTGGGGTCCCGTACGCGGCTAGGCTCCCAAAAAGTCCCACACATGTGGTATCCCCGTACTCAGGAGAAGCAGCAGAATGTATTTTGGGGTGTAATTTCACATATAACCATGGCATGTGTGAGCAATATATCATTTAGTGACAACTTTTTGTACATTTTTTTTTTTCTTTTTGTCATTATTCAATCATTTGGGGCAAAAAAAAATATTCAATGGGCTCAACATGCCTCTCAGCAAATAGCTTGGGGTGTCTACTTTCCAAAATGGGGTCATTTGGGGGGGGGTTTGTGCCATCTTGGCATTTTATGGCCTTCAAAACTGTGATAGGTAGTGAGGAGCGAAATCAAAAATGTATGCCCTTAGAAACCTTGAAGGCGGTGCTTGGTTTTTGGGGTCCCGTACGCGGCTAGGCTCCCAAAAAGTCCCACACATGTGGTATCCCCGTACTCAGGAGAAGCAGCAGAATGTATTTTGGGGTGTAATTTCACATATGCCCATGGCATGTGTGAGCAATATATCATTTAGTGACAACTTTGTGCAAAAAAAAAACAGTTTGTCATATTCCCGCAACCTGTGGCAAAATATAAAATATTCCATGGACTCAACATGCCTCTCAGCAAATAGCTTGGGGTGTCTACATTCCAAAATGGGGTAATTTGGGGGGGTTTTGTGCTATTTTGGCATTTTATGGCCTTCGAAACTGTGATAGGTAGTGAGGAGTGAAATCAAAAATTTACGCCCTTAGAAATCCTGAAGGCGGTGCTTGGTTTTTGGGGCCCTGTACGCGGCTAGGCTCCCAAAAAGTCCCACACATGTGGTATCCCCGTACTCAGGAAAAGCAGCAGAATGTATTTTGGGGTGCAATTCCACATATAACCATGGCATGTGTGAGCAATATATCATTTAGTGACAACTTTTTGTACATTTTTTTTTTCTTTTTGTCATTATTCAATCATTTGGGACAAAAAAAAAAAATATTCAATGGGGTCAACATGCCTCTCAGCAAATAGCTTGGGGTGTCTACTTTCCAAAATGGGGTCATTTGGGGGGGTTTTGTGCCATCTTGGCATTTTATGGCCTTCAAAACTGTGATAGGTAGTGAGGAGTGAAATCAAAAATTTATGCCCTTAGAAACCTTGAAGGCGGTGCTTGGTTTTTGGGGTCCCGTACGCGGCTAGGCTCCCAAAAAGTCCCACACATGTGGTATCCCCGTACTCAGGAGAAGCAGCAGAATGTATTTTGGGGTGTAATTTCACATATGCCCATGGCATGTGTGAGCAATATATCATTTAGTGACAACTTTGTGCAAAAAAAAAAAAAGTTTGTCATATTCCCGCAACTTGTGGCAAAATATAAAATATTCCATGGACTGAACATGCCTCTCAGTAAATAGCTTGGGGTGTCTACTTTCCAAAATGGGGTCATTTGGGGGGGTTTTGTGCTATTTTGGCATTTTATGGCCTTCGAAACTGTGATAGGTAGTGAGGAGTGAAATCAAAAATTTGCGCCCTTAGAAATCCTGAAAGCGGTGCTTGGTTTCCGGGGTCCCGTACGTGGCTAGGCTCCTAAAAAGTCCCACACATGTGGTATCCCCGTACTCAGGAGAAGCAGCAGAATGTATTTTGGGGTGCAATTCCACATATAACCATGGCATGTGTGAGCAATATATCATTTAGTGACAACTTTTTGTAATTTTTTTTTTTTTTGTCATTATTCAATCACTTGGGACAAAAAAAAAATATTCAATGGGTTCAACATGCCTCTCAGCAATTTCCTTGGGGTGTCTACTTTCCAAAATGGGGTCATTTGGGGGGGTTTTGTACTGCCCTGCCATTTTAGCACCTCAAGAAATGAGATAGGCAGTCATAAATTTAAAGCTGTGTAAATTTCAGAAAATGTACCCTAGTTTGTAAACGCTATAACTTTTGCGCAAACCAATAAATATACGCTTATTGACATTTTTTTTACTAAAGACATGTGGCTGAATACATTTTGGCCTAAATGTATGACTAAAATTGAGTTTATTCGATTTTTCTTATAACAAAAAGTAGAAAATATCATTTTTTTTCAAAATTTTCGGTCTTTTTCTGTTTATATCGCAAAAAATAAAAATCGCAGAGGCAATCAAATACCATTAAAAGAAAGCTCTATTTGTGGGAAGAAAAGGACGCAAATTTCATTTGGGTACAACATTGCATGTCCGCACAATTTACAGTTAAAGCAGCGCAGTGCCGAATCCCAAAAACAGGCTTGGTCCTAATGGCCCGAAATGGTCCGGGGCTTAAGTGGTTAAAAAATTTTTTTTATAGGGACAGAAAACTATAGGTAGGGAGAGTGTCAGTGTGTTTTTTTGTGCTAAACCTTGTTTGTAGGGACAGGGAAGGCCAGTGAGGGAAATTCTCATTGTGCTATACTGTGCTAAAGCATTCCTCATCAACCATCTTTAAAAAAAATTTTTTTATAGGGACAGAAAACTATAGGTAGGGAGAGTGTCAGTGTGTTTTACTGTGCTAAACCTTGTTTGTAGGGACAGGGAAGGACAGTGAGGGAAATTCTCATTGTGCTATACTGTGCTAAAGCATTCATCATCAACCATCTTTAAAAAAACTTTTTTTATAGGGACAGAAAACTATAGGTAGGGAGAGTGTCAGTGTGTTTTACTGTGCTAAACCTTGTTTGTAGGGACAGGGAAGGACAGTGAGGGAAATTCTCATTGTGCTATACTGTGCTAAAGCATTCATCATCAACCATCTTTAAAAAAACATTTTTTATAGGGACAGAAAACTATAGGTAGGGAGAGTGTCAGTGTGTTTTACTGTGCTAATCCTTGTTTGTAGGGACAGGGAAGGACAGTGAGGGAAATTCTCATTGTGCTATACTGTGCTAAAGCATTCATCATCAACCATCTTTTAAAAAAAAAATTATAGGGACAGAAAACTATAGGTAGGGAGAGTGTCAGTGTGTTTTACTGTGCTAAACCTTGTTTGTAGGGACAGGGAAGGACAGTGAGGGAAATTCTCATTGTGCTATACTGTGCTAAAGCATTCATCATCAACCATCTTTAAAAAAACATTTTTATAGGGACAGAAAACTATAGGTAGGGAGAGTGTCAGTGTGTTTTACTGTGCTAATCCTTGTTTGTAGGGACAGGGAAGGACAGTGAGGGAAATTCTCATTGTGCTATACTGTGCTAAAGCATTCATCATCAACCATCTTTAAAAAAAAAAATATAGGGACAGAAAACTATAGGTAGGGAGAGTGTCAGTGTGTTTTACTGTGCTAATCCTTGTTTGTAGGGACAGGGAAGGACAGTGAGGGAAATTCTCATTGTGCTATACTGTGCTAAAGCATTCATCATCAACCATCTTTAAAAAAAAAAATTATAGGGACAGAAAACTATAGGTAGGGAGAGTGTCAGTGTGTTTTACTGTGCTAAACCTTGTTTGTAGGGACAGGGAAGGACAGTGAGGGAAATTCTCATTGTGCTATACTGTGCTAAAGCATTCATCATCAACCATCTTTAAAAAAAAATTTTTTATAGGGACAGAAAACTATAGGTAGGGAGAGTGTCAGTGTGTTTTACTGTGCTAAACCTTGTTTGTAGGGACAGGGAAGGACAGTGAGGGAAATTCTCATTGTGCTATACTGTGCTAAAGCATTCATCATCAACCATCTTTAAAAAAACATTTTTTATAGGGACAGAAAACTATAGGTAGGGAGAGTGTCAGTGTGTTTTACTGTGCTAATCCTTGTTTGTAGGGACAGTGAGGGAAATTCTCATTGTGCTATACTGTGCTAAAGCATTCATCATCAACCATCTTTAAAAAAACATTTTTTATAGGGACAGAAAACTATAGGTAGGGAGAGTGTCAGTGTGTTTTACTGTGCTAATCCTTGTTTGTAGGGACAGGGAAGGACAGTGAGGGAAATTCTCATTGTGCTATACTGTGCTAAAGCATTCATCATCAACCATCTTTAAAAAAACATTTTTTATAGGGACAGAAAACTATAGGTAGGGAGAGTGTCAGTGTGTTTTACTGTGCTAATCCTTGTTTGTAGGGACAGGGAAGGACAGTGAGGGAAATTCTCATTGTGCTATACTGTGCTAAAGCATTCATCATCAACCATCTTTAAAAAAACATTTTTTATAGGGACAGAAAACTATAGGTAGGGAGAGTGTCAGTGTGTTTTACTGTGCTAATCCTTGTTTGTAGGGACAGGGAAGGACAGTGAGGGAAATTCTCATTGTGCTATACTGTGCTAAAGCATTCATCATCAACCATCTTTAAAAAAACATTTTTTATAGGGACAGAAAACTATAGGTAGGGAGAGTGTCAGTGTGTTTTACTGTGCTAATCCTTGTTTGTAGGGACAGGGAAGGACAGTGAGGGAAATTCTCATTGTGCTATACTGTGCTAAAGCATTCATCATCAACCATCTTTAAAAAAAAAAAAATTATAGGGACAGAAAACTATAGGTAGGGAGAGTGTCAGTGTGTTTTACTGTGCTAAACCTTGTTTGTAGGGACAGGGAAGGACAGTAAGGGAAATTCTCATTGTGCTATACTGTGCTAAAGCATTCATCATCAACCATCTTTAAAAAAACATTTTTTATAGGGACAGAAAACTATAGGTAGGGAGAGTGTCAGTGTGTTTTACTGTGCTAAACCTTGTTTGTAGGGACAGGGAAGGACAGTGAGGGAAATTCTCATTGTGCTATACTGTGCAAAAGCATTCATCATCAACCATCTTTAAAAAAAAATTTTTATAGGGACAGAAAACTATAGGTAGGGAGAGTGTCAGTGTGTTTTACTGTGCTAAACCTTGTTTGTAGGGACAGGGAAGGCCAGTGAGGGAAATTCTCATTGTGCTATACTGTGCTAAAGCATTCCTCATAAACCATCTTTAAAAAAAAAATTTTTATAGGGACAGAAAACTATAGGTAGGGAGAGTGTCAGTGTGTTTTACTGTGCTAAACCTTGTTTGTAGGGACAGGGAAGGACAGTGAGGGAAATTCTCATTGTGCTATACTGTGCTAAAGCATTCATCATCAACCATCTTTAGAAAAACTTTTTTTATAGGGACAGAAAACTATAGGTAGGGAGAGTGTCAGTGTGTTTTACTGTGCTAAACCTTGTTTGTAGGGACAGGGAAGGACAGTGAGGGAAATTCTCATTGTGCTATACTGTGCTAAAGCATTCATCATCAACCATCTTTAAAAAAACATTTTTTATAGGGACAGAAAACTATGGGTAGGGAGAGTGTCAGTGTGTTTTACTGTGCTAATCCTTGTTTGTAGGGACAGGGAAGGACAGTGAGGGAAATTCTCATTGTGCTATACTGTGCTAAAGCATTCATCATCAACCATCTTTAAAAAAACATTTTTTATAGGGACAGAAAACTATAGGTAGGGAGAGTGTCAGTGTGTTTTACTGTGCTAATCCTTGTTTGTAGGGACAGGGAAGGACAGTGAGGGAAATTCTCATTGTGCTATACTGTGCTAAAGCATTCATCATCAACCATCTTTAAAAAAATAAAATTATAGGGACAGAAAACTATAGGTAGGGAGAGTGTCAGTGTGTTTTACTGTGCTAAACCTTGTTTGTAGGGACAGGGAAGGACAGTGAGGGAAATTCTCATTGTGCTATACTGTGCTAAAGCATTCATCATCAACCATCTTTAAAAAAACATTTTTTATAGGGACAGAAAACTATAGGTAGGGAGAGTGTCAGTGTGTTTTACTGTGCTAAACCTTGTTTGTAGGGACAGGGAAGGACAGTGAGGGAAATTCTCATTGTGCTATACTGTGCTAAAGCATTCATCATCAACCATCTTTAATAAAAAAAAATTATAGGGACAGAAAACTATAGGTCGGGAGAGTGTCAGTGTGTTTTACTGTGCTAAACCTTGTTTGTAGGGACAGGGAAGGCCAGTGAGGGAAATTCTCATTGTGCTATACTGTGCTAAAGCATTCCTCATCAACCATCTTTAAAAAAAAATTTTTTATAGGGACAGAAAACTATAGGTAGGGAGAGTGTCAGTGTGTTTTACTGTGCTAAACCTTGTTTGTAGGGACAGGGAAGGACAGTGAGGGAAATTCTCATTGTGCTATACTGTGCTAAAGCATTCCTCATAAACCATCTTTAAAAAAAATTTTTTTATAGGGACAGAAAACTATAGGTAGGGAGAGTGTCAGTGTGTTTTACTGTGCTAAACCTTGTTTGTAGGGACAGGGAAGGACAGTGAGGGAAATTCTCATTGTGCTATACTGTGCTAAAGCATTCATCATCAACCATCTTTAGAAAAACTTTTTTTATAGGGACAGAAAACTATAGGTAGGGAGAGTGTCAGTGTGTTTTACTGTGCTAAACCTTGTTTGTAGGGACAGGGAAGGACAGTGAGGGAAATTCTCATTGTGCTATACTGTGCTAAAGCATTCATCATCAACCATCTTTAAAAAAACATTTTTTATAGGGACAGAAAACTATGGGTAGGGAGAGTGTCAGTGTGTTTTACTGTGCTAATCCTTGTTTGTAGGGACAGGGAAGGACAGTGAGGGAAATTCTCATTGTGCTATACTGTGCTAAAGCATTCATCATCAACCATCTTTAAAAAAACATTTTTTATAGGGACAGAAAACTATAGGTAGGGAGAGTGTCAGTGTGTTTTACTGTGCTAATCCTTGTTTGTAGGGACAGGGAAGGACAGTGAGGGAAATTCTCATTGTGCTATACTGTGCTAAAGCATTCATCATCAACCATCTTTAAAAAAATAAAATTATAGGGACAGAAAACTATAGGTAGGGAGAGTGTCAGTGTGTTTTACTGTGCTAAACCTTGTTTGTAGGGACAGGGAAGGACAGTGAGGGAAATTCTCATTGTGCTATACTGTGCTAAAGCATTCATCATCAACCATCTTTAAAAAAACATTTTTTATAGGGACAGAAAACTATAGGTAGGGAGAGTGTCAGTGTGTTTTACTGTGCTAAACCTTGTTTGTAGGGACAGGGAAGGACAGTGAGGGAAATTCTCATTGTGCTATACTGTGCTAAAGCATTCATCATCAACCATCTTTAATAAAAAAAAATTATAGGGACAGAAAACTATAGGTCGGGAGAGTGTCAGTGTGTTTTACTGTGCTAAACCTTGTTTGTAGGGACAGGGAAGGCCAGTGAGGGAAATTCTCATTGTGCTATACTGTGCTAAAGCATTCCTCATCAACCATCTTTAAAAAAAATTTTTTTATAGGGACAGAAAACTATAGGTAGGGAGAGTGTCAGTGTGTTTTACTGTGCTAAACCTTGTTTGTAGGGACAGGGAAGGACAGTGAGGGAAATTCTCATTGTGCTATACTGTGCTAAAGCATTCATCATCAACCATCTTTAAAAAAACTTTTTTTATAGGGACAGAAAACTATAGGTAGGGAGAGTGTCAGTGTGTTTTACTGTGCTAAACCTTGTTTGTAGGGACAGGGAAGGACAGTGAGGGAAATTCTCATTGTGCTATACTGTGCTAAAGCATTCATCATCAACCATCTTTAAAAAAAATTTTTATAGGGACAGAAAACTATAGGTAGGGAGAGTGTCAGTGTGTTTTACTGTGCTAATCCTTGTTTGTAGGGACAGGGAAGGACAGTGAGGGAAATTCTCATTGTGCTAAAGCATTCATCATCAACCATCTTTAAAAAACCATTTTTTATAGGGACAGAAAACTATAGGTAGGGAGAGTGTCAGTGTGTTTTACTGTGCTAATCCTTGTTTGTAGGGACAGGGAAGGACAGTGAGGGAAATTCTCATTGTGCTATACTGTGCTAAAGCATTCATCATCAACCATCTTTAAAAAAACATTTTTTATAGGGACAGAAAACTATAGGTAGGGAGAGTGTCAGTGTTTTTTTACTGTGCTAATCCTTGTTTGTAGGGACAGGGAAGGACAGTGAGGGAAATTCTCATTGTGCTATACTGTGCTAAAGCATTCATCATCAACCATCTTTAAAAAAAAAAAAATATAGGGACAGAAAACTATAGGTAGGGAGAGTGTCAGTGTGTTTTACTGTGCTAAACCTTGTTTGTAGGGACAGGGAAGGACAGTGAGGGAAATTCTCATTGTGCTATACTGTGCTAAAGCATTCATCATCAACCATCTTTAAAAAAAACATTTTTTATAGGGACAGAAAACTATAGGTAGGGAGAGTGTCAGTGTGTTTTACTGTGCTAAACCTTGTTTGTAGGGACAGGGAAGGACAGTGAGGGAAATTCTCATTGTGCTATACTGTGCAAAAGCATTCCTCATCAACCATCTTTAAAAAAAAATTTTTATAGGGACAGAAAACTATAGGTAGGGAGAGTGTCAGTGTGTTTTACTGTGCTAAACCTTGTTTGTAGGGACAGGGAAGGCCAGTGAGGGAAATTCTCATTGTGCTATACTGTGCTAAAGCATTCCTCATCAACCATCTTTAAAAAAAAATTTTTTATAGGGACAGAAAACTATAGGTAGGGAGAGTGTCAGTGTGTTTTACTGTGCTAAACCTTGTTTGTAGGGACATGGAAGGACAGTGAGGGAAATTCTCATTGTGCTATACTGTGCTAAAGCATTCATCATCAACCATCTTTAAAAAAACTTTTTTTATAGGGACAGAAAACTATAGGTAGGGAGAGTGTCAGTGTGTTTTACTGTGCTAAACCTTGTTTGTAGGGACAGGGAAGGACAGTGAGGGAAATTCTCATTGTGCTATACTGTGCTAAAGCATTCATCATCAACCATCTTTAAAATAACATTTTTTATAGGGACAGAAAACTATAGGTAGGGAGAGTGTCAGTGTGTTTTACTGTGCTAATCCTTGTTTGTAGGGACAGGGAAGGACAGTGAGGGAAATTCTCATTGTGCTATACTGTGCTAAAGCATTCATCATCAACCATCTTTAAAAAAATTTTTTTATAGGGACAGAAAACTATAGGTAGGGAGAGTGTCAGTGTGTTTTACTGTGCTAAACCTTGTTTGTAGGGACAGGGAAGGACAGTGAGGGAAATTCTCATTGTGCTATACTGTGCTAAAGCATTCATCATCAACCATCTTTAAAAAAACATTTTTTATAGGGACAGAAAACTATAGGTAGGGAGAGTGTCAGTGTGTTTTACTGTGCTAATCCTTGTTTGTAGGGACAGGGAAGGACAGTGAGGGAAATTCTCATTGTGCTATACTGTGCTAAAGCATTCATCATCAACCATCTTTAAAAAAAAAATTTTATAGGGACAGAAAACTATAGGTAGGGAGAGTGTCAGTGTGTTTTACTGTGCTAAACCTTGTTTGTAGGGACAGGGAAGGACAGTGAGGGAAATTCTCATTGTGCTATACTGTGCTAAAGCATTCATCATCAACCATCTTTAAAAAAACATTTTTTATAGGGACAGAAAACTATAGGTAGGGAGAGTGTCAGTGTGTTTTACTGTGCTAAACCTTGTTTGTAGGGACAGGGAAGGACAGTGAGGGAAATTCTCATTATGCTATACTGTGCTAAAGCATTCATCATCAACCATCTTTAAAAAAAAAATTTTTTATAGGGACAGAAAACTATAGGTAGGGAGAGTGTCAGTGTGTTTTACTGTGCTAAACCTTGTTTGTAGGGACAGGGAAGGACAGTGAGGGAAATTCTCATTGTGCTATACTGTGCTAAAGCATTCCTCATCAACCATCTTTGAAATCCTTGTTTTTTGGACAGTCAGGGAAATTGTCATTGTGCTATTCTGTGCGAAAGCAATCATCCTCAACCATATTTAGAAATCCTTAAGTAAAGGGACAGAGAAGGACACCTGAAGGTAGCCCTTATTGCTTTTTTCCCATCTCCCTGCAGGCCATCCATTAGAATGTCTGGAAGGCAAACAAGGAGAGGCAGACAGTCAGGAGGCAATAAAAGAGGGCAAGCAGGCTCTGTGTCTGGGGGCAACAGTGCTGGTCGTGGACGCGGTGCATTGTCATCAGCACATGGCCATGGGACACGCTTGTCCTTCTTTTCGGCAGCTGGACATGTTGAGCCACATCATGCCGAAGACTTGGTAGAGTGGATGACCAAGCCCTCCTCCTCCTCCTCATCCTCTCTCACCCAGGCTCAGGGTACTGGCAAAGCAGCTGCCAAAGCGTCCTCTTCCCTGGTATCAATGTCAGACTCATCATCAGTCACTCCTTCCCTAGACCCACCATGTCCTCCTCCTGAGGAGTCCCCCGAACTGTTTGAGCACAGTGTTGGGTACATGCTCCAGGAGGATGCCCAGCGTTTCGAAGGGTCTGATGATGAAACCCAGCTAGAGGAAGGCAGTAGCGTGAGAGCAGACAGATGCTCAAGAAGGACACCAATCTGGCAGTCATGTTCCAGTCATGTTCCAGCAGCTGCAGCATACTGCCAGATTGGCTCCAGTGATGAGGAGGGAGGGGATGATGAGGTCACTGACTCCGCGTGGGTGCCTAATAGGAGAGAGGAGGAGGAGGAGGATGAGGAGGAGGCACATCTCCAACGAGGCAGGATGCCCTTTGGTGGCCAGCGTAAGGGCAGTACACCGACGGAATCACACCGCAGAGCTCCGCCTGTGCAGGGCGCTGCCTCTGCCCGTCATTCAAAAAGTTCTTTGGTGTGGGCCTTTTTTGAGGCTAGTGCATCAGATCGCACAGCTGCTGTTTGCAACATATGTCTCAAGCGTATATCGCGTGGCCAAAACATCAGCCGCTTGGGTACCACATGCCTGACCAGACATATGTTGACCTGCCATGCAGCTCGTTGGCAAGCCTACCTCAAAGACCCACACCAAAGAACAAAGCGGACCTCTCCTTGCACCGCATCAGCTGGGATCTCCAACCCCACTATAACTTCAGTCCTCTCTGAAACATGCACTGAGAGGAATGAAGGTGTAGAATTAGGTGTGTCACAGCCAAGTACTTGCGGCCACTCTGCTAGCAGTACACCGACGTCCGATTCTAGCAGGCAAATTTCCCTGCCCCAGCTGCTGGACCGTCGAAAGAAGTTCACTCCCAGCCATCCACATGCCCAGCGGTTGAATGCTAGCTTGGCTAAATTGCTAGCGCTTCAACTGCTGCCTTTTCAGTTGGTAGACTCGGCCCCCTTCCGTGAGTTTGTGCAATGTGCGGTTCCTCAGTGGCAGGTTCCCAAACGCCACTTTTTCTCACGGAAGGCTATTCCGGCTCTCTACCGGCATGTGGAAGGCAATGTCTTGGCCTCGCTGGACAGGGCGGTCAGCGGTAAGGTGCATATTACCGCTGACTCATGGTCCAGCAGGCATGGACAGGGACGTTACCTTTCTTTCACGGCCCATTGGGTCACTCTTTTGGCAGCTGGGAAGGATGCAGGACAAGGTGCAGTAGTGTTGGAGGTTGTTCCACCGCCACGCCTCCAAAATGCTACTACTGGTTGTGACACACCTCTCTCCTCCACCCCCTCCTCTTCTTCTTCCTCCATGGCCTCTTCCTGTGGTTTGTCCTATGAACCAGCGGTGCTCCGTAGCCGTTCACGGGGCTACGCAAGTACGCAGGCAAAAAGATGCCATGCCGTGCTTGCGCTGGTGTGTTTGGGGGACAGAAGCCACACTGGGGCAGAGGTCCTGTCTGCTCTGCAGGGCCAGGCCGAGAGGTGGTTGACGCCACGCCAGCTTAAGCCAGGAATGGTGGTTTGCGACAATGGCACCAACCTCCTCTCTGCCCTCCGACAGGGACAACTGACCCATGTGCCCTGTGTGGCTCACGTCCTTAACCTGGTGGTGCAGCGGTTCTTGGGCAGGTACCCGGGCTTACAGGATGTCCTGAGGCAGGCCAGGAAAGTCTGTGTGCATTTCCGCAGATCTTATAATGCCAGTGCTCGCCTGGCTGAGCTGCAAAAGGAGTTGAACCTGCCCAAGAACCGCCTTATATGTGACATGCCCACCAGGTGGAACTCAACGTTGGCCATGCTGCAGCGGCTGCACACGCAGCAGAGGGCCATCAATGAGTACCTGTGCGACTACGGCACCAGGACAGGGTCAGGGGAGCTTGTTTTTTTTTCTCCACGCCAGTGGGGCATGATCAGGGATGCATGCACTGTCCTGGCACCATTTGAGGAGGCCACGAGGATGGTGAGCAGTGACAGTGCATGCATCAGTGACACTGTACCTCTTGTCCACCTGTTGGAGCACACGCTGCGTGGAATAATGGACAGGGCACTTGAGGCAGAACAGAGGCAGGAAGAGGAGGACTTCCTTGCCTCTCAAGGCCCCCTTTACCCAGACAGTGTTCCTTCTGTCCCACCCATTGCACAGGAAGAGGAAGAGGAGGAGGAGGAGGAGGAGGATTGTGTCAGCATGGAGGTGGAGGCTGGCACTCAGCATCATCAGCAGCAGTCTTTTAGGGATGATTTACAGTCCCAAGAAACCAGTGGACTTGTACGTGGCTGGGAGGAGGTGGCTGCGGATCATGTCGTCCTTAGTGACCCAGAGGACTCCGGACCGAATGCCTCAGCTAACCTACGCTGCATGGCCTCCCTGATCCTGCAAAGTCTGCGGAAGGACCCTCGTATTCTTCGGATCAAGGAGAGGGACCATTACTGGCTGGCCACTCTCCTTGATCCACGGTACAAGGGTAAGGTTGCGGACCTTATGTTACCGTCGCAGAGGGAGCAGAGGATGAGACAACTCCGGGAGGCCTTGCAGAAAGGTCTGTGCAACGCGTTCCCAGAGACTGGGAGGTTACAAACTCCTGGTCCTGGACAACGAGTTGCTGAGGCTTCGGCCAGTCAAAGAAGGAGCGGTGGGGAAGGTGGCCGTCTGACCGATGCGTTCAGACAATTCTTTAGTCCGCAGCCCCAAAGTATGATCGGTTCCAGCAACCATCGCCAGCGTCTGATAAACATGGTGCAGGAATATCTAGGGGCAAGGTCAGACTTGGACACCTTCCCCACCGAAAATCCTCTGGCTTACTGGGTCTTGAGGATGGATCACTGGCCAGAGCTTGCACAGTATGCAATTGAGCTACTGGCCTGTCCTGCATCCAGCGTTCTTTCGGAACGCACATTCAGTGCTGCTGGAGGATTTGTCACGGATCACAGGGTGCGCCTGTCCACCGACTCGGTTGATCGACTGACTTTCATCAAGATGAACCAGTCTTGGATCACCACCAGCTACCACACACCTGATGCTGATATAACAGACTAATTGATTTTAACATGTCACATCCCTTCAAGACTGATGCTGATGCTGAGTGCCTGTGCTGTTATGTTGACTGGCTATCCTCCTCCTCCGAGTCCTCAATGATACGATTGATGATGATAGCTTGGAAGATCATTTTTGTTTATGGGTGCCGCCACCAGTGGCTAAGGCCCAATTTTTCAGCCCCTGTTTAACAGGGGCGTGTAATTACAATTTTTGAAGCAATACTTTGCAACAGGGCTCATTGCTGTGCTCCAAGTACAGTATCTGTGAGGGGTTGGAGTGTTGTGCCACCAGTGCCTAAGGCCCAATTTTTCAGCCCCTGTTTAACAGGGGCGTGTCATTACAATTTTTGAAGCAATACTTTGCAACAGGGCTCATTGCTGTGCTCCAAGTACAGTATCTGTGAGGGGTTGCAGTGTTGTGCCACCAGTGCCTAAGGCCCAATTTTTCAGCCCCTGTTCAACAGGGGCATGTAATTACAATTCTTGATCTAATAATTCACAGCAGGGCCCATTGCTGCACCCACCAAGAGTAACTCTGAGGGCTTACAGTGTTGTGGCAACGCCACCACCACCACCACCACCACCACGAAAGGCCCAATTTTTCAGCCCCTGTTCAAAAGGGGCATGTAATTACAATTCTTGATCTAATAATTTACAGCAGGGCCCATTCCTGCACCCACCAAGAGTAACTCTGAGGGCTTACAGTGTTGTGGCAACACCACCACCACCACCACCACCACGAAAGGCCCAATTTTTCAGCCCCTGTTCAACAGGGGCATGCAATTACAATTCTTGATCTAATAATTCACAGCAGGGCCCATTGCTGCACCCACCAAGAGTAACTGCCAGGGCTTACAGTGTTGTGGCACCAGCACCACCATCAAAGGCCCAATTTTTACTACCACTGTTCAACAATTATATGTAATTACAATTCCTGATATAATAGTTGACAGCAGGGCGTTCCAGCACCAACCAAGAGTAACTGTGAGTGCTTACAGTGTTGTGCCAACACCAACAACTAAGGGGCCTATTTCTGCAGAGTATATACGGCAGGTCCCTACTTTCAAACATCCAACTTACAAACGACTCCTACTTGCAAACGCAAGAAGACAACAGGAAGTGAGAGGAAATCTACCCCTAGGAAGGAAAATTCTCTCCTGTAAGAATTAATATGGGAGAAAGGTGTCTCCTCTGTACTGATGCTTTATCACCAATCCTTGTTTCAAGAAAAACACCACATTTTAAAAACAGTTGTCATTGGGACGGAAAGTGAGGTGAAATGTTCTGAACAGGGGCACAGACAGCAAAACAAATGTTACAGGGGTGATAACCCTTACCTATGTTTTCCAAAAAGTTTAAAAATAGATTTTTGGGCTGGAGCTACACTTAAACAATGTACCTGTTCAAAATTACAAACACATTCTACATAAGAACAAACCTACAGTCCCTGTCTTGTATGCACCGCCTGTATACGGCTGTTCAGAGTATATAGGGCCTTTTTTATTTTGTGTGCGGTGTTCCCCTTAATATCCATACAAGACCCAAAGGGGCTGGTAATGGGCTGGGGTAGGGGGGGGGGTCATGGGGTAGCTATGCCATTTTTCTTAAAGATTTTCATCCATATTACCGGGACCAGACATTACATTAAAGCCGCAAGCAGTTTTAAATGGCTTTTTTTCCCTTTAGAAGTGTCATTTTGTGCAGGGACAGTTCTAAACACGGGAAACACGTGGCACTTCACAGGCATACTTTAGACACCCCCCAGGTACGATATTTAAAGGAATATTTGACTTTTTTTTTTCACTTTATGCATCATTAAAATGACTGCTCCCGAAAAACGACCGTTTTTAAAACTTCTTTTTGCATTGATACATGTCCCCTGGTGCAGAACCCGGGTTCCCAAACCCTTTTTAGGACAATAACATGCATAATAGTCGTTATAATTAGCACTTTAGAATTCGAACGTTCGCATCCATTGTATTTAATAGGGTTCTAATGTTCGTACGAACTTTCGGTCCGTTCGCGGGTTCTGGTGCGAACCGAACCCGGGGGTGTTCGGCTCATCACTACTTCTAAGTGACAGAGATACTTCACACAAGTTATATGCTTAATCAAAGGTACCTTTACTCAGCATAAAAGGGAAGGGTAAAGAATCACATTAATACACACAGTTGACTCTGCATGCGCATTGCAGAGTCAATAAACCAATAAGGATAGGTATCACTGAGATTAGGTAATAACAGGAAATAACATCAGCTATATATATGTACATGTATCTATATGTGTCTCTGCACGGCTAACTGGTTGCTCACGAGCTCCCCCTTTGTTGCAATACCTTGCACGTGTTCATTCCCTATAATAGGTAAGCAAGGCCTATCTGCGTCCCACTCAAAGTTCCTTTCTCCAATGAAGTCTTCGCTAGCCACCGTCGGTGCACAAGTTAAATTGTAATCCACAGGGTTTCAACAAGATGCTGTAATTATCCGCAATATACCTGAGTACTCGTGTGCCTGCCACCCACTAATGACGGATGCACCAATCTCTGATCACATAGTCTCCAGTGAGATACACTAGGCCGCAAGCTGTGGCGTGATAGGTGAAGTGTGGCTGACACTAACTAAATCACTTTCCTCTAAGGTAGTAGTCAATTCTGGGCAGGTGCCCTTCTCACCAAACAGGCCCAACTTTCAGATAGTCTCCTCTGGCTTGTCCCGGTCACTCGATCTCCACGCTTCTGCTTCAGCTGCAGTCTCCGGACTCCGTCACTAACAGCATATGGTGATGGACGACTCCGGTCTCTGCTGGGCAATCACAGGATGCTGTGGACGATCCTCTGCTGGAAATCACTCAGGCACTCCCGTAATTTAGGCCCAGGCTTCTGGCCTAATCCTTAGGAAGAAGGCCTCCGTGCCAACTTCCTGCTTGATTGAGAGCTGGATCCAGAGAGAGAGACGCTGGCCCCTCCCCTGGTTTAAGTAGTCTGCCCAGAATGCTTTGCGGTGTTGCAATGCACCCTGGGTAATGTAGTCTGTCTTTTACTAAAAGCAACAAAGTCTTTTCTCCTAGCTGATATCTGTCCCAAAGTGCATTAGTTGCATTGTAACACTTATACCACCGGAGGGAGCCGGATTCCTTCTTACATATGGACATCCTGCTACACACTCCCCCCACTTAAATTCTTTGGTCCCCAAAGAGGACAACAGTATGTAACCTAACACATACTTTGGCAATACCTGCAGGGAAATTTGTTAGTTTATGCATGACAATAAACAACTTGCCTTTTCATAAGCAGGATTTAAACTTAAACAGCTCATATCATAACACAGAGCCGACAGAGGAACCTCCCACCAATTATCACAAGGAGGGAGGTTGTCCTGTATACGGACCACCGACACTTGGGTGTCTGTTTCAGATGTGCTAGGGAGTGAGCTGGGGTTGTCTTCCACTGAATCTGAATCTGGAGTGGAAGAGCTAGACTGATCAATGGTTCTCTTAGAAGTGATGATGGCCTCCTCAGAGCATTCACCCAATTGGTCGTACGTCAGTCTTTTTGGGGGGTGAATTACTCTTCTTTCCCTCTGCTCTTTAGGTATCATATTCTCAAGGACATTGGGGCTGGCTGTTTCTAGAAGCTCTTCAGGGGCTTCCTCATCTAGTTCAGGCATGTTGGGCTCCAGAACTTCAGAAGCGTCCCGCTCTCCTTCAGATAGAGACAACGACCCTTCTTCTGGGTCTTCCATTGACAAAGAGTCTGAGTCATCAGCTACCTCCTCAATGAGAATGTTTGAAGGCACGAATTCAGGAGCTTCTGCCCGAAGAGTTCCATTGTCAACTGTTTTGGGTGAGGTTTGGGAGGTGGTCATGGGTTCTGGCAATTGGGATGACCACAACCAGTCAGATTCTGCTTCTTCATCCTCTTGACCTTCATTGTCAGAGTCTCCATCTCTCACATCTGGAAGCACTGTTTGAGATCGGATGATGGGTCTGGAACCTTGACAAGTTGAAGGGGTTTCTTGTGAGTCAGATGCAGGAGGCATGCGAACTGCCTCGGAGAGGGGCAACAAGTGATTCCTGTGCCAGGTCTTTAACGGTCCCACACTTCCTTCTGGCCTAATTTGGTACACGGGAAGGTTTTCCAGCTTCTTGCAGATAACATAAGGTTGGGATTTCCAACGGTCAGCCAACTTATGTTTTCCCGGAATTCCCAAGTTCCTCAACAGCACTCTATCTCCTGGCTGTAAATCTTGAATTCTGACTCTTAGGTCAAAATTTCTTTTATTTCTCAGCCCCCGTTGGTCAGATGCTGCTTGGGCCTTTTCAAAAGCTGTCTTCAGACTCTTTCTCAATCGGTCTACATACCCCTTGTGGGATGCTGCTGAGGTATGATCCAGCGATATGCCAAAGGCCAAGTCCACTGGCAACCGAGCCTCCCGCCCGAACATCAAACGGTATGGGGAATACCCGGTGACATCACTGGCAGTGCTATTGTAGGCATGCACTATGGCAGCTACATGCTTGCTCCAATGCTGCTTTTTCTCTGAACTCAGAGTCCCCAACATATCCAAGAGAGTCCGGTTAAACTGTTCAGGCTGAGCATCTCCTTGTGGGTGATAAGGGGTTGTCCTGGTCTTCTGTGTGCCTAACAGGTCTAATAACTTCTTTATTAATTTGCTTTCAAAGTCTCTGCCCTGATCTGAATGAAGGCGTTGGGGTAGACCATAGTGCACAAAGAATTTTTCTACCAGTACTTTGGCTACTGTTGAGGCCTTCTGGTCTTTTGTTGGGAATGCTTGAGCATATCTGGTAAAGTGATCTGTTATCACCAAGACATTCCCTTGACCACTCAGATCAGGCTCCAGGCAAAGGAAGTCAATGCACACCAGTTCCATAGGTCCCTGACTTTGCAGATGGCCCATTGGGGCTGCTTGACGTGGCAAGGTCTTCCTTTGAATGCATCGGACACAGGAATGGCAATATCCTTCCACTTCAGCCCGCATGCAGGGCCAATAGAACCTATCCCGTACAAGGTGAAAAGTCCGTTCGGACCCTAGGTGACCATGGTTGTCATGGAGGGCAGCTAGGACCGCTTCTCGATATTTGGCTGGTAGAAACAGCTGCCACTTCTCTTCTGAGTCGTCAGAGGGGCCCCTTCGGTAGACCACCCCTTGACGTATGTGTAGCCAATCCCATTCCCTGCGCAACAATCGGGCTTCTCTTGGGGAGTAGTGATGAGCCGAACACCCCCGGGTTCGGTTCGCACCAGAACCCGCGAACGGACCGAAAGTTCGAACGAACATTAGAACCCTATTAAATACAATGGATGCGAACGTTCGAATTCTAAAGTGCTAATTATAAAAACTATTATGCATGTTATTGTCCTAAAAAGGGTTTGGGAACCCGGGTTCTGCACCAGGGGACATGTATCAATGCAAAAATAAGTTTTAAAAACGGTCGTTTTCCGGGAGCAGTCATTTTAATGATGCATAAAGTGAAAAAAAAAAAGTCAAATATTCCTTTAAATATCGTACCTGGGGGGTGTCTAAAGTATGCCTGTGAAGTGCCACGTGTTTCCCGTGTTTAGAACTGTCCCTGCACAAAATGACACTTCTAAAGGAAAAAAAAGCCATTTAAAACTGCTTGCGGCTTTAATGTAATGTCTGGTCCCGGTAATATGGATGAAAATCTTTAAGAAAAATGGCATAGCTACCCCATGACCCCCCCCCTACCCCAGCCCATTACCAGCCCCTTTGGGTCTTGTATGGATATTAAGGGGAACCCCGCACATAAAATAAAAAAGGCCCTATATACTCTGAACAGCCGTATACAGGCGGTGCATACAAGACAGGGACTGTAGGTTTGTTCTTATGTAGAATCTGTTTGTAATTTTGAACAGGTACATTGTTGAAGTGTAGCTCCAGACCAAAAATCTATTTTTAAACTTTTTGGAAAACATAGGTAAGGGTTATCACCCCTGTAACATTTGTTTTGCTGTCTGTGCCCCTGTTCAGAACATTTCACCTCACTTTCCGTCCTAATGACAACTGTTTTTGAAATGTGGTGTTTTTCTTGAAACAAGGATTGCTGATAAAGCATCAGTACAGAGGAGACACCTTTCTCCCATATTTATTCTTACAGGAGAGAATTTTCCTTCCTAGTGGTAGATTTCCTCTCACTTCCTGTTGTCTTCTTGCGTTTGCAAGTAGGAGTCGTTTGTAAGTTGGATGTTTGAAAGTAGGGACCTGCCGTATATACTCTGCAGAAATAGGCCCCTTAGTTGTTGGTGTTGGCACAACACTGTAAGCACTCACAGTTACTCTTGGTTGGTGCTGGAACGCCCTGCTGTCAACTATTATATCAGGAATTTTAATTACATATAATTGTTGAACAGTGGTAGTAAAAATTGGGCCTTTGATGGTGGTGCTGGTGCCACAACACTGTAAGCCCTGACAGTTACTCTTGGTGGGTGCAGCAATGGGCCCTGCTGTGAATTATTAGATCAAGAATTGTAATTACATGCCCCTGTTGAACAGGGGCTGAAAAATTGGGCCTTAGGCACTGGTGGCACAACACTGCAACCCTTCACAGATACTGTACTTGGAGCACAGCAATGAGCCCTGTTGCAAAGTATTGCTTCAAAAATTGTAATGACACGCCCCTGTTAAACAGGGGCTGAAAAATTGGGCCTTAGGCACTGGTGGCACAACACTGCAACTCCTCACAGATACTGTACTTGGAGCACAGCAATGAGCCCTGTTGCAAAGTATTGCTTCAAAAATTGTAATTACACGCCCCTGTTAAACAGGGGCTGAAAAATTGGGCGTTAGGCACTGGTGGCGGCACCCATAAACAAAAATGATCTTCCAAGCTATCATCATCAATCGTATCATTGAGGACTCGGAGGAGGAGGATAGCCAGTCAACATAACAGCACAGGCACTCAGCATCAGCATCAGTCTTGAAGGGATGTGACATTTTAAAATCAATTAGTCTGTTATATCAGCATCAGGTGTGTGGTAGCTGGTGGTGATCCAAGACTGGTTCATCTTGATGAAAGTCAGTCGATCAACCGAGTCGGTGGACAGGCGCACCCTGTGATCCGTGACAAATCCTCCAGCAGCACTGAATGTGCGTTCCGAAAGAACGCTGGATGCAGGACAGGCCAGTAGCTCAATTGCATACTGTGCAAGCTCTGGCCAGTGATCCATCCTCAAGACCCAGTAAGCCAGAGGATTTTCGGTGGGGAAGGTGTCCAAGTCTGACCTTGCCCCTAGATATTCCTGCACCATGTTTATCAGACGCTGGCGATGGTTGCTGGAACCGATCATACTTTGGGGCTGCGGACTAAAGAATTGTCTGAACGCATCGGTCAGACGGCCACCTTCCCCACCGCTCCTTCTTTGACTGGCCGAAGCCTCAGCAACTCGTTGTCCAGGACCAGGAGTTTGCAACCTCCCAGTCTCTGGGAACGCGTTGCACAGACCTTTCTGCAAGGCCTCCCGGAGTTGTCTCATCCTCTGCTCCCTCTGCGACGGTAACATAAGGTCCGCAACCTTACCCTTGTACCGTGGATCAAGGAGAGTGGCCAGCCAGTAATGGTCCCTCTCCTTGATCCGAAGAATACGAGGATCCTTCCGCAGACTTTGCAGGATCAGGGAGGCCATGCAGCGTAGGTTTGCTGAGGCATTCGCTCCGGAGTCCTCTGGGTCACTAAGGACGACATGATCCGCAGCCACCTCCTCCCAGCCACGTACAAGTCCACTGGTTTCTTGGGACTGTAAATCATCCCTAAAAGACTGCTGCTGATGATGCTGAGTGCCAGCCTCCACCTCCATGCTGACACAATCCTCCTCCTCCTCCTCCTCCTCCTCCTCCTCCTCCTCCTCCTCCTCTTCCTGTGCGATGGGTGGGACAGAAGGAACACTGTCTGGGTAAAGGGGGCCTTGAGAGGCAAGGAAGTCCTCCTCTTCCTGCCTCTGTTCTGCCTCAAGTGCCCTGTCCATTATTCCACGCAGCGTGTGCTCCAACAGGTGGACAAGAGGTACAGTGTCACTGATGCATGCACTGTCACTGCTCACCATCCTCGTGGCCTCCTCAAATGGTGCCAGGACAGTGCATGCATCCCTGATCATGCCCCACTGGCGTGGAGAAAAAAAACCAAGCTCCCCTGACCCTGTCCTGGTGCCGTAGTCGCACAGGTACTCATTGATGGCCCTCTGCTGCGTGTGCAGCCGCTGCAGCATGGCCAACGTTGAGTTCCACCTGGTGGGCATGTCACATATAAGGCGGTTCTTGGGCAGGTTCAACTCCTTTTGCAGCTCAGCCAGGCGAGCACTGGCATTATAAGATCTGCGGAAATGCACACAGACTTTCCTGGCCTGCCTCAGGACATCCTGTAAGCCCGGGTACCTGCCCAAGAAGCGCTGCACCACCAGGTTAAGGACGTGAGCCACACAGGGCACATGGGTCAGTTGTCCCTGTCGGAGGGCGGAGAGGAGGTTGGTGCCATTGTCGCAAACCACCATTCCTGGCTTAAGCTGGCGTGGCGTCAACCACCTCTCGGCCTGGCCCTGCAGAGCAGACAGGACCTCTGCCCCAGTGTGGCTTCTGTCCCCCAAACACACCAGCGCAAGCACGGCATGGCATCTTTTTGCCTGCGTACTTGCGTAGCCCCGTGAACGGCTACGGAGCACCGCTGGTTCATAGGACAAACCACAGGAAGAGGCCATGGAGGAAGAAGAAGAGGAGGGGGTGGAGGAGAGAGGTGTGTCACAACCAGTAGTAGCATTTTGGAGGCGTGGCGGTGGGACAACCTCCAACACTACTGCACCTTGTCCTGAATCCTTCCCAGCTGCCAAAAGAGTGACCCAATGGGCCGTGAAAGAAAGGTAACGTCCCTGTCCATGCCTGCTGGACCATGAGTCAGCGGTAATATGCACCTTACCGCTGACCGCCCTGTCCAGCGAGGCCAAGACATTGCCTTCCACATGCCGGTAGAGAGCCGGAATAGCCTTCCGTGAGAAAAAGTGGCGTTTGGGAACCTGCCACTGAGGAACCGCACATTGCACAAACTCACGGAAGGGGGCCGAGTCTACCAACTGAAAAGGCAGCAGTTGAAGCGCTAGCAATTTAGCCAAGCTAGCATTCAACCGCTGGGCATGTGGATGGCTGGGAGTGAACTTCTTTCGACGGTCCAGCAGCTGGGGCAGGGAAATTTGCCTGCTAGAATCGGACGTCGGTGTACTGCTAGCAGAGTGGGCGCAAGTACTTGGCTGTGACACACCTAATTCTACACCTTCATTCCTCTCAGTGCATGTTTCAGAGAGGACTGAAGTTATAGTGGGGTTGGAGATCCCAGCTGATGCGGTGCAAGGAGAGGTCCGCTTGGTTCTTTGGTGTGGGTCTTTGAGGTAGGCTTGCCAACGAGCTGCATGGCAGGTCAACATATGTCTGGTCAGGCATGTGGTACCCAAGCGGCTGATGTTTTGGCCACGCGATATACGCTTGAGACATATGTTGCAAACAGCAGCTGTGCGATCTGATGCACTAGCCTCAAAAAAGGCCCACACCAAAGAACTTTTTGAATGACGGGCAGAGGCAGCGCCCTGCACAGGCGGAGCTCTGCGGTGTGATTCCGTCGGTGTACTGCCCTTACGCTGGCCACCAAAGGGCATCCTGCCTCGTTGGAGATGTGCCTCCTCCTCATCCTCCTCCTCCTCCTCTCTCCTATTAGGCACCCACGTGGAGTCATTGACCTCATCATCCCCTCCCTCCTCATCACTGGAGCCAATCTGGCAGTATGCTGCAGCTGCTGGAACATGACTGCCAGATTGGTGTCCTTCTTGAGCATCCCCTCTGTCTGCTCTCACGCTACTGCCTTCCTCTAGCTGGGTTTCATCATCAGACCCTTCGAAACGCTGGGCATCCTCCTGGAGCATGTACCCAACACTGTGCTGAAACAGTTCGGGGGACTCCTCAGGAGGAGGACATGGTGGGTCTAGGGAAGGAGTGACTGATGATTTGTCTGACATTGATACCAGGGAAGACGACGCTTTGGCAGCTGCTTTTCCAGTACCCTGAGCCTGGGTGAGAGAGGATGAGGAGGAGGAGGAGGGCTTGGTCATCCACTCTACCAAGTCTTCAGCATGATGTGGCTCAACATGTCCAGCTGCCGAAAAGAAGGACAAGCGTGTCCCATGGCCATGTGCTGATGACAATGCACCGCGTCCACGACCAGCACTGTTGCCCCCAGACACAGAGCCTGCTTGCCCTCTTTTATTGCCTCCTGACTGTCTGCCTCTCCTTGTTTGCCTTCCAGACATTCTAATAGATGGCCTGCAGGGAGATGGGAAAAAAGCAATAAGGGCTACCTTCAGGTGTCCTTCTCTGTCCCTTGAAACAAGGACTTTCACAGTGAAAGAAACTGACACTGTCCCTACCTAGAGTTTTCTGTCCCTAGAATAAATGTTTTTTTTAATCACAATATAGCACAAGGACAATTCACTCAATGTCTCTCCAGGTCCCTGGAAACAAGGACTTGCAGAGTGAAAGAAACTGACACTGTCCCTACCTAGAGTTTTCTGTCCCTAGAATAAATGTTTTTTTTAAGCACAATATAGCACAAGGACAATTAACTCACTGTCCTTACAGGTCCCTGGAAACAAGGACTTGCAGAGTGAAAAAAAAAAAACACTCTCCCTACCTACAGTTTTCTGTCCCTAGAAAAAATGTTTTTTTTTAAGCACAATATAGCACAAGGACAATTAACTCACTGTCCTTACAGGTCCCTGGAAACAAGGACTTGCAGAGTGAAAGAAAAAAAACACTCTCCCTACCTACAGTTTTCTGTCCCTAGAAAAAATGTTTTTTTTAATCACAATATAGCACAAGGAAAATTAACTCACTGTCCTTACAGGTCCCTGGAAACAAGGACTTGCAGAGTGAAAGAAAAAAAACACTCTCCCTACCTACAGTTTTCTGTCCCTAGAAAAAATGTTTTTTTTAATCACAATATAGCACAAGGAAAATTAACTCACTGTCCTTACAGGTCCCTGGAAACAAGGACTTGCAGAGTGAAAGAAACTGACACTGTCCCTACCTAGAGTTTTCTGTCCCTAGAATAAATGTTTTTTTTAAGCACAATATAGCACAAGGACAATTAACTCACTGTCCTTACAGGTCCCTGGAAACAAGGACTTGCAGAGTGAAAGAAAAAAAACACTCTCCCTACCTAGAGTTTTCTGTCCCTAGAAAAAATGTTTTTTTTAATCACAATATAGCACAAGGAAAATTAACTCACTGTCCTTACAGGTCCCTGGAAACAAGGACTTGCAGAGTGAAAGAAAAAAAACACTCTCCCTACCTACAGTTTTCTGTCCCTAGAAAAAATGTTTTTTTTAATCACAATATAGCACAAGGAAAATTAACTCACTGTCCTTACAGGTCCCTGGAAACAAGGACTTGCAGAGTGAAAGAAACTGACACTGTCCCTACCTAGAGTTTTCTGTCCCTAGAATAAATGTTTTTTTTAATCACAATATAGCACAAGGAAAATTAACTCACTGTCCTTACAGGTCCCTGGAAACAAGGACTTGCAGAGTGAAAGAAACTGACACTGTCCCTACCTAGAGTTTTCTGTCCCTAGAATAAATGTTTTTTTTAATCACAATATAGCACAAGGAAAATTAACTCACTGTCCTTACAGGTCCCTGGAAACAAGGACTTGCAGAGTGAAAGAAAAAAAACACTCTCCCTACCTAGAGTTTTCTGTCCCTAGAATAAATGTTTTTTTTAATCACAATATAGCACAAGGAAAATTAACTCACTGTCCTTACAGGTCCCTGGAAACAAGGACTTGCAGAGTGAAAGAAACTGACACTGTCCCTACCTAGAGTTTTCTGTCCCTAGAATAAATGTTTTTTTTAATCACAATATAGCACAAGGAAAATTAACTCACTGTCCTTACAGGTCCCTGGAAACAAGGACTTGCAGAGTGAAAGAAAAAAAACACTCTCCCTACCTACAGTTTTCTGTCCCTAGAAAAAATGTTTTTTTTAAGCACAATATACCACAAGTAAAATTAACTCACTGTCCTTACAGGTCCCTGGAAACAAGGACTTGCAGAGTGAAAGAAAAAAAACACTCTCCCTACCTACAGTTTTCTGTCCCTAGAAAAAATGTTTTTTTTAATCACAATATAGCACAAGGAAAATTAACTCACTGTCCTTACAGGTCCCTGGAAACAAGGACTTGCAGAGTGAAAGAAACTGACACTGTCCCTACCTAGAGTTTTCTGTCCCTAGAATAAATGTTTTTTTTAATCACAATATAGCACAAGGAAAATTAACTCACTGTCCTTACAGGTCCCTGGAAACAAGGACTTGCAGAGTGAAAGAAACTGACACTGTCCCTACCTAGAGTTTTCTGTCCCTAGAATAAATGTTTTTTTTAAGCACAATATAGCACAAGGACAATTAACTCACTGTCCTTACAGGTCCCTGGAAACAAGGACTTGCAGAGTGAAAAAAAAAAAACACTCTCCCTACCTAGAGTTTTCTGTCCCTAGAAAAAATGTTTTTTTTAAGCACAATATAGCACAAGGACAATTAACTCACTGTCCTTACAGGTCCCTGGAAACAAGGACTTGCAGAGTGAAAGAAAAAAAACACTCTCCCTACCTAGAGTTTTCTGTCCCTAGAAAAAATGTTTTTTTTAATCACAATATAGCACAAGGAAAATTAACTCACTGTCCTTACAGGTCCCTGGAAACAAGGACTTGCAGAGTGAAAGAAAAAAAACACTCTCCCTACCTACAGTTTTCTGTCCCTAGAAAAAATGTTTTTTTTAATCACAATATAGCACAAGGAAAATTAACTCACTGTCCTTACAGGTCCCTGGAAACAAGGACTTGCAGAGTGAAAGAAACTGACACTGTCCCTACCTAGAGTTTTCTGTCCCTAGAATAAATGTTTTTTTTAATCACAATATAGCACAAGGAAAATTAACTCACTGTCCTTACAGGTCCCTGGAAACAAGGACTTGCAGAGTGAAAGAAACTGACACTGTCCCTACCTAGAGTTTTCTGTCCCTAGAATAAATGTTTTTTTTAATCACAATATAGCACAAGGAAAATTAACTCACTGTCCTTACAGGTCCCTGGAAACAAGGACTTGCAGAGTGAAAGAAACTGACACTGTCCCTACCTAGAGTTTTCTGTCCCTAGAATAAATGTTTTTTTTAATCACAATATAGCACAAGGAAAATTAACTCACTGTCCTTACAGGTCCCTGGAAACAAGGACTTGCAGAGTGAAAGAAACTGACACTGTCCCTACCTAGAGTTTTCTGTCCCTAGAATAAATGTTTTTTTTTAAGCACAATATAGCACAAGGACAATTAACTCACTGTCCTTACAGGTCCCTGGAAACAAGGACTTGCAGAGTGAAAGAAAAAAAACACTCTCCCTACCTACAGTTTTCTGTCCCTAGAAAAAATGTTTTTTTTAATCACAATATAGCACAAGGAAAATTAACTCACTGTCCTTACAGGTCCCTGGAAACAAGGACTTGCAGAGTGAAAGAAACTGACACTGTCCCTACCTAGAGTTTTCTGTCCCTAGAATAAATGTTTTTTTTAATCACAATATAGCACAAGGACAATTAACTCACTGTCCTTACAGGTCCCTGGAAACAAGGACTTGCAGAGTGAAAGAAACTGACACTGTCCCTACCTAGAGTTTTCTGTCCCTAGAATAAATGTTTTTTTTAAGCACAATATAGCACAAGGACAATTAACTCACTGTCCTTACAGGTCCCTGGAAACAAGGACTTGCAGAGTGAAAGAAAAAAAACACTCTCCCTACCTACAGTTTTCTGTCCCTAGAAAAAATGTTTTTTTTAATCACAATATAGCACAAGGAAAATTAACTCACTGTCCTTACAGGTCCCTGGAAACAAGGACTTGCAGAGTGAAAGAAACTGACACTGTCCCTACCTAGAGTTTTCTGTCCCTAGAATAAATGTTTTTTTTAATCACAATATAGCACAAGGACAATTAACTCACTGTCCTTACAGGTCCCTGGAAACAAGGACTTGCAGAGTGAAAGAAACTGACACTGTCCCTACCTAGAGTTTTCTGTCCCTAGAATAAATGTTTTTTTTAAGCACAATATAGCACAAGGACAATTAACTCACTGTCCTTACAGGTCCCTGGAAACAAGGACTTGCAGAGTGAAAGAAACTGACACTGTCCCTACCTAGAGTTTTCTGTCCCTAGAATAAATGTTTTTTTTAAGCACACTATAGCAGAAGCACAAAACACACTGACACTCTCCCTACCTATCCTTCTCTTTCCCTAAACTAAAGGAATCCAGGTTAAGCAAGAAAGAAATAACAGTCACTGTCCCTGCCTATGCTACTCTATCCCTGCTCCGGAACACACTACACTAGGCCGCCGTGCTGGCGGCCTTTTATAGTGTGGGGCGTGTACTAAACACCCTCAGCAATAATTGGCCACAGGCATCCTGCCTGTGGCCAATCATTGCTCTCCTCGCTGCCGGCGCTGTGATTGGCCAAGCATGCGGGGTCACAGTGCATGCTTGGCCAATCACAGCGCCTGGATGACACTGCGATGGCGTAGTGCATTGTGGGCCGTTCGCGTCACTCGAATTTGGCGCGAACGGCCCAAATCGTTCGATCTTCGTCGAACGATCGAACAGCCAATGTTCGAGTCGAACGTATGTTCGACTCGAACACGAAGCTCATCCCTATTGGGGAGTCTGTTTCAAGCATCTCGGGACGCTGGCTTTCCAGGGCCTTTATCAGGAGTTTCCCTAAAGAGTCTTCTTCTTGCTCCTTTCTCAAATCCCTTTTTGTCAACTTGGGCAAGCCCTCCCCTTCGACTTGGGTCACACTGCAATAGCACTTCGGTACTCCAACAGCTGAGACCCCAATTTCTTCGGCTCTTGACCCACCTCTGGCTTGAAGTTCTGTCCCCTGATATAGGGCTCGCACTCCCTCTGGGTCTAGTTGGGCCCATTCTTCGGTAGGGTCGGTGGGGGCATGAGACCTCCTGGACAGGGCATCTGCATCCCTATTTCCCACTCCGGGTCGGTACTTCAAGCTGAAGGTGAAGCTTGAAAGGGCAGCCAACCACCGGTGTCCCATTGCATCCAACTTGGCAGTGGTCAGAAGGTAGGTGAGCGGGTTATTATCTGTCTTCACCACAAACTCCGCCCCATATAGGTAGTCTCTCAGTTTGTCTACCACTGCCCATTTCAAGGCCAGGAATTCAAGCTTGTGGGTGGGGTAATTCTTCTCAGCAGGTATCAGACTCCTGCTCACATATGCGACGGGTCTTAGGTAACCATCATGTTCCTGGTACAGCACCCCACCCAGCCCATCTCGGCTGGCATCTACATGCAGTTCATAAGGCTTCTTTGGATCAGCATAGGCCAGGACTGGTGCAGTGGTAAGACTCTTCTTTAACATCTGGAAGGCTTCCTCGCACTCCCCTGTCCACTGGTCTTGAATCGACTCTTTGGGCCTTCGGGGTCCCATGGTGAGTTTCACTGGTTTGACCAGCTCTGGAACATCATCTTCCCCTTCGTTTCTGAGTAACTCGTTCAGGGGTCTGGCAATCTTGGCGAATCCTTCTACAAATCTTCTGTAGTAAGAACAGAACCCCAGGAATGACCGAAGCTCAGTCACGTTGGTAGGTCTCGGCCAAGAGGTGACGGCATCCAGCTTCTCTGGGTCCGTGGCCACCCCTTCTGCAGAAACGATATGGCCCAGGTAATGGACTGAGGACTGGTAAAATTGACACTTCTCTGGGGAGAGTTTCAGGCCCTCTTCACTGAGCCTCTTCAGGACCTTCTCCAGTCTCTCTTCATGCTCTTCTAGGGTTCTCCCAAACACAATGACGTCGTCCAAATATACCAGTACCTCTATTAGATTCATGTCCCCGACGGTTCTCTCCATTAGCCTTTGGAAAGTGGCGGGGGCTCCTGATAACCCTTGAGGCATACGGTTGAACTCAAAGAACCCCACAGGGGTGATGAAGGCTGTCTTCTCCCGATCCTCAGGGTGCATGGGGATTTGGTAATATCCACTTTTTAGATCCATTACACTGAACCACTTGGCCCCTGACAGACTCTGCAGGGCGTCTTCAATTCGGGGAGTGGTGTATTGATCTGGGATGGTCCTTCTGTTTAGTGTTCTGTAGTCGATACACAGTCTCAGCGACCCGTTCTTCTTTCGGACTACCACTATTGGAGAAGCGTAAGGGCTCCTGGATTCTCGAATAATCCCCGTCCTCTTCAGCTCAGCCAACTGTTCCCGCAAGTCTTCTAAGTCACCCAGTGGGACCCGTCGAACTCTCTCTCTAAAGGGCTTATCTTCTTGTAAGCGTATCTTGTGAGTGGCACTCCTTGCGCACCCCACATCGAACTCATCTTTAGAGAAGATCTTTTCCCACCTTGCAAGTTGAGCTTTGGCCCTTTTTCTCCATTCTGGTGGGAGGGCCGTGTCTTCAGAACAGAGCTTCTCTATGGTGACTTCACCCCTTTCTTCTTTCTTCAATTCACACGGGGCAATGGGGGTGGCTGGATTCACCTGGCCCAACAGCATTCTGGCCGGCACCTTCACTGGTGTATTAGCAGTGTTCCTTATACTCACTGAAACCCTCCCATGGCTTTTCTGTAGGGCCTTCAATGGGATCACTTCGGGGATTACTTCAATCCCTTTCTGTCTTTCCTGTGGGCCTGGTTCGAAGACAATGAAGGGGCCTGGCTGTTTCCATGTGAGCTTGACAGAAGCCCTCAGGCAAGTCACCTCTCCCAGTTGTAATACCTTCTCCGTCTTGTCTAGCTTCCAAATCTTGCCAACTCCCTCAGCCGGGGCCCTCTGCTCCAGTACCAGGCGCTGGTAGGCTTGCCTTAACATGGGGTGGACTCTTGTGGTCGGGGCTTCTTCCTGTTGGGCCAACGGTGTCAGCAGTCGCCTGACTAGATCAGTGTTGGTCCCTATGATGAGTGAGCTCTTGCTGGCCCCTGGTGGGCGAGGGCACACTACTGCCAGAGTATCGAAGGTCTCTGTCTCCCCAGCCACTGAGGGATCAAAAGTCAACTTGATTGGCAGGTAACCGTCATAGGGAAAGCTCTGAGTTCCAATACCCCATATTTCCAGTTCCTCTAATTTCTGTAGGGGCAGATGTTTAAGATGTTTATCATAGAAATCCCTATACAGAAGAGTCACTTGAGCCCCAGTGTCAAGAAGAGCCTTGGTGTAGATCCCTTCTACTTGTATGGAGACTACTGGAGAAGGCCCCACTAACTTGGCAGGGAACTCCTTCAACACAGACTTCTTGCTGGGTTCAGTTACCTGTACCCTCACTTCTTTTTTTCTTGAGTTTCCGGTGGGTCTCAGTCCCTTCTGGGTCTGGTGTGCACTGGCCTTCCGTTCAACAGCAGCCTGAGTTGTGGGACGTGGCCTAATTGGCAGAGGTTTAGGTCCCTGACTCTGATGTTTTGGATCATTGGACTTCTTGAAGGAGTTCGTGGAAACTGGTGGGCGCCCGGCTGACTCCTTCACCGGGGCCCTCTGAAGTTTTCCGCCGGCTTGCGATATCTGGATGCAACTTCATCTGGGCTGGGACACACTGCTCTAACATGCCCGATTCCCCCACAATTGAAGCATGTTATCAATCTCTTATGCCCCATACACACAATCGTTTTTCTTGCCATTTTTTTTCTTGCCGTTTTTCACGTCGTTTTTTTTCATGTTTCCTCTCAAGCCTGTCTTGCGTACACACGATCATTTAAAAAAACGATCAAGCAAAGCGCAGTGACGTACAACACGTACGACGGCACTATAAAGGGGAAGTTCCGTTCGAATGGCACCACCCTTCATGTTAGTAAAGTTTGTTGAGCGACGATTCGCTCTTTTCAGTCTCGTGCTTTTCAGTCCGTGACTGCGTGACGAATGTGCTATCTCCATTACGAACGCTAGTTTTACCAGAACGAGCGCTCCTGTCTCATACTTGATTCTGAGCATGCGCGTTTTTTTCACGTCGTTAAAGCATACACACTATCGTTTTTCACGTCGTTAAAAAAAACGACGTGAAAAAAGAGAGCATGTTCGAAATTTTTAATGGCCGTTTTTCACGTCGTTAAAAATGCTCTGGAGCCTACACACGATCATTTTTAATGGCCATTTTTTTTAATGGCATTTTTAACGGCATGAAAAACGATCGTGTGTATGGGGCATTAGGCTTCTGTACTAGTTCCATATTGGAGCTAGGAGGTTTTTTTGGTTCCTCTGACGTGTTCTTGTTGTGTGGCACAGAGGCCTGGCTAGTCAGCATGGACACCATTTCTACTAGTTGTGACACCTGGGTCTTTAGGAGTTCAACTTCTGAATCACCTTCTTCTGCACTTAACATTCTGACTCGGGCAGTTGGTTCGGTGTGTTGACTCCTCCTTTTGTCTTCCAATATGGCCTCCTCCTCCCTGACTATCCGGATCAAGTCCGGGTATTCCAGGCTGCTCCCGTCCCGCCGGGTGCGTAGCAATAATGCGATGGGGTCCAAGGGTTGAGCTCCCCTCAACACCTGCTGGGCACGGGCCTCATCCACTTTTCTTGGATCGATCCCTTTCTTCAGTAGGATCCGATGCAGGATCTTATCCAGGCGTCCTATGAATTCTGACAGCTTCTCTCCCTCTTTTTGGTAGCAATGCCCCAGCTGGTAAGTGAGTTCAGTGACGTTTTCCGTCCCGCCGAACACATTCTGCAGAATATCCAGATAATCCTGTGCATTGCAGTCCTTCTTGCTTAACTTGAGGTTACGTATGGCCTCCAGAGCAGGCCCCTTTAAGCTTTCCACAATCCGTTGTTTTTTTTGTTGTTCTGGCACCTCCCATTCTTCTAGGGCCTGAGTGGCGCCATCTAGCCACTCTTCAAATCCATCTTCCACTGAAGGTACAGGTTTCTTCCCAGAAAAGGTCCTGAGTTTCCTGTATCCTGACATCAGGTAGTCTGGAGGGTCCTTTTTACACTTGGTCACAATCTCCCCCAGGACAGCGCACAATTCTGAGCTAAGGGTGGTCAATGGTGGTGAACCGGGACCCTTTTGTTGGGCGCTCCCTCCTGTGCTGGGGCCTCCTGAAGTAGTGGATGTGGGGCCATCTTTATTCTCTTCTGGGTGTATCAGGAGGAGTTCTACTTGGTTTGTAGTTTTTATGCTGGCACCCTTGAAGTAGTCAGAGATTCCGTTCCTCCACTCACATAATGCATAGGTGTGGGGATTTACAGTATCTGTCTTTATGTCAATCACCCATGGCTTCCTGTCCGTGGACAATGCTCTCAAGACTGGAGTTAGCTGCTCCTCTACCCAGGCCTCTCTCTGGATTTCAACCACCAGGCCATTTCCGGGTAGGATGCCTTCATCCCTGCACCACCGGGCTACGGCAGCAGGGTCCATTTCTGTGCTGTAAGGGTTCTGTCTAGGGGGAAAGTTGATTGCAGAACCGTAGAATATCCCGGACGAGCCCCCACGTGTAGCACTACCCCCGTAGAAGCTGCTGTTTGTTTGATTTGGGTCTACGTCCTGCCTTTCAACCCCTGGAAGTGGCTCAAGCCTTCCCTTAGCACAACTGATATGAATAAGGAGTGTGAGACCTATTGAGTATTAGGATACACAATCCTGCATACATCACACAATAACCTGTAAATGTTATTACCTTTGCTGGTCACTAGTCCTTCTAAGTGACAGAGATACTTCACACAAGTTATATGCTTAATCAAAGGTACCTTTACTCAGTATAAAAGGGAAGGGTAAATAATCACATTAATACACACAGTTGACTCTGAATGCGCATTGCAGAGTCAATAAACCAATAAGGATAGGTATCACTGAGATTAGGTAATAACAGGAAATAACATCAGCTATATATATGTACATGTATCTATATGTGTCTCTGCACGGCTAACTGGTTGCTCACGAGCTCCCCCTTTGTTGCAATACCTTGCACGTGTTCATTCCCTATAAGAGGTAAGCAAGGCCTATCTGCGTCCCACTCAAAGTTCCTTTCTCCAATGAAGTCTTCGCTAGCCACCGTCGGTGCACAAGTTAAATTGTAATCCACAGGGTTTCAACAAGATGCTGTAATTATCCGCAATATACCTGAGTACTCGTGTGCCTGCCACCCACTAATGACGGATGCACCAATCTCTGATCACATAGTCTCCAGTGAGATACACTAGGCCGCAAGCTGTGGCGTGATAGGTGAAGTGTGGCTGGCACTAACTAAATCATTTTCCTCTAAGGTAGTAGTCAGTTCTGGGCAGGTGCCCTTCTCACCAAACAGGCCAGACTTTCAGATAGTCTCCTCTGGCTTGTCCCGGTCACTCGATCTCCATGCTTCTGCTTCAGCTGCAGTCTCCGGACTCCGTCACTAACAGCATATGGTGATGGACGACTCCGGTCTCTGCTGGGCAATCACAGGACGCTGTGGACGATCCTCTGCTGGAAATCACTCAGGCACTCCCGTAATTTAGGCCCAGGCTTCTGGCCTAATCCTTAGGAAGCAGGCCTCCGTGCCAACTTCCTGCTTGATTGAGAGCTGGATCCAGAGAGAGAGACGCTGGCCCCTCCCCTGGTTTAAGTAGTCTGCCCAGAATGCTTTGCGGTGTTGCAATGCACCCTGGGTAATGTAGTCTGTCTTTTACTAAAAGCAACAAAGTCTTTTCTCCTAGCTGATATCTGTCCCAAAGTGCATTAGTTGCATTGTAACACTTATACCACCGGAGGGAGCCGGATTCCTTCTTACATATGGACATCCTGCTACACATGTTTTCTTCTAAATTGAATCTTACTCAAGTGATGTCTAAATTTGATACAATTATATGTCTGATGCCGCGTACACACGATCGTGATTCACGGCGGTGAAAACACCGCCGTGAATCACGACATGAAATTAAATGAAAAACGAGGGACGGCATTTTCCCCCACACACGACCGTTTTTCCCGTCATTTTTTTCTTTGTCGAGAAAAACGACCGTCTGTGGGCTCCGCGGCAGTGTCTCCCTATAGGAAAACTGCCGCGGAAAAAAATGATGGAAAAAACGATGAGAAAATTTAGAACATGTTCTAATTTTTCTCGTCGTTTTTCCTGCCGTTTTTCTCAACGAGAAAAACGGCATAAAGCCCACAGACGATCGTTTTTCTCGGCGAAAAAAAAAAAATTCATTTTTCCCGACGGGAAAAATGATCGTGTGTACGCGGCATAAAGCCTCACACACACAGTACGATTGTTGGACAACCAAGCGTCTGATTTTTGTCAAAAGGGCATGTGCCAGGATCTTGTCTTGCATACTAATGTTACACAAATTGTCGTGGCACAAACAGGAAACACGAACGTAGTGACTTACTACGAGGAATTTCAGCTCTTGAGCGCCACCCTTTGGGCCCCTTCTGCTAATTTAGTGTTTGGTGAGCATTGAGTCCAAGCAAGCGTGTTTGTACTTTCGACTTTTGTGTGTACTGACCATACGAAAATCTTACGTGGAGCCATTGTCCGCCGAAAATTTACTAGACTGATATCCAACATTTGTTGGCCGAAAATTGAAAAACAATTGTCTAAAGGAGCGTACTAATGGTAAGAATTTAGGAAAACAGTCTGTCAAACGACAATCCCCTTCTGATTTTCGTACCGTGTGTATGAAGCTTAGAAATGAGTGAATCGCTAGCACTAAATAGTGATTTATTATATGTGATAGTGTTGCACACGAGATGCTGTTAAACGTGTGTTCAGAGGCAGTTGGACACTTTTTTCAACTGCCCCTGAACACATTCAATGTTATCCTATGTGTCCATGCACACAGTCTCGTTTATTGACGTTTTTAGGCAGTTGCGTTTAACCTTGTTTTTCCAGAAGCAAAAAAATGGGTTCAGACGCAAAAGTTTTCCACGTTTCAGACGCAAAACGAGACTAAACGCGTCACCGGCGTTTTGCCGCGTTTTTGTTTTAAAGGTGACCTATTTTTTTTTACATTACAAATCTCAAAAATGATGGCAAATTATGAAAAACCATTAAAAAAAGATAAAAAAAAATTTAATTGCTTGCATTGCACTGTGGACAATCCACAACTTGTGGCAGGTAACGTGGCAAGTGGACAATCCACAACTTGTGGCAGTTGACGTTACCAGGTGACGTGGCATGTGACGTGGCAAGTGGACAATACACAGCTTGTGGCAGGTGACGTGGCCAGGTGATGTGTCAGGTGACGTGGCAAGTGGACAATCCACAGCTTGTGGCAAGTGATACGCTAAATACAAGTACACTGCTACTCACTCTGGTCTCACGAAATGGTTAAATAATACTGTTTTTGGAGCTTAGGGAGGGTATTATGATGTTTCTTAACTAAACGCTAATAGACGCAAACGCGGTAAAAGGCCGCTAAGCGCGGCTGCAATCGTGGCAAAACGGGCGTTTCTAAACGCCGGTTTCAGCCTTTAAAAACATGTGTTCAGCAGAGTTTGCACCGGCGTCTCGTGTGCATGGGGCCTTAGAGATGCAGAAAAAAAAAAAAACTTCTAATAATAATAATATATATACAAAATTAAATTAAAGCAATTACAAATGTACAGCAGTGGTGGAAACCTCCAATAGCCAAAACTACATAGCCCACTCAAAGCAAAATGCAAATACCTATGATGTTAACTTAAACAAATACAATCTGCGACAAACATAGTAAATAAAGAGAAAAAGTGATGGTGACACCCTCACCAAGTGTATCAAAATAATCCTGTATTAATCCAGAAGGAGTGAACAGTGTCCTTGTAAATAAATGTAGAAAACCACCTTGTGTTCTGCCAGCAGCCAATATATGCTCTCACCTCACATTAAGACATTTAAAGGTGTAAACATGCCTTCTCCTTAGGGGTATGAATCCACTGGCAAGCAGCTTCTTAGTGTAGCGCCCTGCCCCCAATGATCAGGGCGCTATTGTACATTTAGGGGGCGTCTGAGCTAATAGTTGGGCTCAGATCTATATGATTATATCTAAACGGCCTCTGTTCTGGCTATGGTGGTGCCTGGTAGTGTTTTCCCTTGTGTTTTCCCTTGTTGCCTGAAGGTGGCGGTACCACCTCAGGCCCATGTTGGAATACAGGCAGACCATGGTGTATTGGGTGTCCTTTCTCGGCAGCGGTACAGTGGGAGTGGTGCCGCACTGTGCATGCTGGGGAGGGATACTTAAGGCGCCATTGTTCGGGGTCGGTTTTCGCCTCGCTGTCCTCCTGGCGCGAGGTATGTGTGTGTGATTCTGGCCTCGGGGCCATGTTGGCCCGAGGCAGCATCGCTATATGGCAGGCCTGGCTAGTCTGGCAGGGGCCTACAATCCTAAAGGGGATCCCAAGCTGTCCACCAAGAAGGAGGAAGATGATTAATGAAGGAAACCGGGGGAGGACTTGCCCTGGAGGAGAGCAGCTAAGTGCTAATGTCTCGGGAGAGGCCTGGTGACCTTGTTAAGCGGGGATCCACTACTTTAAAAGCCAAGCAGTTCGCCGGATCGGCTTAAAGGTTCTTTAACTGCACGGCTGGAAGTTCGGGACTGAAATCCTGTGGCAGAGGATTCCTGGCTATCCACATTTGTTCTCAAACGGTCTGTGGCAGAGACTGTCCTGATACTGGTTCGTGCGTCATCCCGGCTGCTAGGCCAGGTGAGAGGGGTCTATCTGGGTGAGCAATACCCACTCAACAGTGAGAGTGGTGGATGACTTTAGACATTTGTGTGTTCTACAACGTGTACCTCTACCTTCCCCTCTCTTCTCATATCTACTACTTTCTATACGAGTTATTGCAGCAAAAATAAAACCAACAGTTGAAGGTTTTACATCCTGTGTGGACATTGCATTTAATACAGACTTTCTCACCCTGACAACAAAGCTGAAGAGGTAACGTGCAGACCCAAAACTTAAACCAGCAGCTCCTACGGGGGTAGTGCTACACGTGGGGGCTCGACCGGGATATTTGCCGTTGTTTCTGACAACCGGATTACTGTTTTTATGCTTTTTGGAAAGTCTGGCATTGAGAAAGTGTTGGACTGTGCTTTTAACGAGAGAAGAAGGGGTCAAGGAGTACAGATCGCTTTTCTAGCTGCGTAGTTCATGGGCAGAGCCAGAAAGAAAAAAGCCTGCAAACTACGTGCAAAAAGAACTAAAACAGGGAGGAGTTCCCGCCACCTGCGTGAGACACGTGAGTGTGTTTGGCGCCAAAGACCAGAAGTTGCCAGATTAAGCAGCATGTCTTCCTCTACATGGACACCTGCCATATCGGGGCCTAGGATGGTCTCCATGCCCAATGCTGTGGGTGCTATGCAATTCCGAGCCCCACTCACAGATACGGGGATCCGACTGAAGCCAAGAGGACGCTTCGCGCTCTATACGAGCAGAGATGTGGAGGCCCTGGGCATGCTCTGCCCTGGATGCAATGGACTGGTCATACAATTGCGCCCGTTCGGCCGCTGTGCCTCCTGCGGAGAATATCTCTTTTGAGGTGGAGCAACCCACAGTGCCACCCCGTGCTTATCGGGTGGACTGGATCACAGGCACCGTTACTCCGGAGGAGGTCGTCTTTGCCCCCGTGGTGCAGCCCGCGCACCTTGCATCTGCTGCAGCAAGTGAGACCGGGGTAGACGTCGCTACTACTATGGAGCCACCGGGTGAAAAATCGCAGCGGACGCTGCCACCGCCACCACCTGTGCTCCCATCCCACCTGCAAAACGGAAGGTGGGCTACGTTAAGGCCTCCCGTGGCTGCGGGCAAGGCCCACTCCAGCATCTGCCGGAACCGGACCTCGTGAGCGGTGAAGTCTCCGGGAAGTCCACAAAGGGAACCGGTAAGAGGGCTGTGGACAAACTGACTGTAGCTACCCGAAATTATCTACCTGCCCAGGAGTTGTCGCAGGCCATTGTGAGGCTGTTACTCCCACCTGCAGTTATGCGGAATGGACAGCCATAAACCCTGTAGAGACAGCAGGTAGGATAAGGGCCCCGGGTGGTGTTAGATGGACTTTGGCGGCTAAAGAAGTGTCTCATAAGCCTGTTAAGTCTGTAGCAAAGAGAACACCAGGCTCATGCGTGTTACCCGGGACGGGAGACCGTCAGTCATTGCCCAAAATTGCTCGTCTACAGAGAATGCTAATGGACACGATGACCAAAGAATATGGTCTCAAGTTCCCTTATGTACCACTCGATGTTATGCAGGAAATTGAGGACATTCAGGAGCAGTGGTATGATGAAGCTGTTTGGGGGCAATTGGCCATACTCAAGCACCTCAAAAAGCGGGACTATTTTCTTGTGGCTGAACTGTTCGGAGGATGCCGGCGGTATTGGAGCTGCGTCTGGCACATTTACGCCATCAGGGTGGTCATTAACAGTGTATGGGATGATGATGTTGTGTATTCCATCACTGTCCTGGATGACCGAGGGAGGCCTGTAACACTTCCCGCTCCCAGATTTTATCTGTCTTGAGCCAACAGACTGATTTCTGTTCTTGTGTTACTTTTGAATCCTCCCACAAGAGGAGAAGGGTGTTTTCAGAATCGAGTGACTTTATTTCTGCCGTCATCTTTTGATTTTCCTTGAAAGTCTAATGCCGCGTACACACGATCATTTTTCCCGTCGGGAAAAATTACTTTTTTTTTTTTAACAAGAAAAACTACCGTGTCCGGGCTTTTTGTCATTTTTCCCGACGGGAAAAACGGCATTAATCACGACGAGAAAAATTAGAACATGCTCTAATTTTTCTCGTCGTGATTCCTGTCGTTTTTTTCCGTGGCAGTTTTCCCATAGGGAAACACTGCCACAGAGCCCACACACGGTCGTTTTTTTCGACCAAAAAAAAAATGTCGGGAAAAACGGACGTGTGTAGGGAACCAAGCCGTTCCCTAGTTTTTCCCGTCGATTTTCTCAACAGTGTTTTCACCATCGAGAAAAACGATCGCGTGTACGCGGCATGAGAGAAAAAAATTTCATTGCCAAAGGAACTTTCCTTGCTGTGCTATTGAACTCTGGGGAGCTAGCCAGACAGAATAGGATTGCTGAGAAACGCTGTGTTCAACATTGTTTTTTTTTGTAAAGTTGTGTTTCAGCCCCTGCTTAAAAGGACATTTATGTGTTGCCTTGGACACTAGGTGGCAGTAATTTGCCCAAATATAGGAAAAATACTTTTATATAACATAGAGTTTGAAACTGATTAAAACTGAAAGAAGGACAGTTTCTTTTAGGTACCAGATTTGCTGTCAAGACCATCAGAGAATGGGGTGGGATTAGACAGATTGTGATGGGTGGTAGTGTACATATATAGCGTGTAATATACAAATGTCATATCTGGAGATTTATGCCATTCCTTCTATTGTACTTTGTTTATTTTCCTCTTTTTCTTTTCCCTTCCCAGTTTTTTGGTTCAGGTACCAAAAGCTCAGGCTTGAGGTTTTCATTTTTTTTCAGACACTGCGGACAGTGTCTTTTTTGTAGGAGGGGGTGTATGTAGCGCCCTGCCCCCAATGATCGGGGTGCTATTGTAAATTTAGGGGGTGTCTGAGCCAATAGTTGGGCTCAGATCTATATGATTATATCTAAATTGCCTCTGTTCTGGCTATGGTGGTGCCTGGTAGTGTTTTCCCTTGTTACCTGAAGGTGGCAGTACCACCTCAGGCCCATGTTGGAATACAGGCAGACCATGGTGTATTGGGTTCTCTTTCTCGACAGCGGTACAGTGGGAGTGGTGCCCTGCTGTGCATGCTGGGGAGGGATACTTAAGGGGCAGACGCCATTGTTCGGGGTCGGTTTTCGCCTCGCTGCCCTCCTGGCGCGAGGTATGTGTGTGTGATTCTGGCCTCGGGCCACGTTGGCCCGAGACTGCATCGCTATATGGTAGGCCCGACTAGTCTGTCTGGGGCCTACAATCCTAAAGGGGATCCCAAGCTGTCCACCAAGAGGGAGGAAGCTGATTAATGAAGGGAACTGGGGGAGGACCTGCCCTGGGGGAGTGCAGCAAAGTGCTAATGTCTCGGGAGAGGCCTGGTGACCTTGTTAAGCGGGGATCCACTACTTTAAAAGCCAAGCAGTTTGCCGGATCGGCTTAAAAGGTTCTTTAACTGCACGGCTGGAATTTCGGGACTGAAATCCTGTGGCAGAGGATTCCTGGCTATCCACATTTGTTCTCAAACGGTCTGTGGCAGAGACTGTCCTGATACTGGTTCGTGCGTCATCCCGGCTGCTAGGCCAGGTGAGAGGGGTCTATCTGGGTGAGCAATACCCACTCAACAGTGAGAGTGGTGGATGACTTTAGACATTTGTGTGTTCTACAACGTGTACCTCTACCTTCCCCTCTCTTCTCATATCTACTACTTTCTATACGAGTTATTGCAGCAAAAATAAAACCAACAGTTGAAGGTTTTACATCCTGTGTGGACATTGCATTTAATACAGACTTTCTCACCCTGACAACGAAGCTGAAGAGGTAACGTGCAGACCCAAAACTTAAACCAGCCGCTCCTACGGGGTAGTGCTACATAAGGAACTCAACTTTCCTACTTTCCTCCTGTCCTAGGAAGACTTGCTGCTGGTTGTGCATAGTCTGCATGCAGGTGGTGCTCAAAGGGTTAAAAAAAAACAACATAGTACTGAACTGCATAAAATCTGTGTTTTATTCATAAACAATCAAGTAACACTCACATTTATTAGTGCACTTACTCCAATGCACTTGGATAAAATGCTTGACACTTCAGGGGTGCAGAGGACACTTCAGGGGTGCAGGAGAACATTTATTTACAAGGACACTGTTCACTCCTACTGGATTAATACAGGATTATTTTGATACACCCAGTTTTATTTTTTTACCAGAGGGTGCCACAATCACTTGTTCTCTTTATTTACTATATTTGTCACAGATTGTGTTTATTTATGTTACTATCATAGGTATTTGCATTTTGCTTTGAGTCGGTTACGAAGTTTTGGCTATTGGAGTTTTCCACCACTGTTGTATGCATTTACTTCAATTTTATTTTGTGTTTATATTATTATTATTACTACAAGTTTTTTTTTTTTTGCATCTCTAAAGCCCCGTACACACGATCGGATAACCTATGGATTTTCGTCCGATGGATTTGACCATCGGAAATCCGATGAAACTGTTTTTCATCAGTCTTGGCCACACACCATCAGTCAAAAAACCGACTGTTCCAAACGCGGTGACGTAAAACACTCCGATGAGCCGAGAAAAATTAAGTTTAATGCTTCTGAGCATGCGTCGACTTGATTCTGAGCATGCGTGGGTTTTTGATCCGATGGACTTGCCCATAAACGATCGGAAATTACCATCGGTTTTTGATCCATCGGAAAATTTTAAAACAAGTTCTATTTTTTAAAACCGATGGAAAAAAGACCGATGGGTACCATACACGATCGGTTGGTCTGATGAAAACCATCCATCGGACGGTTTTCATCAGTCAAACCAATCGTGTATACGGGGCTTAACACCATCACATATATTATATTACTATTTCAGAGGGCTAGCACTTCGCTCATTCTTATGCCGCGTACACACTACCATTTTTAATGACGAGAAAAATTTCATTTTTTAAAATGGTCATTAAAAAAGATCGTGTGTGGGCTTTCCAGCAGTTTTCCCGAAGAGAAAAACGCTGAGAATCACGACGAGAAAATTTGGAACATGCTCTAATTTTTCACGTTGTTTTTCTCATCATGAAAAACGGCCGTGTGTGGGCTTTAACGACGTGAAAAAAATGCGCATGCTCAGAATCAAGTATGAGATGGGAGCGCTCGGTCTGGTAAAACTAGCGTTCGTAATGGAGATAGCACATTCGTCACGCTGTAACGGACTGAAAAGCACGAGGCTGAAAAGCGTGAATCGTCGCTCAACAAACTTTACTAATATGAAGGGTGGCACCATCCGAATGGAACTTCCCCTTTATAGTGCCGTTGGACGTCACCGCGCTTTACTCGAACATTTTTTTCCACGATAGTGTGTAGGCAAGGCAGGCTTGAGAGGAAACATGAAAAATCACTTTGAGAAAAATGCATTTTTTTTCAATGACATTAAAAACGGTCGTGTGTACGCGGCATTACTATTCATATATTTGCATTCAACGTGCATTCATTTTTGTACCACAAATTGTTAGCTCGTAATACAAAAGTTTTTAAACAAAGAGAAGAAAGTCAAGCATCCAAGATCAGTACTATAGGTTCACAGAGACAAAATGGTGGTACGTCCCTTATTGATATAGCCACTAGGATCCAATACAGACTAGTGCAACCTTTAAAAACATACAGCATTTCTTAGCAATTATAAAGCAAGAAAAGAGAGAAAGGAATGAAAAGAAAAAAGGTGGAGAAGGCAAAGGAGGGCGGTTATCCGGTTGGGAACCTGTCTGTTAATTTCCCTAAATGGCAGTAAAAATTATTTACGGAGGTCAAGGATAGGAATGTAGTTTGGCTGAACTAGAGAAGTCAATCCAAGTGCACCAAATTTCTATGAATGTCTAGTGCCGTTCCTGTAGACTGGTTGGTTGCTCCTCCATCCTCATAATGTGGTGAAGCTAGGTGGTTGAACTAGAGAAGTCAATCCAAGTGCACTACATTTCCATAAAACTTTAAGTGCAGTTTCTGTAGGGTGGCTGTAGCTCCTCTATCCTCATAATAGTGTTGAGGTTATCAACCCTTTCCCTAATATTAGGGATTGGAGGCAGGGGCGTACCAATAGGGGGGCGGGGGGGCGGTCCGCCCCAGGTAGCACACATTGGGGGGTGTCAGTGGCCGAGTGACTTCGCTATATGGGGTGCGCTCGGCACCCGAGTCGGGTGACATCGTCCGATCATCCCAAGGGCATCCCTGCTGGCTCTGGCTGCTCCCTTTCCCTTTAGGTGTTTTTAGAACACCCCCTGTAGGGTGGCTGTAGCTCCTCTATCCTCATAATAGTGTTGAGGTTATCAACCCTTTCCCTAATATTAGGGATTGGAGGCAGGGGCGTACCAATAGGGGGGCGGGGGGCGGTCCGCCCCAGGTAGCACACATTGGGGGGTGTCAGTGGCCGAGTGACTTCGCTATATGGGGTGCGCTCGGCACCCGAGTCGGGTGACATCGTCCGATCATCCCAAGGGCATCCCTGCTGGCTCTGGCTGCTCCCTTTCCCTTTAGGTGTTTTTTAGAACACCCCCACCGCCAGGGCCGCAATGGACTGGTCCAGACTGTCCACTCGTTCAGTGACTGAATTCCCTCCTGCTAGCTCCGCCTCCACCCACCACAGCCGCCTCAGCCTGACTGTGTCTGTCATCATCTCTCTCCGCTGGGGCGGCTCAGCTGCTACCACACACACAGTCAGGATTCCTGGTGAGCGGGGAGGGGGGGAGCTGGGGGGGTGTTGTAAGAAGAGCCTGGAGGAGTGTGTGTCTTTCTGCTCTACCACGCTGTGCTGACCTGATTGGGGGGGGGGTGATTGCTGTGTCCACCCCCTGCCATGTGTACTAGCACAGTCCTGTATGTAGCTGACCTGATTTGGGGGGGGGGGATTGCTGTGTCCACCCCCTGCCATGTGTACTAGCACTGTATGTAGCTGACCTGATTTGGGGGGAGGGGGGGTGATTGCTGTGTCCACCACCCCCTGCCATGTGTATAGTGTAGCACTGTAGCTGACCTGATTGGGGGGTTGCAGAATGCAGATATGTCTGATTTACAGGGTGCAGAATGCAGACGTGCGATTTACAGGGTGCAGAATGCAGACGTGCGATTTAAAGGGTGCAGAATGTAGACATGTGTGATTTACAGGGTGCAGAATGTAGACATGTGCGATTTACAGGGTGCAGAATGTAGACATGTGTGATTTACAGGGTGCAGAATGTAGACATGTGCGATTTACAGGGTGCAGAATGCAGATATGTGTGATTTACAGGGTGCAAAATGCAGATATGTGCGATTTACAGGGTGCAGAATGTAGACATGTGTGATTTACAGGGTGCAGAATGCAGATATGTGCGATTTACAGGGTGCAGAATGCAGATATGTGCGATTTACAGGGTGCAAAATGCAGATATGTGCGATTTACAGGGTGCAGAATGCAGATATATGCGATTTACAGGGTGCAGAATGTAGACATGTGTGATTTACAGGCTGCAGAATGCAGATATGTGCGATTTACAGGGTGCAGAATGCAGATATGTGCGATTTACAGGGTGCAAAATGCAGATATGTGCGATTTACAAGGTGCAGAATGCAGATATATGCGATTTACAGGGTGCAGAATGCAGACATGTGCGATTTACAGGGTGCAGAATGTAGATATGTGCGATTTACAGGGTGCAGAATGCAGACATGTGCGATTTACAGGGTGCAGAATGCAGACATGTGTGATTTACAGGGTGCAGAATGTAGACATGTGCGATTTACAGGGTGTAGAATGCAGATACGTGTGATTTACAGGGTGCAGAATGTAGACATGTGCGATTTACAGGGTGCAGAATGTAGACATGTGCGATTTACAGGGTGCAGAATGCAGATATGTGTGATTTACAGGGTGCAGAATGCAGATATGTGTGATTTACAGGGTGCAGAATGCAGACATGTGCGATTTACAGGGTGCAGAATACAGACATGTGCGATTTACAGGGTGCAGAATGTAGACATGTGTGATTTACAGGGTGCAGAATGTAGACATGTGCGATTTACAGGGTGTAGAATGCAGATGTGTGATTTACAGGGTGCAGAATGTAGACATGTGCGATTTACAGGGTGTAGAATGCAGACATGTGCGATTTACAGGGTGCAGAATGCAGACGTGTGATTTACAGGGTGCAGAATGCAGACATGTGCGATTTACAGGGTGCAGAATGCAGACGTGTGATTTACAGGGTGCAGAATGCAGACGTGTGATTTACAGGGGGCAGAATGCAGTCATGTGTGATTTACAGGGTGCAGAATGCAGACGTGTGATTTACAGGGTGCAGAATGCAGACATGTGCGATTTACAGGGTGCAGAATGCAGATATGTGTGATTTACAGGGTGCAGAATGCAGATATGTGCGATTTACAGGGTGCAGAATGCAGTCATGTGCGATTTACAGGGTGCAGAATGCAGACGTGTGATTTACAGGGTGCAGAATGCAGACATGTGCGATTTACAGGGTGCAGAATGCAGACATGTGCGATTTACAGGGTGCAGAATGCAGACATGTGTGATTTACAGGGTGCAGAATGTAGACATGTGCGATTTACAGGGTGCAGAATGCAGATATGTGTGATTTACAGGGTGCAGAATGCAGATATGTGTGATTTACAGGGTCAGGATGCAGACATGTGCGATTTACAGGGTGCAGAATGCAGATATGTGTGATTTACAGGGTGCAGAATGCAGATATGTGTGATTTACAGGATGCAGAATCCAGGCGTCTGCTGTATATTACCCACCTGAAGTAGCTGAGCTGTGAGCTTACCTGATAAGGGGCGGGGGTGTGTTGCTGTGTTCACAACCCAGGTATAGTAGATGAGCTGGTCTGATAAGGGGGGGATGTCTGTATCCCAGGTGTAAATAGACATTGACCTACACCCACATCTTGCAGCCATCAGATCGGTCCAGCAAGCAGCAGGTCACAGCAGCATCTTCCCTGCGGCCATCAGATCCCGTCCGCGGTCCAGCAAGCAATATGCCTTGTCAGCAGGTCAGTTCCAAAATCCGGATCAAATCATCAATGCCATTGTCTGCTGTCCCTGGATGGGGGATCGCCATACAGTGGGATCGCTGGATCAGATCTGTCCCTGAGGAGTCGGACAGCAGATAATGCAAAGTAGGGGCCATACTTTGTATTGTCAGCTGTCTCCCTATCTCACTCTGATGTCTCCCTCATAGCAGCTCCAGTCCAGCTCTCCACTTCCCTGACCGTGGCACCGATTTGTCTAAAAATGTGGGATCTGCTCACCTGAGTGACTGACACCTCTGTCCTGTCCCATCTATTTTCACTGGCTGCCATGAATGAACAGCATCAGCTGTCATTACAAGGAGCGGGAGGGGACGTCCCCATCCCCCCACAGCTCCGCCCAGTACTCCCATCCCACCCGGAGACCTGAGCCACCAGCTGGCACGTCCGGGTTTGCCTTTGATCAGGTCTCCAATGTAGAAACTCGGAAACGACATCACAGCGTCACTTCCGGTTTACTCTGCAGCCAACGGCGCCATTTAAAAAAAAAATCATAATTCAAAAACACTGATCTTGGCAGAGGAGGGGTTTGGGGTCTTTTAGATCCCCGCTCCCCCCATAAAGAGTACCTGTCACTGCCTATTACTGTCACAAGGGATGTTTACATTCCCTGTGACAACAATAAAAGTGATCATAATTTTTATTTTAAGGGACAGTGTAAAAAAAAAAAATGAAATAAGAAAAAAAAAAAAAAAGGTTTAATGCACCCAATCCCTCCATGTTCGCAAGCCAAAGAAAACTCATACCTTAGTCACGCCCGCAAATATAATAAGTGTTCAAACCACACATGTGAGGTATCGCCACGATCGCTCAAGTGAGAGCAATAATTCTAGCACTAGACCTCCCCTGTTACTCTAAACAGGTAACCGTTTAAAAATTTTAAAACGTTGCCTATGGAGATTTTTAAGTACCATCGTTTGTCGCCATTCCATGAGTGTGTGCAATTTTAAAGTGTGACATGTTCGGTACCCATTTACTCAGTGTAACATCATCTTTCACATTAGTGTATTTTTTACACAAAATTTGCGTTTGAGAGACAGCTGCGCAAATATCGTGTGACATAAAATATTGCAATGACTGTCATTTGCTAAAAAAAAATATATATAATGTTTGGGGGTTCTAAGTAATTTTTTAGGTATAAATTCATTAAAAAATTCTTCTCTGGAAGGGTTCATTCACACCACAGTACACCTACTAGTGCGCACATTATGAACATGTGATTGTGGGCGTTTTACCTTGTGCTGACAGGTAATACACATTGCAATATTTTTCTTTTCTTTTTACTTCTATTGTTATTACTTAGTGCTGTAGCACATTATGATGCATTCAGCATGTCAGATTGCACGGTGCAAAAATGTCTATGCTATGTGGAGCTATAAGCTCCACTTATCTGTTTCCTCTCCCCCTCCGGTGCCACATTTGGCACCTTTTGGGGGGGAGCCTATCCTCACTTCCATCAGACCTTGCCATGGCGAGGTACGTCAGAAGTTCAGCCCCCCTCCTCCTTCCCCTGCTGCCGGGCCAGTAAGAGAGTGCAGCGCGCTTCGCGTATGCACAGTAGGGAACCTACCAAGGCTTCACTGCCGGGTTCCCTTACTACGAATGGCGGCGGCACCAGCCGAGAGCCAATGGAAACATTGGCTGCGGGTGCCGACATCGCTGGATTCCAGAACAGGTAAGTGTCCTATTATTAAAAGTCAGCAGCTACTGTATGTGTAGCTGCTGATTTTTTTTTCTTTCTCGTATGTGGGGGCGAAACTCCTCTTTAAACTATAGGGATTGCTTGGGACTACATTGGGCAATGTAGCCCAACACAACCTAACATTGGCGGTGTGAATGGGCCCTAATTGCTGTTATATCTTACAATATATATTTATTATTTTATCCAAATCTCAATACAGTATGTGCTCCAGTAAATCATGCGTGGTGGACTACAAAACACCTCCTTCCCAGAACACAAAACCCATGCTCTCTTGGTGCTCACACTCAAACTTTGCACTAACCAGACCTCCATGACCCTCTTTATTGTGTCCACAGTAGCTTAGGCTGGCCATACACGGTTTGATCGATCAGCTTGGGTACAACCAGCCTGCCGGATTCTATTGCGGCTGTTGCTAGCAGCTGCTATAATTCCAAGTCTGCAATAATATTGAAAATAAAAATGGCAGCATTCAGTATGGTTACTATACCACATGATTCCAAGATGGCCACCACTGACCCAACTTCCTGTTTGTTTCCTACGTGTGTTCCACGTAGGTGTAAAGATCAAAAACTGGATGGAAGGGACTCAGAAGGCTGCCTTGGATATCGTAAATGTAAGCTACTGTGGACCCACTAATTAAGTTAAGAGGGTTATGGAGGTCTGGTCAGGGCCGTTGGAACAGGACAAGCAAACCAAGCAACTGCTTGGGGCCCCTAGCTGGCCTGGGGCCCCAGCAGAGCTGCCTCCCCTCCCGCGATTGGCGGCCCCACCTGCGATTTGGCGGCCCCCTCCCCCCGCAATTTGACGGCCCCCCCCCTCTGAATAAAAAAAAAAGTAAAAAAGAATTTGTGTATCACCCCCCCCCCCGCTTGGGGGCCCCCAAATCCTCAATCTGCTTGGGGCCCCCAAATTCCTTCAAACGGCCCTGGGTCTGGTGAGTGCACAATTTGAGTGTGATCACCAAAAGCGCATTGGTTTTGTATTCTGAGAAGGAGTTGTTTTGTAGTCCACCATGCACCGTTTGCTGGTGCACATATTGAGATTTGGATGAAGAAGCACTGGACTTGTGGGTGTTTTTCCATTTAAAAGTTGGGAGGGGGTGGGGGGTGCCAGATGTAGGATCCGCCCCGGGTGCCAAATGCTCTAGGTACGCCCTTGATTGGAGGCGTTCTCCAATGCCTAGTTACCAGGACTCAATCTACAAATAGGAGGATTCGGAGAAGGCTCTTTTTGGCCATTGTAACTGATCCAGGTATACAGTAAATAGGTATTTATAGTAAGGCTACTTCTGGGGTCTCTGTCCAGGCTGTTCCTTTAATTTGTTGGCATAGTTAAAAAATAGATCTCCAAAAATATTATATAACAATTTATTTCATATTTACCTTTTTCTAACGAGCAAGGTCTTTACAGATTTGCTAAAAAAAGAGAATTTAAAAGCTCTCGCTTTCTGTTCTGTGTGGCTCAATACATACTGTACTTATAAATGGGAAGGGAAAGTCTGCAAGCAGGGAACTTCTTTTGTTTGGTCACTTTGATAATGTATAATACAAGTGGACCCTGTAATAAAGTATAACTAAAGGCAACATTTTTTTTTCGTTTTGGATAGAGTGGAGAGGAATTGCAACGCTTGTCCGTGCCCCTGTTAGGGAGAGTCACACTCTCTATTTGTCCTGTTTACCATTATCATTGAAAGTGAAAGCAAAAGAAAATCCCACAATTTGGGTTGTCCCCAGAAAAGTAATAGAGGGGAAATCTTCCAATGGGGACACTAAGGGAATTCTTTGGGTACCCTCAAGTCATTAGAACTAATTTGCAGGGATTTCCTCTCACTTCCTGTCTTGGATGGGACAGGAAGTGAAGGGAAATCTCCCCAAAGGGGAAACAGGTGGCAAACAAAACAAATCTGACAGGGGTTATAACCCTCCATTGTTCTATCCGAATTGAAATGATTTTTTTTACCTGCATTTCTACTTTAAATATGTATTTGTAAAATACATAATTTTTATAAATAATAAAAATTGAAGCATCAGTTTTAAATGTATAAACAAAAAAGGAAATACAATAAAATTATGCAAACCCAATTTTGTTTTCTGTTATCTTCCACTTACAGATCTGGTGCTCAAACCCACTTGCAGTTCCCATTTGCCAATTACTCGTACATTACAGGGGTATACCCCTGAAAGTATTTTTAAAATAAAACACTAAAACCTCCTATTATCGGTAAAAAGCAATGAAGCATATCAAATGCAAAACTGCTTGCAGACCGCTGTATCAGTCACTGCCTGTATTCAGTGTTCTATCTTTTCTCCTGTAAAACTAATTTAAAAAATCAAAATAGAAATACATTTTTTTGCAAAAAAATAAAAAATCAAATAAATATACTGTGTATATATATATATATAATATTAACTTACACTGATAGATGCTTTCACTACAAAGTCTAAACAGTTCATGTGCAGAAAGCCAGAGTTATTTTGCAAACTTTATCTGCAGACTGGTAAATACTAAGTATTTCCACTAGATGGTGCCTTTGTCCTATTTTCTCAGTTTCCTCTTAGGCAGTAAAGATATGCTTATTCAATGGCAAAGAACAATGTTTAATCCTAAAGCTGAACTCCAAGGAAAGTAAAAACCCTCCCTTGCAGTGGGCTGCCCTGCACGTCAAGGATTAAATGCTTTGTAGGTCTAGAGGAAAAGCTGTTTTACTTACCCAATCCTTCGCTCCTGCAATCTCCCTCTGTGCTTCCAGTCTGATCTCCTCTTCTCCCCTGTGCTCCATTGGTCACAGGTCCTCTGGTGTCATTAACCACTTGCCTACGGGGCACTTTTACCCCCTTCCTGCCCAGGCCAATTTTCAGCATCCAGCGCTGTCACACTTTGGGTACAGTGTTGCATGGCCAAGCAATTGTTTTTCAAACAAAATGTTTACCATTTTTTTTTACACAAAAAAACTTTTTCATAGTATGCTATAAAATTTTGCAAACAGGTAATTTTTCTCCTTCGCTGATGTTCACTGATGACGCAGCACTGATGGACACTGGTGAGGCGGCACTGGTGTGCACTGATGAGGAGGCACTGGTGGGCGCTAATGAGGCGGCACTGATAGGGGGCACTGATGAGCACTGATTGGTGGCACTGATGGGCACTGATAGGTGGCACTGATGGGCACTGATAGGTGGCACTGATGGGCACTGATAGGTGACATTGATGAGGAGGCACTGATTGTCAGCACTGATGGGCAATTATTGGCAGCACTGATGGATACTTATTGGCAGCACTGGTGAGCACAGATTGGCAGCACTGGTGGGCACTGTTGGGACTGCACTGATAATCAGGACACTGATAATCAGTGCCCTGATTATCAGTTTACATCTCCCTTTTAGAAAAGCCGGTTATCGCCTCTCTTCTCCTCTCCTTATGCTGTCAGCATAAGGAAAGGGGTGCCGATAACTGGCTTCTGTATACATCCGCGATCAGCTGTGATTGGACACAGCTGATCACATAGTAAAGATTGGCTCTTTACATCAAGAGCGGGCACGCAAAGGGTGCAATCAAGGGAGACTGTCCTCCCAGAACTAGCTGGCTGTGCTGTAGCCGTCATTCGGCTATAGCGCAGTCGGCAAGTGATTAGTTGACCTTTACCCAAAAACTGCCTATGCAGGTAAGGGGTATATGTAGATAAAAATAAACCATGCAGCTCTGACTAAAGTTGAATAATGTCCTTGCTATAGGTGTAGGCCATTTACATACCTCCTTGAAGCTTCCCAGGATGTTGCTAAGTGAGGCCTAGTCATTCTGGCTAACCTCCACCATCACAGGAATGAGCTCTCAAGCGCTGAACTCAGAGCTCCTGCATCAGGGAAGAGAAAGAATGTGAAGAGGTCTGAATCTGAGACAAATCTCACTCCTATGCTGGTGGAGGTAAGCAGCAAAGACTAGGCCTCACTTAACAATGTCCTAACAACATCCTGGGAGTTTTCCAGAGAGGCTTCAGGAGGTACGCAAATGGTCTCTACACCAATAGCAAGGGCATCATTCAACTTTAGTCAGAGCTGCACAGTTTGTTTTTATCTACCGTCGCCCCTTACCTGCAAAGGCAGTTTTTTGTAAAGGTGAAGGAACACTTTAAAAGGTTCCTTCACCTTTACTAAAAAAAACTGTCTGTTTTTAATCTACAAACATTCGTTACTTGCACAAACTGTGCAACTTTGGCCAAAGTTGAATAATGCCCAATGCTAAGTGAGGGCTAGTCATTGCTGCTCACCTCCATCATAACAGAAGTGAACTTTTTCTCTGATTCAAACCTCCTCACATGCTCTTTTTCTTCCCTGAGGACTCTTTAACACTTGCGTTAAATTTTAAAGGCAGCCTAAAAGTGCAATAACGCAACCTTTAGGCTACTTTCACACTGAGGCGCTGGATGCGCTGGCGGTATAGCGGCGCTATTTTTAGCACCGCTATACCGTTGTTTTTGCCGCGATTTGCGGGCGCTAGCGGGGGGATTTTAACCCCCGCTAGCTGCCGAAAATGGGTTAAAAACGCTCGCAATAACGCCTCTTTGCAGCGTTTTACGATCGTTTTGGAGGCGCTACCCCATTGATTTCAATGGGCAGGGGCGCTATAGGAGCGCTATTTTTACCGCTCCTATTGCGCCTCAAAGATGCGGCTTGCAGTTTTTTTGACCCTCCTGCAAGCGCAACGCTCCAGTGTGAAAGCCCTCAGGCTTTCACATTGGATACTATTGAGCGGCTTTTTTGGGGCGCATTGCAGGCGCTATTTTTAGCGCAATAGCGCCTGCAAAGCGCCTCAGTGTGAAAGGGGCCTTAGTGTTAATGAACATTTAGGATGCGTTGGACAGGCATTCATGTTGCGTCAGGCAACACTTCTCAAATGCCCTGTGTGTTGTTATTTTTTTTCCAAGGCTAAAATAGGAAATGATTACTTTTGGCTTTTTGCAACTGCATCATAAACACACTGTAAGTGCCATAGGCACATTTACAGTGCTTTTAAGGTGCGGTTGTGGTGTGCTTCAATAGAAGTGAATGAAGGCAGTTGCAAAGTGTCAACGTCAGCCAAACTCTTCAGGCAGCATTATTTTTGCCTTGTCTCAACGCAAAGCAACGCTAATGCTGCAGTGTGAACACCTCCGTCTGCTCCCTATTGTAACAATTCTGTGTGTCATTGATAGGCATTCGGGAAGCGTTAAAAATGCAACCCAAACCCTTATTTTTATTGCCTGTGTGAAAGAGCCCTGATGCAGTAGCCCTGAGCTCAGCATTTGAGAGCTCACACCTGTGATGGTGGAGGTGAGCAGTAATGACTAGGCCTCCCTTAGCAATGTAGTAGCAATGTCCTTGGAGTTTTTAGGTCAGGCTTCGGGAGGTATGTACAGTGGGTACGGAAAGTATTCAGACCCCCTTAAATTTTTCACTCTTTGTTATATTGCAGCCATTTGCTAAAATCATTCATTTCTTTCCTCATTAATGTATTCCCTGTTCTGACAAGAGACATGTCAGAGATCTACTGTTCCCAGTGATCAGGAACAGTGATCTCTGTCATGTCCCTGTTAGTCCATCCTCCCTACAGTTAGAACATGCTGAGGGAACACAGGTAACCCCTTGATCGCCAACCCTAGTCTTAACCCCTTCCCTGCCAGTGTAATTTTTACATTGATCAGTGCATTTTTATAGCACTGATCAATGTAATAATGTCACTGGTCCCCAAAAACTGTCATTTGGGGTCAGATTTATCTGTCGCTAAAAATCGCAGATCGCCGACACAACCAGTAAAAACAAACAAAAAAATAGACGTGATAACTTGCGCAAACCAATCAATATAATCCTATTGCGATTTTTTATACCAAAAATATGTAGAAGAACATATATCGGCCTAAACTGGTGGATACATTTTTTAAAATATTTTTTGGGGATATTAATTATAGCAAAAAGTAAAAATTAAAAAAAAATATTTTTTTATTCAAAATTGTCGCTCTTTGTTTGTTTATATCGCAAAAAATAAAAACTGCAGAGGTGATCAAATACCACCAAAAGAAAGCTCTCTTTGTGGGGAAAAAAAGGTTGTAAATTTTGTTTGGGTACAGAGTCGCACGACCGCGCAAATGTCAGTTAAAGAGACGCAGTGCCGTATCGCAAAAACTGGCCTCTTCATTAAGGGGGCAATTTTTTCCAGTCCTTAAGTGGTTAAGCACCATTCAGAGCTCTGCATTGTACATGAGGATGCCAAGGAACAGTCCACTGCCAGAGCATAAGGGAGTAGAGGAGAGAGCTGGCTGCCGGATGAGCGAAGGATCGGGTACGTATGTACTTGTTTACTCTATCTTTGCTCTCAGAAGAGCGATCTTTGTTCGGATGGCTCTTCAAAGACAATTTCACAGGCAGTTAGGAGGCCTTGTATTGCTTTCTCACTGCCTGCTTTCCCACTTGAACCCTGCACTCGCATGCATTGCATGCAGTTAAGTGGTTATTGCAGAGTGGCCCTATTCACTTGAAGGGGTCCCATACAGCAAGCAGTAGCACCCGCTGAAGGCAAAAGGGGTTATAATTCCTGCCGTGGCAACGATGCTTTGCTCTTGAGATTAAATTTGGATTTTAAAGATTATATGTGGTTGAGTGATTTGGTTTAGATTCACTTTTAAGAGTATGACCTGTAGTTATGTAGTTGATGATTAAGAACTGTAAGTGAGTTTGGGTACCAGATCTGTAAATGGAAGATAATAGAAAACAAAATTGGGTTATGTGTAAAATCCCGGCTGCTGCCTCAACAGCTAAAGGGCGAGTGGTTTGGGGGCGGAAAAAAAGAGCAGCTCAACCATGGGATTTTACTGACCCAAACAGCTAGTGTAAATTAACCCTAAAACTGCATTTTCAAGTCCTCTAGACATAAACAAGCATTTAACCTATGCTGTGGGGGCAGCCCTGCTGCAAGGGAGGATTATTACTTTCCTTGGACCTACAGTGCCTTGCAAAAGTATTCACCCCCTTTGGCTTTTTACCTATTTTGTTACATTACAGCCTTTAGTTCAATGTTGTTTTTTATCTGAATTATATGTGATGGATCAGAACACAATAGTCTAAGTTGGTGAAGTAAATTTTGAAAGATATATTAGGGCTGGGCAATTTTCCCCCAAAAAAAAATCTGCGATTTTTTTATAAAAAACTCGATTTACGATTCGATTCGATTTTTTTTTTTATTATATTAATTAAAGTGCATCAACAAACAAAATTGCAAAGGCAAACCCTTTCTCTAACTGCAAAGTCAGTGTGCAACAAACACACAATATATTCCAGCGCTCATGGAACATACATTATTAACTATTGAAAACTCTTGAAACTCTGTGTGTGATTCCTTCTGTCCCAGCCTTGCTGCGATCCTGGCTCTGCATCCTTTTGGGTTGGAGGGCCCTCCACACGCTGGTCTGCCTGTTGTCCATCATTCAAGGTACTGTGCTCACACGGAGATCATGCCACAGGCTTTGTTTTGACTTTTTTAACCCCTCCTTGCTCCACGGATGTCACTGCAAGTTTAACAAGTTTGTCACCACTGGCAACTGGAGAGTTAAGATTCATTTGCCCTCTGCACATTTGAGATTGGATCCCTCTCTTTATTGTGATAAATGGACTAAGCTTTTTTATCAATTCTTCAAGAGTTTTCAATAGTTAATAATGTATGTTCCATGAGCGCTGGATTATATTGTGTGCATGTTGTGTATTTTGTACATCTGGGTACGGATTTTTTCTTGCTGCGCTGGATCCTGTTTTTTCCCCCTTTTGGATACTTTGTACTTCCCAAAATATTTGGGATTTTTTTCTTCTTATTATTATTATCATCCATTATATTTTTTTCTTTATCCACCAATTTAGCGCTTGTGACCTTTTGTTGTTTTTTGCAGTGTGCAACAAAGATTGTTAAACATCCAAATTATTAATACTGTATTTGGATTTAGCTAATAAAACAAAAAATCCTGAGGTTACTCTTAGTTGAATTGAACTGTGTCCATGCCTCACTGTGCCCGTGCCTCACTGTGCCCGTGTCTCACTGTGCCCATGCTTCAATCACTGTGCCCGTACCTGATGCAGATTTTCATGGTATACGGATTTTACTGCTACACCGGTGGCCATTCCAGTATTCAAAAGCCGCGCCTCCTCCTCGTCTGTGATAGGCGGAACACTCAATTTCCCAGCATTCAGTGTTCCGCCTATCATGGTCATCCTCATAACACAGACGAGGATGAGAGGATGTCCATGATAGGCTGAATACTGCCTGCTGTGAAATTGAGTGTTCCGCCTATCACAGACGACGAGGACTCGGGAGGCGCGGCTTTTGAACACTGCAATGGCCGCCGTCTGTCTGCATGACACGCTGATCAGGTAGGCAGACGGCGGCTGCAGCGAGTAGATGTAATTGGGGTAACGCTGCCCAGTGCCATTCCGGATACGCCCCCTGCAGTCCTGCTACGGAAACTTTGAAGGGAAGGAAAAAAAAAAAAATCTAAAAAAATCGATTTTCTTCAAAACTGAATCGATTTGAGCTCAAAACTCGATTCAAGATTAAAATCGATTTTTTTCCCAGCCCTAAGATATATACATAAAAATATTTTTCAGAAATAAAAAAATGATAATTGGCATGTGCGTATGTATTCACCCCCTTTGTTATGAAGCCTATAAAAAGCTCTGGTGCAACCAATTACCTTCAGAAGTCACATAATTAGTGAAATGATGACCACCTGTGTGCAATCTAAGTGTCACATGATCTGTCATTACATATACAAACCTTTTTGAAAGGCCCCAGAGGCTGCAACACATAAGCAAGAGGCACCACTAACCAAACACTGCCTTGAAGACCAAGGAACTCTCCAAACAAGTCAGGGTTAGGTTATAAAATAAATATCCAAATCTTTGATGATCCCTAGGAGCACCATCAAACCTATCATAACCAAACGGAAAGAACATGGCACAACAGCAAACCTGCCAAGAGACAGCCGCACACCAAAACTCACGGACCGGGCAAGGAGGGAATTAATCAGAGAGGCAGCACAGAGACATAATGTAACCCTGGAGGAGCTGCAGAGTTCCACAGCAGAGACTGGAGTGTCTGTACATAGGACGACAATAAGCCGTACGCTCCATAGAGTTGGGCTTTACGGCAGAGTGGCCAGAAGAAAGCCACTTTCACAGGCTTTTCTTTCAGCAAAAAAATAAATGGGATGTTTTGAGTTTGGAAAAGGCATGTGGGAGACTCCCAAAATGTATGGAGGAAGGTGCTCTGGTCCGATGAGACTAAAATTTTACTTTTTGGGCATCAAATAAATTGCTGTCTGGCGCAAACGCAACACATCACATCACCCAAAGAACACCATCCCCACAGTGAAATATGGTGGTGGCAGCATCATGCTGTGGTGATGTTTTTCCGCAGTCGGGGCTGGGAAACTGGTCAGAGTTGAGGGAAAGTTGGATGGTGCTAAATACAGGGATATTCTTGAGCAAAACCTGTACCACTTTGTGTGTGATTTGAGGCTAGGATGGAGGTTCACCTTCCAGCAGGGCAATGACCCCAAACACACTGCTAAAGCAACACTTGAGTGATTTAAGGGGAAACTTGTAAATGTGTTGGAATGGCCTAGTGAAAGCCAAGACCACAATTCAATAGAAAATCTGTGGTCAGACTTAAAGATTGCTGTTCACAAGTGCAAACCATCCAACTTGAAGGAGCTGGAGCAGTTTTGCAAGGAGGAATGGGCAAAAATCCCAGTGGTAAGATTTAGAATCCCTGTATGGTTTTTATTGCTGTCTGTGTTTCCACCGGGCAGAATGGTATCCATTGTCACCAAGACTAATGCAGGGTTCACACTATGTGCGGCCGCTGGGCACAGCAGGGAGTCCGGTGCATCCCCGATCACTGTTTCAGGTCCGAATTAGGTCTGAATTGTTGCCTGAATTTGGACCTGAAACAGAGCCAAAGACGCACAGGACCCTTCTGCAGTGAGCTCCGTGCCCGCCCCGGAGATGTGTAAACCGGCTCCATAGAGACCAGGTCCAGTAGTGTATTTAGGTTTTGTGCTGCCCTAGGCCTGACTAAACTCGTGCACCCTCTAATTTAAATATGACCTACCCCTTCCTGTCAGGGCCACACCCCTTTCTGTTTTACACCCACCCTGACATGAGTGGGGACACTAGTTCTGAGGGCCGGGGGGGGGCAATGAATTCCCTTAATTTGCATAGATTTCCTCTCACTTTCTGTTTGGCTATGGGGCAGGAAGTGAAGGGAAATCTCTGCAATGGGACAGGGATGGTAAAAAATAAACTGACAGGGGCTATAACCCTCTCTAACTCTATCCAAAATTAAAAAAAAAAGTGTTGCCTATAGTTCTACTTTAAGCACAAATTTCTGATTATTATGTGCAGAAGAAAACATATAGCACAGTGAGGAAGGTTTGTGGTCCAGGAAGATAGTACAGTCAAAATTAGAAGCAGCTTGCGTTACACTAACAGTGTATAGTGATGAGCCGAACACCCCCGGGTTCGGTTCGCACCAGAACCCGCGAACGGACCGAAAGTTCGTACGAACATTAGAACCCTATTAAATACAATGGATGCGAACGTTCGAATTCTAAAGTGCTAATTATAACAACTATTATGCATGTTATTGTCCTAAAAAGGGTTTGGGAACCCGGGTTCTGCACCAGGGGACATGTATCAATGCAAAAAGAAGTTTTAAAAACGGTCGTTTTTCGGGAGCAGTCATTTTAATGATGCATAAAGTGAAAAAAAAAAAGTCAAATATTCCTTTAAATATCGTACCTGGGGGGTGTCTAAAGTATGCCTGTGAAGTGCCACGTGTTTCCCGTGTTTAGAACTGTCCCTGCACAAAATGACACTTCTAAAGGAAAAAAAAGCCATTTAAAACTGCTTGCAGCTTTAATGTAATGTCTGGTCCCGGTAATATGGATGAAAATCTTTAAGAAAAATGGCATAGCTACCCCATGACCCCCCCCCCCCCTACCCCAGCCCATTACCAGCCCCTTTGGGTCTTGTATGGATATTAAGGGGAACCCCGCACATAAAATAAAAAAGGCCCTATATACTCTGAACAGCCGTATACAGGCGGTGCATACAAGACAGGGACTGTAGGTTTGTTCTTATGTAGAATCTGTTTGTAATTTTGAACAGGTACATTGTTGAAGTGTAGCTCCAGCCCAAAAATCTATTTTTAAACTTTTTGGAAAACATAGGTAAGGGTTATCACCCCTGTAACATTTGTTTTGCTGTCTGTGCCCCTGTTCAGAACATTTCACCTCACTTTCCGTCCCAATGTCAACTGTTTTTGAAATGTGGTGTTTTTCTTGAAACAAGGATTGCTGATAAAGCATCAGTACAGAGGAGACACCTTTCTCCCATATTTATTCTTACAGGAGAGAATTTTCCTTCCTAGGGGTAGATTTCCTCTCACTTCCTGTTGTCTTCTTGCGTTTGCAAGTAGGAGTCGTTTGTAAGTTGGATGTTTGAAAGTAGGGACCTGCCGTATATACTCTGCAGAAATAGGCCCCTTAGTTGTTGGTGTTGGCACAACACTGTAAGCACTCACAGTTACTCTTGGTTGGTGCTGGAACGCCCTGCTGTCAACTATTATATCAGGAATTTTAATTACATATAATTGTTGAACAGTGGTAGTAAAAATTGGGGCTTTGATGGTGGTGCTGGTGCCACAACACTGTAAGCCCTGACAGTTACTCTTGGTGGGTGCAGCAATGGGCCCTGCTGTGAATTATTAGATCAAGAATTGTAATTGCATGCCCCTGTTGAACAGGGGCTGAAAAATTGGGCCTTTCGTGGTGGTGGTGGTGGTGGTGGTGTTGCCACAACACTGTAAGCCCTCAGAGTTACTCTTGGTGGGTGCAGGAATGGGCCCTGCTGTGAATTATTAGATCAAGAATTGTAATTACATGCCCCTTTTGAACAGGGGCTGAAAAATTGGGCCTTTCGTGGTGGTGGTGGTGGTGGCGTTGCCACAACACTGTAAGCCCTCAGAGTTACTCTTGGTGGGTGCAGCAATGGGCCCTGCTGTGAATTATTAGATCAAGAATTGTAATTACATGCCCCTTTTGAACAGGGGCTGAAAAATTGGGCCTTTCGTGGTGGTGGTGGTGGTGGCGTTGCCACAACACTGTAAGCCCTCAGAGTTACTCTTGGTGGGTGCAGCAATGGGCCCTGCTGTGAATTATTAGATCAAGAATTGTAATTACATGCCCCTTTTGAACAGGGGCTGAAAAATTGGGCCTTTCGTGGTGGTGGTGGTGGTGGCGTTGCCACAACACTGTAAGCCCTCAGAGTTACTCTTGGTGGGTGCAGCAATGGGCCCTGCTGTGAATTATTACATCAAGAATTGTAATTGCATGCCCCTGTTGAACAGGGGCTGAAAAATTGGGCCTTTCGTGGTGGTGGTGGTGGTGGCGTTGCCACAACACTGTAAGCCCTCAGAGTTACTCTTGGTGGGTGCAGCAATGGGCCCTGCTGTGAATTATTAGATCAAGAATTGTAATTACATGCCCCTTTTGAACAGGGGCTGAAAAATTGGGCCTTTCGTGGTGGTGGTGGTGGTGGCGTTGCCACAACACTGTAAGCCCTCAGAGTTACTCTTGGTGGGTGCAGCAATGGGCCCTGCTGTGAATTATTACATCAAGAATTGTAATTGCATGCCCCTGTTGAACAGGGGCTGAAAAATTGGGCCTTAGGCACTGGTGGCACAACACTACAACCCCTCACAGATACTGTACTTGGAGCACAGCAATGAGCCCTGTTGCAAAGTATTGCTTCAAAAATTGTAATGACACGCCCCTGTTAAACAGGGGCTGAAAAATTGGGCCTTAGGCACTGGTGGCACAACACTACAACCCCTCACAGATACTGTACTTGGAGCACAGCAATGAGCCCTGTTGCAAAGTATTGCTTCAAAAATTGTAATGACACGCCCCTGTTAAACAGGGGCTGAAAAATTGGGCCTTAGGCACTGGTGCCACAACACTCCAACCCCTCACAGATACTGTACTTGGAGCACAGCAATGAGCCCTATGGCAAATTATTGCTAAAAAAATTGTAATTACACGCCCCTGTAAAACAGGGGCTGAAAAATTGGGCCTTAGCCACTGGTGGCGGCACCCATAAACAAAAATGATCTTCCAAGCTATCATCATCAATCGTATCATTGAGGACTCGGAGGAGGAGGATAGCCAGTCAACATAACAGCACAGGCACTCAGCATCAGCATCAGTCTTGAAGGGATGTGACATGTTAAAATCAATTAGTCTGTTATATCAGCATCAGGTGTGTGGTAGCTGGTGGTGATCCAAGACTGGTTCATCTTGATGAAAGTCAGTCGATCAACCGATTCGGTGGACAGGCGCACCCTGTGATCCGTGACAAATCCTCCAGCAGCACTGAATGTGCATTCCGAAAGAACGCTGGATGCAGGACAGGCCAGTAGCTCAATTGCATACTGTGCAAGCTCTGGCCAGTGATCCATCCTCAAGACCCAGTAAGCCAGAGGATTTTCGGTGGGGAAGGTGTCCAAGTCTGACCTTGCCCCTAGATATTCCTGCACCATGTTTATCAGACGCTGGCGATGGTTGCTGGAACCGATCATACTTTGGGGCTGCGGACTAAAGAATTGTCTGAACGCATCGGTCAGACGGCCACCTTCCCCACCGCTCCTTCTTTGACTGGCCGAAGCCTCAGCAACTCGTTGTCCAGGACCAGGAGTTTGTAACCTCCCAGTCTCTGGGAACGCGTTGCACAGACCTTTCTGCAAGGCCTCCCGGAGTTGTCTCATCCTCTGCTCCCTCTGCGACGGTAACATAAGGTCCGCAACCTTACCCTTGTACCGTGGATCAAGGAGAGTGGCCAGCCAGTAATGGTCCCTCTCCTTGATCCGAAGAATACGAGGATCCTTCCGCAGACTTTGCAGGATCAGGGAGGCCATGCAGCGTAGGTTTGCTGAGGCATTCGCTCCGGAGTCCTCTGGGTCACTAAGGACGACATGATCCGCAGCCACCTCCTCCCAGCCACGTACAAGTCCACTGGTTTCTTGGGACTGTAAATCATCCCTAAAAGACTGCTGCTGATGATGCTGAGTGCCAGCCTCCACCTCCATGCTGACACAATCCTCCTCCTCCTCCTCCTCCTCCTCTTCCTGTGCGATGGGTGGGACAGAAGGAACACTGTCTGGGTAAAGGGGGCCTTGAGAGGCAAGGAAGTCCTCCTCTTCCTGCCTCTGTTCTGCCTCAAGTGCCCTGTCCATTATTCCACGCAGCGTGTGCTCCAACAGGTGGACAAGAGGTACAGTGTCACTGATGCATGCACTGTCACTGCTCACCATCCTCGTGGCCTCCTCAAATGGTGCCAGGACAGTGCATGCATCCCTGATCATGCCCCACTGGCGTGGAGAAAAAAAACCAAGCTCCCCTGACCCTGTCCTGGTGCCGTAGTCGCACAGGTACTCATTGATGGCCCTCTGCTGCGTGTGCAGCCGCTGCAGCATGGCCAACGTTGAGTTCCACCTGGTGGGCATGTCACATATAAGGCGGTTCTTGGGCAGGTTCAACTCCTTTTGCAGCTCAGCCAGGCGAGCACTGGCATTATAAGATCTGCGGAAATGCACACAGACTTTCCTGGCCTGCCTCAGGACATCCTGTAAGCCCGGGTACCTGCCCAAGAACCGCTGCACCACCAGGTCAAGGACGTGAGCCACACAGGGCACACGGGTCAGTTGTCCCTGTCGGAGGGCGGAGAGGAGGTTGGTGCCATTGTCGCAAACCACCATTCCTGGCTTAAGCTGGCGTGGCGTCAACCACCTCTCGGCCTGGCCCTGCAGAGCAGACAGGACCTCTGCCCCAGTGTGGCTTCTGTCCCCCAAACACACCAGCGCAAGCACGGCATGGCATCTTTTTGCCTGCGTACTTGCGTAGCCCCGTGAACGGCTACGGAGCACCGCTGGTTCATAGGACAAACCACAGGAAGAGGCCATGGAGGAAGAAGAAGAGGAGGGGGTGGAGGAGAGAGGTGTGTCACAACCAGTAGTAGCATTTTGGAGGCGTGGCGGTGGAACAACCTCCAACACTACTGCACCTTGTCCTGCATCCTTCCCAGCTGCCAAAAGAGTGACCCAATGGGCCGTGAAAGAAAGGTAATGTCCCTGTCCATGCCTGCTGGACCATGAGTCAGCGGTAATATGCACCTTACCGCTGACCGCCCTGTCCAGCGAGGCCAAGACATTGCCTTCCACATGCCGGTAGAGAGCCGGAATAGCCTTCCGTGAGAAAAAGTGGCGTTTGGGAACCTGCCACTGAGGAACCGCACATTGCACAAACTCACGGAAGGGGGCCGAGTCTACCAACTGAAAAGGCAGCAGTTGAAGCGCTAGCAATTTAGCCAAGCTAGCATTCAACCGCTGGGCATGTGGATGGCTGGGAGTGAACTTCTTTCGACGGTCCAGCAGCTGGGGCAGGGAAATTTGCCTGCTAGAATCGGACGTCGGTGTACTGCTAGCAGAGTGGCCGCAAGTACTTGGCTGTGACACACCTAATTCTACACCTTCATTCCTCTCAGTGCATGTTTCAGAGAGGACTGAAGTTATAGTGGGGTTGGAGATCCCAGCTGATGCGGTGCAAGGAGAGGTCCGCTTTGTTCTTTGGTGTGGGTCTTTGAGGTAGGCTTGCCAACGAGCTGCATGGCAGGTCAACATATGTCTGGTCAGGCATGTGGTACCCAAGCGGCTGATGTTTTGGCCACGCGATATACGCTTGAGACATATGTTGCAAACAGCAGCTGTGCGATCTGATGCACTAGCCTCAAAAAAGGCCCACACCAAGGAACTTTTTGAATGACGGGCAGAGGCAGCGCCCTGCACAGGCGGAGCTCTGCGGTGTGATTCCGTCGGTGTACTGCCCTTACGCTGGCCACCAAAGGGCATCCTGCCTCGTTGGAGATGTGCCTCCTCCTCATCCTCCTCCTCCTCCTCTCTCCTATTAGGCACCCACGTGGAGTCAGTGACCTCATCATCCCCTCCCTCCTCATCGCTGGAGCCAATCTGGCAGTATGCTGCAGCTGCTGGAACATGACTGCCAGATTGGTGTCCTTCTTGAGCATCCCCTCTGTCTGCTCTCACCCTACTGCCTTCCTGTAGCTGGGTTTCATCATCAGACCCTTCGAAACGCTGGGCATCCTCCTGGAGCATGTACCCAACACTGTGCTCAAACAGTTCGGGGGACTCCTCAGGAGGAGGACATCGTGGGTCTAGGGAAGGAGTGACTGATGATGAGTCTGACATTGATACCAGGGAAGAGGACGCTTTGGCAGCTGCTTTGCCAGTACCCTGAGCCTGGGTGAGAGAGGATGAGGAGGAGGAGGAGGGCTTGGTCATCCACTCTACCAAGTCTTCGGCATGATGTGGCTCAACATGTCCAGCTGCCGAAAAGAAGGACAAGCGTGTCCCATGGCCATGTGCTGATGACAATGCACCGCGTCCACGACCAGCACTGTTGCCCCCAGACACAGAGCCTGCTTGCCCTCTATTATTGCCTCCTGACTGTCTGCCTCTCCTTGTTTGCCTTCCAGACATTCTAATAGATGGCCTGCAGGGAGATGGGAAAAAAGCAATAAGGGCTACCTTCAGGTGTCCTTCTCTGTCCCTTTACTTAAGGATTTCTAAATATGGTTGAAGATGATTGCTTTTGCACAGAATAGCACAACGACAATTTCCCTGACTGTCCAAAAAACAAGGATTTCAAATATGGTTGATGAGGAATGCTTTAGCACACTATAGCACAAGGAGAATTCCCCTCACTTTCCTTCTTTGTCCCTAGAAACAAGGACTCGCACAGTGAAAGAAACTGACACTCTCCCTACCTAGAGTTTTCTGTCCCTAGAAAAAATGTTTTTTTTAAAGCACACTATAGCACAAGGAGAATTCACTCACTGTCCTTCCCTGTCCCTAGAAACAAGGACTTGCACAGTGAAAGAAACTGACACTCTCCCTACCTAGAGTTTTCTGTCCCTAGAAAAAATGTTTTTTTAAAGCACACTATAGCACAAGGAGAATTCACTCACTGTCCTTCCCTGTCCCTAGAAACAAGGACTTGCACAGTGAAAGAAACTGACACTCTCCCTACCTAGAGTTTTCTGTCCCTAGAAAAAATGTTTTTTTAAAGCACACTATAGCACAAGGAGAATTCACTCACTGTCCTTCCCTGTCCCTAGAAACAAGGACTTGCACAGTGAAAGAAACTGACACTCTCCCTACCTAGAGTTTTCTGTCCCTAGAAAAAATGTTTTTTTAAAGCACACTATAGCACAAGGAGAATTCACTCACTGTCCTTCCCTGTCCCTAGAAACAAGGACTTGCACAGTGAAAGAAACTGACACTCTCCCTACCTAGAGTTTTCTGTCCCTAGAAAAAATGTTTTTTTAAAGCACACTATAGCACAAGGAGAATTCACTCACTGTCCTTCCCTGTCCCTAGAAACAAGGACTTGCACAGTGAAATAAACTGACACTCTCCCTACCTAGAGTTTTCTGTCCCTAGAAAAAATGTTTTTTTAAAGCACACTATAGCACAAGGAGAATTCACTCACTGTCCTTCCCTGTCCCTAGAAACAAGGACTTGCACAGTGAAAGAAACTGACACTCTCCCTACCTAGAGTTTTCTGTCCCTAGAAAAAATGTTTTTTTAAAGCACACTATAGCACAAGGAGAATTCACTCACTGTCCTTCCCTGTCCCTAGAAACAAGGACTTGCACAGTGAAAGAAACTGACACTCTCCCTACCTAGAGTTTTCTGTCCCTAGAAAAAAAGTTTTTTTAAAGCACACTATAGCACAAGGAGAATTCACTCACTGTCCTTCCCTGTCCCTAGAAACAAGGACTTGCACAGTGAAAGAAACTGACACTCTCCCTACCTAGAGTTTTCTGTCCCTAGAAAAAATGTTTTTTTAAAGCACACTATAGCACAAGGAGAATTCACTCACTGTCCTTCCCTGTCCCTAGAAACAAGGACTTGCACAGTGAAAGAAACTGACACTCTCCCTACCTAGAGTTTTCTGTCCCTAGAAAAAATGTTTTTTTAAAGCACACTATAGCACAAGGAGAATTCACTCACTGTCCTTCCCTGTCCCTAGAAACAAGGACTTGCACAGTGAAAGAAACTGACACTCTCCCTACCTAGAGTTTTCTGTCCCTAGAAAAAATGTTTTTTTAAAGCACACTATAGCACAAGGAGAATTCACTCACTGTCCTTCCCTGTCCCTAGAAACAAGGACTTGCACAGTGAAAGAAACTGACACTCTCCCTACCTAGAGTTTTCTGTCCCTAGAAAAAATGTTTTTTTAAAGCACACTATAGCACAAGGAGAATTCACTCACTGTCCTTCCCTGTCCCTAGAAACAAGGACTTGCACAGTGAAAGAAACTGACACTCTCCCTACCTAGAGTTTTCTGTCCCTAGAAAAAATGTTTTTTTAAAGCACACTATAGCACAAGGAGAATTCACTCACTGTCCTTCCCTGTCCCTAGAAACAAGGACTTGCACAGTGAAATAAACTGACACTCTCCCTACCTAGAGTTTTCTGTCCCTAGAAAAAATGTTTTTTTAAAGCACACTATAGCACAAGGAGAATTCACTCACTGTCCTTCCCTGTCCCTAGAAACAAGGACTTGCACAGTGAAAGAAACTGACACTCTCCCTACCTAGAGTTTTCTGTCCCTAGAAAAAATGTTTTTTTAAAGCACACTATAGCACAAGGAGAATTCACTCACTGTCCTTCCCTGTCCCTAGAAACAAGGACTTGCACAGTGAAAGAAACTGACACTCTCCCTACCTAGAGTTTTCTGTCCCTAGAAAAAATGTTTTTTTAAAGTACACTATAGCACAAGGAGAATTCACTCACTGTCCTTCCCTGTCCTTAGAAACAAGGACTTGCACAGTGAAAGAAACTGACACTCTCCCTACCTAGAGTTTTCTGTCCCTAGAAAAAATGTTTTTTTAAAGCACACTATAGCACAAGGAGAATTCACTCACTGTCCTTCCCTGTCCCTAGAAACAAGGACTTGCACAGTGAAAGAAACTGACACTCTCCCTACCTAGAGTTTTCTGTCCCTAGAAAAAATGTTTTTTTAAAGCACACTATAGCACAAGGAGAATTCACTCACTGTCCTTCCCTGTCCCTAGAAACAAGGACTTGCACAGTGAAAGAAACTGACACTCTCCCTACCTAGAGTTTTCTGTCCCTAGAAAAAATGTTTTTTTAAAGCACACTATAGCACAAGGAGAATTCACTCACTGTCCTTCCCTGTCCCTAGAAACAAGGACTTGCACAGTGAAAGAAACTGACACTCTCCCTACCTAGAGTTTTCTGTCCCTAGAAAAAATGTTTTTTTAAAGCACACTATAGCACAAGGAGAATTCACTCACTGTCCTTCCCTGTCCCTAGAAACAAGGACTTGCACAGTGAAAGAAACTGACACTCTCCCTACCTAGAGTTTTCTGTCCCTAGAAAAAATGTTTTTTTAAAGCACACTATAGCACAAGGAGAATTCACTCACTGTCCTTCCCTGTCCCTAGAAACAAGGACTTGCACAGTGAAAGAAACTGATACTCTCCCTACCTAGAGTTTTCTGTCCCTAGAAAAAATGTTTTTTTAAAGCACACTATAGCACAAGGAGAATTCACTCACTGTCCTTCCCTGTCCCTAGAAACAAGGACTTGCACAGTGAAAGAAACTGACACTCTCCCTACCTAGAGTTTTCTGTCCCTAGAAAAAATGTTTTTTTAAAGCACACTATAGCACAAGGAGAATTCACTCACTGTCCTTCCCTGTCCCTAGAAACAAGGACTTGCACAGTGAAAGAAACTGACACTCTCCCTACCTAGAGTTTTCTGTCCCTAGAAAAAATGTTTTTTTAAAGCACACTATAGCACAAGGAGAATTCACTCACTGTCCTTCCCTGTCCCTAGAAACAAGGACTTGCACAGTGAAAGAAACTGACACTCTCCCTACCTAGAGTTTTCTGTCCCTAGAAAAAATGTTTTTTTAAAGCACACTATAGCACAAGGAGAATTCACTCACTGTCCTTCCCTGTCCCTAGAAACAAGGACTTGCACAGTGAAAGAAACTGACACTCTCCCTACCTAGAGTTTTCTGTCCCTAGAAAAAATGTTTTTTTAAAGCACACTATAGCACAAGGAGAATTCACTCACTGTCCTTCCCTGTCCCTAGAAACAAGGACTTGCACAGTGAAAGAAACTGACACTCTCCCTACCTAGAGTTTTCTGTCCCTAGAAAAAATGTTTTTTTAAAGCACACTATAGCACAAGGAGAATTCACTCACAGTCCTTCCCTGTCCCTAGAAACAAGGACTTGCACAGTGAAAGAAACTGACACTCTCCCTACCTAGAGTTTTCTGTCCCTAGAAAAAATGTTTTTTTAAAGCACACTATAGCACAAGGAGAATTCACTCACTGTCCTTCCCTGTCCCTAGAAACAAGGACTTGCACAGTGAAAGAAACTGACACTCTCCCTACCTAGAGTTTTCTGTCCCTAGAAAAAATGTTTTTTTAAAGCACACTATAGCACAAGGAGAATTCACTCACTGTCCTTCCCTGTCCCTAGAAACAAGGACTTGCACAGTGAAAGAAACTGACACTCTCCCTACCTAGAGTTTTCTGTCCCTAGAAAAAATGTTTTTTTAAAGCACACTATAGCACAAGGAGAATTCACTCACTGTCCTTCCCTGTCCCTAGAAACAAGGACTTGCACAGTGAAAGAAACTGACACTCTCCCTACCTAGAGTTTTCTGTCCCTAGAAAAAATGTTTTTTTAAAGCACACTATAGCACAAGGAGAATTCACTCACTGTCCTTCCCTGTCCCTAGAAACAAGGACTTGCACAGTGAAATAAACTGACACTCTCCCTACCTAGAGTTTTCTGTCCCTAGAAAAAATGTTTTTTTAAAGCACACTATAGCACAAGGAGAATTCACTCACTGTCCTTCCCTGTCCCTAGAAACAAGGACTTGCACAGTGAAAGAAACTGACACTCTCCCTACCTAGAGTTTTCTGTCCCTAGAAAAAATGTTTTTTTAAAGCACACTATAGCACAAGGAGAATTCACTCACTGTCCTTCCCTGTCCCTAGAAACAAGGACTTGCACAGTGAAAGAAACTGACACTCTCCCTACCTAGAGTTTTCTGTCCCTAGAAAAAATGTTTTTTTAAAGCACACTATAGCACAAGGAGAATTCACTCACTGTCCTTCCCTGTCCCTAGAAACAAGGACTTGCACAGTGAAAGAAACTGACACTCTCCCTACCTAGAGTTTTCTGTCCCTAGAAAAAATGTTTTTTTAAAGCACACTATAGCACAAGGAGAATTCACTCACTGTCCTTCCCTGTCCTTAGAAACAAGGACTTGCACAGTGAAAGAAACTGACACTCTCCCTACCTAGAGTTTTCTGTCCCTTGAAAAAATGTTTTTTTAAAGCACACTATAGCACAAGGAGAATTCACTCACTGTCCTTCCCTGTCCCTAGAAACAAGGACTTGCACAGTGAAAGAAACTGACACTCTCCCTACCTAGAGTTTTCTGTCCCTAGAAAAAATGTTTTTTTAAAGCACACTATAGCACAAGGAGAATTCACTCACTGTCCTTCCCTGTCCCTAGAAACAAGGACTTGCACAGTGAAAGAAACTGACACTCTCCCTACCTAGAGTTTTCTGTCCCTAGAAAAAATGTTTTTTTAAAGCACACTATAGCACAAGGAGAATTCACTCACTGTCCTTCCCTGTCCCTAGAAACAAGGACTTGCACAGTGAAAGAAACTGACACTCTCCCTACCTAGAGTTTTCTGTCCCTAGAAAAAATGTTTTTTTAAAGCACACTATAGCACAAGGAGAATTCACTCACTGTCCTTCCCTGTCCCTAGAAACAAGGACTTGCACAGTGAAAGAAACTGACACTCTCCCTACCTAGAGTTTTCTGTCCCTAGAAAAAATGTTTTTTTAAAGCACACTATAGCACAAGGAGAATTCACTCACTGTCCTTCCCTGTCCCTAGAAACAAGGACTTGCACAGTGAAAGAAACTGACACTCTCCCTACCTAGAGTTTTCTGTCCCTAGAAATTTTTTTTTTTTAAAGCACACTATAGCACAAGGAGAATTCACTCACTGTCCTTCCCTGTCCCTAGAAACAAGGACTTGCACAGTGAAAGAAACTGACACTCTCCCTACCTAGAGTTTTCTGTCCCTAGAAAAAATGTTTTTTTAAAGCACACTATAGCACAAGGAGAATTCACTCACTGTCCTTCCCTGTCCCTAGAAACAAGGACTTGCACAGTGAAAGAAACTGACACTCTCCCTACCTAGAGTTTTCTGTCCCTAGAAAAAATGTTTTTTTAAAGCACACTATAGCACAAGGAGAATTCACTCACTGTCCTTCCCTGTCCCTAGAAACAAGGACTTGCACAGTGAAAGAAACTGACACTCTCCCTACCTAGAGTTTTCTGTCCCTAGAAAAAATGTTTTTTTAAAGCACACTATAGCACAAGGAGAATTCACTCACTGTCCTTCCCTGTCCCTAGAAACAAGGACTTGCACAGTGAAAGAAACTGACACTCTCCCTACCTAGAGTTTTCTGTCCCTAGAAAAAATGTTTTTTTAAAGCACACTATAGCACAAGGAGAATTCACTCACTGTCCTTCCCTGTCCCTAGAAACAAGGACTTGCACAGTGAAAGAAACTGACACTCTCCCTACCTAGAGTTTTCTGTCCCTAGAAAAAATGTTTTTTTAAAGCACACTATAGCACAAGGAGAATTCACTCACTGTCCTTCCCTGTCCCTAGAAACAATGACTCGAACAGTAAAACACACTGACACTCTCTCTACCTATCCTTCTCTTTCCCTAAACTAAAGGAATCCAGGTTAAGCAAGAAAGAAATAAATGTCACTGTCCCTGCCTATGCTGCTCTTTCCCTGCTCCGGAACACACTACACTAGGCCGCTGTGCTGGCGGCCTTTTATAGTGTGGGGCGTGTACTAAACACCCTCAGCAATATTTGGCCACAGGCATCCTGCCTGTGGCCAATCATTGCTCTCCTCGCTGCCGGCGCTGTGATTGGCCAAGCATGCGGGGTCACAGTGCATGCTTGGCCAATCACAGCGCCTGGATGACACTGCGATGGCGTAGTGCATTGTGGGCCGTTCGCGTCACTCGAATTTGGCGCGAACGGCCCAAATCGTTCGATCTTCGTCGAACGATCGAACAGCCGATGTTCGAGTCGAACGTATGTTCGACTCGAACACGAAGCTCATCCCTAACAGTGTAGCACAAGCCGGCGGGGACTCTTTCCATTCTGCCCCCCTGCAAAGTGCTGCCCTAGGCCTGGGCCTTGTTGGCCTAGGCCAGGATACAGCGTTGACCAGGTCACACTCTCCTGTTATGAAAATTGGATGCAGGGAAACCACACCCAACTCACATAAGTGTGAACCCAGCCTGAAAGTGATGGGAAATCCAAATATTTTGAGTTGTCACTAGGGCAAGAAGTGAGGGAAAGGCCTTCAATAGCAACACGTGTCTGTGACAACTTTCTAAGATATAAATTCCATTCACACTAGTGCGAATAGGATGCGGGTTCCCCCTATGGAACCTGCATCCAATGGAGCTGGTTCACACATCTCCGCTGCGGCTCCAGTGCGAATTTGCACAGGGGTCCTGTGCATCTTTTGGTCCGTTTCAGGTCTGAATTCAGCCAAAAATTCTGGCTGAAATCAGACCCGAAACAGTGAACGGGGACGCACCGGACCCCTGCTGTGATCCGCATCAGCATTAGATGTGACCTCAGCCTTACTGTTAAGGGAAGTAAGTATAGTAAGGGAAGGGAAATTTGTCATAGCAATTTACAGTACACTGCCTATTTCAGCAATAGGTTTACCTGTCACTGTATAATGTTTATTTAATCTTATCTTATTACCATTACATACTGCCCAACTTTCTGAGATGGGAAAAAGGGACACCTATCAGCAAAAGTATGTAGGCATAGGATACACCCCCTGTCACACCCCCCTTAAAGGAGATATATACAGAAAAAATATTGGTTAACCCCACAAGTGCTTTTTTACCACTTCTATTCCTTTATATTGGCTTTTGGAATTTACAAATGCAACAATTTAGAAAGTGAATGAAAGGTTTAGCGCAGTAAAACACCTTTTGATAGATAAGTAGTGCATTTTATATGCAACTATATAGATCACACCAAAATTAGGGACAAATGAGGAGGAAAGAGGGACAGAGGGACTTTGTTCCGAATGAGGGACAGTCCTTCGAAATCAGGGACAGTTGGGATCTATGCCATTAGTTGTGTTAGTACTGCAGACTCTATACTTTATATATACAGTCATGGCCAAAAATATTGGTTCCCCGGCATTTCTGTCAGATAATGCACCACTTCGCCCAGAAAATTGTTGCAATTACAAATGTTTAGGCATTCTGATGTTTATTTCTTTTGTTTGTATTGGTATGACACGAAAAAGTGGAGAAACAAAAAGCCAAATCTGACACATTCCACGCAAAACTCCTGTACCCATCAATGAGTTTCTTACACTTCTCTACTGGAATTTTGGAGCTCTCTTCTTTCACCAACTGCTCAGATTGGAAGGGTTCCTTTTCCCCAACTTCTGTTTTGAGATCTCTCCACAGGTGCTCTATGGGATTTAGATCTGGACTCATTTCTAGCCAGTTCAGTACTCTCCAACGCTTTGTCTTAAACCATTCATGGGTGCTTTTTGATGTGTGCTTTGAGTCATTGTCCTGCTGTAAGTCCCATGACCTCTGACGGAGACCCAACTTTCTGACACTGGGCCCTATATCGAGCCCCAGAATTCTTTGGTAGTCTTCAGATTTCATAATGCCATGCACACAGTAAAGACATTCAGTGCCTGAAGCAGCAAAGAAACACCAAAACATCAGTGAACTTCCACTATGTTTTATTGTAGGTACTGTACACTTTTCTTTAAAGGACTAATTTCTTTTTCTTAAAACAGTAAAATGATGGGCTTTACCAAAAAGCTTTACCAAAAAGCTGTAATTTTGTTTCATCTGTCCACAGCACATTCTCCCAAAAGGATTTTGGCTTCCTCAGGTACGTTTTGGCAAACTACAATCTGGCTTTTTTATGTTTCTGTGTCAGCAGTGGGGACCTCCTTGTTCTCCTACAATAGCATCCCTTTTCTTTTAACAATACATTTTATTTGTTTATAATGTCCATCATTACAAATATTCGGTAACATAAGTTATGACTATAAAAGATTGGTCGTAATGTTAAAATTAAAACATATGGTAATAAACATTTGTAACAAAAGGAAGGGTTAACAGATGTTGATATAATACTTGATAATCAAATCCTACCTACCCCAATTGGGTTCAAGCTGTAAGCAGGGGTTGATCATCAAATTAACTAATTTTACAAGGAACAAAGAATGTAGTGATATGTGATGAACCACACCCAAAACTCAAATTTAAGAGAGTTGTTAAGGATTAAATTCTTAAGTATTTAGAGGTTCTAGGGTGAGATGGCCAAGCTTGCCATTTTTTTTTAAAGGTGTTGATGGAGTATTTCTTATAGGCTAACATCAGTTCATATTTAGAGTTGAGCGGACACCTGGATGTTCGGGTTCGACGGGTTCGGCCGAACTTCGGAAAAAAGTTTGGGTTCGGGACCGAACTTTAACCCGAACCCGGACCCGGACCCGAACCCCATTGAAGTCAATGGGGACCCGGACTTCTAAGGACTAAAAAGGCTCTAAAAAGGTAATGGAAAGGGCTAGAGGGCTGCAAATGGCAGCAAAATGTTGTTAAGAGCATGGCAAGTGCTCTGCAAACAAATGTGGATAGGGAAATAACTTAAAATAACATAAAAATAAATAAAAAAAATAAAATAATCTTGACCTAGGAGGACGAGGTCCATATGGAGTAGGAGGTTGAAGTGGCGGTGGATGTGGCTGTGTAGGTGGAAGAGGCGGTGGAGGAGGACGAGGTAGCCAACACTGATTCAAAAATACAACAATGGCTGTGTAATGCCGGTGATGTGTCGAATTCTGTCCCCCGTCAAATAGTGTCCACCCTGTACTGTGCTTGCTCAGTATGTAGGACAAGGGGATTTCTAAAATCTCCCAAGACGAACGGCGCCTGCGTGGTGAGTTCAGGTGAAGGCCACACCATCCGTGGTTCAAGACGAGCCAAGTGAGGCCGTACCCGAAGCGTGGCGATCGAACCGAGCCCGTGAGGGGCCCTGTTACTATGTGCTACCGTATGTCCACTTGGATGGTGGGGCTTGAACCTGCACTCACAGCGCAGGCGCCGTTCATCTTCGGAGATTTTGTGAATCTCCTTGTCCTCTGTACTGCGCAAGCGCTGCGCCTTTGCAGTATGGGGCGGACACAATCCGATGGCCGGACAGTTTTTGTCACAACACCGGTATACATGTCTATTCTGCACAAGGTACGGACAAGTCCTGTGGGATCCATGCCTGGTTCATTTTAATGAACGTGAGCTTGTCCACATTGGCTCTGGACAGGCGGCTGCGCTTGTCTGTGATAACGCCCCCTGCCGTGCTAAATACACGTTCAGATAATACACTGGCTGCAGGGCAGGCCAGCACCTCCAAGGCATAAAGGGCAAGCTCAGGCCATGTGCCCAATTTGGAGACCCAGAAGTTAAAGGGGGCAGACCCGTCATCCAGTACGTGTAGGCCTGTGGACACATACTGCACAACCATGTTGGTGAAATGCTGCCTCCTGCTAAGACGTTCCATCTCAGCTGGTGGTGCTGGTTGTTGTGGCGTGCTGACAAAGCTTTTCCACATTTCAGCCATGCTAACCCTGCCTTCTGAGGTGCTGCCGGTGCCCCGGCTGCGTTGGCGACCTCTTCCTCCTCCTCTGCCTTCGCCTTGTGCTTCCACCGTACGCCCGCTGTCAGGTGGGAATGCCACCAGCAGCGCGTCTACCAGCGTGCGCTTGTACTCGCGCATCTTACGATCCCGCTCCAGTGAGGGAATTAAGGACGGTACGTTGTCCTTGTAACGGGGATCCAGCAGGGTGGCCACCCAGTAATCAGCACCAGTTAAAATGTGGGCAACTCGGCGGTCATTGCGGAAACACTGCAGCATGTAATCGCTCATGTGTGCCAGGCTGCCCAGAGGCAAAGAAAAGCTGTCCTCTGTGGGAGGTGTATCGTCTGTGTCCTCTGTATCCCCCCAGCCACGCACCAGTGATGGCCAGGAGCTGGTCTGTGTGCCACCCTGCTGTGAAAATGCCTCCTCCTCCTCCTCCTCCATCTCCTCCTCCACCTCGTCATCCTCCAGAACTGTTCCCTTTCCGCCGGACAATTGTGTACCTGGCGTTTGTTGGTGCAGGAACCCACCCTCGTAGCCACTTGTGAAAGACTGCCCTGAAAGCCTTTGAAATGATCCCGCTTCCTCCTCCTCCTCCTCATCCTCCTGTGCCACATCCTCTTCCATCATTGCCCAAAGCGTTCTTTCAAGGAGGCATAGAACTGGGATAGTAACGCTAAGAACGGCGTCATTGGCACTGGACATGTTGGTGGAGTACTCGAAACAGCGCAACAAGGCACACAGGTCTCGCATGGAGGCCCAGTTATTGGTGGTGAAGTGGTGCTGTTCCGCAGAGCGACTCACGCGTGATTGCTGCAGCTGAAACTCCACTATCGCCTGCTGCTGCTCGCACAGTCTGGCCAGCATGTGCAAGGTGGAGTTCCACCTTGTGGGCACGTCACATATGAGGCGGTGAGCGGGAAGGTCGAAGTTACGCTGCAGCGCTGACAGGCGAGCAGCAGCAGGGTGAGAACGCCGAAAGTGCGCACAGACAGCCCGCACTTTCTGCAGCAGCTCTGGCATATTGGGGTAATTTTTAAGGAACCTCTGGACCACCAAGTTCAGCACATGCGCCAGGCAAGGGATGTGCGTCAAACCGGCTAGGCCCAGAGCTGCTACAAGATTTCGCCCATTATCGCACACCACCAGGCCGGGCTTGAGGCTCACTGACAGCAACCACTCATTGGTCTGTTGTTCCATGTCCCTCCACAACTCCTGCGCGGTGTGGGTTTTTTCCCCCAAACAGGAAAGTTTTAAAACTGCCTGCTGTCGTTTACCCCTGGCTGTGCTGAAGTTGGTGGTGAAGGTGTTACGCTGACCGGATGAGGAGGCGGTAGAGGATGAGGAAGCGGAGTAGGAGGAGTTAGCAACAGGAGGCAAACTGAAGCGCCCTGCAATCCTCGGTGGTGGAAGGACATGCGCCAAACTGCTATCTGCCTCAGGCCCAGCCGCCACTGCATTTACCCAGTGTGCTGTTAGGGAGATATAACGTCCCTGACCGTGCTTACTGGTCCACGCATCCGTAGTTAGGTGGACCTTGCCACAGATGGCGTTGCGCAGTGCACACCTGATTTTGTCCCCCACTTGGTTGTGCAGGGAAGGGATGGCTCGCCTGGAAAAATAGTGGCGGCTGGGCACGACGTACTGTGGGACAGCCAATGCCAACAGGCTTTTAAAACTCTGCGTCTCCACCAGACGGAATGACAGCATTTCAAAGGCCAGGAGTTTCGAAATGCTGGCATTCAGGGCCAGGGATCGCGGGTGGCTAGGGGGGTACTTCCTCTTCCGCTCCAATGTTTGGGAGATAGAGAGCTGAACGCTTCCATGGGACATTGTGGAGATGGTTGGTGACCCAGGTGGTAGTGTTGCTGGCAGATGCTCTGTTTGCGGGGTGGCCGGTGCCACTGTCACTACAGAGGTGGATGAAGAGGCTGAGACTGCAGCAGAAGAGGAAGCAGGAGGAGCCAGAGACCTTTCTTGGTTTTTGAGGTGTCTACTCCACTGCAGCTCGTGCTTTGCACTTAGATGCCTGGTCATGCAGCTTGTGCTCAGGTTGAGAACGTTTATGCCTCGCTTCAGGCTCTGATTGCACAGCGTGCAAACCACTCGTGTCTTGTCATCAGCACATTGTGTGAAGAACTGCCACGCTGGGGAACTCCTTGGACCTGGCGTTGGTGTGCTCGGTCCCTTGCTGCGTTGGGCAGTAGCAGACATACTGTCTAGCTGACAGACGCTCCGCTTTTGCACCCTGCTCCCTCTTCTGCTGTGCTGGTGGCTCTGTGCGACCACCGCCTCTTCCTCCAAACTACACTGGTCACCTGCATAACGTTGATTCCATGTGGGGTCGAGGACCTCATCGTCCTCCACATCATCTTCCACCCAGTCTTCACCCCTGCCCTCCTTGTCTGTCTGCACAATTGCGAAAGCAGCAGCAGTTGGCACCTGTGTTTCGTCATCATCCGAGACGTACTGCGATGGTCCTCCCATGTACTCATCATGAAACATAAGTGGTTGGGCATCTGTGCACTCAATCTCTTCCACTTCTGGGGCAGGGCTAGGTGGATGGCCCTGGGAAACCCTGCTAACAGAGTCATCGAAAAGCAGAAGAGACTGCTGCATGATTTGGGGCTCACACTGCTTGGCTGATTTGCAAGGGGGTGAGGTGAAAGACTGATGGACATGGGTTTCAGGTGCCAACTCTGTTCTTTCATCAGAAGAGTGGGTGGGAGACAATGTGAAGGAACCCGAGGCACTGTCAGCAACCCAATCTACTATCGCCTGTACTTGTCCTGGCCTAAACATTCGTACAGCCTCATTAGGCGTGACAAAATACCGCCGCAGGCTCGGTCGCCTACTCGCACCTGAGGAAGGTGTTTCACTTGTGCGTGTATCTGGCACAGATCCACCACGTCCTCTCCCTGCAACAGGAGCTCCACCAGCAGCACCACGACCGGGGCCACCACGTCCCTTTGACCTTCTCCTCATATTTTCCAAATTTAGGATCTTGCCCTAAATGGGTGTTTTTGGAAGCGCAGAACACACCCACAGTACGTAACCGCTGACTCGCACAGCTACAGAACTGCAGAAAATGCTATTCAAAAAAAAAATAGTTTTTTTAGTATAGCACAGTAGGAGAAAACTATAAAGAAATTGTTTATTTCACACACCTCAAAATATGTATAGCACACTGCAACCTTTTTTGGTGCCACTAAACGGCGTTTTTTGGAAGAGCAGAACACACCCACAGTACGTAACCGCTGAATCGCACAGCTACAGAACTGCAGAAAATGCTATTAAAAAAAAATGTTGTTTTTTTAGTATAGCGCAGTAGGAGAAAACTATATAGAAATTGTTTATTTCACAAACCTCAAAATATGTATAACACACTGCAACCTTTTTTTGGTGCCACTAAACGGCGTTTTTTGGAAGAGCAGAACACACCCACAGTACGTAACCGCTGAATCGCACAGCTACAGAACTGCAGAAAATGCTATTAAAAAAAAATGTTTTTTTTTTAGTATAGCAACGTAGGAGAAAACCATAAAGAAATTGTTTATTTCAAACACCTCAAAATATGTATAACACACTGCAAACTTTTTTTGGTGCCACTAAACTGCGTTTTTTGGAAGAGCAGAACACACCCACAGTACGTAACCGCTGAATCGCACAGCTACAGAACTGCAGAAAATGCTATTCAAAAAAAATGTTGTTTTTTTAGTATAGCACAGTAGGAGAAAACTATATAGAAATTGTTTATTTCACACACCTCAAAATATGTATAACACACTGCAAACTTTTTTTTGTGCCCCTAAACGGCGTTTTTTGCAAGCGTACATTAAAGTGCAAATTTTTTTTTTTTTTTTTTGCCCTAAACGGGTCTTTTTTTGCACGAGCAAAATAAAATGCTTTTTTTTTTTTTTTGCCCTATGGGTCTTTTGGAAAAGAGAACAATAAAGTGCCTTTTTTTTCCCCTAAAAGTTAGATTTTCTCTGACACTGGGCTCATGGCAGTGTAAAAAGACTGCACTGCAACACAAATAGGTAGACCTATGCAGATCGCTGATTTTAATCTCTGAATCTGGACTCCTATATAATATTCTCTGTCCCTGAAAGCACCAACACAGGAACCTGGCCCTACACTACACTATCTCTCTATCTTTTCCCTCAGATTGTAGAATCAGGACTACCTCTTCTATCTTTCTATCTCTCCCTAAAAGCAGCAGCAGTAGACTAGATCCTCTCCCTATCTATTCTGAAGCAGAGTGTCATGTGTGCTGTGTGCCTCTAGCTTATATAGAAGCTGGGTCACATGTTGCACTGACCAATCACAGCCATGCCATTAGTAGGCATGGCTATGATGGCTTCTAAGGGCACACCAGCTAATCAAAAGGTGATTGGCTGGCCCCTGAAGCATTTCTAAATGCGTTATTAGATTGCCGAAACCCGAACCCGGACTTTTGGGCAAAGTCCGGGTTCGGGTTCGGGTTCGGGAAAAAGCTTTACACTATTCATATTGTGCTTGGATGTTTACTCTATCAATGGCATTTGATAGATTAGGTGTGTCAATGGATTCCCATAAGCTGGTTATATTCAGAACTGCCACTATTAATATATGAACTACAATTGTTCCATATATTTAGGGATATTTATCGAGATCTATTCCCAATAGGGCCGTAGCAGGATTAAACTTGGTTAGGTTTCCCGTAAAGGTAGCTATGAAGTAGGATACAGACTTCTAGAAACTATGCCGGTTTTTACAGCTCCATAGGGTGTGGTAAATGGTACCAATTTGTTCATTACATCTCCAACAAATGAAAGATGTGGAAGGGTATTATTTTGGTAGTTTGTAGGGGGTCAAATACCATCTATTTAGTATTTTTTGTGTGTTGTCCCAATGCTCAATACATGAGGAGGCTTTACTGGATATCTTTATAGCATTCTGCCATTGGTCCCAAGAAAATGTTTTCGCTAGGTCTTTCTCCCATTTCATCATATGAGAGTTTTTATTTTCATTTGGTTGGGAAGCTAATATTTCGTAAAAAAGAGAGATTCCTTTCCTTTTTACCTCGTTATTTTTAGTAAGATACAGCCAGATTTCTAGAGGAATTTCTATGGTGTTATGGTGGTTAAGCATGTGTGTTTGGTGATTCTGCGTAGTCTCCCTGGCTGTATAATTATGTCATATTTTTGAATCTCAAAGTGGTACAATTGTTTTGCATAGAAATTTGGCGTTTTATATTGTAGGCCTGTAATTCTTAGTAATAACTCACTTAAATCTGTCCAAACAAGAGTCTAATGGACATCCCGGGTATGATAATGTTTAAAACACGAAATCATAAATTATAATATAATAAATAACTATAAATAATTATAACAATTATACAGCATCCTGCTGTCTCCGGGGACATCTATATGGTATATCACTTGCGGCCACTACGACTTGGTCTGTTTTCTGCCCACAATCCTGGCTGTATCTAAGGGATTTACCTGTTTTCCATGCTTGGCTGCATTACTTTGTTAGCATTAACTCTGCTCACTGATGTCCCCATACAGTTCTTTTCTGCATACAGACTGCTATTTCAGCTGGTATGCTGAGTCTTGAGGTCCTCGTCTCTAGCTGCCTTTTTGCTCTAAGAAGCACCTGAAATTTTATCCTCTTTGTGCGAGATGTGAATTGTTCCCGCGCCCACTACAACGTTTCTGGGCCTGCTTATAACAATACTATATATAAGTACTTTTTTGATCAAGGGATAATATACATTATACCCTCTTGCTCCCAAGATAGTAAGGCGTGTTCTCCTACTATCTCTGTTTGTCCTGAAGAAGCCTCGCGGCGAAACGCGTAGACGCACACAGGGACCACATCTGTCCAAACCATCTCGTATACAGTGTTTTAAATAATTTTTCTCTCATTGTAGTTACTGTTGTAGCGGCCTCACCCCATCTCCTTTTGCTAGGGGTATGTCACGTGACAGGGTGAGATGCGCTACGGCCCATGTCCTCCCCATAGCTGTGGGTGAGGTGAAGGCCAGTATCAGTACATTCCTCGGGCCAATGTGTGTTAGTTATGAAGCTCAGTCCTGCTATGCTGAAACCTCCCTTGCTCCCATTAACCAGAGTCCATACACCGATGCAGGGTCCAACACTTGTTTATTATACTTCCACAACAAACAGTCCTTTCACAGCCGACTAGTTGCGACCCATAACATAACACAAACGGTGGGATGAGCAGGTCGAGGCACTATCCTGATTTCAATCTAAACCCCTGTGATTTCACCAGGGGTTATAGCAACTTTGCTTAGCACAGAACATAGAACTTGTGAGTCTCTACCAGCAACTCCATAGAACATAGATGGGAGTACCTTCGCTGCGTTGCGGCCCCTATCAGGGGAAGATGTCCCTCTAAGGGAGTTACCGGAAGCCCATCCGTCACTGGGTTGATGCTGCTCCGGAATCTCCGGACGGGTGACCTCCCCGGCCTCCTCACCTCAGATGCGGGTCCCCTCGCAAGGCGGCACCCTCGGATCACTTCGCCCTCGCGGGACCCAGTCGAAGTTACTGGGCCCCAGGCCTACGACATAGTACCTCACCCCAGGCTGAAGGTGCCTGGGATGGACCCCAACTTCATTCCGGTCAGGCCTAGGGCGCCTGGGCCGGAACCTTGAACCGCCCGCACCCAGGCCTAAGGTGCCTGGGTGCGTGAAGAGAAAATCCTCGAAGACCTCGTGGCGAGGGCGTCTCCCCTTATTATCTCCTCCCATCAACACCATGGCGGGTTCCCCGCCCCAGCCGTACTATCTCCGGAAAGGGACAAAAAAGGGTAGCACTGCGGCAGTGATTCTACCTTGAGCCTGTAGGTACCCCGCCACCCACAGGCCAAGGAGAATAATACACCACCCAATCCTCCACGAATTACAAAAGGGGTCCAGAACCTTTCACAATTACACACCTGGGTCACACTACCCCCAGGTGTACCCCAACTAAATTTAAAGACCCCGCTACAATGTCTTTTGTCTTTTATAAATAAATCATTTTTTGTTTATCTCATGTGTCTTTGCCTTCAAAGTCCGACCCCCAGGTATCTCAATTTCTGAGTTATCTTTTCACGCTTTTTCAAGTTATCCAATGGATGTGGCATTGTGAGTGCTTCCCCTTCCCTCATTTTTATAGATATTTATTATAGCAAAAAGTACAAAATATTGCTTTTTTTTCAAAATTGTCGCTCTATTTTTGTTTATAGCGCAAAAAAAAAAAAAAAAAAAACGCAGAGGTGATCAAATACTACAAAAAGAAAGCTCTATTTGTGGGAAAAAAAGGACATACTTTTTTTTGGGAGCCACGTCGCACGACCGCGCAATTGTCAGTTACAGCGACGCAGTGCCGAATCGCAAAAAGTGGCCGGGTCATTTGGCAGCCAAATGGTCCGGGGCTGGAGTGGTTAATGCATTTCTATGCATTTTGCATTTTTTGGAGGTGTCTGCTTTCATGGGGGAGAAACCAGTAAAAATGCAACCACTGCATTCTTGATGTATTTCAGCTGCATTTCCATTGAGGTCTATGGAACCAAAAAAGCAACCTGCTGCCGGCAAAAAAATCCCTGACCCTTTCCAAAAAATGCACAGGTTGAAAACGCACAGATGTGAAAGTGACTTATAGAAGATGTGAACCTAGCGTCAAAAAGACATTCCTAGACTGAGCCTGGAGTTTGTCGATGAGCTCTGGAGCTGGTACGGGGGTCTCTGAACAGGCAAGGGAGACCTGGGTTAATTCCAGCGATCCCTTCAGGGGTAAGCACTAAATATATAGCATCTGTGCTGGCATTTATGTATGTAATTTTACTCTTTCTTAGAGTAAATGAGTCATGAATATTAAACATTTGAATACAAGTCTTACCTATGAGAAGAAAATACAAAGTACCTGCTATTTCATTTCTAAACCAGAAAACACTTTCCCCTGTGCCTCTCTAAAAATTGTTTCACTATGTTACTAGAGGCTTGACTTCTCGGTCTCTAAAGGCCCTTTCACACTGCAGCACATGTATTTTTAAATTGCAGCACTTTTAAAATGCATAGTGCATTTTCAATGCATTGCATGCAGCACATAAGCCGTGAATAGCTGGTTGTTTAGGACGCCGTCAGGGCCAGCTCCTTAACAACCAGCTATTTATTGGTTGTTAGGGACACTGGCAGGTGGTTGTTAAGGAGCTGGATCTGAAAGACAGGGGGCAGAACAGCAACAACAGAGGGGAAAAGGCGAGAAAGTCTGGATCTGAGGGGAGGAGGCAGGGGAAGGTCAGACTGAGCTACTGGTGAGCAGCAAGGGGACAGGAGGCTATGCTGGGGGGCACTGTTTACATCCCCGCTGATTGGTAAAGTGGTTCTAAAGGCTGCAGGTTTTTTACCCTTATGCACTCTATGCATGAAGGTAAGAAACCTTCTATGTTCATCAGCTCCCCCAGTCTGCCTTATACTTACCCGAGCTCGATCTTCCTCCAGTGATGTGCACAAGAGCCTTGGCCCAGACTCTCCCTCCTCATTGGCTGAGACAGTCAATCACAACCAGTGGGCCAATGAGTAGAGAGAGGGGGTGGGGCCGAGCCATAGCTCTGTGTGAATGGACATGCAGGGTAGCGGCTCAGGAGCGGGCCTACTTGGGTGCCCCCATTGCAAGCTGCTTGCTTTGGGGGCACTTGGCAGGAGGGAGGGGACAGGAGCGCCGGCAGGGGACCCAAGAAGAGGAGGATCGGGGTTGCTCTTTGCAAAACTGCTGCACAGTGCAGGTAAGTATAACATGTTTGTAATTTATTTATTTTAAAAAATTGCCTTTAATATTACTTTAAGGAAGCCGGAATGTACTGTCTCCTTAAAGCGGAGCTCCGCCGGAAAAAAAAATATTAAAAGCCAGCAGCTACAGCTACAGCAGCTGCTGGCTTTTAATATTTGGACACTTACCTGTCCTGGAGTCCAGCGACGTCCGCAGCAGAGGACGAGCGATCGCTCGTCGCTCTGCTGCTCCCTCCGCCATCCTCGCTGAAGGAACCAGGAAGTGAAGCCCTGCGGCTTCATGCCCGGTTCCCTACGGCGCATGCGCGAGTCGCGCTGCGCCGTTCTGATTGGTGCTCCTGTGTTCTGGGAGCCGAGTGTCTCCCAGAACACCAAGGGAAGTCTGCGGGAAGTGACGTCACTCCCGCAGATTCCCGGAGAGAGGACTCCCGGATGTGGGTGAAAATACCTGTCTTAGACAGGTATCTTCACCCCCCTCCCCCCTGAAAGGTGTCAATTGTGACACCGGAGGGGGGGAGGGTTCCAAATAGCAAAAGTTGCTATTTAGGGTGGAGCTCCACTTTAACAATCAACTATTTACTGTATGTTAAGGACACCCATTCCTTAACAACCAGCAAAACACAACCTGGGTGCGTTTTTGGTGCATTTTTGTTGCGGTTCCCATTGACTTTATTGGAAGGTGCATCTTTGGTGTGCTTTTTAAAAGTGCACCAAAGATGGAGCATGCATAGCTTTTCAAACCGCAGTGCAAACACAGTTTAGCGAAAAGTTTTATAGGCTTTAAAGGCAAATCATTTTTGATGCGCTTTTGTCCTGCTGCAAAGTAAAAAGGCAGCTGGCAGTGATTAGGCTAAAATTAGGTATATCTTCCAATTAACAGAATAAAACTAGTTTAATATATGCACACAGAATTATTATTATTATACAGGATTTATGTAGCGCCAACAGTTTGCGCAGCACTTTACAACATGAGGGCAGACAGTACAGTTACAATACAATTCAATACAGGAGGAATCTGAGAGCCCTGCTTGTTAGAGTTTACAATCTAGAATACCTGGTGTTTTGGTATGACTGTGTGTCAGTAATGCATAAGCTGCAATATCTCTGCAAAATGGCTGTTGAAATCCTATCTATGCACTCACTGGCCACTTTATTAGGTACACCTTGCTAGTAGCAGGTTGGACCCCTTTTGCCTTCAGAACTGCCTTAATTCTTCATGGCATAGATCCAACAGGGTGTTGGAAACATTCCTTCGTTGAGTTTGCTCCATATTGACATGATAGCATCACACGGTTGCTGCAGATTTTGCATGTAAAGCCGCGTACACACGATCGGTTTTACCGATGAAAACAGTCCGATGGATTTTTTTCATCGGACAAACCGATCGTGTATGGGACCCATCTGTCTTTTTTCCATCGGTGTCAAAAAATAGAACATGTTTTAAATTTTTCCGATGAATAAAAAACCGATAGCAAATTCCGATCGTCTATGGGCAAGTCCATCGGTTAAAAAACCCACGCATGCTCAGAATCAAGTCGACGCATGCTCAGAAGCATTGAACTTAATTTTTCTCGGCTCATCGGAGTGTTTTACGTCACCGCGTTTAGAACGGTCGGTTTTTTGACTGATGGTGTGTAGGCAAGACTGATGGAAGTCAGCTTCATCGGTTTTCCGATGGAAAAATCCATCGGTTTAATAACCATAGGAAATCCGATCGTGTGTACAGGGCTTTATGGAACGTCCCACACTCCGCTTGAGTGCTTTCGTCATACACCACTTCCTATCAGTCTGGATATAGATATCAGATATTCCAGCTGCTCACTATCACACAACGAGACAATATTAGACTGTTTATTAGAACAAGAATACAGTCTTATATACAGTTAAAGAGGAGGTTACCAGAACATAAATTAACATGAGCTAATTAACTAATCATTTACCCAGACTAGGTGACACAAAGATATGACCTTTTCGGGTAGACTTCACGTCTCCTAGCTCACCGGCTATACAATACACATTATCACAAATCAACACAGAACTCCTTCACACAATAGCAGAGTTAATTAACACATTATAGCAGACAACAGACGGACAGGTGGCTGGAGGTGATGACATTAGCATCTCCTTCAATTAACATGTTGAGTTCAGAATCAAATAAATCAAGAATAGTCTGGGGGATATTGTGGATAAATATCACTCTCCCATTTTAAGTAGTCCAAGATATATTTTCTCAGTCACTCTATGCCCCTAATGGACACAGGGTGATTTAGACATAAGAGGTGCATAGGGAGCTGAAACAATGGTATCCCATACTTTCCAAGGGATTCTGGGTTCCACGGGCCCTTCCGTCACATTGCACATCCATGATATGAAACTCCTGTTTCACCACATCCCAAAGGAGCTCTAATGGATTGAGATCTGGTGACTGTGGAGGCCATTGGAGTACAGTGACCTCATTGTCATGTTCAAGAAACCAGTTTGAGATGATTTGAGACTTGTGACATGGTGCATTATCCTGCTGGAAGTAGCCATCAGAAGATGGGTACACTGTAGTCATAAAGGGATGGACATGGTCAGTAACAATACTCAGTTAGGCCGTGGCATTTAAAGCAGTGTTCCTCTGAATTTTTTTTTTTAAATTCAGCAGCTACAAATACTGCAGCTGCTGACTTTTAATATATGGACACTTACCTGTCCAGGGCGCCCACGATGTTGGCAACCGAAGCCGATCTGTCCGTCGGCTCTCGGTGCTGCAGGCGCCATCATCGGTAAGGGAACCAGGAAGTAAAGCTGCAAAAATGCTTTTTTGGAAAATTCTTTTTATTCACATTTTTAAAACAACAATAACAGCAAACCCACATGCTTAATTGGTACTAAGGGGCCAAAAGTGTGCCAAGAAAATATCCCCCACACCATTACACCACAACCACCACCAGCCTGAACAGTTGATACAAGGCCATCCTGCCTTGTATCAACGGTTCAGGCTGCTGCTGGTGGTGTAATGGTGTGGGGAATATTTTCTTGGCACACTTTGGGTCCCTTAGTACCAATTAAGCATTATTTAAAGTGGAGTTCCACCCAAAAATGGAACTTCCACTTTTCGGAATCCACCCCCTCCGGTGTCACATTTGGCACCTTTCAGGGGGGAGGAAGGAGCAGATGCTCCATGCTTTTATTTTGCTGACCCTACCATCTAAATATCGCAGCTGAAATCGAGACTAATCAGACCACACAACGTATTTCCAGTTTCCAATCTTCTTTTGTCCATTTTTTTTGTCCATGAGCCTGTGCGAATTGTAGCCTCAGTTTCCTGTTCTTAGCTGACAGGAGTGGCATCTGGTGTGGTCTTCTGCTGCTGTAGCCCATCTGCTTCCAGGTTCGATGTGTTGTGCATTCAGAGATGGTATTCTGCATACCTTGGTTGTAACAAATGTTTTTTTGAGTTACCGTTGTCTTTCTATCATCTCTAATCAATCTGCCCATTCTCCTCTAACCTCTGACATCAACAAGGCATTTTCATTCACACAACTGCCGCTCATTGTATATTTTCTCTTTTTCGGACCATTCTCTGTAAAGCCCCAGACGTGGTTGTGTGTGAAAATCCCAGTTTTCAGCAGTTTTTGAAATACTCAGACCAGCCCACCTGGTGCCAACAACCATGCCTCGTTCAAAGTCACTTAATTCTCCTTTCTTCCCCATTCTGATTCTCGGTTTGAATTTCAGCAAGCATTTAAAGTGGAACTAAACCCTTCTATCCTTTACAACCAAATAAGCTGCCATCTTGGCCTCTGTTTTGTCATGGTGCTGCACATGTGATCAGTTATGACATCAGCCATTGATGGCTTGACATTTAGATTGACAGCACAAGCAACTGTGACACTTATCATGCTTGGTGTGCTTTGAAAAAAATATTGTTTTGGGAAACCGTTAAATCCATGGGTTTAGTTCAGCTTTGAGTAATTTATAGCTGTATGACATTAAAGTCTGCAGCCTGAATGTTCTTTCATCTGGCTGCTTGAGCATCCAAATAACAACCTGGGCATTTCTTTCATAAGGCAATTAGCAAGGTACAAATACACTCTCAGGAACCATTTGGAAATCATCGTCTTGTTGGTCAAACTACACAAAAATGTAATTGATTTGTAGGAGTAACTTTATTGCTATCTATCTATCTATCTATCTATCTATCTATCTATCTATCTATCTATCTATCTATCTATCTATCTATCTATCTGTCTGTCTGTCTGTCTGTCTGTCTGTCTGTCTGTCTATCTATCTATCTATCTATCATTATTCTAGGTTTACAGTATAAACTATTTTGCTAAGTGCCACACTCAAAGCTGCTGATACCCTTTTTTTGCTTTTAGAAATAGTGGTTGTCACTTCTATTTATGGCCCTTTCACATTGATGCGCTTTTAATGCATTCCCATTAACTTACAATAGGAGGTGGCTTTTGCTACAGATTTGAAAAACTGTACCAAAGATGCAGCATTCAGGATATTTCAATGTACAGTGTGAACAATTACATGCAAGCGCAGCAAAAGCCCACCAGTGTGAAAGGGGCCTTAGGCAGCAAGCAGTAGTGTCATTGCTTGGCCACTAGATGGTGATGTAAATTGTTCAATGCTAACTGTGTCATATGTATATAGACTTTAATCAGACATGTCAAATGGGTGTTTTATGGGCTGCATGGACCCTCTTGTTTCTTCTCTGTGGCCCTCAGTGGTTTAGGAATAAAATAAAAAAAAGAGAGACAGAAAAAAAAAAATAGAGTTAATGTACCACCAGCTGTTCTCCAGTTCATAAGTTATGGTTCCTTACATTATTTTGCATCTAAATACTTCAGAAAATGTTTTACGGCCTCTTTCTCTGGGATTGAATATTGTAAGTTGAAATATTACTAAAGTGATAACTTCAGAAGCAGTATATTCTTTTTTCTCGAATTAAAGAGGAACTGCAGTCTGCTCACATAATCTGTAATAAAAACATATTTGCCATTCTGAAGCTTCCCTCCAACCACTTTGCATATTATTTTATATATAATGTGATTCTGTACTTGCCAAAAATTCTGCAGAAATCTCCCTCCACTGAGTCTGGCTGCAACCATTTTAACTGTGGGCAGCTGAAGCTGCTGCCTGTTCACTTCCTGGATTTACAAACACACAGAGGCACACCTCCAGCTCTGCAGCTCTGATTGGCCCTCTTATGACTCATCCCCCCTCCCTTCCTGGCAAACTCTCACGAGAGTGAGAGAGCTGTGCATGATGTCATAAGCCTAGGCTAATGACAAGAAACAGGAAGTGAGCTTTATAAGGTATTTACTGGCAGGAAAAAAAAATGTTTTACTTTCCAAAGTTAAAACAACAAGATCAGAAGATTTAATAGATGGAAAGATGAAAAAATGACTAAAGTTCCACTTTAAGTTGGTGTGATCTTTAGTAAACATAATGTGGCCTCAATTCATCCCCCTGTTTCATCTGAGTTTCACATGCCTGCCCTGTATAGATACTTGTATCTTAGGAAAGCAGTAGATGTGTGCTTTGAATAGAAGTATGGTTTCAAGTAAAGTAACAACAAATGGAATTCTTTTGTAAGGTAATGCAAATTGTTCTGATGTTCAGAAACCCATAGCAGTAAATAGTATTTCTGTTTTTTATCAGAAAGGAGACTGGGAAATGACTTTGTACATTGCTTTTTGCCCCATTTAATAAATAAAAGCTACTGTAGCACTTAGAAATCACCATTAAGCTGAAATTCCAGGCGGGTACTAAAACGAGTTTACCATTTCACACCCATTAAGGTATCACAGAACACGGCCCTAAAATAGCACATAAAAAACAATTATTGCAAAAATGTTTGTATTCAGATAAATAGACAGTATGTGTTATGCATTTTCTACAGCAGAAAGAACCACACTTGCATTATGCATATTTTCTGAAAAATCAATAAAAAAAAAAATTACTTTTCAATTACAATAGTGTAAAAGATTAAAACATTTAGGTGTGAATCTCCCCAGTGGGGAGACATATGACAATAAAACCTTTACAGGGGGTCTAATCCTTGCCTACTCTATCCAAAAGTTTTAAAAAAATGCCTTTACATACATTTTAATGTCATGACTAATATTCATATGTGTGCCCTCAATCTTATCCAGTCAGAGGTGTTTGATCTGTTCAGGCAACAATATTTTTTTTTCAAAGAAGATTAATACCATGTGAAGAAAAGGTAATTGTTGGAAGCATCCCTAGTAGTGTTACATGCCCTGCCACTTTGACTGATCCGCTTGAGCTGATTGCAAATGTGAAAAATATAAATAAAGGTATGTAAAATAAAAAAATATGGAAATAAGATATTAAAGGCTAAGTTCACCTTTTGACAAAAAATAATAAATGCACATTTTTTTGCAGGTAAAATATAATTTTTTGTTGTAGGAGCCTGTAAAGCATTGCACCAACGATCAGCAGGTTGCTAATGCCATGCAGGTCTCCTGCAGACCTGTCAGTGTATCTGCTTGCTTGTACCTTATACAAGGAAGCTGATACACGCTGACAGGAAGAATCAATGAACTACCACAGCGCTCACAGCGGCATGGTAGTTTATTGAGAACTAAGAGCTGACAGACGCTAAGGTTGTCGGGACTTGTAGTTTTCTATTCACAGAACACTGTAAATGAGTGACGTGGCTGGGCGGGCGGGAGAAGATCCCCTGCTAGCTGTTAAAGTGGGGGGAGTGAGGTCCAGTCCTTCCATAACATGTTACATGGTACGCTCTGGGTGTAACATGTAACATGTTATGAAAGGGCAGCACAGTGGCTAGCACTTTCCCCTAGCAGCGCCGGGGACCACGCTTTGAATCCTAACTGCGACACCGCAGGACTTTTTTTGACGCTCTGCCAGCGCAGCGCATCAGTGTGAAAGCACTCGGGCTTTCACATTGGGATTGCAGATGCGGCTTCTTTCAGGTGCTTTACAGACACTATTTTTAGCGTTAAGCGCCTGAAATAAAACCCAGTGTGAAAGGGGTCTAAATACTATCATTATATGTAAATACCCCCTATAGTTATCAGAATATAATATATTGTTTGATAGCGGTCTATATTGTGACAGAACTATGTTAAGTTAATATTAGCAAAATTTTGTCCATTCATTGCACATTTGAAATGTAAAAATGCTGTTAAAAAAAGAAAAACAACGTGCTATCAACATGCCATAGTATGAAAAAACATCACCATACAGCAACAAAGAAGGCATCAGCTGTTATAATGTAATAGCTCTTTAATATTTTTACCATTATGTTCCTGGCAGGGTGTCCCATGTTGGTATTATTTTCCTGGTAAAGTTGCCCATTCACTCACAAAGTCCCTGGCAGATACCACCATGTAGTCAATATGTTCCTAAAGGGCTGCTATATCCTTGGTAAGTTCTCTGTGTGGTCTCTATGTGCTTAATAGAGTAAGTGTTGTGGCACACCCAATGCAGTAGCCTTATGCCTGAATAAGTATAGGTATTGTGTGGCTGGAGGACACCCCCATGTGGTACCCATCTCTCTGGCCCCCAAAATTTCTCTATACAGTCAACAAACACAACCTTGTCAGTGTGCCCCCTGCGGTTGACATACACTGGCAAGGAAGTAAATGGCCAAGCTAGCACAGATCTTTCAACATGATCTACCCAAGGCACAACAAATTTCCCCATTTGGAATTGTCTCTCTGTTTCTGATATTTGAGCAAACTTTTTACAAAAGCTCACTGACTACACTTAGGATATTGTAATCAGAAAATTATAAGGATGATTTGGAGAAGAATATTTTGTAATATATGACTAGGTCATGCTGTAGAGTCTGCGGTCACAATGTTCCGGGCAGGGTGTCACATGCAGTCACGTTGTCTTTGCCAAAGTGATTAATGCAGTGGGCATATCCTTGTGTCTTGTAGATTTCTAAGTCTGCAAAATGAGTAGCACAGAAATTGGAAGACTCATACTCTCTATAGCCTCTAGAAGTAAAATTCACTTGTGCTGCCAACAGTTGGCGTGGGCTGATTTGCACTTTTTCGTACAATGTAACATGGCAAGGTAATTTGAGAATGAATAATTATTATCAATATTTGACAGCGCTGCTATGTGTGATAGTTGCCAATAGGGGAAGCAACCTTATATCATCAAACACAAACTGTAAATAAATAAATAACAAATTTCATATAAATTACTTAAAATCATAAATTCTCAAGTACATAAGAAATATTGTTTGAAATTCATAAATACCTAATAAATCTGTGTAATTAAAGTGTCCCGTGCTTTCAAATGAAATTGCATCAATAATTAAGGTCCATTAATAACTGAATTCAGTAATATTAAAGTGTCCATGATTTAAAGTGTATTAATAAAAAGTGCTTCAAAAAACAAAGGGGTTCATTTACTAAAATTGGAGAGTGCAAAATCTGATGCAGCTCTGCACAGAAACCAATCAGCTTCCAGTTTTTTCCTCAAAGCTTAATTGAACAAGCTACATTTAGAAGATGATTGGCTACCATGCACAGCTGCACCAGATTTTGCACTCTCCAGTTTTAGTAAATCAACCCCAAAGTTTCTATGACTTCAATATTTCCAGCAATCTTCCACTGCAAAAGTGCACCTCCTCCTGTCACCTCCAGACTAGCAACTCACCAAAAAGATTTATAATCATGAGCCTTATACAATCCTTTCTTCAGGAATGGAAAGTCAGAGAGATGAAATGCGTAGGGATAGGCCATTCGGATGTGACGTCATCACATATCCTAAGCCAAGTTAGCAACCTGTGTATTGGGGCTGGAGCTGGCTTGGTTTTTTAAAGTGATAGATAAGCCGATTATTTCCTAGAGTCCGGTTTGACACTTTTAATATGTAAGTGCAATTCTTTACTGCTTTTTAAATAAAATAAGGATTTTACACAATAGAAGCTACTCTTTTCCTTTCTTGGGTGCTCCATTATGATCTTAGAATGAGATGATCATACACTGGAGATAAAAAAGTGTTATATCGGCTCAAGGCTGAAGGAGAGTGGATCGAGGGATTGTATTAACCACTTAAGCCCCGGACCATTTGGTAGCTAGAGGACCAGAGGTGAATTCAGAATTTTGCACTGCGCTGCTTTAACTGTAAATTGTGCGGACATGCAATGTTGTACCCAAACGAAATTTGCGTCCTTTTCTTCCCACAAATAGAGCTTTCTTTTAATGGTATTTGATTGCCTCTGCGATTTTTATTTTTTGCGATATAAACGGAAAAAGACCGAAAATTTTGAAAAAAAATGATATTTTCTACTTTTTGTTATAAGAAAAATCGAATAAACTCAATTGTAGTCATACATTTAGGCCAAAATGTATTCAGCCACATGTTTTTAGTAAAAAAAATGTCAATAAGCGTATATTTATTGGTTTGCGCAAAAGTTATAGAGTTTACAAACTAGGGTACATTTTCTGAAATTTACACAGCTTTAAATTTATGACTGCCTATCTCATTTCTTGAGGTGCTAAAATGACAGGGCAGTACAAAACCCCCCCAAATGACCCCATTTTGGAAAGTAGACACCCCAAGGAAATTGCTGAGAGGCATGTTGAGCCCATTGAATTTTTTATTTTTTTGTCCCAAGTGATTGAATAATGACAAAAAAAAAAAAAAAAAAAAAAAATTACAAAAAGTTGTCACTAAATGATATATTGCTCACACATGCCATGGTTATATGTGGAATTTCACCCCAAAATACATTTTGCTGCTTCTCCTGAGTACGGGGATACCACATGTGTGGGACTTTTTGGGAGCCTAGCCGCGTACGGGACCCCGGAAACCAAGCACCGCCTTCAGGATTTCTAAGGGCGCAAATTTTTGATTTCACTCCTCACTACCTATCACAGTTTCGAAGGCCATAAAATGCCAAAATAGCACAAAACCCCCCCAAATGACCCCATTTTAGAAAGTAGACACCCCAAGGAAATTGCTGAGAGGCCTGTTGAGCCCATTGAATATAATTTTTTTGTCCCAAGTGATTGAATAATGACAAAAAAAAAAAAAAAAAATGTACAAAAAGTTGTCACTAAATGATATATTGCTCACACATGCCATGGTTATATGTGAAATTACACCCCAAAATACATTTTTCTGCTTCTCCTGAGTACGGGGATACCACATGTGTGGGACTTTTTAGGAGCCTAGCCGCGTACGGGACCCCGAAAACCAAGCACCGCCTTCAGGATTTCTAGGCACAAATTTTTGATTTCACTCCTCACTACCTATCACAGTTTCGAAGGCCATAAAATGCCAAAATCGCACAAAACCCCCCCAAATGACCCCATTTTGGAATATAGACACCCCAAGCTATTTGCTGAGAGGAATGGCGAGTATTTTACAGCTCTCATTTGTTTTTGAAAATGAAGAAAGAAAATATATATATATATATTTTTTTTTTTCAATTTTCAAAACTTTGTGACAAAAAGCGAGATCTGCAAAATACTCACAATACCTCTCAGCAAATAGCTTGGGGTGTCTACTTTCCAAAATGGGGTCATTTGGGGGGGTTTTGTGCTATCTGGGCATTCCATGGCCTCCGAAACTGTGATAGGCAGTGAGAAGTGAAATCAAAAATTTACACCCTTAGAAAGCCTGAAGGCGGTGCTTGGTTTTTGGGGTCCCGTACATGGCTAGGCTCCCAAAAAGTCTCACACATGTGGTATCCCCGTACTCAGGAGAAGCAACAGAATGTATTTTGGGGTGTAATTCCACATATGCCCATGGCATGTTTGAGCAATATATCATTTAGTGACAACTTTGTGCAAAAAAAAAAAAAAATTGTCGTTTTTCCGCAACTTGTGGCAACATATAAAATATTCCATGGACTCGACATGCCTCTCAGTATATAGCTTGGGGTGTCTACTTTCCAAAATGGGGTCATTTGGGGGGTTTTGAACTGTTCTGGCATTTTATACACAACATTAGGAAGCTTACATCCACTCTTCTAACCACTTGAAGACAAAGCCCTTTTTGACACTTTTTGTTTACATGAAAACATTTTTTTTTTTGCAAGAAAATTATGTTGAACCCCCAAACATTATATATATATATTTTTAAAGCAAAGGCCCTACAGATTAAAATGGTGGGTGTTGCATTTTTTTTTTCTACACAGTATTTGCGCAGCGATTTTTCAAACGCATTTTTTGGGTTAAAAAATACACTTTTTTTTTATTTTAATGCACTAAAACACACTATATTGCCCAAATGTTTGATGAAATAAAAAAGATGATCTTAGGCCGAGTACATAGATACCAAACACGACATGCTTTAAAATTTCGCACAAACGCGCATTGGCGACAAACTACATACATTTTTAAAAGCCTTTAAAAGCCTTTACAGGTTACCCCAGTAGATTTACAGAGGAGGTCTACTGCTAAAATGATTGCCCTCGATCTGACCTTTGCGGTGATACCTCACATGCATGGTGCAATTGCTGTTTACATATGACGCCAGACCGACGCTTGCGTTCGCCATTGGGCAAGAGCAGGGCAGGACAGGGGTGCTTTTTTTTATTATTAATTTTGCTTTTTTATTTTATTTTTAAATTGTTCCTTCCAAGTATTTTTTTTTTTATCATTTTTATTGTTATCTCAGGGAATGTAAATATCCCCTATGATAGCAATAGGTAGTGACAGGTACTCTTTTTTTGAAAAAACTGGGGTCTTCTAGACCCTAGATTTTTCCTCTGCCCTCAAAGCATCTGACCACACCAAGATCGGTGTGATAAAATGCTTTCCCAATTTCCCAATGGCGCTTTTTATATCCGGGGGGGGGCATTCCCTCCCACTGCTTGTAAAAGCAGTCCAGAGGCTAATTAGCCGCTAGGATTGCTTTTACATGAAAGCCGGCCGCAGGCTGAAAAGAATGATACCAAGATGATACCTAAACCCGCAGGCATCATTCTGGTATAAACATTCAAAGTCCAGCAACATACCAGTACGTTGCTGGTCCTTGTTGGACATGTATTGTAATCTTTTTATTTCATGCAGCCAGTTGGCTGAACGAAAAAAGAGATTGATCGGTGGGTATGCCCACCATTAGAATACCGCCCTTCATCCACCCACTTCCAATGATGGGCATACACGCACCATTTATATATGCCGAAGCATGGGGGCATCCTCCCGCAAAAAAGTTATGCCGCACACACATGGTCGGACTTTTCCACGGGCAAGCCTCCGTCGGAATTTCGACCGTATGTACGCGGCATTAGGAGCAAAATCGCTCCTCCGCCCCTGCTGCCCCAATGCTTCGGCATATTTGCTTTTTTTTTTTAACTGTGGTGGTGAAATCACCTCCTACAGCACTGGAGTCGCAGGGATCAGGCCTGTCTCTGCGAACGCTGCAGTTATGTGTGTTGTGTTTTGTAAGTGACAGTGATCGATCGATACTGCACTTGGGTGGCCTGGGCTGGACGGAGGGGCAAAACGCAGGTGCCAGCAGGTATCTGGGCTGATCCCGCTAACACTGCGTTTTTGGGAACCCTAAACTGCTGGGGACGCTAGTATAGATCTGATCAGATCAGATATTGATCTGTTCAGATACTATACCACTAAGGGGGGTGTATGCTTCACGCGTGGGTGTTAGCGTTACTGGCACTAACCTGACGCTGCCTGGGGTGTGACTCAGACCCTCTCTGATGCTAAAACCTAATTGATATCACCCACCGGGCGATCAGGGGGTTAAACCTTTATTGGGTTATATACACGGCGGGTGCCCTGACACTATAAAAAGCAAACTAACTAACCAGCGTCACCCGTAACACTTATATGGTGATCACTGGTGAAAGGGTTAACTATGGGCAATCAGGGAGTTAAAACCTTTATTAGATAATATATGGGGGTACCTGACGCTATAAAAACCTGCGGCAAACCTAAAAAAAATTACCAGCTACCGATCTGCATCACTGACACTAAGACAGCGTTTAGAAAAACGATTGCTTAGCGACAGTGGTGATGGGGGTGAAAGGGTTACCTGGGGGGGCGATCAAGGGGGTTAAACCTTTATTAGATAATATATTGGGGTACCTGACGCTATAAAAACATGCGGCGAACCTAAAAAAAAATACTGGCTACGATCTGCATCACCGACACTAAGACAGCGTTTAGAAAAACAATTGCTTAGCGACAGTGGTGTTAGGGGGTGAAAGGGTTACCTGGGGGCGATCAAGGGGGTTAAACCTTTATTAGATAATATATTGGGGTACCTGACGCTATAAAAACCTGCGGCGAACCTAAAAAAAATTACCGGCTACCGATCTGCATCACAGACACTAAGACAGCGTTTAGAAAAATGATCGCTTAGTGACAGTGGTGATAGGGGGTGAAAGGGTTACCTGGGGGGCGATCAAGGGGGTTAAACCTTTATTAGATAATATATTGGGGTACCTGACGCTATAAAAACATGCGGCGAACCTAAAAAAAATTACTGGCTACGATCTGCATCACCGACACTAAGACAGCGTTTAGAAAAACAATTGCTTAGCGACAGTGGTGATAGGGGGTGAAAGGGTTACCTGGGGGGCGATCAAGGGGGTTAAACCTTTATTAGATAATATATTGGGGTACCTGACGCTATAAAAACCTGCGGCGAACCTAAAAAAAATTACCGGCTACCGATCTGCATCACAGACACTAAGACAGCGTTTAGAAAAACGATCGCTTAGTGATAGTGGTGATAGGGGGTGAAAGGGTTACCTGGGGGGCGATCAAGGGGGTTAAACCTTTATTAGATAATATATTGGGGTACCTGACGCTATAAAAACCTGCGGCGAACCTAAAAAAAATTACTGGCTGCCGATCGGCATCACTGACGCTAAGACAGTGATCAGAAAAATGATCGCTAAGTGACAGTGGTGATAGGGGGTGAAAGGGTTATCTGGGGGGTGATCAGGGGGTTAAACCTTTATTAGGGGTTGTTAGGGGGCTACACTGGACCTAAGACTAAACTTTGGTGACACTTTTACAGTCACAAATGTCACTGATTGCAGTGATCACTAAATAAATGGTCACTGCAATCAGTGACACTGTGACTGGGGGCTGGGGGGGTGATCTGGGGGGTGATCTGGGGTGTCTGGGGGGGCCTGGGGGGGCGATTTATGTCCCTATGTGTCCTGGTGTCAGTGTAGTGTTGTGTGCACTGACCTGATATCTTCTCTTGTACGGCGCTCGGTATATGTGAGCGCCGCACCAGAGATGACATCACTTCCTCCTGCTCCCTCTGTCTGACACAGACAGAGGGGGCATTTCCATTCGCCGGGAGCGATCGCGAGGGGGTGGCCAGAAACGAATGGCTGCCCCCTCATCCCGGAACGCTCCCGGACACTTAGCCACCGCTCACTGTATAGAAGGGGGGTCCGATTGGACCCCCCAACTGTACAAAGGCAATCACATACACTCTACGTGATTGTGCCTGTCGGTGCCATTCTGCCGACGTATATATACAGTGAGCGGTCGTTAAGTGGTTAAGCAAATCATTATAAATCTTTTTGGTGAGTTGCTAGTGTGAACAGCAACTCATAGGAGGTGCACTTTTGCAGTGATAGATTGCTGAAAATATTGAAGAAACTGACACTTTTTATTAATGCACTTTAAGGCACGGGTGCTTTAATATTGCTTATTTTAGTTATTGATGTACTTTGATTTATTGTAATAGAATTTGTAAATGAAATTTGTTTTGTTGAGACAATACAAAAAGGAATAAATAAAACATATGAAAAAGCAAAAAAAGTTTTCAAAAATGACAACATGATAAAAAAAAAACCACACATATATATATATATATATATATATCCCGACCACAACACCATCTGCCTGGAGTTTACATGTTCTCCCTGTGCCTGCGTGGGTTTCCTCCCACACTCTAAAGACATGCTGGTAAGTCAATCGGATCCTGTCTAAATTGGCCCTAGTATATATGAATGTGTGTTAGGGACCTTATATTGTAAGCTCCTTAAGGGCAGGGACTGATTTGAATGTATAATGTATAAGTCAAGCGCTGCGTAAATTGATGGCGCTATATACAGTAAGTACCTGAAATAAATATATATATATATATATATATATATATATATATATATTTATCTATACGAGGCTAAGCATAAATGAGTACACCCCAGCAGACTTGTCAGAAAACCTTTCCTTTCAGAATCAACATTTTCTTTGGGACACTATACTACAAAATACTCCCACAAATGTGGGCCATTAATTGCAACCAAGATTTGTTAATTTGCACACACAAAAATGTTTTTTCTCTAAAATCTAGACCATGTTGCAAGAATGAATACAGCCCAATGAAAGTCTTAAGAGCAAAGCTAAATTTTAGACAACAAAATACTAATTAAGAAGAATTCAACTACAGGTGACACAAATTATTAATGAAACAGGTGTCCAGCAGACAGTTGATTATAAAAGGGCATTACTGCAACCATCTCACAGAGACGTCCAGGCCGTCCACAGAAGTTAACACCGCCACAGGAGTGCTTTCTGATGAGAAGGGTGAAAGAAAATCGGCAAGCAAATTCACTGCAGTTAACTAAAGTAGAAAGCCAAACTGGGGTGAGTGTTTCCCGTGACACAATATGGCGTACACTGCAGAGGAATGGCATGCATAGATGTCGTCAATGAAGGAAGCTTCTCCTAAAACCTGTGCACAAAAAAGCCCGCCTAGAATTTGCCGGTGCCCATGCTGAAAAAGAAGAAGACCACTGGGATTCTGTACTCTGCAGTGATGAGACCAAGATAAAAAATTTTGGAACTGATGGCTTCAAAACTGTTTTCGGTTGCAAAGGTGAGGAGTAAAAAGAAAAATGCATGGTGCCTACAGTGAAACATGGTGGTGGCAGTATCCTTCTGTGGAGCTGCGTGAGTGCTGCTGGTGTCAGAAATCTGCATTTCATTGATGGTATCATACATTTCACAGATGTACTGCTCTATATTGAAAGAGAAGATGCTACCATCACTCCGTGCCCTTGGTCTTGTGCACTTTTCCAACATGACAATGATCCAAAATGCACATCTAGGGCCACTATTGCATTTCTGAAGAAGTACAGGGTGAAAGTGATTTAGTGGCCAAGTATGTCTCCTGATCTGAACCCAATCAAACACCTATGGGGAATTCTGAAAAAACAAGTTGAGCATCACTCTCCATCCAGCATCCAGGCTCTAAAAGTGGTCGTTCTTGAAGAATGGAAAAAGATAGATGTTGCAATATGTCCCCAACTTGTTCATTCCACGCCTAGAAGACTTGGTGCTGTCCTTACAAATCATGGAGGTCCTACAAAATACTAGATGTAGTCGTTTTTGTTGTGGGGTGTATTCATTTTTTGCATCAACTAATTTGAGTAAAACTGAAGATGTTGTAATCTAAGTTATATTATTAACCTTACTTTCATGTAATTACATGAACTTCATGTTTTATAACTACAGGAAGCAAGAGGAGTAAAGGGTCTGACAAATTTATAGATGCTCTTCTCAGGAATGAGACCACTGAGATATGTTTGACTGAATGTATTACACCCCTACCCCTGGATTAGAGATCTATCATTTCTAGACGTGTCCTTTAGGTTATCACACAGTTCAGTAGACCCCCTATGTTGGCTGACAACAGACAGGACAGATGCTTGTGTACTGCAAGCTTTAAGTAAGATGGTCAGAGCAAGCAGCAGACAGTAGCTAGCTAAGCAGGCTGATTGCCAGGTCACAAACAGGCAGGAGAAGATTTATTAAAGCTGGACACACTATACACACACATATGGACCATTTGTTCATTTTTCATTCATCGGTTGACGGATGAAAAACGGACATCAAAGCATTCCAATGGAAAAACGGATGACCGCGTATGCCGTATGATCATCTATTTTCATCTGTTTTGATCCGCTTTCATCAACATACGTTTTTTGAACGGATAAAAGCCCTATTTTTCATCCGTCAAAAAAAACTGACAAATAGTCAGCTTTTCATCCGTTTGTGCATTGGTCGTTAGGGGCAACCAGTCACTGTGGGGGGGGGGTGTTATGGCAGAGAAAGGCAGGAGAGCAGTATACACAGTGAGGGGGCAATCTGCACAGACAGGCTCCCTCACTTTCCGATGCTGACTGTCATTGTCAGCTTTTAAATCAAATTGTCGGCTCTTTTTTTCTATAAACAGTGCAGAACCAGAGCTGTCAAAAAAAAAAGAAAAAAAAAAGAAATTTCTCAGCGCTGAGAGATAATGAAGAAATACAATGTATCTCTCGGTTCTTAGATCAAAGGAATGAACTTCGGTCTGTAAATGAGGGCAATTTAACCACTTAAAGACTAAACCTTTTTCTGACACTTGTTGGTTACAAGTTAAAATCAGTATTTTTTGGGAGAAAATTACTTAGAACCCCCAAACATTATATATATATATATTTTTAGCAGAGACCTTAGAGAATAAAATGGCAGTTGTTGCAATATTTTAACTCACACTGTATTTTTGCAGCTGTCTTTCAAACACAATTTTTTGGGAAAAAATACACTTCCATAAATTAAAAAAAACTAAACAGTAAAGTTAGCCCAATTTTTTGGTATAATGTGAAAGATAATGTTACACTGCGAGAATCGTGATCTCTAAGCAAAAAAATTGTGATTCTCATTTCATCCAGAATTGTGCAGCTCTAATGTAAACCGAATATTTGACTCAAGTTGTTAAGTGGATGTGAAGAACTAATGTAAAAAACTGATATAAAGAACTAATGAAGAACTGATGTGAAGAACTGATGTAAAGAACTCGTGTAAAGAACTGTTGTAAAGAACTGATGAAGAACTGATGAAGAACTGATGAAAAGAACTGATGTAAAGAACTGATAAAGAACTGATGGAAAACTGATAAAGAACTGATGTAAACGGATCTGTTTTTTCTTTGAAAAGATGTGACTGAACTTATGAAAAAAAATTGAAGGCATGTGTGAAAGGGGCCTTATAACATGAGGTCAAACCTAAACACTTTCAATTTGTATGCAATCAGGCAGGCCCTTGCACTACATAGTTGAAGATAAATCTAAAACAAATTGAACATTGAACAACAAAAGTCATATGGTGTGTATCCAGCTTAAAACGAGCGTGCACAGTCTGGTGAAGCTCTGCGTAGAAGCCAATCAGCTTCCAGGTAACAGGCCAATGATCAAGTCTAGCAAAAAAAACTATCATATTGTGGCAGTGGTTTTAATTTTAATTTACATTTTATTTTACCACTCACATCTTTCTTCCATTTTTGGTAGTTAGAACCAGTTGATTTAATCAGCTGTGCAGCATGAAGGCTGTTGCCTTCTTGTTAGTTCAAAAGTTTTTATCATTTATAGCAAGCTGTGGGCTTCTTGGGATTTTTAATGTCCATTAGCTGCTGAACGTAAGCGTTGCTAAGTAATGAGGAGCACATCTATTATGGTAGCAGCCGTAGTGAAAGGGGACAGGCTTGTAATGTAAATTAGCCTACCCTCTCGCTCTTTTATACTAGAAAGGGACGTCTAGTGTTGCCATACGTCATTTCCGTCAGACCTGCCTCCACAATGAGGCTTGGACCGCATGTGACGTTGTGACATCTACATTGGAACGCACACCGATCCCTCCCCCCTGAAAGCCGTTGCATCCACCCCGAGGCTTGATGTGCACGCTGCGTCACCACGCAGAGACGTGGAACGCACGCGGCTTTGCCACCTCCATCGAACCCGGAAGTGACCCGCGGGAAGACCGAGGAGGTACGGTGGGCTGGACTCTCATTTATGGGGTCATATTGTTTATATATTCGGAATGGCTAAAGTGGAGCATTACCCCAGACGATATCTAATGAGACGAAACCGGTTGGGACGATTCCACTGCTGCCATATTTTATCCAAAGCGCTTGAACTTGTTCTGCTAAATGTGAGTTTACAAGTTTTTTAATAAATTTATACATCCATTTTATACGGAACTACGCGATGTGGCCTCTTCTCTTATTCCCTAACAACTATTACATTGGTGTGAGCTTTAATACCATAATACCACCCATCGTTGTATTAACTACTCCTGTGGATTGGGCCGATTGTGTTTCTACTGAGTGTGTTTCCACAAATATCCGGATCCCACACAGTTCAACTGCTGAGGAATTCCCACTCTCTGCCTCATTGGTTTAAGAACACAAGCCTTATTTGAGTCCAGCAGTTCCCGGGTTATCACAAACATCATCAATTCCTGATCACTGCACAAGAAGTCTGCACAAGCATTCTAATTTGTTGGTGTCCTGCTTTATTTTTTCCATGTTGTCACATGGTGGACTATTTCACATTTAGTTTTCATTTAACCTGTGTGGACTTTAAAGTTATTGCATGTGTTGTGTGTAGATTTATGTTTGCACTGTAATTTTTACAATGTTTACTTTCCATAGTGAACCTTTCATTTTTGTGTTCACCATTTTCAACATCATTTATAGCTTGTTATAGCTATTGAAGCGCTGCACTTTTATTTACCAATGACCAAGTTTAGCAAAAAAAAAAAAACTGAATACAAAAACAATTCGAACAATACACAAAAATAATCCAAGGCATGAACAGAAAAACAAAAAGTCAAAGACTGTCTAATCTCTATCCACATGGGCGTCCGCTCCATAGGGCAAGGGGGGTCGTTTGCCCCCCCCTGGAATCGAGAAGGTGTTGGCCAAATTGGCAGTGTTCTACACCCTCTGCCACCCTTACACCCACTTCCAGGCCCGCACAGAGCTGCACCGCAGCACATGTACTACCTCCTCCTCCCCCCGAGCCCACCACACCTCCCCGTCGCCGCTTTAAGGCGGCCGCGTCTTGTGGTTTGGTAGCACTGGCTGGGCGGGGCCTCGCACTGCAACCCGATTGGCTCCGGCTCTTCTCGTTCTCCCGGGCACGGGCCGGCTCCGCCCCTGGCCCTTGGACTGTGCAGCGCGCCCGGGGAGAGAAGAATAAAAAGAGTCGGGGGGAGATGGCTGAGCGGAGGGTGTCTCGAGTCAGAGGTGGTAGGACCTTGGGGGCCTGGCCTCCTGCGGGGCGGCCTGCTGCACACACCCGCTGGACCTGCTGAAGGTGAGAAGGAAGGAGAGCCGGGCTGTGTGTGCGGTATAGAGGGAGGAGGAGATGTCCTACAACATGTGTGTGTGTGTGTGTGACTGCAGAGACATGACGTCATAGGTCACGTCATACATATGGTCAGTGTGGTCAGTGTGCAGTGTAGTGGTCAGTAGTCAGTGTGTAGTGTAGTGGTCAGAGTGTAGTGTGCGTAGTGTCCAGAGGTGCAGGGTGCTGCTGTGTAATGTAAAGGGGTGCAGGGTGCTGTGTAATGTAAAGGGGTCCAGTGTTGCAGGTTGCTGTGTAATGTAAAGGGGTCCAGTGATGCAGGGTGCTGTGCAATGTAAAGGGGTCCAGTGATGCAGGATGCTGTGTAATGTAAAGGGGTGCAGGGTGCTGTGTAATGTAAAGGGGTGCAGGGTGCTGTGTAATGTAAAGGGGTCCAGTGATACAGGGTGCTGTGTAATGTAAAGGGGTCCAGTGATGCAGGATGCTGTGAAATGTAAAGGGGTGCAGTTGTGGAGAGGGGGTACACAGTAGTGACAAAGAGATATTTAAAGATGCAGGGGGCACAATGGGGTGTTTTTACATTTTAACGTGGGGGGGGGGGGCGCTTTTAACCCCCGCTAGCGGTCGAAGAAAGGGTAAAATGCAACTGTGTATCGCCGCTGCCGAAGCGCCCCCCCCCCCAAAAAAAATTGCAGCGGACGCCCATGTCTATCCAGGGAGTAAGAAAACAGACATGGGCTAAATTTCCACCATTCAATTTAACCATTTCTAATTAGGGTACAAGTGTGCACTGCAGAGACTGGAGATGCAGTGCTCTGTAATGACCAGCAGATGGTGAAAGATCAAGGTTGACCATTACATACGTCATTGTTGCAGAATACATATAAGTAGGTTGTTATACTAATCATTTAGCTGATCTCTTTTAATAGTACGTTTTAGTATTAGAATCACCTGTATTTTGTATAATTTTATATTAATAAAAATCCCGTTATGATCTCTTTAATCAGTTTCACTAAGTAAAGACATATTTCTTCTCTTTTTATTTCTTTTTTTACATTGGTTGCATGTGGAAAGTAGATAAAATCCCAGCAGATCTCATTATTCTCCAAACCCCCTGCTCTAGTAAGGTCTGAAAGGTCCTTTATCTAATGATTTAGAGAGGTTCCTATTAGAGGAACTGACTGAAACGACAGAGAGCTATAGGGAAAGAAACAAGCTATTGACAGCTATGAGAAAAGACATTTTAATATGAGGGAAGATTATGAGGAAGATGAAACATTCATGGGCTCGCTGTTGTTAAACCATTTACATTATGCAAAATTCTATCAGCTGAAATGCATGGAATAATTACACCAGTATTCATGTCAAAATGATATAATGTCTATCTGTGTTTAAGGCCTCATGCCCACTGGACGTTTTTGGACATTTTTACAGCAGCTGTTTTTGGCTTCAGACGTTTTTTCTACAGTCAATAAACTCCCCATCATGAAAAAAATGAGGGGTGTAGTGGTGGCGCTGCTCTTACGTGAAACCAATCTGCTGGGAGCCAGATATTGGTAATAGGTCTACAAATGAGAAACACAAAGGGGGTTCTCTCTGATATAATCAGAACCTAAGTGGGACCACACATAGAATGTAAAAATCAAATAAATAAATGAAATAAGTAAATAAAGTGGGGTGTCTCTGCCAGGTGTTTACTTGGCTTTAGCAATAGCCTTCAGAAGGTGATAGTGATAATGGACGTAAAGTGAGTGAAGGATTTAGTAGGAATACATTAATTAGTTGAAATAAATAAGTAATATGAATTTTCCAATTCCGGCTCGGCCGGGTGTTTACTAGCAGAGGATTAGCTATTGGAAGTGCTGTGAAGTAAATTGATGCTACCAATGTGGTGCTGTAAGAGATGCAGTGTAAACAAAGTAAAAAACAATGAATTACAATGGATTGGGATGTTGTCTCGGCCGGGTGTTTACTAAACCCAACTGGAATTATACTCGAGGGGGCATCAAGAAAAAGAAGACGCGTATAATAGGAGAAGGTATTTTTAATCTAAGTGACATTATTTTTAATGAGGATGAACTCAACATTTTAGATCTAGGCTTTAAGTATGCACCCGATAAAAATCTGGACAAATTTGAAACATACATAGACCTACAAAAATTTGCAAGAAAGATGAATATTAAAAAATTCTTTGCCTTAAAGGAACCCAAAACAAAAGAAAAAAACACAGATACCTACTACAAACATTCTAGACTAAAGAATAATTCGATCTTCAACCCCAAAATGCAACAAAATGAAAGCATTCTGGTTTTTAAAAAGATGGTTGAAGAAGATATTAGAAAGCTGAAGATTAGTAAAACAAAAAGTGATAAGGTCTGGAAAACCATCAAAGAAATAGAAAAGAAAAAGGACATCGTGATTCGACCGGCAGACAAAGGAGGAGGCCTAGTCATCATTAAGAAAAAAGACTATGAGACAGAAATGGATAACCTACTAAGCGTGCAGGACACATACAAGAAAATAAGGGGCAACCCAAAAATAGAATATGAAAAGAAGTTGAAAACCCTTGTCCAAAAAGGGGAAGACAAGGGGATCCTAACCAAAAAAGAAGCCACTTTTCTGACACCAGAAACAGCAAAAACACCAGTGATCTATTACGTTCCTAAAATGCATAAAAATCAAACTACACCACCCGGCAGACCCATCATAAGTGGAATTGATTCCCTATTCTCAAGATTGGGTTCCTACATAGACGGATTTTTACAACCCCTGGTGGCAGAAGGCAAATCATACCTAAAAGACAGCAGACAACTTATTTCGGAAATAAAGGACCTTAGAGTTAAAGAGAGTGACATATTGGTGACGATTGATGTCAACTCACTCTACACAAACATCATACAAAAAGATGGGATCAGTAGTGTGGAATGGGCTCTGTATAAACAAACAGACATGAAAGAAGAACAAATCAAATTTTTATTGGAAGGACTGGGACTGGCCATGAGCCACAATTACTTCTGGTATAAGGGCGAGTACTATACCCAAACCAAAGGGGTAGCGATGGGAGCTAAATATGCTCCAAGTGTAGCCAACCTCTTCCTGAACAGATGGGAGGAAGAACAGGTCTTTAGTGTACACAGAGAACATCTAACCCTCTACAGAAGATATATAGATGACATTGTCATCATATGGGGGGGTACAGAGGAGCAACTACAGGATTTTTTTGATGAGATCAATCAGAATATCTATGGGATCACATTCACAGGTACCTGGAGCAAGCAAAGTATAGACTACTTGGATCTGCAAATATACAAACACGACGGAAATCTGAACACCAGAACTTATTTTAAAAAGACAGACAGGAATGGATACATTCCAACAAAAAGCTGCCACCACCCTAAATGGATTGGAAATATACCTAAAGGCCAACTAATGCGCATTTTCCGGAATTGCAGCAACCTACATGAATATGAACAACAAGCAAACACAATTATTAGCAGATTCATAGATAAAGGCTATAAAGAAAAGGATTTACTCACCCTAAAGCAACAAGTCAAAAATATGGACAGAAACACTATGATAGCAGGTACCATTGCCAATAAAAATAAGAAGAAGAACTTGGATATGGCTTTCCTTACTGGTTTTAATAGACAACACAAATACGTAGAAAAGATTATCAGAAAACACTGGCCCATCCTACAATCTGATAAGGTCCTCAGAAACATACTACCGCAGAAACCATCATTCATTTATAGAAAAGCACCTAACCTAAGAAATAGACTGGTACATAATGCACTGGACCCACCTAAACAAATCAAAATCTTTAAAAACCTAAAAGGCTTTTTTAAATGCGGCCAATGCCTTCCTTGCAGAACCAGCAAAAAGACTGATAAGAAAACATCTAAATTTATCTCAACCTCCAACGGATCTGAGCACAACATCAGAGAATTAATCACTTGCCACAGCACACATGTGACATATGTGCTAGAATGTCCCTGCCACAAACAATATGTGGGCAGAACCACTAGAGAACTACATGTCAGAGTAAGAGAACATATCAGTAACATCAAGAATGGCTTCCCCAAACACAGTGTGTCTAGACATTTCAGGGATTATCACAAGAAAGACCCCTCCTGCATGGTCTTCTATGGCATAGACAAAATTAAGGGACATTGGAGGGGTGAAAATAAGAAAATTAAAATTTCACAAAATGAAACAAAGTGGATATACCAGCTCGATACTCTCCAACCAGCAGGAATGAACATTGATCTAGATCTGAACTGTTTCCTACCAACTATTAATTTTAATTAACACTCTCCCCAAAACCTTAAAGCCCTTCCCCAATGCCTCAAACAATACTCAGTAATATCTCGTATGATTCCACCTATGATTAGCCCTTTTAAAGCACGTTTTATATGCGTTTTATATGCGGTTTTTATGTGTTTTTTTATATATGTTTCTATATGCGTTTTTATATGCATTTTTATAAGCGTCACACATGCGTTTTCCCATGCATGTACAAAACAGGCATTTTTACATTAATTCATCCATTTTATGTCTCCTTAATCCCCATTCACATACCATATATCCTCTACCGACGCAGCAGGTTTATGTACACATACATGTCCTTTATATATTTATCCATATTTTATATATATTTATCCATATTTTAGATATACGCGTCTTGTATGCGTTCTTACATGCGGTTTATATGCGTCCAACATGCGTTCTTAATATGCATGTATAAAAATATGCATCTTCACATACCATATATCCTCTATCTAAGCAGCAAATTTACTTGTTTGTTTTTATGTACATACATATATATGTCATTTATGTCAATTGTATTTTATATATTCTTTGTATTTTGTATTTTGTTTTAATTTTGAGTAAGGTGCGTTTGGAAATTTACATTCATATATTTTTAACGTATAGCCCCACGGTTTCATGTTCCAGCTGTAGCTAATCTGCGGTCTCTAGTCTGCAAGTTGAACCAAATATGGCCGCGAGACCAATTTAATATAGTACTGCATAGACTTTGAGCTCCGGTCTGCAAAACCTATCAAACATGGCCGCCGGACTCCGGTCCCCAAAATCATACCCAAAATGGCCACTATGCTAATTCTCACATGCTCACATGTGACCGGAGGGGCTATAAATTGCATCAGGAAGTGAAGCACGACGTTACGCTCCTGATGACGTCAATCTGACGAAACGCGTAGGGCGGAGTCACGTCGCTTCATCACTTCCTGAACCTTGGATCGCTCTTCACTGGCCAAGCGCCATTTTAATGCTTTTTATTGTCTAATACTATGTGAGTACCCTTTTTCCCGCTATATCAATAAACCAATTTTTTTTACGGGTTCACACTATGGGTATCCTTTTTTCCTTTCCATAACCCTCACCTTCTCGGAGAACCACAAGGGACCAAAGGAGCCACCCTGGATTCCTGAGATTGCTACACAGTGGCATATACTGTGACTGCACCATACCCCCTGAGGGTATGAAGAATCTGGTGAGTGCAACATCATAAACAATCACGGATAATCACATTCACGGCACAGGCTACTAGAACAAGCACTGCAGCAAAGTCACCAATTTATTCTGTCACTATATTCTGGATTGTCACCATTGATCTTCACTTCATTTTATCAACTTCAATTTTTATGCTGAACATTTGATGTACATTGTCAGAGTGTATTACGGATCACGTAAACACTTTTTTCTAACTGTTTGAGACCGAGTATAATTCCAGTTGGGTTTAGTAAACACCCGGCCGAGACAACATCCCAATCCATTGTAATTCATTGTTTTTTACTTTGTTTACACTGCATCTCTTACAGCACCACATTGGTAGCATCAATTTACTTCACAGCACTTCCAATAGCTAATCCTCTGCTAGTAAACACCCGGCCGAGCCGGAATTGGAAAATTCATATTACTTATTTATTTCAACTAATTAATGTATTCCTACTAAACCCTCACTCACTTTACGTCCATTATCACTATCACCTTCTGAAGGCTATTGCTAAAGCCAAGTAAACACCTGGCAGAGACACCCCACTTTATTTACTTATTTCATTTATTTATTTGATTTTTACATTCTATGTGTGGTCCCACTTAGGTTCTGATTATATCAGAGAGAACCCCCTTTGTGTTTCTCATTTGTAGACCTATTACCAATATCTGGCTCCCAGCAGATTGGTTTCACGTAAGAGCAGCGCCACCACTACACCCCTCATTTTTTTCATATCCTTGCTCCACCGAATTAGGAGGGAGCAATAAGTAGAGGCAGCAGCTCTGACTACTACGTTGTGTTTGAAGTCCTTTTGCGCGGAGTCACCTACCTTCCTTCAAACTCCCCATCATGTTATCTTATGTGTCCATGCACACATAGGTAGGGTGACCAGACATCCCCGGTTTTCGGGGACAGTCCCCGGATTGGGGACACTGTCCCCTGACCAAGTCTGTCCCTGGTTTTGACCCCGGATTGGATTTGAACAGGGGCTCAGGCAATTTCTTAGACAGTCAGTGCAGAATAAAAAAAAAAAAACTTTATTACAACCCCCCCGCTCCTACTAGCCTAGGGGGGTGATGATCATGTGCTGGTCAGAGCGGAAGGAATATTTCTTCAGTTTCGGGTGCATGCCAATTCAGCTCCGCTCGCATGTTCTTCTGCCTTGGCTCAAGTCCTGCCTGCCTATCTCCTCGCCTTCCCTGATGGAGTGATCTTCCTCCACTACCCACCCAGTAGTAGCCGGGGCCTGGAGAGTAAGAATTGAAAGGCTGTGAGGCGGACGGCGGCGGCGGTGACGGGCAGAGAGTCACTGATTGCCACCATTACTAGTAAAAAAAAATATGTCCCCGGATTTCATTTTAAAAATCTGGTCACCTTACACCAGGGGTCTCAAACTGGCGGCCCTCCAGCTGTTGTAAAACTACAAGTCTCATGAGGCATTGCAAGGCACAAGCATGACTCCCTCAGGCAGAGACATGATGGGACTTGTAGTTCTGCAACAGCTGGAGGGCCACCAGTTTGAGACCCCTGCCTTACACATAGGCTGTTATCAAATGTTTTTGGCTAGTGCGTTTTTAAAAACCATAAAACTAGTGGGTTCTGAGAGGAGTTTTTCAGCTGTAAAAACGCTCTAACGTCAAAAAACGCCCGTGGCTCACCAACGTTTTTTAACATTTATAAACCTTTGGAAAAAAAAAACGCAAAAAAAACACTATTGCAAAAACGTTGAAAAACTCACTGCAAAGCTACTGGCGTTTTTTTAACGTTATTATTACATCCAATGTGTATGAGGCCTAAAGGTTGGCCACTAGAGTTTGCTAGCTGGTGGGCTTTGCTTTTAATATTTTCATTTATTTATGTCTTCCAAAATTGGTACACCCATAGATTAGGGTAGAAAAAACAAAGGCACCTTGGTAGACATTTTTTAGGGAGCTCCCTTTTATTAGCTCTCAAAACTAAGTGCAGGGAAATTCGTTTTGTTCACTTGCATCAAGTTGCCCCTAGCATAATAACCTCTGCTGCTTGTAAATTGATAGATATCTGGACAATTTTCCCTTTGTTGTATTTGATTTGCAGCCATGAGAACTCTCGAGCTACCCTCTGTTCTACTAATGTACATTAGGCAAACTTAAAGAGGTTGTAAACCTCCATTTTTAAGTGGTACCTATAGGTAAGCCTATAATAAGGGTTACCTATAGGTACAGTAAATATTTCCTAAACGTGCCGCATTTATGAGATCTTTACTTTGTACTGCGCCGATGATGTAATTGGCGCATGCATAATTGGCGGCTCCCGCGCGCATGCATTAGGTTGACGTCATGCGACTCTGGGCAGTCACAGAGCCTGGAGTCCATGGCCCCAGAAGGAAGAGGGGCCATCAGGGTTTACTTCCTTTTTAAGGAGGCCATATATGGATCGAAGGTCGGCCGGTTCAGCAGGGACTGGCTGGATTTCAATCGACACTATATTACCAAAAGTATTATTGGGACACCTGCCTTTACATGCACATGAACTTTAATGACATCCCAGTCTTAGTCCGTAGGGTTCAATATTGAGTTGGCCCAACCTTTGCAGCTAGAAGAGCTTCAACTCTTTTGGGACAGCTGCTCAAAAGGTTTAGGAGTGTGTCTACGGAAATGTTTGACCATTCTTCCAGAAGCACATTTGTGAGGTCAGGCACTGATGTTGTACGAGAAGGCCTGGCTCGCATTCTCCACTCTAATTTATCCCAAAGGTGTTCTATTGGGTTGAAGTCAGGCCTTGCTTTGTGCACTGGTCCAAATCATTTGGTGGAGGGGGGATTATGGTGTGGGGTTGTTTTTCAGGGGTTGGACTTGGCCCCTTCTTTTCAATGAAGGGAACTCTTAAAGTGTCAGCATACCAAGACATTTTGGACAATTTCATGCTCTCAACTTTGTGGGAACAGTTTGGGGATGGCCCCTTCCTGTTCCAATATGACTGTGTAGCAGTGCACAAATCAAGGTCCATAAAGACATGGATGAGCGAATTTGGGGCGGAGGAACTTAACTGACCTCCACCCGATAGAACACCTTTGAGATAAATTAGAGTGGAGACTGCGAGCCAGGCCTTCTCGTCCACATCAGTGCCTGACCTCACAAATGCACTTCTGGAAGAATGGGCAAACATTACTATAGACACACTCCTAAACCTTGTGGACAGCCTTCCCAAAAGAGTTGAAGCTGTTATAGCTGCAAAGGGTGGGCCTACTCAATATGGAACTCTATGGACTTAGACTGGGATGCCATTAAAGTTTATGTGTGTGTAAAGAGAGGTGTCCTAATACTTTTGGTAATATAATGTATGTATGGTGAGGCTGGTTGTACACAAGTTCATCTATCAATAAACTTGAACAACCAGCCTTTCTGTTTTTTCCTGATCAATCAGTGCCGCTGACTATAGCCAGCAACATTGTACACTCTATTGAGCTCCCTGCTGTCAGATTACAGAGCTCAGTGGGAAGGAGTCCCCCATCCACACACTCACACTCAGGGAATCGGCTCTTTTTTTTTTTTTAAACTGTCAGTTGAACAAAAAAAATAAAAAATTATGTTCACAGAGATTATTTATGTACATCACTTCATGTTTCTGTGCATCTGGGTCAGAAACCCCAGGAGGACAGAAGAGAAAGAAAGGGAACTGAGCCACATTATACATGCGAAAGAAAGGGAACTGAGCCACATTATACATGCAGGGGCTGCTACTGCTTCAGTATTTTCAACCAGACAAGAAACAGAGACTATTAGGCAAGTATACCTATGTTCTAATACTTTAACTGCAGCTGCCCATATCCTCTTCAGTGTGTATACAAATCCTTATGACAGACTTATCTCTGTCCTATTGTTGATAACTAGGTCTGGTCTATTATGTGTGTGTAGTGGTCACCATCCAGTATAATAGTATGTGAACTTGTTCATTGCAATAGAAAACACAGAAAAGAAAACAGGGTGCTGAACATTCCAAATGAATGGTGAGCGGAAACATCCCAAAAAGTCCTGCTGCTATGGAATCCTATTTGAGTATAGAAGAAACCAATAAAAAGCAAATCTGTCGTTAGATCACATATAGCATCATTGTGAGTTGTTTTTACAAGATGCCCTAGTCAGGTATTGGTTCATCATTCCAGTATACAGTATAGTATAGTATAATATATCATATAAATATTATGTTGTTTGTTATTGTGACATTACCTGTTTGATCAATGTAATGCAATGGATGTCTTCTGGGCTTCGGTAATCTAGCAGACACAATGTGCATTAGAGCTAATCAGACCGCTCCTACCCCCTGGGGTATACCCACACTATCTAGTGAAGCCTTTGGTGGGTGGGGCCTACTACGGTGACGTCATCACGCTATCTGCTTTCGATTGGTCATTTTGTGCCTGGAGCGGAGCCCGTAGGAACGCCATTCATGCTGTATGGATGTTCGTTGAGCTTTTAGCCTTCACCTTCCTGTATGTGCAATATTGACCTTGCTATTAAAGTTATGTTATTGTACTACACCATGAGAGTGCTTTTTCTGCTTTATTTTTGAGTGTAATCTGGAAGCACAAGGACACATTATGGTCGGAGGGAGACCTTAATTCCCCATGTGCGTTTTGACCTTCTTAAACCTAGTGGTCAACTTGGTCTGGTAAGCATTTTTAATACACTACTCTGGGGAGTACAGCACCTCTACTGCTATTATTCTGGTCCAGCATCACAGCTTGTACACCTGTTTTTGTCTTTCACCTCGGATCACAACGGAGGACAACATTCCTAGGTGGGACCTGACGCTGAATGAGGCATGCACGCCATCTAGCCGTCACCGTTTCTATACGATTGTTTGAAATGCTGTTTTTATCCAGACGTGTTGTAAGTATACTACAAAAAAGCTTCTTACCTTTTTTTTTAAACGTTCTTCGCTAGGGGAGTGTCTTTTGTATTTATTATTTGGTATACTGCATGTAAATGAGTGATTGCGAGTTGGATCCTGTGGAGGTTTATCTGGATTATTCAGTCCAATGTCCGGGAGGCTGATTTTGATCGCTCTGTCTGGTGTCCGTGACTGGTCGGATGACTAGCTCTTGTAACTCGCTCAGAAGGCCACTCTATAATCTAAGGGCCCTATTCATCTGGTAAGGAGACCCGCTGTGAGAATACTGCATATGGATTTTTTTTGAATATCCATCACATGTGTAACATTATTCTATGGTCTACCATTTATAGCACTGCATGTTTAGCTTTTTAATTTTTTTTGTTTATTTGTGATCAACAAAGATTCCAATCTTTTTTGGCAGCCATAGGTTTTAACATTCTACTAATGTTTGTTGAATATTTTGGTGGACTTGTTTTCACATTATATACTTTACCATTTGTTCATCCTCTTCTATGTTTTTCCGCGCTAATATTTATCACTGGGTTACCTATGAAAAAAACATTCCTTTCCGCACACTCAGTCCTGCATTGCCATCTTCTTCTCTTACATCATTTGGAGCTGGTTGTCTTTTCTGGGTTTTTGCAGCCCTCTCAAGAACAAGACAGAGACAACTGCCCCCCTCTCCGATGATGTGGTGCAGCGCATGCACTGTAGAGTCCCCTCAGGCCTCCTGGGATGCGTGTCATGGTATCCTAGAAGCATCATTCTTGCCTAAGCCTGAATTTCGAAAGTGTGGAGAAAATTCCCCCCTAACAAAAGTATTACAAAATAAATCTCCATTTGTGAGAAAGGAGAGGATAGGATTGAAATGGTGGACATTTTGGCAAAAACTAGAGGACTTTTCATCGAAGGTGGGTAGACCTATTCACCTTATGATTCAAAATTCTTTACATTTTGCATCCATCCCAGAGGTTTCTACCCTTAATTTGTGTCTTGTATATACTATTCATGTATCTATCCATTGGGTGATTGCTTTGCCCTGGAAGACTCCCTTTGTCCCCGTTTCACAAATTAAAATGACAGTAGACTCCATTAGATGTATGAAAAAGATTTTTCACACCCTGTATAACTCTATGGCCTCGTACACACGACCGATTTTCTCATCAAGAAACGACAAGAAAACTATTGGGAGAGCTTTCTTGCCAAGAAAACCGTTCTATGGTTTTTCGTTGAGAAAACTGCTGGGAATCTGCCGTACCTGCTCTCTATTTTCTCGTCAGGATTCTTGTTTTTCTCGACGAGATTCTTGTCGGCCTGTTTCCCGATGAGAAAACCGGCCGTGTGTATGCTTTTCTAAGTCTTAAAAAATCACGCATGCTCAGAATCAAGTATGAGACGGGAGCGCTCCTTCTGGTAAAACTAGCGTTCGTAATGGAGATAGCACATGCGTCATGCTGTAACGAACTGAAAGCACGAAGACTGAAAAGCGTGAATCGTCTCTCCCCAAACTTTTACTAACACGCGGTAACACGAGATCAGCAAAAGCAGCCCAAGGGGTGGCGCCATTGGAATCGAAATTCCCCTTTATACTGCCGTTGTACGCGTTGTACGTCACCGCGCTTTACACCGATGAGATTTGGAATTGACAGTGTGTATGCAAGGAAAACTTGACAAGAATCCCGTCAAGCTTGACAAGAATCTCGTTGAGAAAAACTACGGGTTTTTTTTCGACGAGATTCTCGGTCGTGTGTACTAGGCTTTAGACACATTATGATAACAAATGGGATCCTTGGTTTGAACATGGTAATGTCTTTCATTGACTTGTCTAGGTATGCTTTGCTGTCGCTCTACCGAACATTTTTTGGTGTATAAGCCATTCACTATATAGATTGGCTGTTTTACCCTTTGCTGGAGTATGTAACTTATGTTAGCAACATTGTTTCTTTGCATATTTTACCTTTCTTCATACATCGTGTGATGTTAATCCCTACGTATTTGTTACCTGTATTGAAGCTACATCAGGTTTATGTATAATTGGTGTAACTAAGAATCTTCTTTTTTTATACAGGAATATGTCTACCTTTTTACATTTGTACGACCAGAGGCGGCTCTAGGCTTTGTGAGGCCTTAGGCAAAACTTAGACATGAGGCCCCACTCACGCCCATAATGGGGAAAAATAATTCAAGCAAGAAAAATGGCTGCAGAAAATTCACAGATCTAGCACACAGGTGATCAGCACCACTTCCAGGGCACCCTCCTCACCCATCAGACCTATTCAGCCAATGCAAGAGGGGGGGAGAGAGTGGGAGGTGATAGAGAGGGGTGATAGAGATCCGATGGCGCCGACATTAGTATTCATCACAGGCAAATTAGGCGGCCGCGAGGCCCCTGTGAGTGTGAGGCCTTAGGCGATCGCCTAATTTGCCTAATTAGAGAGCCGCCTCTGCGTACGACTATGCTTTTTGTACTGCTTTGCTTTTACTCAATAAAAGTTTGTAAACACAAAATTCGAAGGAAATAAAAAAAAAAATGGTGGAACGTTTGTGGGGAGGTCAAAGGTGTACGTTTTAAAGTTGATTTGAGTATTCAGTTTTTCTGGGAGCACAACTTTGAGGTTTACAGTGTTTAGAATTGTAAATATACATGCAAACAAAGTTAAAGTGGAGGTCCACCCTAAAAATAAAAAAAAATTACATAAAAAGGCTCCTAAAAAATTAAAAAATATATAAATTAAAAAAAAAAAATTTTTACTTACCAGAAATGGCGGTTGCTAGGCAAATCTTCCTAATCTGCCATTTCCTATTCCACGGTAGTCTTCATTATTCTCCTCCCTCGCGTTGTCTTCTGGGGAATGGGTCGCGCTGTCTTCTGGAACCTGTGTATGTCCCAGAAGACAGCCGCCCATTCACAAAGCGCCGCGCGACTCGTGCATGCGCAGTAGGAAATGGGCAGTGAAGCCGCAAGGCTCCACTGCCTGTTTCCCTTAGTGAGGATGGCGGCGGCGGCGGCACACGATCCGAAGGACGGATCGGCCTCCGGGGGCCGACATCGTGGGTGCCCAGCACAGGAAAGTTTTATTATTAAAAGTCAGCAGCTACAGTGTTTGTAGCTGCTGACTTTTCCCAAAAATTTTTTTATGGCTGGAACTTTAATTTACATCAAGTGGTCTTATTTTTGTTTCTAAAAATGTATTAATTACTTGCAACAAAATTCATTTGTGTGAGAGTTAAAAACAACATTGTTCTTTTGGCCACATACCACAATATATAGACCTAACACTGTGGAAAGTGAAACTGCTACAGATCTGAGTGAGTGGCTGTGTTCTCTGGCCCTGACTTCCTAATCATTTAAGTCCCCTATGATCTGCAGATGGTCTATTAAAGGGTGCATTATGTCTACAACACAGCAGATACCTTCTAAATCCTTCCACCGATGATCTGAGATCGATCAAGATTAGGCAGCCTCAACCTTATCCAACGCTAACGAATGTGAGATGAAAGTCCAAAATCAATATCATGAAGCTCTATCTAATAAATCAGTCTATCCCTTTGTATCTGATGTGATCTTCCTTATCAGTGTAATAATTGCACAGTCTTCCTAATGATTACATGATTAACATTTGTTGCCCCAGGCATTACACGTTCACTATTGGCTACAGGTTGACATGCGCATACAATCAGTTAGACCTCAGCAGAATGGTTTATTTATTTCTTTTTGGACTTTTTGTTTAATATTAGCATTTTTTCAATGCAGGAAAGGCAGTGCAGTTTAGAACAAGTTACACAGTTAAAATAAAAAGTACACTTACCGGACACTTTATTAGGTACACCTTGCTAGTACCGAGTTTTACCCCCTTTTGCCCTCAGAACTGCCTTAATTCTTCGTGGAATAGATTTAACAAGGTTTTGGGAACATTCCTGAGAGATTTTGGTCCATATTGACATGATAGCATCACGCAGTTGCTGCAGATTTGTCGGCTGCACATCCATAATGCGAATCTCCTGTTCTACCACATCCCAAAGGTGCTCTACTGGATTGAGATCTGGTGACTGTGGAGGCCATTGGAGTGCAGTGATCTCATTGTCATGTTCAAGAAACCAGTGGTGAGATGATTTGAGCTTTGTGACATGGTGCATTATCCTGCTGGAAGGAGCCATCAGAAGATGGGTACACTGTAGTCATAAAGGGATGGACATGGTCAGTAACAATACTCAGGTACAGGGATGAGCCGAACACCCCCCTGTTCGGTTCGCACCAGAACCTGCGAACAGACAAAATGTTCGTGTAAACTTTAGAACCCTATTAAATACAATGGACTCGAACGTTCGAAATCTAAAGTGTTAATTATAAAGGCTTATATGCAAGTTATTGTCCTAAAAAGTGTTTGGGGACCCGGGTCCTGCCCCAGGGGACATGTATCAATGCAAAAAGAAGTTTTAAAAACGGCCGTTTTTTCGGGAGCAGTGATTTTAATAATGCTTAAAATGAAAAAATAAAAGTGAAATATTCCTTTAAATTTCGTACCTGGGGGGTGTGTATGATATGCATGTAAAGTGGCGCATGTTTCCCGTGCTTAGAACTGTCCCTGCAAAAAATGTCATTTTTGAAAGAAAAAAATGCATTTAAAACTGACTCGCGGCTATTAATGAATTGTCGGCTCCCGGCAATACATACAAAAGTCATTGATAAAAAAAAAAAAAAAAAGCGTGGGGGTTCCCCAGAATTCAATTACCAGGCCCTTCAGGTCTGGAATGGATATTAAGGGGAACCCCGCCGCAAATTTAAAAAAAAATTGACGTGGGGTTCCCCTAAATATCCATTACAGGCCCTTCAGATCTGGCATGGATTTTAAGGGGAACTCCACCCCAAATTTAAAAAAAAAATGGCGTGGAGTCCCTCCAAAAATCCATACCAGACCCCTTATCCGAGCACGCAACCTGGCCGGCCGCAGGGGAAAAGGGGGGACGAGAGAGCGGCCCCCCCTCCCTCCTGAACCGTACCAAGCCACATGCCCTCAACATGGGGAGGATGTCCCCATGTTGATGGGGACAAGGGCCTCATCCCCACAACCCTTGCCCGGTGGTTGTGGGGGTCTGCGGGCGGGGGGCTTATCGGAATCTGGAAGACCCCTTTAACAAAGGGGACCCCGAGATCCCGGCCCCCCCTATGTGAATTGGTAAGGGGTACATTGTACCCCTACCATTTCACAAAGAAAGCGTAAAAAAATGTTTAAAAAAACACACAAACACCTTGAAAAAGTCCTTTATTTAAAAAAAAAAAAAAAAAAAAAAACATTCCAGCGGTGAAATCCAGTGTCCCGCGGCGATCCCGATATCCAGCGCTGTCCTTCATTGGTTGTGCCTGAGCGGACCTGATGGGGAACTCCCTCTCAGTATTTTAAATGTATAGACCTGCCCCTTCTAAAGTTCCCCATCAGGTCCGCTCAGCGGACCAGATGCGGAACATGAGAAGGGGCGGGTCTATACATGTATTACCAAAGTGAGAGCAGTTCCCCATCAGGTCCGCCCCCTCGGTATGTCGGACCCGCCCACATCATTGGCTTGAGCGGGGAACTTCCTTCACTATGTAAATTTAAATTACACAGTGAAGGAAGTTCCCCGCTCAAGCCAATGACGTAGGCGGGTCCGACATACCGAGGTGGCGGACCTGATGGGGAACTGCTCTCACTTTGGTAATACATGTATAGACCCGCCCCTTCTCATGTTCCGCATCTGGTCCGCTGAGCGGACCTGATGGGGAACTTTAGAAGGGGCGGGTCTATACATTTAAAATACTGAGAGGGAGTTCCCCATCAGGTCCGCTCAGGCACAACCAATGAAGGACAGCGCTGGACATCGGGATCGTCGCGGGACACTGGATTTCACCGCTGGAATGTTTTTTTGTTTTTTTTTAAATAAAGGACTTTTTCAAGGTGTTTGTGTGTTTTTTTAAACATTTTTTTACGCTTTCTTCGTGAAATGGTAGGGGTACAATGTACCCCTTACCAATTCACATAGGGGGGGGGGCGGGATCTGGGGGTCCCCTTTGTTAAATGGGGTCTTCCAGATTCCGATAAGCCCCCCGCCCGCAGACCCCCACAACCACCGGGCAAGGGTTGTGGGGATGAGGCCCTTGTCCCCATCAACATGGGGACATCCTCCCCATGTTGAGGGCATGTGGCTTGGTACGGTTCAGGAGGGAGGGGGGGCCGCTCTCTCGTCCCCCCCTTTTCCCCTGCGGCCGGCCAGGTTGCGTGCTCGGATAAGGGGTCTGGTATGGATTTTTAGGGGGACTCCACGCCATTTTTTTAAAAAATTTGGGGTGGAGTTCCCCTTAAAATCCATGCCAGATCTGAAGGGCCTGTAATGGATATTTAGGGGAACCCCACGTCAATTTTTTTTTAAATTTGCGGCGGGGTTCCCCTTAATATCCATTCCAGACCTGAAGGGCCTGGTAATTGAATTCTGGGGAACCCCCACGCTTTTTTTTTTTTTTATCAATGACTTTTGTATGTATTGCCGGGAGCCGACAATTCATTAATAGCTGCGAGTCAGTTTTAAATGCATTTTTTTCTTTCAAAAATGACATTTTTTGCAGGGACAGTTCTAAGCACGGGAAACATGCGCCACTTTACATGCATATCATACACACCCCCCAGGTACGAAATTTAAAGGAATATTTCACTTTTATTTTTTCATTTTAAGCATTATTAAAATCACTGCTCCCGAAAAAACGGCCGTTTTTAAAACTTCTTTTTGCATTGATACATGTCCCCTGGGGCAGGACCCCGGTCCCCAAACACTATTTAGGACAATAACTTGCATATTAGCCTTTATAATTAACACTTTAGATTTCTCCCATAGATTTTTCGAATTTGCCGCGAACACCCCAATTTGTTCGCTGTTCGGCGAACGGGCGAACAGGCAATGTTCGAGTCGAACATGAGTTCGACTCGAACTCGAAGCTCATCCCTACTCAGGTAGTCCGTGGTGTTTAACCACTTGCTTACTGGGCACATATACCCCCTTCCTGCCCAGGTGAAATTTCAGCTTTCGGCACTTGGTCGCTTTAACTGACAATTGCGCGATCGTGCGATGTGGCTCCCAAACAAAATTGACGTCCTTTTTTTCCCCACAAATAGAGCTTTCTTTTGGTGGTATTTGATCACCTCTGCAGTTTTTATTTTTTGCGCTATGAACAAAAAAAGAGCGACAATTTTGAAAAAAACACAATATTTTTTACTTTTTGCTATAATAAATACCCCAATTTAAAAAAAAAAAACATATTTTTTTTTTGAGTTTAGGCCGATATGTATTCTTCTACATATTTTTGGTAAAAAAAAAAATCGCAATAAGCGTATATTGATTGGTTTGCGCAAAAGTTATAGCGTCTACAAAATAGGGGATAGAATTATGAACTTTTTTTCTTATTATTTTCTTTTTACTAGTAATGTCGGCGATCTGCGATTTTTATTGGGACTGCGACATTATGGCGGACACCCATGACACATTTTTGGGACCATTCACATTTATACAGCGATTAGTGCTATAAATATGCACTGATTACTGTATAAATGTGACTGGCAGGGAAGGGGTTAACACTAGGGGGCGAGGAAGGGGTTAAATGTGTTCCCTAGGAGTGATTGTTACTGTGGGGGGAGGGGACTGACTAGGGGAGGAGACCGATCTGTGTCCCTATGAGAAAAGAGAAGGTTGGGACTTTATATGAAACACAGCACTTGGGTGGAATGAATCAATCAATATAGTATAAACAATATTTAATGTCGCAATTGAGCATAGTAAAGTACATAATGGTCATCATTAAACAGTGGACACAATACAAATTAAATAAGAACATGATTGGTAAACCACAATTGTTCATAATAAATTGCACAGTATACATAATAACATATAATCATTGATAAGACCAGCAGTATACCCAAAAATATATAAAATAGTAAAAACGTAATTGGTAGTATATTAATTTGATTGATGATTCAAACAACGTAAAACCCATGGTATGTACATGATTGATGTGACATGGCAACACTTGTGTAGGCTCTACGCGTTTCGTGGATGTGTGGTCCACTCTTCAGGAGCAATTAAAACTGGGAATACCTAGAGTAAAGAATATTTTCATAATCAATGGTAATTGATTAGAAGGAAAGAGGGGGAGCAAATAATTTGGTCCTAACACTCTTACCTATGGGTAGCTTAAAAACGTATAGGAGATAAAGTTGGTAATGAGAGACGCTGGGGGATGAAGGACATCCCCCCGGGAGCTGAGGTGCAGGCAATGCAGCGGCAGGGGGGGACTCGACCCTGGGGTGAAGGATTGCATTACAAAATCCCCTTTGTAGTTCCATAGCTGCAGTACTTGTACTGAGCCCAAGAAAGGCTTCTGTAATAGATAGTAATATAGAAATTGGTAAGCATAAAGGTAATACTACTGAGCTAATAAAGGAAAGGGGGGATTGTAAGACCTATAAGTAGGAAAAGGTGAAGATAGGAGCATGGAAAACGACCATCCTATTGGTGTGAGTGAGATAGCATGATGGAGCATAATGGATATTAATGGTGGGTTAGTGAAGGGAAACAACAATAAAGGACCAATATGTGTGGGTATATACATGAAAAATAAGGGTCAGACATCCTATTATGTAGGTAATTTAGCGGGGTGAAGGGTTGAATATTGAATGAAAATTGTATAAGACAAGTGACCATAGTAATTATATCAACAGTGAGTTTACCTAAAATAAAATACGGCTGTGAACTGGTCAATAGTGGGAATAGGAATAAGGATCATCCCACCTGCCAGCAGAGCTCCACCAACGTCACGCTAGGTGTGCCGAGAGAGAAGAGGCAGCCACATCCAAGCAACTAACACTTAAATAGGCCCCTAAATTCGCCTAAATTCTCCCTCGTGGCGCACGCAGATGGAAACACGGTACGCGAGTGCTAGCCACCATACCCGCGATCATAGGGATCGAGGGACTGGGGGACAGTCGAGATGCGCGTCGCAGCTCCCGGTATGGATGGAAACACCCCCAGACAAAGATCTAACATAATAATAAAACAGGAAAACCAGTAATGCTAAAATATTATATAATTGGCACTAATTACATGTCAAACAAAACATCATGGTAAACTCACTGTTGATATAATTACTATGGTCACTTGTCTTATACAATTTTCATTCAATATTCAACCCTTCACCCCGCTAAATTACCTACATAATAGGATGTCTGACCCTTATTTTTCATGTATATACCCACACATATTGGTCCTTTATTGTTGTTTCCCTTCACTAACCCACCATTAATATCCATTATGCTCCATCATGCTATCTCACTCACACCAATAGGATGGTCGTTTTCTATGCCCCTATCTTCACCTTTTCCTACTTATAGGTCTTACAATCCCCCCTTTCCTTTATTAGCTCAGTAGTATTACCTTTATGCTTACCAATTTCTATATTACTATCTATTACAGAAGCCTTTCTTGGGCTCAGTACAAGTACTGCAGCTATGGAACTACAAAGGGAATTTTGTAATGCAATCCTTCACCCCAGGGTCGAGTCCCCCCCTGCCGCTGCATTGCCTGCACCTCAGCTCCCGGGGGATGTCCTTCATCCCCCAGCGTCTCTCATTACCAACTTTATCTCCTATACGTTTTTAAGCTACCCATAGGTAAGAGTGTTAGGACCAAATTATTTGCTCCCCCTCTTTCCTTCTAGTCAATTACCATTGATTATGAAAATATTCTTTACTCTAGGTATTCCCAGTTTTAATTGCTCCTGAAGAGTGGACCACACATCCACGAAACGCGTAGAGCCTACACAAGTGTTGCCATGTCACATCAATCATGTACATACCATGGGTTTTATGTTGTTTGAATCATCAATCAAATTAATATACTACCAATTACGTTTTTACTATTTTATATATTTTTGGGTATACTGCTGGTCTTATCAATGATTATATGTTATTATGTATACTGTGCAATTTATTATGAACAATTGTGATTTACCAATCATGTTCTTATTTAATTTGTATTGTGTCCACTGTTTAATGATGACCATTATGTACTTTACTATGCTCAATTGCGACATTAAATATTGTTTATACTATATTGATTGATTCATTCCACCCAAGTGCTGTGTTTCATATAAAGTCCCAACCTTCTCTTTTCTCATATAATAGGGATGGAGAGCTGTGTACTGGATGGTCATGGTCTCATATAAAGTCCCAAAACAATCTCCTTTTATGATCTGTGTCCCTATGTACAAGGGACACAGCATCGGTCTCCTCTCCCTGACAGGACGTGCGGGCCCCCCAGTCTATTGACGGCCTCCCGGATTTCTAGAGCCACCTTGTGGCCGTCATTTGTCTATGGCCCGGGCTCCAACAAGTTAAATGATGCACAATTGGTACTAAGGGGTCCAAAGTGTGCCAAGAAAATACCCCCCACACCATTACACCACCAACCTGAACCGTTGATACAAGGCAGGATGGATCCATGCTTTCATATTGTTTACGCAAAATTCTGACCCTACCATCTGAATGTCGCAGCTAAAATCGAGACTCCTCAGACCAGGCAACGTTTTTCCAATCTTCTATCGTCCATTTTTGGTGAGCCTGTGCGAATTGTAGCCTCAGTTTCCTGTTCTTAGCTGACAGGAGTGTCACCCGGTGTGGTCTTCTGCTGCTGTAGCCCATCAGCCCAGAGATGGTATTCCGTATACCTTGGTTGTAACGAGTGGTTATTTGAGTTACTGTTGACTTTCTATCATCTCAAATCAGTCTACCCATTTTCCTCTGACCTCTGACATCAATAAGGCAATTTCGTCCACACAACTGACGCTCACTGGACATTTTCTATTTTTCAGCCCATTCTTTGTAAACCTTAGAGATAGTTGTGCGTGAAAATCCCAGTAGAGCAGCAGTTTTTGAAATACTCAGACCAACCCGTCTGGCACCAACAACCATGCCACATTCAAAAGTCACTTAAATCCACTTTCTTCCACTTTCTTCCCCATTCTGATGCTGGGTTCAAACTTCAGCAAGTCGTTTTCACCACATCTAGATGCCCAAATGCATTGAGTTGCTGCCATTTGTTTTGCTGATTTTAAATTTGTGTTACCAAGCAATTGAACAGGTGTACCTCATAAAGTGGGCAGTGAGTGTATATGCTTCACCACCTGTAGTTCACACTGAATCCGACTTTGAAATTTTTTGACTTCACTGGAAGTGCACGATTTCAAAGCCACAGGTCAGTGGGACTCTAGGTGCGACTTCACGCACAGATGTCTATGCAAGTCAGACCTGAAATCACAAAAAATACTGCAGGAACCTTTTTTTTCAAATCGGCACCTCAAAGTTGGAGTCGCACCAATTTGAACAGTTCCATGGCCGACAATAGGGTGCAACTTGTAGAAGAAAGGAAGATGGATGGCCGCACTCCAATTGAACTCCTTTATTCATATAAATCGTGATCCATACACCACAGGGGCACAGGTTACAGATGCAGATAACTGACGCGTTTCACACCGCTACTGGTGCTTAATCATAGCTGTAGGACCACTGACCCCAATCTTTCATTTATACGTATATTCTACTGGTCACCTGACCAGATGTATCCTTTCCAGATTGCGACCAGGTGTAGTCCTTCAAAGCTTTCACATACATGAAAAGGAGGTGTGGGTATGGAGGTGATCAGTGAAAGCAGCATGTAAATTTAACCCAAAAAAGGGGGAGAGAAACTCTTTGGTCCATATAAGAAAACTGCAACTGATTGCTTCCCAACCAACTCCACATTTCCAAATGTGGAGTTAGTTGGGAAGCGTTTGGTTTGTCAGTATTGCCAGTATAAAGAAATAAGCCAGAAAAAAAGAAAATGAATGAAACCAGAATATATAAGGACTGGTAAGCTGTGATGCATTACATTGCTATTGCAAGTGAAAGACTAGGTATTGAACATATTGATATATTTGGATATGCAAACTTAACAATTTGATAAGATATTTTTTGCTAGATAGTAAAATGAATATGGCTTGACATAGAAGATATGTAAACATAGACAGACTTCAAATGACTAGATAACATATATAATGATTTAAAATGACAGGTCAGTTTCCATATTCTTGTGAAATATTTAGGTGAATTTATAAATTTTTTCAGCTAATTTTTTTGAATGTGGTATTCTCATCTTAACCAAGTCCGATGATTTAATTTGGTTGTCAATATTTAGAGCTTATAGAAATTTATAACAAGCAATTGTAATTGAATATTATCAATTTTTTTTGGTTCCTCTGGTCAATATGTAACAATATCAGTTGAGATGAGGACGTTTCTGTTTTGAATCTAAGTTTCTTTATACCAGTGCTTTCTGTCTACACCATATTTAATAGTGTCTATATTTTCCTTTGTGGTGGCTGAGTTAAAGTAGTTTTTTCCCTGGAGATTAGAAAATCTCATTCATAGCTGGTAAAGAATAGCTTTGGGAGCATAATCAGCTTATAGAGGAGGATGTAATAGATGGCTGTTTGAACCTTCAATATTTCGTTGTGTGGCCAGTAACACAGGTGTAAGGCTGGGTTCATACACACAATGAAACCCGGGAACTCGGCAGGAGGTTGCAAAGTGCTAATTTGTGTCCCCTACAGAGTATACCTACTGTAGAGATGGTTGTTTGGTGGCAAGGAGGCCTGAATGTGTATTGCAATATTTAAGGGCTGCTGCTTCCTACTGTTGGCTAACATAGACATTGAATGCTCTTGTACATCTAATGGATGTGTAAACCCAGAGGGCTGGACAGTAGAGGGAACTTCATAGGACTGGATAGAAATTGGGACTATATCACATAGAATAATACAAACAATTGGCTCTGAGTTTTGTCTGCCAGTCTTCTAGATCAGGGGTCTCCAAACTTTCTAAACAAAGGGCCAGTTTAATATCCTCCAGACTTTAGGAGGGCCAAACTGTGGTTATCAGAAGAAAAAAGGATCCTGGCATCAGTGGGAGTAAACAATGCATCTTTGGTATTAGGGGGTGAAAAAGCGCCCTATTGCTGGTGTCAGTGGGCTGAATAGTGCCCCATCACTGGTGTCAGTGGTATTAATAGTGCCCCATTGTTGGTGTCAGTTTATGGAATAGTGCCCCATCATTGGTGTCAGGGGGATTAGTAGTGCACCATCATTGGTGTCAGCTTGAGGAATAGTACCCCATCATTGGTCAATGGGAGGAATAGTCCCCTATCAATGGGGTTAGTGGGTTTAATAGTGTCCCATGTCTGGTGTTAATGGGAGAAATAATGCCCCATCATTGGTATCAGAGGGAGAAATAGTTCCCCAAGGACCAGATAAAGACAAGCAAAGGGCCGCATTCGGCCCCAGGGCTGCAATTTGGAGACCCCTGTTCTAGATGATTCTCCTCTTTAAAACTGAATAAGGGTACCAATAAACCTCCTCCTCAAGTGTCTTGGCTGTCATGATCAAAAACTCTGATAGATCAAGATATGGGGGCCAATGGCAATGGGCAAAAAAGAACCCCAGATATAAAAATGTTTAAACCAATGACCATAAGAATAAATGATTCATGCATAAGAAAAAAAGGACAAAAATGGATACTCGCTGCCTGAAGGAGCAAGCATGCTCCGAACGCGCGCCCACCCACTGACGTCACAGCTGACAAGGACATGACTCTCGGATTCACTCGGAGCCCTGGAAATCATCAGAGCAGATGAGCCTCCACCAGAGCTCAAACCCGCCAGCTACCAGGATCGGGATCGTACAGAGAGGCCAACCCATGTGACATGCCTTTATACATTTTACTTCTTGTGAGTTGTGGCAGGAAATGTAGCCGCGCTAACCCAACCTGTAAAAAATTATATTTTAACCCACATATAAAAAGTGATCATTGAGGGTACACAATGATATGACACCAAGTGTAATGATATCAAAAGGTATTGCTGAACCAGTTGTCTAAGTAATATGAAATATTAGACCATAATGTGCAAAATTTCAATAAAGAGTCCAATATTGAATGAAGATCAAACAGCAAACAATCATGAATAAGTAAGTGACATCAGCAACAGATTCCACCACCAAAAAGTGCTGACACCATAAGGATTGCACTCTTACCACATGGCAAGCAAGATGAGCTTGTGGCTGTAAACCCCAGCCAGGGCCTTTGACCGGGTGCTCGTAGTAGCGACAGCCTCACAGGAGCAATAGAAGGAAGACTGGGTGCTTGTATTGACTCAGGCATCGGGCAGGGAAAACGGTGGTTACCGAGAATAAAAAAGGCTCACCATAGCGTAAATCCAATATAACAAGAACGGTTTAATAGGGTAAAAGCACTTACATCAAATCGTAGGTAAAAACAGCGAAATAGTAACAATTAGCCGGCCGGCTAGCGAACGCCCGTCTGCTCTGACCTCAAACGCAATGACGTCAGCATGTCAACTCCTCCCGGTGCGCGTTTCGTCATATAATAACGTTGTCGATACCTGAGTCAATACAAGCACCCAGCCAACAATACAAAATTTTCCAGCAACTATTCCACTTCTATGAAAATGTATCTTTTCAATATTTAAAGTATATAGTCTTCTCCCCATTTCCTCCAAGCCCTGTGTCCTCCCAGTTCCTGCCCCCCTTGTCTCCTCACCTCTGTCTCCAAGTCAGTCCCTGTGGATCTCTTTTTGCCTCCTTCTTCTCTTACTCTCCCCCACCTATCCTCAGTCATTGCGGGGGCCCTGCCGGGGGCCTTGCTCTCTAGCTGGAGCTGGTCCAGATGTTCTGGAGATCCTACAAGGCAGCAATTTCATTAAGTGTAACAAGGTGAGAGAGGTCCATGTGTGTGTGTGGGGTGGGGATTTGGAGGGACTGAGAACATTCTACAGTCGGGGACACAGGGCTGGGGGACTTCTACACATTGAGGGGGACTGAGACTTCCCTGGACTCCCCAGTACTAGGAACATCTAATGGAGGAGTGATGCCCTGTACACACGATCGGATTTCCGATGGAATAAAATCCGATGTTTTTTTTCTGTCGAAATTCCGATGAAGCTGACTTTCATCAGTCTTGCCCACACACCATCAGACAAAATTCCGACCGTCCAAAACACTGTGACGTACAACACGTATGATGACACTTTAAATGGGAAGTCCAAATCCAATGGCGCCACCCTTTGGGTTGCTTTTGCTGATTTCGTGTTACTGCGTGTTAGTAAAAGTTTGGTGTTAGCCGATTCACGCTTTTCACTCTCCGTGCTTTTCAGTCCGTTACAGCATGATGAATGTGCTATCTCCATTACGAATGCTAGTTTTACCAGAAAGAGCACTCCCGTCTTGTAATTTAGTTTTTCTCCGATGGAGTTCCACACAGACGTTCGGAATTTCCTATCGTTTTTTTTTCCATCGGAAAAATGTAAAACATGTTCTATTTTTTAACACTGATGGAAAAAAGTCAGATGGGGCTCATACACGATCGTTTTTCCGATGAAAAAAGTCCATCAGACTTTTTTCATCAGAAAAACTGACCGTGTGTACAGGGCATGACAGGAGCCAGCATGGGAGAGGATGAGTACTGTACATGCTGGGACTTGGGGGGGGGGGGGGGGGCACCTGGTCAATTTTTGCATTGGGGCCACAAGCTTCAAGCTATGCCTCTGATATAAACCCAATATATGCCTTAACATTAATTTTTAAAGGTAATTTAAGTATATTTAAAAAAAAAAACAGATTTTTTTATTATATTATCTGGTGATCCTCCTATGTAGGTCCTTGTTTATCTCCAAATTTTGCTCCAGGATTGTCACCCTGTCACAGAAGTTTATGGTGACAGGGTGGTGAACTTATGGAGTGCATGCATGTAGACAGGTAGTGACTCCAAATAGACTCTAGGTCTAGGAGATCAGTAGCACTGAAATTCAACAAAGGAGGGAGAAAAGGTTGGATCACTCTGTATCAATGAACTCATCAATGCTTTTTCTGAAAACAAGTAATATTCACAGAAGCTCCACTGGATGGCTCCAGGTGGGGTTTTGGATAAGGTTCTACCTGAAAGTGAGGGTGTTGAAGACCCTACTCAGTGAAATTCTATAGTTCTGTACAAATGAGTTGATTCTGCGAACCCAGAAAATTACCTTTTACAAGCTATGGACTGCCTTCCTTCTCATACTCTGTATAAAAGAGAAAACATTTTTGGTGATCTTATACTGGTACAGAGAATAGTCATTGATTGTGTTGCTATGAGTTTAGTTAGGCAGACATTTCCCTGCATGTTAACAAAACTAGTGTAGCGCAACCAATATAAAACACATTCACTATATAATCAAAAGTCCCAATAATGTGAAAATTCCACCGTTGTGCAACTCTGGGTGATAGTTCATAAAAATAATCATGATATCCAGTGACTTCAGTGACCACCACCTTTACCTGGATTGCCTGTTCACCTCCACTACAGAGTCCCAAACGCCTGATAGTATGTCTCTTAGAATGCCATGGGATAAATCCTCCTCTTAGCGTCCATGGACCACGCTGACCTCCTCTTGGGATTTATTCTAGCTTTATGCTAGCATTTACACATGTGTAGCGGGGTATTCCCCTATATTGGGAAGAAACTACATTACCCATAACCCCATTCTTTAGATGTTCCACCGCAGAGACTCATGGGAGGGGTTATAAAAGGAGGAGGCGAGGCCGGGCTCGGCCTCTTTGGGGACACGAGACTTCACAGACGGATCCTCCTGTGCGGATGTGTCGGAGTGCAAGGCCTGAAGCCTGAGGCCTTGCTCTGCACCAAAGAGCCTTCCACCCTCCCCTCTGCGAGCCTGGGTGGCATCTGACTTTGTGAGCTACAGCCTTGTCGGATCGGGGGCCTGATCGTTGGAGAGATCGAGTGTGTGTGACACGGCTGGTGGAGGTTTCCCGGACTGGATCCGTAGTCCGGCGGGTGAGAGGGCGTAAGCCCAGCTAAGATACTGTTACTGTATATAGGCCTATAGACTGCCGTGGCCTACAAGTTATTTTCATACCCCTTGGATTACAAAGTTATACTCTGTTTAAAGTGCACCACCATTACAGACCTGCCGGTGAAGAAAGAAGGACTAAGCTAAATATTAGAACCAGGCCTGGTGGGGATTCTAGCGTGTTTGATTACTGCGCCATAGGGCACTTAGTTAACGGTCGCCCGTATGGCGCACCTGTAGCGTGTGTTACTATATAGTGTGTTAGAGTGGCAGGACGCTGCCCTTAGGAGTGATTATCTTGAACTGTGATTACTGTTACCCCTTTATCCATATTGAGAAAAATGAGTAAAACACTTTACCTATTACAATTCATTACTGTGTCCTTGCTTAGTTATTCTATTGCATAGGACATATCATTGATTGTTAGTACTAGCTGTGCCAGAAGGGGGTAGAGCCTATTGCCGGGGGTTGGCGGAGCTGCACTCAGGGCCCAAATCTAATTCTGCGGCCTCCTTAGTTGGAGGTATCGCTACACGTGGGGGTTCTCGTCTGGGATCCTGATGCAGCAAGCGAACGCCAGAAGTGCCGGCATGGACCCCATGGATCCAAGAGCGGTAGAAGAGTGGTGCAAAGCCGCTAATACAGAGCCAAAACAGTCGATAGCCGTTAGCCTTCCTGGCGAGAAATGGTCAAGTGAGACGGTAGAGGAACTGATGAGTTCAGTGTCCCCAGATCACACACCGTGGGTGATAGACATGAAGACAGACCCAAACATCTCATATCAATACGCATTAGTGGAATATTGGGACGGGATGCCAGAGGCTTGTAAGCACAAGTGTCTGCGGACGCCAGACAACAGAACATTTAGGCTGGCGCACGCAATAACTGTAGAAAGGGAACCATCCCCTACGGGATCGCCACAGGCTGCGGCCCGAACTCCACCTGAAAGAGAAGACAGGGCGACACCCCCGGTGGCACCTGCACCGGCCACTGCTATATCACCAGAACTGATAAATGCAATAGGGGATTTGCTAGCCAAATGTCAGAAGACAAGTACGGTGCATGTGGAAACTAGCTACCGGAGACTAAAAATATTCTCAGGGAAGCTCCCTGTCCCGGCAGGGGAAGAAGATTTTGATACCTGGGTGGAGCAGGCATTACAGGCGGTGGAGGCATGGGAGGTGCCGGAGGCACAGAAGAGGCAGCGAGTGTTAGAAAGCCTTAAAGGTGCAGCAGCAGAAGCAGTGAAAAGTTTCCGGTTTGGGAATGCAGGGTGCACGGCGCAGGATTGTCTAGCTATGCTGCAGGAAGAGTTTGGTCAATTAGACAAGGTGACAGAGACGGTCTACCAGTTTGAACACACTTTCCAAAAACCGGAGGAGAAACTTTCCGAGTATGTCAGAAGGCTAAACAGGCTGCTGTGCAAGATTGTGTTAAAGAAAGGGATGAAGCCCCAAGATGCCGATGCGGCAAGAATGAAGCAAGTCTTAAAGGGAGCGCTACGCTCCGATCCAGTCTGGCTGCACCTGAAAACCTTGGAAGGAGGAATGTTGCTGACTTATGCTGATTTAATAAAAATTATCAGAGATGAGGAGGCGCTGCAACAGGACCAGCAGAAGGATAAGACAAATGTTGTACCCGCACAGGTGCTGGTCAATCCAGTAATGACCCCTGAAAGAGAGGCGGAGATAGACACCCTAAAAACTCAGATGTCCAAGGTGTTAGAGATATTGACCTCTCTGATAGCAAAAGACACAGAGTGTCCCAAGAAGAAGGAAAGTCCAAGGAAGGAATTGTTCCCGATTGCCTCAGCACCCGAACCTTTACAAGAATGGGGAGATATAGTCTGCTTCAACTGTGGGGGAGTTGGCCACATTGCAGCCACATGTTCTAGTCCGAAGAAGAAGAAGAGACCAGACAACCGCAAGCCGGTGGGAAACTTCAGAGGGCCCCGGTGAAGGAGTCAACCAGGTGCCCACCATCTTCAGTAAACTCCAAGCTGAATGCGAAGAAAAACAAAAAGAGAGATAGAACACCAAAGGGGAAACGCAATACCCCTCAACAAAGCTATACTCCAAGAAGAAGGGGGGAGACCCCTCAGGAGAGGCACGGCACCCCCCAAAGGGGGTGCCCACCCAAGAAAAATAATAGTACCCCTGAGCGGGTTCCTACACCCATTAAAAGGAGGGAAGTCAGTGCATACCAGGCTCAAGAAAGCTTCAAGTCCAAAGGGAATAGGACAAGAGAGAGTCCAAAGGGAAAAGGTCAGAAGAAGGCGGCTCCTGCCGGACCATATCCAGAGAAGCTGGTAGGCCCATCCCCTATAGTGCCCATTCAAGTGGAGGGAGTCTACACCAGGGGCCTCCTGGATACCGGGGCACAAGTGACCTTACTATACCGGGACTTCTACGACAGGCACCTGAGTCATCTGCCTATCCAGAAGATAGAAGAGCTGGAAATATGGGGAATTGGAACCCAGAGTTTCCCTTACGACGGCTACCTTCCCATCAAAATGACCTTTGACCCATCCGTGGCTGGGAAGGCCGAAGTGTTTGACACCCTGGCAGTTGTGTGCCCTAGGCCGCCTGGAGCCAACAAGAATTCCCTTATAATAGGGACAAACACGGACCTGGTCCGAAGACTCCTGACCCCTCTCGTGACAGAAGAAAGACAAGCAGCTACCAAGATCCATCCCATGCTGAAGACAGCCTACCAACGGCTGGTCCAAGAGCGGGAGACCCCTGGAGAGGAGATAGGGAAGGTGTGGAGACTTGGAAGAGAAGGGGTAGTGTTGCAGCCCGGTGAAGTAACCTGTCTCAGGGCCACTGTGAAGCTTACTTGGGAGCAGCCTGGTCCCTTTGTCATGCTGGAGTCAGACCCAAGGGGTGAGTCCTCAGGCCTGGAGGTGATACCGGAAGTGATTCCGCTGAAGGTCCTGAAGAAGGCCCATTATAGAGTTCCAGTGAGTGTTAGGAATATTACCAAAGACCCCATGGAAATCCCAGCCAGAATGTTGCTAGGCCAGGTGAGCCCGGCGGCCCCTGTTACCCTGTCAGAAGTGAAGAGGACAGGTGAAGAAGGGGATGTTTGGGAGAAGCTGACCATGGAAAACCCGAATCTGTCCAGGGCTTGGAAAGAGAGAGCCAAGGCCCAGTTGAATAGATGGGAGAAGATCTTCTCTAAGGATGAGTTTGATGTGGGGTGTGCAAGGAGTGCCACCCATCGGATCCGCCTCCAGGAAGATAAGCCCTTCCGAGAGAGGGTCAGGCGGGTCCCGCTAGCAGATCTGGAGGATCTGAGGGAACAACTTGCAGAACTCAAGAGGACTGGTGTGATACGGGAGTCCAGAAGCCCCTATGCCTCTCCCATAGTGGTGGTCCGAAAGAAGAATGGATCATTGAGGCTCTGTATCGACTACAGGACTCTCAACAGGAGAACCATACCTGACCAATACACCACTCCGAGGATAGAGGATGCCCTACAGAGCTTGTCTGGAGCCAAATGGTTCAGCGTTATGGATCTCAAGAGTGGGTACTATCAGATTCCGATGCACCCAACAGACAAGGAGAAGACAGCTTTCATAACCCCAGTGGGGTTCTTTGAATTCGACCGGATGCCCCAAGGTCTGTCTGGAGCCCCAGCTACTTTCCAACGCCTCATGGAGAAGACAGTAGGGGACATGAACTTGATCGAAGTCCTTGTATACTGGACGATGTCATTGTCTTTGGGAGAACCTTGGAGGAACATGAAGAGAGGCTGGAAAAAGTGTTGAGAAGACTCAGTGAGGAAGGACTTAAGCTTTCGCCTGAGAAGTGTCGGTTCTACCAGTCTTCTGTGAACTATCTGGGGCACATAGTGTCTGAAGAAGGGGTGGCCACAGACCCTGAGAAATTGGAGGCAGTTACCTCCTGGCCACGGCCCACCACAGTAACAGAACTCAGATCCTTCTTGGGCTTCTGCTCCTACTACAGGAGGTTTGTGGAGGGATTTGCCCGAATTGCTAGACCATTGAATGAGTTGCTCAAGACTGAAGGAGAAGAGGATGGCTCGGGGCCCAGGAGGCCAGGAGAGTCCATCAGAGATCAGTGGAATCAGAAGTGTGAAGAGGCTTTCCAGGAATTGAAGAGGAGCCTGACCACTGCACCAGTCTTGGCCTACGCAGACCCAACCAAACCCTATGAACTGCACGTGGATGCTAGTCATGACGGTCTGGGAGGAGTACTTTACCAAGAACATGAGGGGCAATTGCGGCCTGTTGCCTATGTGAGTAGGAGCCTGACCCCCTCTGAGAAGAACTACCCCACTCACAAGCTGGAGTTCCTGGCCCTCAAGTGGGCGGTAGTAGACAAGCTCAAAGACTATCTGTATGGAGCAGAGTTCACTGTGAAGACCGACAACAACCCCCTTACCTACCTGTTCACCACGGCCAAGCTGGATGCCACTGGACACAGGTGGCTGGCTGCACTGTCTGGATTCAACTTCAGCCTTAAGTATAGACCAGGAGTGGGGAATCGAGACGCAGACGCTCTGTCCAGAAGATCTCATTCCCCGACCATTGAAATAGAAGATTGGACCCAAGTGGCACCGGACGGGGTGCGGGCCCTTTGTCAAGGAGCTGAATTCCAAGCCCGAGGAGGCTCCAGAGCAGAGGAAATAGGAGTTACCACGGTGGGAGTCCCCAAACACTACTCTGGAGTAGCTCAATTGGAAGAGGACAACCTACCAAGACTGTCCAAGAAGGAATTGAGGTGTGACCAATTGGAAGACCCCATGGGGAGATTGGTCCTGGAGGCCTTGAAAAATCAGGATCCAAACATACTCATGCGTCAACCTTCAAAAGAAGCTCGCCTGCTGAGGAAGGAGTGGGATAGGTTGCAGTTACATCAGGGAGTGGTCTACCGAAGGGGCCCCTCTGATGACTCAGAAGATAAGTGGCAGCTGTTCCTCCCAGAGAAACATCGGGAGACAGTTCTGATTGCCTTGCATGACAATCATGGCCACCTAGGGGCTGAAAGGACCTTTCAACTTGTCAGAAGTCGGTTCTATTGGCCCTGCATGAGGGCAGAGGTAGAGGAGTACTGCCACTCATGTGTGCGATGCATCCAGAGGAAGACTTTGCCCCATCAAGCTGCCCCAATGGGCCATCTACAGAGCCAAGGGCCCATGGACCTGGTGTGCATTGACTTTCTCTGCCTCGAACCCGACCTGAGTGGACTAGGAAATGTTCTGGTGATAACCGACCATTTCACCCGGTATGCCCAGGCTTTCCCCACCAAAGATCAGAAGGCCTCCACCGTGGCCAAGGTACTTATGGAGAAGTACTTTGTCCATTATGGGCTGCCACAGAGACTCCATTCAGACCAAGGGGGGGACTTCGAGAGTAAGCTGATCCGGAAGCTCTTGGATTCTTTGGGAATTAAGAAGACTCGAACTACACCTTACCATCCTCAGGGAGATGCTCAGCCGGAAAGGTTCAACCGAACCTTGCTCAACATGTTGGGGACTCTGGAAAGCGAGAAAAAGCAACATTGGAGCAAACACATAGCAGCCATAGTACATGCTTACAACTGCACCATCAGTGATGCTACAGGCTATTCCCCATATCGACTCATGTTTGGGAGAGAAGCGAGACTACCGGTGGACCTGGCTTTTGGCACCTCACTGGACCATTCCTCAGCCACATCCCACAAAGGATATGTGGACAGGCTCAGACACAGCCTGAAAGTAGCATATGAACAAGCTCAAGCGGCCTCAGATCAAAGGGGAGCTCGGAATAAAAGAAATTTCGACTTGAAGGTCCGGGTACAAGACCTACAGCCCGGGGATCGAGTACTGTTGCGCAATCTGGGAGTCCCCGGAAAGCACAAACTTGCAGACAGATGGAGATCTGAACCCTATGTCATCTGCAGGAAGTTGCCGGGCCTACCTGTCTACAAGGTGAAGCCAGAGGGAAAGGTAGGCCCACTGAAGACATGGCATCGAAACCACCTGCTCCCACTTGCGGAGGCAGTTAGAATACCTTCCGTGGGAGACTCCCCTGCACCGGCCTCTATCTTGGATACTCCTAGGCCGCACACTCGGTCACAGACCTCCCGAGCTGGAAATGGAGAAGCCTCCCAACTTAGTGGAGATGAAGAAGGAGAGCTTGATTGGCTGTGGTCTTCCCCAACTCCAGGAACTTCTATCATAGATCTTCCAGTCACCCAAGATACCACAGATGAAACACTGAACCCAGAGGCTACAGAGTTCATCCCTTTCAGTCCTTCAGCAGATTACTGGGAAGATGCCCATGATAGTTGCTCCGAGGAAGAGGAGCCTGTGACGCCAGAGCCAGAGATTCCAGGAGAGCAAAGAGCTCGAAGAGTCATTCGACCTCCTAAGAAGCTGACCTACCCCCAGATGGGGAACAGTTCGGAAGACTCTGTGGTCACTGCTAGGAGAAATGCTGAGATTCCGGATCCCTCCACTGTCCATTTGGTGGAGGGCAACCCCAACTCACTCTCTGGCACAGTTAGGCAGGCCACCCATGATAATGTGACCTGTGGGCAAGGGAATTCCACCCCTCTGTTATGGTGGGAATCCCCTATCCCAACATCGTTTTCAGAATGGTCCAATGTTATATATAGTTGTTGCTAAAATTTATCTTTGGGGACCAAAGAGTTTAAGTGGGGGGAGTGTGTAGCGGGGTATTCCCCTATATTGGGAAGAAACTACATTACCCATAACCCCATTCTTTAGATGTTCCACCGCAGAGACTCATGGGAGGGGTTATAAAAGGAGGAGGCGAGGCCGGGCTCGGCCTCTTTGGGGACACGAGACTTCACAGACGGATCCTCCTGTGCGGATGTGTCGGAGTGCAAGGCCTGAAGCCTGAGGCCTTGCTCTGCACCAAAGAGCCTTCCACCCTCCCCTCTGCGAGCCTGGGTGGCATCTGACTTTGTGAGCTACAGCCTTGTCGGATCGGGGGCCTGATCGTTGGAGAGATCGAGTGTGTGTGACACGGCTGGTGGAGGTTTCCCGGACTGGATCCGTAGTCCGGCGGGTGAGAGGGCGTAAGCCCAGCTAAGATACTGTTACTGTATATAGGCCTATAGACTGCCGTGGCCTACAAGTTATTTTTATACCCCTTGGATTACAAAGTTATACTCTGTTTAAAGTGCACCACCATTACAGACCCCGGTGAAGAAAGAAGGACTAAGCTAAATATTAGAACCAGGCCTGGTGGGGATTCTAGCGTGTTTGATTACTGCGCCATAGGGCACTTAGTTAACGGTCGCCCGTATGGCGCACCTGTAGCGTGTGTTACTATATAGTGTGTTAGAGTGGCAGGACGCTGCCCTTAGGAGTGATTATCTTGAACTGTGATTACTGTTACCCCTTTATCCATATTGAGAAAAATGAGTAAAACACTTTACCTATTACAATTCATTACTGTGTCCTTGCTTAGTTATTCTATTGCATAGGACATATCATTGATTGTTAGTACTAGCTGTGCCAGAAGGGGGTAGAGCCTATTGCCGGGGGTTGGCGGAGCTGCACTCAGGGCCCAAATCTAATTCTGCGGCCTCCTTAGTTGGAGGTATCGCTACACATACTGTATATATGTTTTTATGATGTTTTATCCATGTTTGTATAATAAAAATACTTTTTATAGTCAATATTGTGTAGGTGCTCACCTCAGAGACAACCTCATATCCTAAAAAGTCATATTTGTTCTATGGGAAGGAGTTTCTCCTCCCATTCATTCTTTTTCAAATGGTGAAAACAAGTCTTTTATAAGAAAACATGGTTGGTAAAGATACACAGTGCTTTAGCAAATTCATGTGCTTGCTGGGTTTATGCTTGATGGGTGATGATACTTTTTTTTGGACACCCCAGTGTTTTGCTTTAAACTTAATTGTTTAAATGTTTTAATTTTCTGTATAATGAAACTATTCCTTTTCACTTTTGGGTAACCTTAGATCTACTGAAAGAAAAATATACAGTGTTTGGAATGGCTTTCTGTTAATGGTATATTTTTTTTTTACTGCACCTGTTTATGTTTGTAATCAACAGCATAGTTCAGCACTACATTATATGGTATATGATTGTGGGCAGGGCCGTTTGAAGGAATTTGGGGGCCCCAAGCGGGATGGACAACGAAATTTGAGACAAGTTGAGAACCGGTAGAACCGGGGGGGGGGGGGGTGCCAGCTCGGGGCCCCAAGCAGTTGCTTGGTTTGCCTGTCCTGTTCCAGCGGCCCTGATTGTGGGTGTCTATTGTTCAGAAAAATGGGGGAACCGCTAGAAAAACTTTGTGATTAAGAAGCTTTTGTAGCTCCTAAAGGTAAAATACGTGAATGTAAAATCACTTCTCCTACCAAACAATGCATCTAAACACTAAAAGAAGAATAAAAGAAATTGTTCACACAGCTTATCTGTTACTTTTTTTGACAGCCTATACAGTATATTTAGGTTCCTTGTTTTGGAATGACCTTTAGTGAACCTTGCTTGAGTTTGCTTGCTTTATATGTCCTGCAACCTGAGACAACTTGGGATGAATCTTTTGAAAACTAAGCGTCTTTTATTCCTAAAAGCAGTATAAATGAAAGAAATGCCCTACAAGAAAAGTATACAGAATATACCTCTCCCTATGTATTAGAGGATTAATGTTAATGTATCCCGTACTGCAGTGGTTACTTAAAATCCAAGAGACTTCTTCTCATTCCTTCAACTCACAAAGTAGTCTTTGATCCATCGCAGGGTCAAGAGGTGTCTTCCCAAAAGACCTCTGTTGAGTAACCACCTATAATTATGCCAATAAGTCCACAGCAAGTGTTGATCTGAAGTTTTCTCCAAGGGCCTTCTCAACTATAGAGTGCAACTCCCTAAGCCAGATAAATCCTTTGGAGAGAAGCCTTCTCCAGCCAAAATCTACACATTTTACCAATGAGATTTAATTCAATTATTTAATTTTGAAAAGCACAATTCATATGGGAGAATGAAGAAAAACAGATCTTTAATAATTAGACTTTGCAGGCTTTGATGAAGACAACCTGTAGTTACAGTTTAGGAAAAAACTGTACTATGAGATATTTCCATTTTTCTAGGTAAACAAATGTGTTAATTCAATATAATATTAATCATTTGGTAAATACATTTTCATTTTATTTAAGAGTATAAAACACAAGTAAATATTTTACTGCCTTTATCCCTAAAGTGTTTATATATCTGTAATATTTATATTTAGAATATGTGTAGCGCTCCTGATAAGAGTTTACTTCCCTAGGGAACTGACTGTTCAGCAGAAATGTTGATCAGCTGTAGGGGATGGAGGAGCCCTTATAGGCAAAGTGGCTGAGTGCCAGTGCTCTGGCAAACAGTGGTAAACAGGCCCATCAGAAAAAGTAAGTGACTCATGCAAGCATGAGCTGTATCACAGCCCCAAAACAACTCAGTACTAATCTTCTGCAGCTCATCATTTTCTCAGTACTGTAACATGGAACATGGTTGAAGTCCATAGCCTTTTGTTTCTTTTAAGCTTACACATTACTTTCTGTCCCTGGTCTGAGCACCACAGGACTAATCAAAGGTAAGTACAGTATATCTTGTTAAGTGGCCCTTTTTCTTTCCCCATGCATGCAAAGAAACTATTACATTAAAGTGAAATTAATGTTCACATTTTTACTTACTTTTTTATTATTACATAGCAGGGGCACTCCAAGTAATAAAATGTATATTTTTTCTAATCAAATATACACTTATTTTTAACGCATTGTGAAATGGAGTATACTGACTCCTACAAAATGAGTAATCATCCTCCAATTTACTAGGTTTTGTTCTGTTCTAAGGCTAATAAACAGAATATGAAAGTAATGTGAAACTCCTAAAAACTGGTAAGATTTACTATCATCTACTACTGTCAGTGCAAACCTCAGCCTTGGCACACATGTCAAACCCATTATCCCTAAAGGTTTTTTCAAACTGCTGAGCACTTCTGGAGATAGCGCCATGCAGAATCAGCCATAGTCCATTAAATTTCGAGCTGTGAACTTTTCAATTCCCTCTCTCTCACTGACTCTGTCCCTTGACAAATAAGTACACCTTTCTCATTTAGTTCTATTTCAAAATTACAGGCATGAAAATGTCCCCAAATGCACCTATTTTATCAGCAAATGGATAATTGTTTTACTTGTCCTCTAGGCACTTATGTTCTCTACCATACGGTCCCAGTGAACTTGGATAGTCATCCTTTGGAGCCATTGTCTAAAGACATTAATAATTAAATGAATAGAACTGACACCATATAGTTCCAAACTCCACTTAAAGATCAATAAATTACATTAAAGTCCTGGCATTTGTATGAAAGCATTCTTTAGCACACATATTCTGCCTTGTGACAACTTGCTTGTGGCTTATTTGGGTACATTCCTACACTATATTTCACATAATGTGGACATTTTACTTTGCCTAAAAGGCTTTATATATGTGCGTGTGCTTTTTACCAGTAGTGTGGTTAGCCCAGGAAATGGGGGACACATGCGCTGGGCTTGGTACCTGGGGTCAGATTGACATACTCCTTTCTATGCAAGACATCAGCGGGTGGAGGGAAATCCAACCCAAAGTAGTTCTGACCCAATGCTGCCTATATATTTCTGGCCCAATGTCCCTCTGCAAGAGAGTCGAGAGGAAGCAACATGGGACCTGTGCAGTGCTCCTGAGGTAAGTAAACACGGCTTCCACTATTCACCAACGGAAATATGGACAATTACCACTGAGAACCAATAAAGCACACTGAGCAATCTAGAATTACTTATCTCAGCATATCAAAGGTCTTTCCCAATCCTAGCAATGTTCCTGGTTAGTCATATTCAGCAGGACTTATTCTGTAATGTTGAAGATACTTTCGCTATGTAAACACAGGGCCATACGCTGATGATGTCACTTGTCATAAACTTTAATCATACAGCACAAACACACAGAGAGTCCTCGCCTACAGACCAACCATGCTGACTCATTTAGCTCTTATGAGCTAAATCTACAATGAAAAAGCTTTAATTTACACATTAACCATGTGTTGAAAACTTTTTTAAAGTATATAGGCTTAGAAAATTCTGTCTGTACATAATCAGAAAACTGACTAAAATACCGTATTCAGTGAATAGTGGTGAATAATTCATACTCTGAATGGTCTAGGGTTATTAGTGGTGTACCCCAAAGTTTAGTGTTGGGACCCCTACTTTTTAACCTATTTATAAATGATATAGAGTCTGGGATTAAAAGTACCATTTCAGTGTTTGCAGCTATGTAGTGGAATAACATCCTTACAGAGTGTCTTCAACTTACAATTCAACCTGAATACACTGTCTGATTGGGCAGCTATGTGGAATAGGAGGTTTAACTACTTCCTTACTGGGCACATATACCCCCTTCCTGCCCAGGCGAAATTTCAGCTTTCGGCACGGTCACACTTTGAATGACAATTGCGCGGTCGTGCGACGTGGCTCCCAAACAAAATTGACGTCCTTTTTTTCCCACAAATAGAGCTTTCTTTTGGTGGTGTTTGATCACCTCTGCGGTTTTTATTTTTTGCACTATAAACAAAAATAGAGCGACAATTTTGAAAAAAACACAATATTTTTTGATTTTTGCTATAATAAATATTCCATTTTTTTTAAAAAAAAAATATTTTTTTCATCAGTTTAGGCCGATACGTATTCTTCTACATATTTTTCGTAAAAAAAATCGCAATCGGCGTTTATTGATTGGTTTGCGCAAAAGTTATAGCGTTTACAAAATAGGGGATAGATTTATGGCATTTTTATAAAAAAAAAATGTTTTATTAGTAATGGCGGCGATCAGTGATTTTTTTCGTGACTGCGACATTATGGCGGACACAGCGGACACTTTTGACACATTTTTGGGACCATTCACATTTATACAGCGAACAGTGCTATAAATATGCACTGATTACTGTATAAATGTGACTGGCAGGGAAGGGGTTAACACTAGGGGACGAGGAAGGGGTTAAATGTATGCCCTATTAGTGATTATTATTGTGGGGGGAGGGGACTGACTGGGGGAGGAGACCGATCTGTGTCCCTATGTACAAGGGACACAGCATCGGTCTCCTCTCTCCCTGACAGGACATGGATCTGTGTGTTTACACACACAGATCCATCTCCTTGTCTGTGTAACCGCCGATCGCGGGTGCCTGGCGGACATCGCGGCCGCCAGGAACGCGCATCGGCATTACAGTGACGCGCCGGGCACGCGCGCGTGCCGCCGGCGGCGCTCGTGCGCCCCCCAGTGGCCAAAGAAGCGGAGGCCGTAAAAAGACGGCCTCCCGGATTTGTAGAACCACCTCGCGGCCGTATATAGTCGTACAGCCGGCGCAAGGTGGTTAATGTTGATAAGTGTAAAAGTATGCACTTGGGGGCAAGAAACATGCACACTTCTTAAATCCTAGAAGGAGAATAGCTGGCAAAGTCAATGGTGGAGGAGGATCTGGGTGTTCTGGTAGATCACAGACTTAATAATGGCATGCAATGCCAAGCTGCAGTTTCTAAATCTAGCAAAATACTTTATTATTTTAATAGTATTAAGAGAGGTATGGACTCCAGACAGAGAGGCATTATTTTGCCCCTGTAAAAATCATTAGTTAGACCTCATCTGGAATATGCAGTTCAGTTTTGGGCCCCAGTTCATGAAAAGGATATCAGAGAACTGGAGAAAGAGCAACCAAACTAATAAGAGGCATGGAGGAGCTCAGCTATGAGGAAATATTTTCTGAAATTAATTTATTCTTCCTTGAGAAGAGAAAAAAGCTGGAGGTACTCCTATAACTGGATATTAACATTTATAAATAATAATACTAAAAAGTGTTGATCCAAGGAATATTGCTTTTTCAGATGCACTACTTGCACGATTTCAAACCCGCCTTCAGTGTGAACCCAGGATAAAACCTGGAAGCTGATTGGCTACCATGCACAACTGCACCAGATTTTGCACTCTCCAGCTTTAGTAAATCAACCCCTATGTATATACCATACCTGGCCGATGCCCCTGGAAACTGGACATCACTGAAGTAGACACCGCTACTTCAGAGATTTTCATTTGCTTCTAGGTTCCATGCCGAGCAGCTGCACCTCTGCTTACAGAACGTAGACGGCAAAGCGTTCTCTGATTGGATGAGGTGTGGAGCGTGAGATCACCGCCCTGCCTCTCCACTGTTCAAATCAGAGAATATTTTGCATTTATTCAGGAATTGTAAAACATTCTCTGAATGGCACCTGTGCTGAGTAGGGATGAGCTTCGTGTTCGAGTCGAACATACGTTCGACTCGAACATCGGCTGTTCAATCGTTCGACGAAGATCGAACGATTTGGGCCGTTCGCGCCAAATTCGAGTGACGCGAACGGCCCACAATGCACTACGCCATCGCAGTGTCATCCAGGCGCTGTGATTGGCCAAGCATGCACTGTGACCCTGCATGCTTGGCCAATCACAGCGCCGGCAGCGAGGAGAGCAATGATTGGCCACAGGCAGGATGCCTGTGGCCAATTATTGCTGAGGGGGTTTAGTACACGCCCCACACTATAAAAGGCCGCCAGCGCGGCGGCCTTGTGTAGTGTGTTCCGGAGCAGGGAAAGAGAAGCATAGGCAGGGACAGTGTCATTTTTTTTCCTTTACTAATCCTGGATTCCTTGTGTTTAGGGACAAATAAGGATAGGTAGGGAGAGTGTCAGTGTGTTATTCTGTGCTAAACCTTGTTTGTAGGGACAGAGAGGTACAGTGAGGGAAAGTGTCAGTGTGCTATTCTGTTCTAAACCAATCTTGCTGAACCATATTTGAAATCCTTGAGTTTAGGGACAGAGAGGTACAGTGAGGGAAAGTGTCAGTGTGCTATTCTGTGCTAAATCTTGTTTGTAGGGACAGAGTAGGACAGTGAGTGAAACTGACAGTGTGCTATTCTGTTCTAAACCAATCTTGCTGAACCATATTTGAAATCCTTGAGTTTAGGGACAGAGAAGGACACTCGTGGAAACTATCAGTGTGCTATTCTGTGCTAAATCTTGTTTGTAGGGACAGAGTAGGACAGTGAGTGAAACTGACAGTGTGCTATTCTGTTCTAAACCAATCTTGCTGAACCATATTTGAAATCCTTGAGTTTAGGGACAGAGAGGTACAGTGAGGGAAAGTGTCAGTGTGCTATTCTGTGCTAAATCTTGTTTGTAGGGACAGAGTAGGACAGTGAGTGAAACTGACAGTGTGCTATTCTGTTCTAAACCAATCTTGCTGAACCATATTTGAAATCCTTGAGTTTAGGGACAGAGAAGAACACTCGTGGAAACTATCAGTGTGCTATTCTGTGCTAAATCTTGTTTGTAGGGACAGAGTAGGACAGTGAGTGAAACTGACAGTGTGCTATTCTGTTCTAAACCAATCTTGCTGAACCATATTTGAAATCCTTGAGTTTAGGGACAGAGAAGGACACTCGTGGAAACTATCAGTGTGCTATTCTGTGCTAAATCTTGTTTGTAGGGACAGAGTAGGACAGTGAGTGAAACTGACAGTGTGCTATTCTGTTCTAAACCAATCTTGCTGAACCATATTTGAAATCCTTGAGTTTAGGGACAGAGAGGTACAGTGATATACAGAAAGATAGAAATACGAATGTTGCTAGGCATTGGGTATCAGTACATCAGAAAAATGTCTCATGCCTCTCTATACAAGGTATAGAAAAGATTGTTTCACCTTTAAGAGGGGGAAACAAATTCAGGACACTGTGCAGGCGTGAAGTCTATTGGATTTTTTCATTGCATACCAGGATACCGGCAGGCCTTAACTTTGTATCCCATTATTATGATTAGTCCTCGCGTCCTGCACAGTGTCCTTTCCAGTTTTTTGCGTCTGGCATTTTCTCTGATGTTTCTAACATTGGTTACCCATGCATGTTAATTTAGGCTTGGATCGTCATTTTGTCCTTCCCTACTACATGCTCATGTGTACACACATGTTTATACCCGGATTACTGTCAGAAGTTTTCATTTTATCTTGTTTCATATAGTTACCATGATATTCACTGCTTGTTGCATGTTTAAATCTTTATGGTCTCTATATTACTGCTCATATAATATATGGAACATGATAGTTCTACTACTCCATTGGGACCATTCTCTTTTCCTTTTCTTCCCCTATTTCTTTTAGTCTCGAACAATTATTCACCTGGTTTGGAAGAAATTGCATGGACTTGGTCTCTTTCTTTTGCACTAATCATCAATTAGTGGTAGATCGTCATGATCAGATTGTTTTATTATATATTTGTGTGTTTTATAGTCTCTTTATTCCTTTTAATTTGTGTTGGTTTTGGTTATGTCATGTTTGACAGCATGAACTGTCTTGGGCATATACAGAGTTTATTTTGTATATGGAAATGACATATAGAGTTCCATCTCGGGAACCAATGCACACACAAGATTTATGGCCCATGTTTCATCCGTATGTATATTGTGCTGTAGATGTAATATTGCATTGACATTCATTGAGTGCATAAGTTTATGTGGGCATCATGGTATGTTCACATCAAGTCAGGATCCAACCCCAAGGGTTTTTTTGTTAGCATGTTATTCTCCAAATTCTTATATGTAGACATTTGTTCCCGTGTGAATTGTTCCCATAGAATTATTTGTACATCTTTAATTGAACGGATGGTTCTCCGTCGACATGTCTATGCTTGGATGCATATCTCAGCTAAAGCGCACAGTTTCGGAGCCATTATATATACACACATACATTTTTACATTGGGCTCCTCATGTGTGCGCATTCGGCTGAATGCTTGCATTCACACGGGGGCATTCTCTTTTTCTTTTTTTTTTTTGCTTCTTCATCGGGCTCCCCATGTGTGTGCACCCAGCTGTATGCCGGTGTGCACATATGGGTATATTTTTGTCTCATAATTACATACTTGGTGTTCTCAAAAACGGTGACTTCAAGTATATTCAAACACATGTGCACACATATGCTATTATTGCATGTTTGTGTAGTGGTTCATCTTTATGCACAATATACCTTCAGGAATGACTTCCATCCCAATAGACATATAGACTCAAGCATTTTTTAAAGAGACATATACTCACATATTAATACAAATCTGTTCAGATATTAGTTTAAATAGAACATTTGTTCTTTTATTCACATTAAATTCACTGTACAAATTATCAATATCAATAACAAAATAATAAAATTCAAAAATAAATAAATCTCTAAAGAGACATGCACATATCAGCACGGACTAAGTAACATTAATGCAAGCACTCCACAGTGCACCTAATCAATTTTAAGGTTGCTTTGCATTTTTTCATTTATACATGTCCAAAATTTCATATATATGCACATATATATTTATATTATATATATATTTTTTCTCTGTTTTGCATTTACACACATGGTCACACATGTTTTGGATGTACATTTACATTATACCACTTTTTTAATTGGTAGTAATCTCATCCCTATTTTTTATTCATTTTATTTGATTTTCACATTCATTCTTATTGATATAATTTTTTTGTTCCCACTCCACACCATATCACTTATCTTTATTATATACTTTTTACATATATTATACTTTTTAAAAATATATCTTTTACATATCTGCATAGATTGTTATATGGTGAGGCATTTCTATCCTCTTTTTTCATTGTGGTCAGTGAACCACACCCATTTCACTTGAATCATTTTATGTTTAATTGATTTTCAATTAACCAATTATTTTCACCTTGGGGTTGGATCACATGACTTCCCCTGTTTAGGGTATATCTTGGGTAGCATTTGTGTAATAACTAGCTATGAATAAGCACTTTAAATAGTGTGAAACGCGTCAGCCAAACTAGATCAGTTTGTTGTGTTGTGCAGAGTGTTTTTGGTTTCCTGAACCTTTTTTTTGGAATAAAGGCTTTTTAACCGGAGTGCTGCATCCAGAAGATCTTCCTTTCTTTCCTCAATTGAAACTGACAGTGTGCTATTCTGTTCTAAACCAATCTTGCTGAACCATATTTGAAATCCTTGAGTTTAGGGACAGAGAAGGACACTCGTGGAAACTATCAGTGTGCTATTCTGTGCTAAATCTTGTTTGTAGGGACAGAGTAGGACAGTGAGTGAAACTGACAGTGTGCTATTCTGTTCTAAACCAATCTTGCTGAACCATATTTGAAATCCTTGAGTTTAGGGACAGAGAAGGACACTCGTGGAAACTATCAGTGTGCTATTCTGTGCTAAATCTTGTTTGTAGGGACAAAGTAGGACAGTGAGTGAAACTGACAGTGTGCTATTCTGTTCTAAACCAATCTTGCTGAACCATATTTGAAATCCTTGAGTTTAGGGACAGAGAGGTACAGTGAGGGAAAGTGTCAGTGTGCTATTCTGTGCTAAATCTTGTTTGTAGGGACAGAGTAGGACAGTGAGTGAAACTGACAGTGTGCTATTCTGTTCTAAACTAATCTTGCTGAACCATATTTGAAATCCTTGAGTTTAGGGACAGAGAAGGACACTCGTGGAAACTATCAGTGTGCTATTCTGTGCTAAATCTTGTTTGTAGGGACAGAGTAGGACAGTGAGTGAAACTGACAGTGTGCTATTCTGTTCTAAACCAATCTTGCTGAACCATATTTGAAATCCTTGAGTTTAGGGACAGAGAAGGACACTCGTGGAAACTATCAGTGTGCTATTCTGTGCTAAATCTTGTTTGTAGGGACAGAGTAGGACTAGGACAGTGAGTGAAACTGACAGTGTGCTATTCTGTTCTAAACCAATCTTGCTGAACCATATTTGAAATCCTTGAGTTTAGGGACAGAGAGGTACAGTGAGGGAAAGTGTCAGTGTGCTATTCTGTGCTAAATCTTGTTTGTAGGGACAGAGTAGGACAGTGAGTGAAACTGACAGTGTGCTATTCTGTTCTAAACTAATCTTGCTGAACCATATTTGAAATCCTTGAGTTTAGGGACAGAGAAGGACACTCGTGGAAACTATCAGTGTGCTATTCTGTGCTAAATCTTGTTTGTAGGGACAGAGTAGGACAGTGAGTGAAACTGACAGTGTGCTATTCTGTTCTAAACCAATCTTGCTGAACCATATTTGAAATCCTTGAGTTTAGGGACAGAGAAGGACACTCGTGGAAACTATCAGTGTGCTATTCTGTGCTAAATCTTGTTTGTAGGGACAGAGTAGGACAGTGAGTGAAACTGACAGTGTGCTATTCTGTTCTAAACCAATCTTGCTGAACCATATTTGAAATCCTTGAGTTTAGGGACAGAGAAGGACACTCGTGGAAACTATCAGTGTGCTATTCTGTGCTAAATCTTGTTTGTAGGGACAAAGTAGGACAGTGAGTGAAACTGACAGTGTGCTATTCTGTTCTAAACCAATCTTGCTGAACCATATTTGAAATCCTTGAGTTTAGGGACAGAGAGGTACAGTGAGGGAAAGTGTCAGTGTGCTATTCTGTGCTAAATCTTGTTTGTAGGACAGTGAGTGAGTGAAACTGACAGTGTGCTATTCTGTTCTAAACCAATCTTGCTGAACCATATTTGAAATCCTTGAGTTTAGGGACAGAGAGGTACAGTGAGGGAAAGTGTCAGTGTGCTATTCTGTGCTAAATCTTGTTTGTAGGGACAGAGTAGGACAGTGAGTGAAACTGACATTGTGCTATTCTGTTCTAAACTAATCTTGCTGAACCATATTTGAAATCCTTGAGTTTAGGGACAGAGAAGGACACTCGTGGAAACTATCAGTGTGCTATTCTGTGCTAAATCTTGTTTGTAGGGACAGAGTAGGACAGTGAGTGAAACTGACAGTGTGCTATTCTGTTCTAAACCAATCTTGCTGAACCATATTTGAAATCCTTGAGTTTAGGGACAGAGAGGTACAGTGAGGGAAAGTGTCAGTGTGCTATTCTGTGCTAAATCTTGTTTGTAGGGACAGAGTAGGACAGTGAGTGAAACTGACAGTGTGCTATTCTGTTCTAAACCAATCTTGCTGAACCATATTTGAAATCCTTGAGTTTAGGGACAGAGAGGTACAGTGAGGGAAAGTGTCAGTGTGCTATTCTGTGCTAAATCTTGTTTGTAGGGACAGAGTAGGACAGTGAGTGAAACTGACAGTGTGCTATTCTGTTCTAAACCAATCTTGCTGAACCATATTTGAAATCCTTGAGTTTAGGGACAGAGAAGGACACTCGTGGAAACTATCAGTGTGCTATTCTGTGCTAAATCTTGTTTGTAGGGACAGAGTAGGACAGTGAGTGAAACTGACAGTGTGCTATTCTGTTCTAAACCAATCTTGCTGAACCATATTTGAAATCCTTGAGTTTAGGGACAGAGAAGGACACTCGTGGAAACTATCAGTGTGCTATTCTGTGCTAAATCTTGTTTGTAGGGACAGAGTAGGACAGTGAGTGAAACTGACAGTGTGCTATTCTGTTCTAAACCAATCTTGCTGAACCATATTTGAAATCCTTGAGTTTAGGGACAGAGAGGTACAGTGAGGGAAAGTGTCAGTGTGCTATTCTGTGCTAAATCTTGTTTGTAGGGACAGAGAAGGACAGTGAGGGAAACTGTCAGTGTGCTATTCTGTGCTAAACCAATCTTGCTGAAGCATATTGCAAATCCTTGTGTTTAGGGACAGAGAAGGATAGGCAGGGGACAGTGTCAGTGTCATTGTTGCTAAGCCTCCTGCACAGTATACACCTGAAGGTAGCCCTTATTGCTGTTTTTCCCATCTCCCTGCAGGCCATCCATTAAAATGTCTGGAAGGCAAACAAGGAGAGGCAGACAGTCAGGAGGCAAAAAAAGAGGGCAAGCAGGCTCTGTGTCTGGGGGCAACAGTGCTGGTCGTGGATGCGGTGCATTGTCATCAGCACATGGCCATGGGACACACTTGTCCTTCTTTTCGGCAGCTGGACATGTTGAGCCACATCATGCCGAAGACTTGGTAGAGTGGATGACCAAGCCCACCTCATCCTCCTCATCCTCTCTCACCCAGGCACAGGGTACGGACAAAGCAGCTGCCAAAGCGTCCTCTTCTTTGGTATCATTATCTTCATTAGTCAATCCTTTCCTAGACCCACCATGTCCTCCTCCTGAGGAGTCCCCCGAACTGTTTGAGCACAGTGTTGGGTACATGCTCCAGGAGGATGCCCAGCGTTTCGAAGGATCTGATGATGATACCCAGCTAGAGGAAGGCAGTAGCGTGAGAGCAGAGAGAGGGGATGCTCAAGAAGGACACCAATCTGGCAGTCATGCTCCAGCAGCTGCAGCATACTGCCAGATTGGCTCCAGTGATGAGGAGGGAGGGGATGATGAGGTCACTGACTCCACGTGGGTGCCTAATAGGAGAGAGGAGGAGGATGAGGAGGAGGCACATCTCCAACGAGGCAGGATGCCCTTGAGTGGCCAGCGTATGGGCAGCACACCGACGGAATCACACCGCAGAGCTCCGCCTGTGCAGGGCGCTGCCTCTGCCCGTCATTCAAAAAGTTCTTTGGTGTGGGCCTTTTTTGAGGCGAGTGCATCAGATCGCACAGCTGCTGTTTGCAACATATGTCTCAAGCGTATATCGCGTGGCCAAAACATCAGCCGCTTGGGCACCACATGCTTGATCAGACATATGTTGACCTGCCATGCAGCTCGTTGGCAAGCCTACCTTAAAGACCCACACCAAAGAACAAAGCGGACCTCTCCTTGCACCGCATCAGCTGGGATCTCAAAACCCACTATACCTTCAGTCCTCTCTGAAACCTGCACTGAGAGGAATGAAGGTGTAGAATTAGGTGTGTCACAGCCCAGTACTTGCGGCCACTCTGCTAGCAGTACACCGACGTCCGATTCTAGCAGGCAAATTTCCCTGCCCCAGCTGCTGGACCGTCAAAAGAAGTTCACTCCCAGCCATCCACATGCCCAGCAGTTGAATGCTAGCTTGGCTAAATTGCTAGCGCTTCAACTGCTGCCTTTTCAGTTGGTAGACTCGGCCCCCTTCCGTGAGTTTGTGCAATGTGCGGTTCCTCAGTGGCAGGTTCCCAAACGCCACTTTTTCTCACGGAAGGCGATTCCGGCTCTCTACCGGCATGTGGAAGGCAATGTCTTGGCCTCGCAGGACAGGGCGGTCAGCGGTAAGGTGCATATTACCGCTGACTCATGGTCCAGCAGGCATGGACAGGGACGTTACCTTTCTTTCACGGCCCATTGGGTCACTCTTTTGGCAGCTGGGAAGGATGCAGGACAAGGTGCAGTAGTGTTGGAGGTTGTTCCGCCGCCACGCCTCCAAAATGCTACTACTGGTTGTGACACACCTCTCTCCTCCACCCCCTCCTCTTCTTCTTCCTCCATGGCCTCTTCCTGTGGTTTGTCCTCGGAACCAGCGGTGCTCCGTAGGCATTCAAGGGGCTACGCAAGTATGCAGGCAAAAAGATGCCATGCCGTGCTTGCGCTGGTGTGTTTGGGGGACAGGAGCCACACTGGGGCAGAGGTCCTGTCTGCTCTGCAGGGGCAGGCCGAGAGGTGGTTGACACCACGCCAGCTTAAGCCAGGAATGGTGGTTTGCGACAATGGCACCAACCTCCTCTCCGCCCTCCGACAGGGACAACTGACCCATGTGCCCTGTATGGCTCACGTCCTTAACCTGGTGGTGCAGCGGTTCTTGGGCAGGTACCCGGGCTTACAGGATGTCCTGAGGCAGGCCAGGAAAGTCTGTGTTCATTTCCACAGATCTTATAATGCCAGTGCTCGCCTGGCTGAGCTGCAAAAGGAGTTGAACCTGCCCAAGAACCGCCTTATATGTGACATGCCCACCAGGTGGAACTCAACGTTGGCCATGCTGCAGCGGCTACACACGCAGCAGAGGGCCATCAATGAGTACCTGTGCGACTACGGCACCAGGACAGGGTCAGGGGAGCTCGGGTTTTTTTCACCACGCCAGTGGGGCATGATCAGGGATGCATGCACTGTCCTGGCACCATTTGAGGAGGCCACGAGGATGGTGAGCAGTGACAGTGCATGCATCAGTGACACTGTACCTCTTGTCCACCTGTTGGAGCACACGCTGCGTGGAATAATGGACAGGGCACTTGAGGCAGAACAGAGGCAGGAAGAGGAGGACTTCCTTGCCTCTCAAGGCCCCCTTTACCCAGACAGTGTTCCTTCTGTCCCACCCATCGCACAGGAAGAGGAGGAGGAGGAGGAGGAAGAGGATTGTGTCAGCATGGAGGTGGAGGCTGGCACTCAGCATCATCAGCAGCAGTCTTTTAGGGATAATTTACAGTCCCAAGAAACCAGTGGACTTGTACGTGGCTGGGAGGAGGTGGCTGCGGATCATGTCGTCCTTAGTGACCCAGAGGACTCCGGACTGAATGCCTCAGCTAACCTACGCTGCATGGCCTCCCTGATCCTGCAAAGTCTGCGGAAGGATCCTCGTATTCTTCGGATCAAGGAGAGGGACCATTACTGGCTGGCCACTCTCCTTGATCCACGGTACAAGGGTAAGGTTGCGGACCTTATGTTACCGTCGCAGAGGGAGCAGAGGATGAGACAACTCCGGGAGGCCTTGCAGAAAGGTCTGTGCAATGCGTTCCCAGAGACTGGGAGGTTACAAACTCCTGGTCCTGGACAACGAGTTGCTGAGGCTTCGGGCAGTCAAAGAAGGAGCGGTGGGGAAGGTGGCCGTCTGACCGATGCGTTCAGACAATTCTTTAGTCCGCAGCCCCAAAGTATGATCGTTTCCAGCAACCATCGCCAGCGTCTGATATACATGGTGCAGGAATACCTAGGGGCAAGGTCAGACTTGGACACCTTCCCCACTGAAAATCCTCTGGCTTACTGGGTCTTGAGGATGGATCACTGGCCAGAGCTTGCACAGTATGCAATTGAGCTACTGGCCTGTCCTGCATCCAGCGTTCTTTCAGAACGCACATTCAGTGCTGCTGGAGGATTTGTCACGGATCACAGGGTGCGCCTGTCCACCGACTCGGTTGATCGACTGACTTTCATCAAGATGAACCAGTCTTGGATCACCACCAGCTACAACACACCTGATGCTGATATAACAGACTAATTGATTTTAAAATGTCACATCCCTTCAAGACTGATGCTGATGCTGGGTTCCTGTGCTGTTATGTTGACTAGCTATCCTCCTCCTCCTCCTCAATGATCCGATTAATGATGATAGCTTGGAAGATCATTTTGGTTTATGGGTGCCGCCACCAGTGGCTAAGGCCCAATTTTTCAGCCCCTGTTTAACAGGGGCGTGTAATTACAATTTTTGATGCAATACTTTGCAACAGGCCTCATTGCTGTGCTCCAAGTACAGTATCTGTGAGGGGTTGCAGTGTTGTGCCACCAGTGCCTAAGGCCCAATTTTTCAGCCCCTGTTCAATAGGGGCATGCAATTATAATTATTGATCTAATAATTCACAGCAGGGCCCATTGCTGCGCCCACCAAGAGTAACTGTCAGGCCTTACAGTGTTGTGGCACCAGCACCACCATCACCACCACCACCAAAGGCCCAATTTTTCAGCCCCTATTCAACAGGGGCATGCAATTATAATTATTGATCTAATAATTCACAGCAGGGCCAATTGCTGCGCCCACCAAGAGTAACTGTCAGGCCTTACAGTGTTGTGGCACCAGCACCACCATCACCACCACCACCACCACCAAAGGCCCAATTTTTCAGCCCCTATTCAACAGGGGCATGCAATTATAATTATTGATCTAATAATTCACAGCAGGGCCCATTGCTGCGCCCACCAAGAGTAACTGTCAGGCCTTACAGTGTTGTGGCACCAGCACCACCATCACCACCACCACCACCACCACCACCAAAGGCCCAATTTTTCAGCCCCTATTCAACAGGGGCATGCAATTATAATTATTGATCTAATAATTCACAGCAGGGCCCATTGCTGCGCCCACCAAGAGTAACTGTCAGGCCTTACAGTGTTGTGGCACCAGCACCACCATCAAAGGCCCAATTTTTACTACCACTGATCAACAATTATATGTTATTACAATTCCTGATATAATAGTTGACAGCAGGGCGTTCCAGCACCCACCAAGAATAACTGTGAGTGCTTTCAGTGTTGTGCCAACACCAACACCTAAGGGGCCAATTTCTGCAGAGTATATACGGCAGGTCCCTACTTTCAAACATCCAACTTACAAAGGACTACTACTTGCAAACGGAAGACGACAACAGGAAGTGAGAGGAAATCTACCCCTTGGAAGGAAAATTCTCTCCTGTAAGAATTAATATGGGAGAAAGGTGTCTCCTCTCTACTGATGCTTTATCACCAATCCTTGTTTCAATAAAAACACCACATTTCAAAAACAGTTGTCATTGGGACGCAAAGTGAGGTGAAATGTTCTGAACAGGGGCACAGACAGCAAAAAAAATGTGACAGGGGTGATAACCCTTCCCTATGTTTTCCAAAAAGCTTAAAAAAAGGAATTTGGCATGGAGCTACACTTAAACAATGTAGCTGTTCAAAATTACAAACAGATTCTACATAAGAACAAACCTACAGTCCCTGTCTTGTATGCACCGCCTGTATACGGCTGTTCAGAGTATATAGGGCCTTTTTTATTTTGTGTGCGGGGTTCCCCTTAATATCCATACAAGACCCAAAGGGGCTAGTAATGGGCTGGGGTAGGGGGGGGGGGGTTGATGGGGTAGCTATGCCATTTTTCTTAAAGATTTTCATCCATATTACCGGGACCAGACATTACATTAAAGCCGCAAGCAGTTTTAAATGGCTTTTTTTCCTTTAGAAATGTTATTTTGTGCAGGGACAGTTCTAAACACGGGAAACACGTGGCACTTCACAGGCATACTTTAGACACTCCCCAGGTACAATATTTAAAGGAATATTTGACTTTTTTTTTTCACTTTATGCATCATTAAAATGACTGCTCCCGGAAAACGTCAGTTTTTAAAACTTCTTTTTGCATTGATACATGTCCCCTGGTGCAGAACCCGGGTTCCCAAACTCTGTTTAGGACAATAACATGGATAATAGTCGTTATAATTAGCACTTTAGAATCCGAACGTTCGCATCCATTGTATTTAATAGGGTTCTAATGTTCGTGCGAACTTTCGGTCCGTTCGTGGGTTCTGTGCGAACCGAACCCGGGGGTGTTCGGCTCATCACTAGTGCTGAGCAACCAACCTTCTGTGTTCAGTAAGCAAGCAGAGGTGCAGCCATTTGGTGTGGGACCTGCAAGCAAGTGAAGATCACTGGAATAGCTGTGTCTATTTCAGTGGTTTCCAGCTTCCTGGGGCATCGACCTGGTATGGTATATACATAGTTACATTGGTCTATGCTGGACCAATGTAACTATGTATAAAATAACCATGCCTGGAATGATTCTTTAAATTTGTAAAAAAAGTCTTTAAATACTTACTTGTTTCCCTTCCCAATCCTCTCCTATATCCGACACAAGTGGTGTTCCATCTGCTGGACAGTAGAGGTGTGGTGGCCAGAACCACAGCACACAGTAGGGGAATAGACATTTGGCACAAATAACAAGTAACAACACTTTAAAATACTATTCAAACTAAAAAGAAAATTGGGCTTTAGATACACTTTATTACACAATACTCATATGTAAACAATTTCCGCAACAGGCGCGTTAAATTCTTTTATGTTTTAGTTTTTTAAATACAACAAATGTGACATATTTTATACCCTTTACTGTGTACAATTCACTTTTCAAATATCAATCATTACAATTTCCAGGATGAAAGATTTGAGGTCTAGAATATTAAAATGATATTACATATCTTACTTTCCGACATTATAAAGTATTACAAGGAATATAAAACATCTCATGAAACGAAATCCTGATAACGATGACCCATTCTTGAAATACCCTAGACTAAAATATCATAATCCACTTGATTAAAAGAATACCCACCCACAATGTCTTCAGAACATCAGAAAACTCTATCCCCAAAGCAGCTTCTTGTGTGTTCATTAGCGAGCCAAGAAAGGAAATGGGATGAAAGAATCAATACAATACACATTAACTTTGAGCTCTTATGATCCGTCAAACACGAGTATAAATTGTTCTATTGTAGCACATGTTCCATAGGCTTCAATTATTGCAGACACAACTGATACAACGAAACAAATTAACTTCGCTTGACCACCTGTCATTAGCGTGACGTCTTTGCTCAGCGCGAGCACTTAGAGGCTGGCTGCTTGTTTCTTTATGAAGGAACAATGTCGTTTTCAAATAATAAAAATAGGGTGATCCATATCGTAATGTTTTTTAAATGCACTTTGGAGTACAGCCAAGTGGGTTTCTTTATTTCATGTTAACATAAGTAATGCAATCTAGTGTTGAATACTGACCGGGAGTTCATGCAGGAGGTCTACTAGATGCATATTCTGCATTGAATCATTATTTATTGCAAAAATATTGGGGGCATTTATTAAAGCTGAATGCTAGGCAGATGTAAAAGACACAATTAAATACAATCCTTTAATCATTAATACTTGATTAAGCATTTCAGCCCTGGATGATTTGCCCCCTTAATTACCAGGCCATTTTTTGTGATACGGCACTGTGTCGTTTTAACTGACAATTGTGCGGTCGTGCGACGCTATACCCAAACAAAATTGATGTCCTTTTTTTCCGCATAAGCAGAGCTTTCTTTTGGTGGTATATAACACCTCCGGGTTTTTTTTTTGTTTGCACTATAAACAAAAGAGGCCGTCAATTTTGAAAAAAAAAAACAATATTTTTTTGCTTATTGCTATAAAAAATATCCCCCAAAAAACAAACAAAAAGGCAAATTTCTTCATCAGTTTAGGCCAATATGTATTCTTCTACATATTTTTGGTAAAAAAAAAATCACAATAAGCGTATATTGATTGGTTTGCGCAAAAGTTATAGCGTCTACAAAATAGGGGATATATTTATGGCATTTTTATCATTCTTTTTTTTTACAAGTAATGGCGGTGATCACTGATTTTTAGCGGGACTGCAACATTGCGGCGGACAGATTGGACACTTTCCTTGTCAAATTTGTTTATTAAATTTTCAAAATTACAAGCATATATTGTCAATAAACATAGTCACTATAAATAGTAGCAGTTAAGGAGAACACAAATTAGATATTTATGTCAAGCTCCAGTGATTTTTGAAGGCAACAACAACAGAAGAGGAGAAAAAAACAGTAATTTAAGTTTAACATATGTTGACCATTATCTGGAGACTTGCTAAAATATATGCTTAGTGTTGAATTTAGTAATTACAAACCAGATTTAGTAATAATATATAACATGTAAGGTAATATAAGGATTTATAAAGAAAAAATGAAGGGTCATAATTTCTCGACCTCATATAATGTTATTGTAATATATAAGGTTTGTATTGTTTCAAAGGAGCTCTAAAGCTGAAATATACTGATAAATAAAAAACATAAAAAAAAAAAAAAATGTTGCTACCATTTTTGCATATAATAACAATATATGCTAAGAAAGAAAAAACAACAAAAAAAGAGCTAAAGAGCGAAGATAGAAGAGAGGGAAGGGTAAGAAGAAGAAGAGAAAAAAAATAAAGATAGTAGGTAGAAAAGATAGAAAAGGTCGAAAAGGTCCCCGGGGTATCTTATAATGTTGGTCTGATAATATTAGTATATTAAATAGATTGGACACTTTTGACACTTTTTTGGGACTAGTAACATTTATACAGCGATCAGTTCTATAAAAATGCACTGATTGGGAAGGCGTTAACACTAGGGGGCGATCAAGGGGTTAAGTGTTCCCTAGGGAGTGTTTCTAACTGTGGGGGTAGTGGACTGACATGGAGTACAGAGAAATCGCTGTTCCTAATCACTAGGAACAGACGATCACTCTGTACTCCCCTGACAGAACGGGGATCTGTTTGTTTACATTGACAGATCCCCATTCTGGCTCTCTGTGGAGCAATTGCAGGTGGCCAGCGGGCATCGCGGCCGCCGGCCGCGTGCATCAGCTGCCCCACCGTGCAGCGGGTGTGCGGGCGCGCCTACTATAGCTGTTAAAGTGACTCAATTTGCGGGATCGAGCGAACCTGCTGCAGTATAATGGTGGCGGCTGGTCGGCAAGTGGTTAAATGCACATTTTTTTTTAATGAAAGCAGTGTAAGTACCATAATTTGACTTGGTATAAGCTCCTGTGCAGCAGTGCTGGAGTCTGAGAGGAATAAACAGCGCAAGGAGCCAATCAGCTAATGCACTGACAACAATCAAGTGGATAGGAGGTGAGAGCAGAGTGACATAGAAATAAGCTCATTGCAGACTGCGTCACAGATAGATCTGGCCTTCTCCAACCCCACACTGTTAGCGGACGTGTTGGAGTCGTCCTATCTGCCTAGTGGGCTGTCTGACCATAGTCCTCTGGTGGTGGTGCTTCGCTCCCCGGCTTCCCGGAATGCTGCGCTCTGGAGGTTGGGCGCACAATGGGTCTCTCACACGGACCTCTCTGACAAACTGCCGCCCCTGCTGACTGAGTTCTGGGACAAAAACAAGGAATCCTCTTCTCCTGACATTGTCTGGGATGCCTTTAAAGCTTTCACGAGAGGACAGTATATTTATTTTATTGCTAGCATTAAAAGACAACAATCGGCTGCAACTCTGGCGTTGCAGAGGGCAGTCGATGACCACACTTTTACGTATAGTAATGACCCCACCCCTGTTCACTTTGATCTGCTGATGGCGGCTTAGAGGGAACTGCAGCTGCACCTGGCTGAGGTCACACGACTTGAATCATACAGGGGTAGGCAGAGGGCCTTTGAACAGGGTGATAGGAATGGCCGCCTGCTGGCCATGATGACACAACATGACCAACCCCTTACCCTTGTGTCTACCTTACAGACCCCGGGGGGTGGGACGGTGTCCTCCCCCTCCGATATCCTGCAGACGTTCAACACCTTTTATGACGCATTATACTCATCCAGCCTGTCCTCAGATTTCCAGCCTGAATCACTGAACGGCCTGTTGGATCCGTTGGAGCTTGGCTGGCTCTCTGATCATGAAAGAGAGACTTTGGTCCAACCATTTACGGCCTTGGAGGTCATGAAGGCTATCCGGTCCTTCCCTCCCGGCAAAGCGCCGAGGCCGGACGGGCTCCCGATAGACTTCTATAGAGCCCATGAGGAACTTTTGGCACCCCTGTTTGCACAATTGTATACCGAGTGTCTGGCAGATGGTGGTCTGCCCAGTTCTATGTACCATGCCTACTTGACACTGATATATAAGGCTCCCAAAGACCCCACTTCCTGTGCTTCCTATCGACCTATTGCACTTCTTAATTCTGACTTTAAAATTTTGACTAAGCTTTTGGCCCTTCGGTTGTATCCCATGCTACCCTCAGTGATAGACCCAGACCAGACAGGTTTTATGCCCCGTAGGTCCACAGATGTTAACCTCAGAAGGCTTTTCACTAACATCCACGCTCACCACCTTAATATGGGATCACGGGCGGTGGCCTCTCTAGATGTAGAGAAGGCCTTTGACACGGTCGAATGGCCCTTTTTATGGGAAACATTACGCAGGATGGGGTTTCCTCTGCTATTTATCAAGTGGCTCCAGGTGATCTACAAATGCCCCACTTTCTCGGTGCGCTTGGGAGGTGGACTGTCCGTCCCCTTCGGGCTTACCAGGGGAACGAGGCAGGGCTGTCCTCTTTCTCCAGCCTTGTTTGCCCTTGCTATTGAACCGGTGGCGGAGGCACTTCGCACTTCACCGCACATTAAGGGTCTCCGACTCGGGTTGCTGGAGGAGAGGGTAGCCCTGTACGCGGATGACATGTTGCTCTTCCTGAATGATGCCGGCCCGTCCCTGCAGGGGGCGCTGACTGTTCTGGACACCTTTGCTAAGGTCACCGGTCTTAGGGTAAATTGGTCCAAGTCCCTCTTTTCCCCAATTGATCCAGCGGCCAGGTCCACATCCCCTCCCGATAGCCCCCTCCTGTGGGTGGATTCCTTTAAATACTTAGGGGTGCATGTCTCTGGTTCAGCCTCTGACTTTATATCTTTAAATCTCGCCCCAGTAGTTATAGAGTCTCAGACAAAGCTCAAATCATGGAGTTACCTGCCCCTGTCATTATGGGGGCGAGTTAACCTCATAAAAATGAGGATTATTCCCAAACTAACGTATCTTTTTTGCCACTCCCCACAATGGGTGCCCAAGTCTTTTTTTAAGAAATTGAACAATATATTTTCTTCCTTCCTATGGAGCTCCTCTCCTCCCAGGTATCGAATGATGACTTTAATGAGGCCACGAACGCAGGGTGGCATGGCATTCCCGGACTGTTATAAGTATTATCTCTCCGCGCAGTTGGTGACAGCGGCGTGGTGGCTACAGCCGGACAGAGCGAACTCGTCAACTGTGCTGGAAGCGACAGTGGTCGGTTCGCTGGAAGCTCTTCGATTGTTACTTTTTAGGGGCCCTCGTGCCCCATATCCTCTGACCCCCTCTATGCTTACCACCCTGCGGGCATGGCGTACAGGATTAGCCATTGAAAAATGTAAGAAGTCGGAAATCTCCCCCAATGCCCCTCTCTGGCTGAACCCTAGCCTATCCCACTTCTACAAAATCCCTGACCCCTACGCGTGGACAAAACACGGTATCAAACTGGTGTCACACGTAGTGTCCCAAAACTCCTTACTCCCTTTCTCACACCTTTCCTTCCAGTACAACCTACCTAACCATTTCCTATTCAGATATCTTCAACTGTCCCATGCATTTGCGGCGCAATTTCCACAATCTTCATGTATTGTGGCGCAGTCGGAACTGGAGAGGACACTTAGATTTAGTTGCGAAGAAAAGCCTACCTCACATCTATACTCTTACTTGATCTTTGTGTCTCTTCCACCTCTTGACAATCTCTGGACTAAATGGCAGACTGATATCCCTACGTTGGACAATGATGACTGGGATGATGTGTGGGACCTCCCTTTCAACTCCCTAGTCTCCATGCGTGACAGATCAGTGCAATACAAAATAGTTCATAGGGCTTATTTCACCCCACACAGACTTCACAAGATGGACTCTGCTCATTCCTCAGAGTGTTGGAGATGCGGCGCCTCACCGGGCGACTTCTCTCATATCTTTTGGCGTTGCTCTGGGGTCCAGCAGTATTGGGAATTGGTGCTAGATATGATTAACAGAGTTGCCTTAGTTGCTGTGCCTTTGACGATGGAGGTGTGCCTTTTGGGGCTCATTGAGACCATTGTACCATCCTCTGCCAAACGCACACTGATTACCCTGCTGCTCTTCTATGCTCGTAAGAACATTGCTATGCAGTGGAAGAAGCCCGCCCCCCCTCTCTGATGCAATGGAAACGCTTAGTGAACAACAGCCTTCCCCTATACATGGATACTTATGCCAATCGGTGCTGTCCACTGAAGTATGACAAGGTCTGGCGCACTTGGTTAGCTGAGTCTGAAACAGCTTAATGAGTTGGGGGTGAGGCTGGTCATCGTGTCGGAGTCTAGCCTTGCTCATATACTTTCCTCTTACTCCGGTGACTTCTGATGTGTTTCTGCTGACTAGTGGGTTTATTATAATCTATGCCCTCCTGGGTTCTACTTGGGTGGTATTGTTGTACCCCTCCATTGCTCTGTATTGTATCACTGGGTTCAGACTGCAAAATATATTATTTTTTGTACGTGCTCTTTTTCGGTACTGTTGGTGCTTAAGCTATGTGTGTTGTATGTGTTGAAAAACTTTAATAAAAAATAATTGTAAAAAAAAAAGAAATAAGCTCATCGCTGTGCTGCTTCTCCTTTCAGAGTTCATTCACAAGCTGGAGGTGGGCCCAGGAAGTATGTTGAATGATGCTGGCCAATCATCCCGGCACTCAGAGACTGGCTCTGCGCTGTAAGCGCCCCCTGTTTCCCCCACACACAAACTCACAATTACCTCCTCTCTAAATAATCACTGACATAAAAAGAAACAAAATACCCCTTTTACCTAAATCTGCAGTTGTGTGACTCTCTTCTTCCGTGCACAAGAGCTGTGGTCCTTTATCGGGTTCCTATTGGCTCTCCAGTGCTGGGGTCTTCTTAGGATCTACAAGAGACTCTGTCCCCACGTGGTGATGTTATCATCTGCAGACAAAGTTCGGCTGGTGTGGGAATATCTGCATTGCTGGATTAATGGCCCCCACACTCAGAATTAGTGTTGGCATATGACCTGGTGTACTTAGTAGAGTATAAAAACTCCACAAGGTATTAAAAAAATGCCAAATGGATTGTGGGGAGGTGTGTACATTTTTGCCTGAAGATGGGCTTTAGTTTTTGCCAAATACATAATTTTTAGGCTTCCCATTCAATAGTTTGAAAATCCCAGGATGGATCTTGGGCAGATTTAGGTTGATAAATACATTTTTTGTATTATAAATTGGTCCCTAAGACAGCAGGTCATGATGAGTTGCTTGTATCAGGAACAGGAAGTGATTAGAAACTTTCCCAGGTTCCCCAAGCTCTGAGTTTTCCTTTCTCCATCCACAACAAAAAAAATGTTGGTTGGAGTTGACTGTAAAATAACTAGTGAGAAAAGTAAAAATAGATCTGTAAACTGCAACAATGCTACTATAAAAGAGAATTTTTATAAAGTCCAACAAAAAAGCTGCCTTTCACTTTGCCACCTAAAATGGTAGTAAATTCTGTGACACCACTTACTGTATATCTACAGGTAAGCCTATAATAACGGTTACTGTTCTGATTATAAGGTATATATTTACTGATCGTACTGTTGCTTTAAATTGGCATCCATTACTAGCAGGAACTGTAGTATATTCCTCCCACTTCCTGCTCAGCAGTCAGCAGTCATATTAAATAATCTTTCTACAGAGAAGGAAGCATGCTAAAGACCTCCACTATTTCTTAATACAGGCCTTGGAAGCATAAGTCTGTAAGTAAGCAGTCATTAGTTTTCAGTTAGTCAGTATATGTTCTACTAATGCAACTACATTTTATGTGTCTGTCAGGAAGTTCACTCAGCTAGGCCACACTTTTGCTAGCTAGTGCCTTAACAGTATTGTAGCATGCCTGTTACTATTTGCATTTGTGATGTAATGTTAAATGCTAATGCATATTTTTATAATTTGTGTTTTGCAGTTTTACAAAAAAACTTATTCTCAGTAAAGATTTCAACTATAAGCCCTTCCTCCTGAGTCTTTGTTGGGAAGCTGTTAGCTGTCTGCCAAGCTTTGTCCTTTGAACACATTGTGAGGGCAGAACAGTTACCTATAGGTACTGTGAATATCTCCTAAACTTGCACTGTTTAGGACATATTCAGAGTGCATGCAGCTGGAGACATCACCAGCAAATGCGCTCTAAAGGACCAGCATACAGTGCCGGACCTTCAGAGCCCATGCCATAAACAGCAGCTTCCCCACGCATTAGGGTGACCACGTGTCCCGGGTTGCCCGGAACAGTCCCGCATTTTGCAGGTCTGTCTCTGGCACATTCATTCCAGGACAATACAGTTTCCCGGAATGAAACTGACACAGCCACCCCCCGGGCCAATCTGATGCCCCTAAAAAAGGCCACCACATCACCGCTTTACTCACTGACAGTACTTGTCCTGGCCAGGAATGCCTGGAGGAGCACAATCCCGCCCCCTGCTTGTGATTGGAGAAATCAAAAAATCCCCCCTCTTGTGTCCAATCACTGTGCTGCGATTCGTTATAGCACAAGCTGAAATTTGGGAAGGGAGGGTGTCCCTGAATGGTAGTTTGGAAATGTGGTCACCCTACCACGCATGCATGGAAGTGACGTCATTGTGTTCCCGACCACTCATGTAGCCGGAGGCCGCGAACCCAGAAGGAAGACCGGGGGAAGATGGAAGGCCTCTCAGCGGTGACAGTGCGGTGCTCGAGGGCTTTGTTTTGAAAGTATTTTTCTCATAATGTGATGCAAACTAGTACATTATGACATTGCCTAGCAGTAATTTTTTTTTTTTTTTTTTCACCAACTGTGGTTTACTACCGCTTTCATTTTAATCCAGGTTAAAGAAGTTTTAAATGCAGTGTTGCAATGATGAAGTTAAGAATAGATGAGCAGGGTTGCCAACCGCCAATAAATTTACTGACACTTTGTAAAAATCTGTGATTTTTTTACAACTGCCAGTAAATATCAGGGGCTGATCATTTTATGCAGTGTTGACTTTTTAAGTGTAAATCAAGTAAATTACTTTGTTATAGGTATTGTCAGTGTTTCCATATCATGTTTATACTGTTATAATATTCACTGTGTTCGTTTTTAATAGGAGTTCTGTTTCTCAGGTTGGCAGTAAAAAATGTGCTCCGACAGTAAATTTCCCATGTTTTGTCAGTAAAAAATGCTGCGGGAGGTTGGCAACCCTGTAGGTGAGTATGTACCTCTAGGGAGGAGGATAGGTGAGTATGTACTGCTAGGGAAGGGGAAATTAAGTGGAACTTTTGCTTTGCCCTATAGAGCAAACAGTTAAATACACAGGTAAACTCCTGGCAATTCAATACACAGGAAAACTTCTGGCAATTCAATACACAGGAAAACTTCTGGCAATTAAATACACAGGTAAACTCCTGGCAATTAAATACACAGGTAAACTCCTGGCAATTAAATACACAGGTAAACTCCTGGCAATTAAATACACAGGTAAACTCTTGGCAATTAAATACACAGGTAAACTCCTGGCAAACAGTTAAATACACAAAGAAAATACATATATAAAAGTTTTTCTTTTACCAGCCAATAGGATTTGTATTTCTGTCAATCCAGTCCTAAAATTTATGTACATTTACATAATCCTATTTTGCTTATATAGCAAAAAATAAGAACCCCAGTGGTGATTAAATATCACCAAAAGAACGCTCTATTTCTGTGAAAAAAATATATGAATTTCACTTGCGTACAGTATTGCATGACCAGGCAATTGGCAGTTAAAATAGCGTAGTGCTGAATAGCAAAAAGATGGCCTGGTCATAAAAGGGGTAAAACCTTCTGGAGGTCCAGTAGTTACGTCTTACTAAAAGAGTTGCTCCCCTCTAAACTGTATTTTTTCCTTTTTTTTTTTGCATTGGTACATGTCCCCCCTGGTAGTGGCAGCTCCTTATGCCTTTGTTGAATAATACCCTGCCGCAGTGTTACCAACCTACCAGACTGAAATTTACTGACCCGGCACCCAAAATTTACTGGCACTGCCAAGTTTGTACTGGCATTTCCAAAAGTTACAAAAAGACAGTTTTGGGTGCAAATTAATTATTTAAATATTAACATTATTTAAATATAAATATTAAGTATTTAGGCTACAAACAAGTATAATATGCAATTAGCAATGTGATTTAGGCTGGGTTCACACTATTGCGAATTGGATGCGGCTTTCACTGCATCCAATTCGCATGGCAGGAGATTGTGACCAGCTCTCTACAGACCCGGTTCACACATCTCTGGAGCTCCTCCGAATTGCACAGGAGCCCTGTGCCTCTTCTGGTCCATTTCAGGTCCGAATTCAGCCAAAAACTTGGGCTAAAATCAGACCTGAACCAGTGAATGGAGATGCACCAAATTCCCTGTTGTGAGCCGGTCCGTGCTGTAGTGTGAACCCAGCATCAAGGTAGATATTAAAGCAAAAACCATATTTCTTTATTTTTAATATAGTAAGTCAGTAGGTCAGGGACAGTACTCAGGTGGGCAAGAAATTACAATGGTCAGGCACACACACATGAAATTGACTCTCACAGTGACTGACAGCAGTGTGCAGCATCACAGATGATGACAATGACACCTCACCGACACAACACGTCCCCTCCTGAGTCACAGTAATTGTCTCTCTCCATGCCAGGTGATCCCATCCTGCAGACCCGCACATAATGCCCCGGATGCTCTGCTCTGCTTACTTGCACCACAACATCACAGGACGCACTCAGGCACTGCCTCCGTCAGACACCCCCCCCCCCCCCACAAACACACTGTAGCAGGCACTCAGATGGCCTCAGCCGGCTTTGGACCAGAACTTTGCATGCACAGTTCTGAGCTGAGCGTCATAGCCATATTTTTTACTGTCACTGGTATTTACTGGCAGGAGAAAAGTGCTCATGCTTTGCTGACTGCCAGAAAAAATACTGATGGTTGGCAACACTGCCCTGCCAATTAGCCTAGAAATGGATAGATAGATATTCAAGATTCACTTTCCATTGACTTCAATGGGGTTTGCGTTAAATTTTGCAATTTGCGTCTTTTTCTAAGCATTTCTCCAGACCTGCCCCCAAATCAAACCCAAGCAGACTAGCTCATCACTACTAGCCAATACATGCATATGGCTAGTAGCGGTGAACAAAAGAAATCGAACAGGTTTTTCCATCCATACTAAACGCCGTGTATGGAGAATACTCCCCTGCTGGGTATTGTATTCAGATAGCTGTAGCAACCATGACTGTCTGAATATCAGAACAATGACAGCATCTGATAGAATACAGTCACTGTTTAGCTAACAGGCTCTCCCGTGGCTTGAATGTTGGCTAATTCAGCAGCATTCTGACAAAACTGAGCCGTGTATGACTAGTGTAGCGATGGGTTGCTACGTGTTATAGCATCCACACATTCCACCCTGTCGCCAGACATCCATTAGACACACTCCTTTAGTCAATGAACAGTCTCTTGCTTGTTTTTGTTGTTTTATTAGGGGATTAAACTTGGTTGGGAAAAGGGACATGGGATACCCAGAAGATAAATTAGTACTTTGAAGAATATAGTAACTGCGTCACACTTCTCAAAAGAGCAAGATGGCTGACTCTAAACTTGACAGTCTTTTACCTCAGGACACTTCTTCCTCCAGCACATTCCTTGACAGACTTTCACCTCAGAACACTTCTCCCTCCAGCACACTACTTTACTGTCCAAGTCTAGTAATCCTGTCACGCCATCAGAACATGACTAGGCCTCACTCTGAATAAGTCCCTGTTAATTTACTTGATGACCCTTTGTAGGCTGGGGCCTGCAGTACCCCTTTATAGCAGCAACCGTTTACTTGAGAAGACTAAAAGATGATGGACTACTAATCCCAGCAAGTCCGACTTGCAAATCCTGCCCGCCCTCATGGCTGCATCGATTTGACACAAACTCCACAGTCTCTCCCTCTGGTTCTACATCCAGCTCCTCAGGCATGCCTCTTCCAGATCTCTCCAGTGTGCCCTCACTCACCGATCCTGCCCTGGATCCTTCCTGGATGACTTTATTCAGACGTGTGGACCAACTGTCTCCTCCTGCTCCTGTTCCAGGACACCTCTCCATGACCGTGTATGGAGAGGCTCCCGAGCTCCCCGCCTGAGGTACACCCCCCCCTTAGAAACGAGGTTCCCTCAGGCACGACAGTCTAACACTCCATCATCCAGTTCACCCAGCCGACAACTCCTCAACCAGCAGGCTGACCATGGGTATATGTAGGAGGCCTGCCCCCTGACAATCCTAGTTGGTCAGAGCTCCTCACATGTACCCCATGTCACTCCAGCTCTCTGCCCTGCCCCTTTTCCAGAACATTCTCCCTGGAAACAGGGGAGGCGCCCAAGAGATAAAGTACATGTCAGTCACCTACTGCTACACTAAACCACTCCCCTGTCCCTGTATCAAAAACAAACAGGCCTAGCTTACAGCAAAGGCCTGCTTAAATTTACCTGCACTGGCATCTTACACAAAAACCCTTATGCCGCGTACACACAACCGTTTTTCATGACGAGAAAAATGCAATTTTTTAAATTGGTCATTAAAAACGATCATGTGTAGGCTCCAGAGCATTTTTCTCGACGAGAAAAATGGCCATTAAAATTTAGAACATTTCTTTATTTTTTCTCGTCGTGAAAAACGCCCGTGTGTAGGCTTTATTGACGGGAAAAAAACGTGCATGCTCAGAAGCAAGTTATGAGACGGGAGCGCTCGTTCTGGTAAAACTAGCGTTTAGAATGGAGATAGCACATTCGTCACGCTGTAACAGACTGAAGAGCACGAGGCTGAAAAGCGCGAATCGTCTCTCACCAAACTTTACTAACACGAGGATCAGCGTATCCGAATGGAACTTCCCCTTTATAGTGCTGTCGTACATGTTGTCGAACGTGTTGTACGTCACCCCGCTTTGCTCGAGCATTTTTTTTAACGATAATGTGTAGGCAAGGCAGGCTTGAGAAGAATCACGTTGAGAAAAACGTCGTTCTTTTCAATGACATTAAAAACGGCCGTGTGTACGCGGCATTACACTTAGCACCAGGTAGAGGGTGCTACACTAGCTTAGTGTGTATTGCTTTGGGGTAGTAGAGAAACAGCATGTCTCCTACTTGGTTGTGTTGTCAGGCAGGTAAATCTGTAAGCAGCCTGGACAAAATAACATGTTGCTTGGTATTAGGCATTTCAATTGTGTATTTAGCTTCCTGGCTCAAGTTTAGCTTTACAATGCTGGGACTACTGAAGAGAACGTTAGAAATGTATTGTTGTTTGCTTCTTATCATCCAGAGTGATTTGCTTTACTTATGACTTCACTAAGGAGTGAGCTGCAAAAAGCTTTTATGTGAAACTCTCTGTTAGCTAGGGAAGCTGCAACTGAAGGTATGGAGAAATGTCCCAGTAATAGCCTTTTAAAACGTGCACAACCCCTATATTGACTAGATATATAATTATATCCTAGCCTGAAGCTGGCCCGGAGCTAATGTCTTGGTTTAAGAAATAAGAGGAAATACCTAAAAGAAGAAATTTGACTTGTACATTGGCTTTTTTATGCAGAATGATTACATTTATACAAGGTGACACTTCCCAGTTTCTATAAACTATTTCATGGTTTTATAGCTAGTAAAGAATTAGGAAAAATATAACTTTATCTAGATATTTTCTTCTCCTGCTGTTTTGGTACGGCATCCAGTTGGCACTGACCCTTTAGGCAATTTTGTAATGAATATGTAGCAAAGTCAATTTCCCAATATTGGGTATTTTGTTAGTGTCTGCTACTTTTAGGGCCCACTCAAACCTGTCCGTTCTTGCGCATTGTGTTGGTGCATGTGTGTTAATTTCCGGTGTACCACTCACTATTGTGCATTGCGTTAAAGCGGAGGTCCACCCTAAAAAACATTTATATATTAAAATGTTCTTTGAAATAAATTAAAAAACATAGAAAAAAATATTTTTTTTTACTTACCAGAAACCCATGTTGCTGGGCAGCCTTCCTAATCTGCCTCTTCCTCCTCTTCGGCGAGCTCCCCCGTTGTCTTCTGGGACCTGTGTGTGTCCCATAAGATGACGGGGCCATTCACAAAGCGCCGTGCGACTCGCACATGCGCAGTAGGAAACGGGCAGTGAAGGCTCCACTGCTGGTTTCCCTTAGTTGCAATGGCGGCGCCGGCACCCGATCCGATGGACGGATCGGCCTCGGGGGGATGTCATCGCGGGCTCACTGGACAGGTAAGTGCCCTTATTAAAAGTCAGCAGCTACAGTGTTTCTAGTTGCTGACTTTAAAAAAAAAAAAAAAAAAAAACAGCGGGAACACCGCTTTAAGGCAGCCCAGTCATTTGGAATGGGCTGCCAACACACAAAAACAGACTAAGAAAAGAACGTAGAATTTCATCTGACAGTAATGTGTTACTGTGTACTGTGGTGAGCTGAAACACAGGTGTGTCAGAGATGTGTTGCTTTTGTGCATTGGGGAGCCAGTCAAAATAAGTGGCACCACAAAGCACTAACGAATGTAACATTAGTTAACCACTTAAGCCCCGGACCATTTCGGACCATTAGGACCAAGCCTGTTTTTGGGATTCGGCACTGCGCTGCTTTAACTGTAAATTGTGCGGACATGCAATGTTGTACCCAAATGAAATTTGCGTCCTTTTCTTCCCACAAATAGAGCTTTCTTTTAATGGTATTTGATTGCCTCTGCGATTTTTATTTTTTGCGATATAAATGGAAAAAGAACAAAAATTTTGAAAAAAAAAGATATTTTCTACTTTTTGTTATAAGAAAAATCGAATAAACTCAATTTTAGTCATACATTTAGGCCAAAATGTATTCAGCCACATGTCTTTAGTAAAAAAAATGTCAATAAGCGTATATTTATTGGTTTGCGCAAAAGTTATAGCGTTTACAAACTAGGGTACATTTTCTGAAATTTACACAGCTTTAAATTTATGACTGCCTATCTCATTTCTTGAGGTGCTAAAATGGCAGGGCAGTACAAAACCCCCCCAAATGACCCCATTTTGGAAAGTAGACACCCCAAGGAAATTGCTGAGAGGCATGTTGAGCCCATTGAATATTTTTTTTTTTGTCCCAAGTGATTGAATAATGACAAAAAAAAAAAAAAAAAATTACAAAAAGTTGTCACTAAATGATATATTGCTCACACATGCCATGGTTATATGTGGAATTGCACCCCAAAATACATTCTGCTGCTTCCCCTGAGTACGGGGATACCACATGTGTGGGACTTTTTAGGAGCCTAGCCACGTACGGGACCCCGGAAACCAAGCATCGCCTTCAGGATTTCTAAGGGCGCAAATTTTTGATTTCACTCCTCACTACCTATCACAGTTTCGAAGGCCATAAAATGCCAAAATAGCACAAAACCCCCCCAAATGACCCCATTTTGGAAAGTAGACACCCCAAGCTATTTACTGAGAGGCATGTTCAGTCCATGGAATATTTTATATTTTGCCACAAGTTGCGGGAATATGACAAACTTTTTTTTTTTTGCACAAAGTTGTCACTAAATGATATATTGCTCACACATGCCATGGGCATATGTGAAATTACACCCCAAAATACATTCTGCTGCTTCTCCTGAGTACGGGGATACCACATGTGTGGGACTTTTTGGGAGCCTAGCCGCGTACGGGACCCCAAAAACCAAGCACCGCCTTCAAGGTTTCTAAGGGCATAAATTTTTGATTTCACTCCTCACTACCTATCACAGTTTTGAAGGCCATAAAATGCCAAGATGGCACAAAACCCCCCCAAATGACCCCATTTTGGAAAGTAGACACCCCAAGCTATTTGCTGAGAGGCATGTTGACCCCATTGAATATTTTTTTTTTTTTGTCCCAAATGATTGAATAATGACAAAAAGAAAAAAAAAATAATGTACAAAAAGTTGTCACTAAATGATATATTGCTCACACATGCCATGGTTATATGTGGAATTGCACCCCAAAATACATTCTGCTGCTTTTCCTGAGTACGGGGATACCACATGTGTGGGACTTTTTGGGAGCCTAGCCGCGTACAGGGCCCCAAAATCCAAGCACTGCGAACGCTGCAATTATGTGTGTTGTGTTTGGTAAGTGACAGTGATCGATCGATACTGCACTTGGGTGGGCTGGGCTGGGCTGGGCTGGGCGGAGGGGCTAAACGCAGGCGCTAGCAGGTATCTGGGCTGATCCCGCTAACACTGCGTTTTTGGGAACCCTAAACCGCTGGGGATGCTAGTATAGATCTGATCAGATCTGATCAGATACTATACCACTAAGGGGGGTGTATGCTTTGCGCGTGGGTGTTAGCGTTACTGTCACTAACCTAACACTGCCTGGGGCGACGCAGACCCTCTCTGGCGCTAAAACCTAATTGATCTCACCCGCCGGGCGATCAGGGGGGTTAAACCTTTATTGGGTTATATACGGCGGGTGCCCTGATGCTATAAAAAGCAAACTAATCAACCAGCGTCACCCGTAACCTTTATATGGTGATCACTGGTGAAAGGGTTAACTAGGGGCAATCAGGGGGTTAAAACCTTTATTAGGTTAAATATGGGGGTACCTGACACTATATAAAAACCTGACGGGTAACCTAAATAACTAAATAACTTACTGGCTAACCAGTGACACCAGTGACGCTTATACGGCGATCACTGGTGAAAGGGTTAACTCTAGGGGCAATCAGGGGGTTAAAATAATATATGGGGGTACCTGACACTAATAAAAACCTGCGGCGAACCTAAAAAAAAATAACTGCCTATCTAAAACACCAGCGACACGAATACAAAGATCGGAAAAACAATCGCTTAGTGACGCTGAAGTTAGGGGGTGAAAGGGTTACCTGGGGGGTGATCAAGGGGTTAAACCTTTATTAGGGGGGGTTAGGGGGCTACCCTGGACCTAAAGGGGTCTAATCCTAACTGCCCTGCAACTTTTTACAATCACAGATGACACTAAATGCAGTGATCAGTAAAATAAATGATCACTGCAATCAGTGACACTGTGATTGGGGGCTTTGGGGTGACCTGGGGGGTGATCTGGGGGTGACTGGGGGGTGATTTGTGTGCCTATGTGTACCTACGTGTCAGTGGACTGTTGGTGCACTAACCTGCTTCTTCTCTGCTCGGCGCCGGGAACGGAAAGACCGCGGCGAGGGAGATGACATCACTTCCTCCAGCCTTGTTTACATCACATGGCGGAGAAAGCATTTTCATTGGCCGGGAGCGATCGCGAGGGGGGGGGCGGAATCGAGCGGCCGCCCCCTCATGCCTGATCGCTCCCGAACACTTAACGGCCGCTCACTGCAGTGAAGGGGGGTCCGGATGGACCCCCCAACTGCACAAAGGCGATCACGTAGATCTACGTGATTCTGCCTGTCCGTGCCATTCTGCCGACGTAAATCGGCGGTGGGCGGTCGTTAAGTGGTTAAAGGGGAACTTCACTCTCTCAATCAACATTGACTATTTTTAATCCTTAGGCTGCTAGCATTAGTAAATAGATAGGAAAGTATATCATATGTATTTGTTTTAACCTTTTGTTTTACATTTATTTAGTTACTTACTTCCTGGTTTTCAGGCCTAAGCAAATGATGTCATACATCCCAGGAGTCTTCAGAAGGGGAGGAGGAGTTTTCTCAGCTAAGCACACCGTTCTGCATCTAAAGGGCTCTGAAGGGCTCTGAAGAAAAAGGACTTGCCTTTGAAATGTGTTAGAAAGCAGGAACCAAGGCTAGGTTCCCGCCCTTCTCTGGTGGTTCCAGTCGGTCGAGGAGTGTTCAGTCACATGGTGTGGCTTGATGAGCGTTTTTATCACCTTTGTTTGTGAGTAGATTTTAACTGCTTACCATTTTTTAATAAATATCTGTTGGATAATGCAGTAGTCTTTCTTTTATTCATGTCTGCAGTAGTATAAGGACAACCACCAGTCCTAGAGGGCAGCAAGGCTACAGAGGAGCATCCATACAGACATGGTGGAACAGTCACTATTGGGTCCATTCACGTTTGCGCAGGAGCATTGCTGTTGATTTTGTTGATGATACAAACTTCTGCATGCATGCCTGAGCTAAGGGCATATGGATTCTGGTAAGTAAATGCTACATGAACCATCTGCCCTTACTCAAGATGGCCATAGCCAGAAATGCTATGCAGTGTTTTTTTAAAGTGATTTCTCAGCAAAATAAAGCATGGAAACATGGATGGATGGGGGGTTTTTCTTTGAATATTAAAAATGAATTAAATAGAGTTTTTGGATTGTGGTGCTCAGAAGCAAAATAGTTTCACTTTAACCACTTATCAACCACCCAACGTATATTAGACATGTGCGCCGTCAATAAATTTGTTTTGTTTCGTTCCGTTTCGTATTAGAGAGAAGCTGATTGGCTGCCATGCACAGCTGCTCCAGTTTTCGCCTGCTCCAGTTTCGATAGATTCCCCCCCACTGTTCGGGGTCACCGCGGATGTACGGAGAGCACATGCGCGGTAACACCAAACAATTTCCCGCACATCCCTGGTGACCCCGCACATCCCCAGTGACCCTGCACAGTGCTGGGGATCTATTAAAACTGGAGCAGGCGGCCAATCATTATATGCTTATTGGAATTTTTTTTAACAAAAATACGTAGCAGAATACATATTTGCCTAAATTGATGAAGAAATTAAATTTTTTTTGTATGTTTTTTTTTTTAAATTGTCGGCATTTTCTGTTTATAGCACAAAAAGTAAAAACCGCAGGGGTGATCAAATACCACCAAAAGAAAGCTCTATTTGTGGAAAAAAAGGAAATTTTTTTTGTTGGGTAAAGCGTCGCAAGACAGCAAAATTGTCAGTTAAAGTAACACAGTGCCATATCGCAAAAAATGGCCTGGTTAGGAAGGGGGTAAAACCTTTCGGAGCTCAAGTGGTTAAAGTGGTTGTAAACCCTTTACAACCACTTTAACCTGCAGGTAAGCCTAGATTAAGGCTTACCTGTAGGTGCTTGAAATATTTCCTAGCCCTCCACGGTTTAGGAAATATTTACAAAAATCACAGGTGCCGATGTCGATCGTGTCGCTCCTAATTGAGGCCTTGCCGTGACTGGTGGCTCCGGCGTGCATTCGCGGGAGTGACGTCTTCGCGGCTCCGGCCAATCACAGCGCCGGAGCCGCGATACCCGGAAGCAACAGCCAGGAGAGATGTCGGCCACCCGAGCGGTGAATGAGGACGGCTGCGAGGGCTTCGATCTTGGGTGAGTATTACATAATGAGCTAGTATGCTATGCATACTAGCTCATTATGCCTTTGTCTTGCAGGTAGTGCTTTTTTTTTTTTCAAGTGGGTTTACTTCCTCTTTAACATGCATTGCAGTAATATGTATCACAAAGGTGTGTTTTGCCCCCCTTGTAGTACACTTGTGAAATGCATATGTATAATAAATTGTGTAGAACATGTTCTGCAGATACTATACTCAGGGACCATTGTTTGATTTTTTAATTAAACACTTTCAGTTTAACAAGTTCTCCTTGTAATATGAAAATCCCACCCATTGATCCCTTTGCCACGCTTTTCCCTCACATTTTTGCCAGTCTGGGTTGCTTTGTCCTAGTCCTTTGTCCTAGTAGTTACCTGTTGGAAAGAATAAGAATTTAATGCTGTATAAGTGTTGACACCATCTGAAACAAAGCTTCTACAGGGTTACAGTAGATCAGCTGCAGAAGGATGAGTTAAATGACTGGGCACAGTTTTCAAAAAAGCTTGTCACTTGACCTTCATTCTTGCTCTGGTCTCTTTAAAGTGAATCTCTACTTTGCATACATCAATTCACTTAAATTTAGGGAGCATACCTTACCATTACTTAAATTCTACTTGCTTCCCTGCTAATTCAAGTCTCTATACCTGCCTTTAAATTAATCAGAAAAACTGTTGTAATTCCTACACCGTTCACCTGATTTGGATGTAAATACCCTTAAATTAAAGCTGAAAGTCTGCAGTTAAAGTACATCTTGTTCGGTATATTTCAAAACCATTGTGATGGTCTATAGAGCCAAAAAAAATAGAATTGTGTCGATGTCCTAATATTTATGGACCTGACTGTAAGCTTGATGATTGACTGCTCGGAAGGGAAGCTAGATCAATGTTGCATATTTCACCATACCCTGGACATACTGGGAATTTCGAGGTGTTTGTGGCAGAACTGGGCAGTGGGGGAGTAAGTAGGAGGTAAGTACATGTCTCTTATTCCCCAAACATCACCATGAACCTGTTGCTTTGCTGACAAAGGCAAAGTACAGTTTCACTTTAAGTCTGAAGATCAGGAAGACCTTTGGGGTTAGGTGACCTGCTCTTCAGTTGCCTCTGCTGTTTTGGAAAGAAATCTTACAGAAGACATGAATGTTTCATAAAAAAAGCAGAGTAAAAACAGGAAAGCTAAATCTATAGAAAGAAGGAAAGGAAGCCTCAAAGCTGTTGAGTTAGATTTGAAGTTTTGAGTGTTCATACACATGGATAGGCAAGAAATACTCAAGAGACAGCACATTACCTCCACCTGTATGCCTTTTTCTTCTGTCACTTCCTCCTCATCTGTACTGAACAGAGGCAAAGAATCAACTTGCGGTTCAGAGTTCACCTAATCTAATGATGTGTGTGAGAATCAGTGTGAGTGGCATTGAAAGGTCTTCATAAACTTGTATCAAGTGTTCTCCAGAGATTGTATCAAGAGGTGATAAAATGGCAAGGCATCAAGCAAAAAAGATGAACTTCAGGAATGTCAATTCATTTCCATTTTAAATGATTAATAGTAATGATGAATGCTTTGTTTCATCTCTTGTAATTTGCATTTGTAAGATCTGCCTAATCTGCTTTATGATAGGAAATTCTAGTTATGTTCAAAAGTTAACCAACCCCATTATCAAGCCATTTTAGAAAATCTTAGGGTAAGTCTATCCTAAGCTGTTACTGCAGATATCCGTAGATGCAGGTAGGTTGAATCATCAATTGATTTCTTATATGTATCAGGAGTTGCACATGTAACACCTACTGAGTAGAAAAACCATAAATAGGTAGCTAAAGCCCAAAGTCTCATTAAAGTATTCTAATTGAGCTCCAGTTTGTGTAAAAACAAAATTTGCAGCTCCATTGGCAATATTGACCATCTCTCCCCACAGTACTTCTTCTTTGCCAAAAGATACTCTCAGTGTTTTTCAGGTTGATTGATACCCAGGGTTATTTAACCTGGAAGACTGAAGACATACTCTGACCATCATGGCATCATAGATCTGCCTCCTGTAAAGTCATCGTAATGGCACCCTGCACCAATATACCATGATGCAGGGAATATTCTCTGCATCATGAAAGACTACCCAGTGCCAAAGAAGAGGTGAAGAGGAAGAGGAGCCTGCATATTATGTGACCAGCCCAAAGGTTTCTGAAATTGGAAGTATATAAAAAAGAGAAAACATGACTGCTCCAAAGAAGGGTGCCTTAAAGTAGAACTTCAGCCCTATGTAGGTTTTGAGTGTGGAAGGCCTAGAACATATGTAATGCATGTATTTCCCCTTCTTCTGTATTGGTGACAACTGTAAAACTTTGAATTTCCCCACACTTCAGGTCCTTGTGTCAATGGTCACAGGATAAACACAGTGAAAGCTAATTATTACATGCAAATAGCAAGAAAACCTAACAGTGGTTCTTCTTTTATTTTATTTTTATTTATTTAATTATTTTCACATACAAAAAAGCATTAGACATGTGTACAACATAAAAATTTGTTTAGTTTGGTTTCGTTTCTGTGCGTTTCCGTTGATTCGTAACGATTCGTAATTTCGTAAGACGTGGGTTATCGTATTCGGACTCGTTCGTATTTCCGTAAGGGTTATTTTTCTGTTGATTCGTTTTTCCGTTAGTCTAATTTTCGTTGATTCGAAATTTGTATTTACATTATATTTTATATTCGGCCGCATTCGTATTTTCGTAAGAACTATATTTTCGTTGATTTGCAATGATTCGGATTTTCGTGTCTAATTTCGTAGATTTACCGTATATACTCGAGTATAAGCCGACCCGAGTATAAGCCGAGGTACCTAATGTTACCACAAAAACCCGGGAAAACGTACTGACTCGAGTATAAGCCGAGGGTCAACAATGCCCACCCATTGCAACTTCACTAAGCCCATTGCCACCTTACTGTTCCCATCCTCACTGTTCCCATCCTCACTGTTCCCATCCTCACAAGTTCCTATCCTCACCTGTGCCCATCCTCACCTGTGCCCACCCTCACCTGTGCCCACCCTCACTGTGCCCACCCTCACTGTTTCCCTAGAATTATAATTGAACATTGTAAAATTGTACCTGAAGGCTGCGGCGTCCATCGTTTAAAACTCGCGCTCTCTTCCTGGTCTCTTCCGTGATAGGCGGAACTGCCTGCTGAGAATCGCCTATCACGAACGTTCTCTCATCTTCACCCATCCCAGCAGACACTGTGTTCAGTTTCCGCCAATCACGGATGTCTGCTGGGAAACTGAGGATGAGAGAATGTTCGTGATAGGCGATTCTCAGCAGACACAGTTCCACCTATCACGGAAGGGACCAGGAAGAGCCTGCGAGTTTTAAACGATGGACGCCGCAGCCTTCAGGTACATTTTACAATATTCAATTTCGCTGACTCGAGTATAAGCCGAGGGGGGAACTTTCAGCCAAAAAAAAGGGCTGAAAATCTCGGCTTATACTCGAGTATATACGGTAATTACATTCGTACTTTCGTAAGAATACATTTTCCGTTTATTCAAAACACTACTCGTCGTAATTTTGTAATTCGTACTTTCGTGAGATTGACTGGCTCATTTATTCGTACTTTCATAACATTGTTTTCGTAGATTAGTAATCGGGGCATAATTCGTAATTTTACATAATGTGTCAGAATAGGAGAAAACAAAAATATGTCAGAGATATTACAAAATACAAATATAGAAATTAGAATCTAGACAGAGTATGCTTAGGAAACAAAGAATTCCGATAAGGGGCTCCAGGTTACCAAGGAGAGAGGGTTTCCCTTCTCCCTTCCATTATATTATAAGGATGAAGAGATCTCCCCCTGACAAACTTTTGATTGCTTACATGAATCTATCCTTTTTTCTAGGATGTTTTTATTATTTTATCCATTTATTGACTAATGTTTGTTTATTCCTAAACATAATCTTTTTTCTTTATTTTTATATAACATGATGTAATGTTCTGTATTATTTATCTTATGAAAATAAAATATTTTGAAAGTAAGAAACAAAGAATTTCTCTCTCACAAGTCACAACTTTACTCACAAATCCAACAGAACAGTGCAACCTACCCAACCACAACCTATCTGGACTGTGGATGAAATGCACTGCAGTCTAACACAGAAAAACACACAAGGGATTAAGAAACAAGCTCATTGGGGGAAGATACAACCTCTTCAGGGCAAGGGACAAGCGAAATAGAATTTACGTTTTTTAGAATTTTCGTTGTTTTGATTTCCGTCTTCCGAAGATTCGTAATTTATTTTTCGTTCATTTTGATTTTCGTTAATATGGATCTTTGTTCGTTATTTTCGTTGTTTTGTTTTACGTTTTCCGAATATTCGTAATTTCGCGTTTTCGTTCATTTTGATTTTCGTTATTTTTTGATCTTTGTTCGGTATTTTCGTTGTTTTTATTGTTTTGAGTTTTTTACTTTTTCGTATTTTGGTTGTTTCAAATTTACTAAATTCGTATTTTCGTTGTTTTCCATATTCGTTCTTTTCGATAATTCGTTTGTAATTCTATCAAACCGTTTGTTTATTCGTATGTTTATGAATCAACGAATTTAACGAATTTTGACGAATAACTAATTTGTAACTAAATGAATTGCACATGTCTAAAAAGCATACAATTTCCATAGAAACCATCATACTTATATTTGTTGTATACATTTTACAACCCTTCCATAGGACCCCCCTCCCCTCCCCCTCCCCTCCCCTTCCTTCCCTTCCTTGTCAATCTCCTCTATCAAATTTTTTCTCCATTTCTCCTAGTTCTCCCTTGTCCCCCTATCTTATAGTCCAACCAGCTCCGCATATCTCATCATTTTCTTAAACAACTTCCAGTCTTTCCATCTCTTTATCAATCCTTCCATTCCCTCCTCTCCGCAATGTCTCATATATTCCATGCTATATATCTCTTCTATCCTTACTAGCCAATCCTTTATTGTGGGACTTTCTATTGCTTGCCAATGTCTTGGTATCTGACTTTTAGCTGCATTAATCAGATGAGGGAACAGGGATTCTTTATATTGTTTTATTGAACTTTCTGTCCCATGAAACAAGCTCATCCATGGGTCTTCTAGTATTTCTCTCTTAGTAATTTATTTTATTAGCTGTAAAATCTCTCTCCAGTAACTTTTTATTTTTGGACAGTCCCACCAGATGTGTGCCATTGTTCCCAATGCTTTACATCCCCTCCAGCAGTGTGGTGATTTCCCTACTTGATATTTACTTATTTTATCTGGGGTCATATACCACCTTGTGAGCCATTTGTAGTTTATCTCAGCTGTGTTGGTATCCACCAGTCTCATTATTTTTCCAAATTTTTGTTTATTTCCTAGTGCTCCCCAATTATTTTGCCCATTTTTTTATGAATGGCGGGGCCTCCAGTTCCTCCATCTCCATCAAAACTTTATAGATCTGTGATACACAATTTTTTGTGTTTGTTGCCATACTCAATCTCTCCCGTGGCATAAGGTCCTCCGCTGATCTTAATGGTTGTGGCAACGTGATGACAAAGTGCTTCAACTGGAGGTACCACCATTCGTTAATCACCATCACATCTGTTTTGTGTTTTAATTCTTGAATTGTGCATATTTTCCCATTTTCTAATATATCCTTTAATTGTGCCTTTTCATTTTTTATCCAAGCTCCATCTAGTTTCCCTTTTCCCGGTGTAAAATAGTTTGTTTCTTTCAGTGGTATTAGTGGAGAGTTGTATTTCCATTTGCCTTGCTTATGTATTAAATCCCAAATTTTTAATACGTTTCGTGTCATTACATGTGTGTTCTCCCCTAATGCCCTATATTGAGGTGGAATCCAAATGATTCCACCCAACCGTGTATCACTCATTGTGTTCTCAATTTGTACCCACCTTTTCTCATTCTTATCCTTTATCCACTTCATTACTCGTGAAATTAACACCGCGTTATAATATTTTTAAAATCTGGTACCTTTAAACCACCTTGCATTTATCTCTCTTTAGTACCGAGAATGAAATTCTCAGTTTACTATTCTGCCATATGAACTTAGTTATTATGTTTTTTAATGTTTTAAAGTATGTCTGAGGTAGGGGAATGGGTAACATTTGGAATTTGTACAACATTTTTGGTACTATTATCATCTTTATGGTATTTATTCATCCTATCCATGAGAGATACCATAATCCTATTTTTCTTATTTCCGTTCTTAATTTGTTTAATAATGGAATATAATTTGCCTGATATATTCTCCCTAAGGATGGCGTTAATCTTATTCCTAAATATTTTAACTCTGTCTTCCATGTAAATTTATATTCTTGCTGTAAACACCGTTCTTCCTGTTTATTTACGTTTATGATTAAAATTTCTGATTTAGAAAGGTTTATTTGAAAGTTTGATAATTCTCCGTAGTGTTTCATAGTCTTCATTAAGTTTGGCATTGTGATCCTAGGGTTTGAAATATAGAATAATACATCGTCAGCATACTCTGATATTTTATGTTCCTCCTCTCCTATCTTAATCCCTTCTATGTCAGGGTTATTCCTTATTGTTGGCAGGAGGGGTTCTAGTGACAGTACACATAGCAGGGGAGACAGTGGTTCAAACCCTTTCCTGCACAATAAAAAATTTTTTTGCTGAAGTTCTGCTTAGGGGCATATGTAGTAGACAGAAGTGGAAATTAATATCAGAGTATTTAGGTGACCCTGTTACTATAGAAAACATTCCCAGTAAAGTCATATCTGTAAAAGAACCGTGTAAATACTGAACTTTACTGCTGCTTGCACCACTGTACGCCGCATCAAACTTAGAAACTGTCCTTTGAAGTCAGTTGGCTGGCACTTCCGCTAGTCAGCTCCTCCACCATTCTCACTGCCTTGCTGATCTTTCTGATAGTCTGGAACCCATATACAGAAGCCTTAATATGCTGTTTTTACAGATGTACCTTAATTTCACAAATATTACTAGCCATAAGGATATATCTGCTCATTCACTCCCTCGTTATTTCTCGCCTTGACTATTGCAACTCCCTTCTCATTGGCCTGCCTCTCCATGGGCAATCCCCTCTTCAGTCTGTAGCGACCTCACCCCTCTCACCCCTTCTCATTCTCGGCTTGTCTGTCTCTGTCTAGGGGTGTCAGTACCGGGGGGAGGGATGAGATACACCACGGCCCATGTCCTCCATAGTGAAGAGGTGAAGGCCAGAAAGATCGGGCTTTGTGTAGGTGTCCTAGGGTCAAATCCTTTCCTCGGATTCACTCCCCTTTGCTCCTAGTAACCAGAGTTCCACGCACTGAATAGGTCCAACACAGTTTTATTCTTCTCAGCGAATAAACATACAGCACAGTCAAGTTGGGACCTTCGCAACAGTTCAGTATTAATGGGAGTAGGTCGAGGCACAATCCTTCACAGTATCGCTAACCACTGTAGTGTCGCCAATGGCGAATAGTCACTGCCACTGACTATATGAGGTAGAACATGAATTACCTTTGCTAGCACAGCCCCTGTCAGGGGAAGGATATCCATCCAAGGGAGTCACCGGAGCCCTCCCTGTCACCAGCAATGCTGCGCCGGACTCTCCAGAGAAGTTCCGCTCGTCAGTCCTCACAAACTCAGACACGAGCACCCAAAGAGTTAGGGCCCCCTCGGATTCCTCCACCCTCGCGGAACTCAGTTGAAGGTACTGAGCCCCAGGCATCCGCCATTGTACCTCACCCCAGGCTAAAGGTGCCTGAGATGGACTCCATCTCTCGCTCTGGCCAGGTCAAGGGCACCTGGGCCCGGAACTCCGGAACGCCAGCACCCAAGCTGAAGGTGCCTGGGTGCAGCCGCGTCCTCCGACTCTGAACCCCAAGGTCAGGGCGTCCGCCCCTTTTATCTCCTCTCCTTTTGTGTCCCAGCAGGTTCCCCGCCCTGCTGTACCAGCGCCAGGAAAGGACAAAAAGGCACAGTCTTGCCGTGTGAGTTCAACTCCGGCCAGGGCGACAACGCCACCTGTAGGCCGCAGGGAACCTCACACCACCAGAGTCCTCCAAGAACCACAAAAGGGTCTCGGATTCCCTAGCAATCAGTGCATCTGGGTTACACTACCACCCAGATGCTTCCCCTAAATTCAAATACCCGCTACAAATCTATCATGAATGCTGCTGCCAGACTTATTCACCTTACCAACCGCTCAGTGTCTGCCAACCCTCTCCTCCAATCCCAACACTGGCTCCTGATTGCCCAGCGAATTAAATTCAAAATACTAACCACAACTTACAAAGCCATTCACAACTCTGCCCTGAGCTACATAACCAATCTTGTCTCCAAATATCACCCAAACATCCTCTCCGCTCTGCTCAAGACCTCCTACTCTCAAGCTCTCTTGTCTCCTCCTCCCATACTCGTCTCCAGGATTTCTCCAGAGCCTCTCCCATCCTCTGGAACTCGCTACCTCAACCTGTCCGGCTATCCCCTACTCTTGATACCTTCAGGCGATCCCTAAAAACTCATCTTTTCAGGGAAGCCTATCACGTCTCCAACTAATCTTTTACCACTTCCATCAGCTCATTCCCCACAGTTACAACCTTTTGTACCACCTGCCCCACCCTATTAGATTGTAAGCTCTTCTGAGTAGGGCCCCCTTAATACTCTTGTATTTTATTGTATTATAACTGTATTGTCTTACTTTTGTATTGTAAAGCGCTGCGTAAAAACTGTTGGCGCTATATAAATCCTGTATAGTAATAATATCTGTATGGAAATTTTTTACACATTTAATTTGTATTATACTGTATGTAGAATATTTATAATTATTATGCAACATTATAATAATTTATATTTAAAGGGCCCACCCCATACACATTTATATAAAAAAAAAAAAACATTTTAGGAGATACTCTCAATTAAAGATCTTTGACATTAAAGGGTCCATTTATAAATGGTTTCACCCAATAGTCACATGACTTTCAACCAGTATTCACACATTTTTCCAAATGACTCCAATAAGAAAAATGTGTGAATTTTTGGTGAAAGTTCTTTGACTCTTGGGTGGAAACCTTTATAAAGAGACCCCTACATTGCATTATGCAGGAATGTCTTTTTATGCACAATTACATTTCTGCTCGAACTTTAATGCTTTCCACTGCACTATCATTTAGCGTTTTTACACTTTTGTATGCATATGAGAACAGAGACTTAAGCCCTGTACACACGATCGGATTTCCTATGGATTCAAATCCGATGGATTTTTCCATCGGAATTCCGATGAAGCTGACTTCCATCAGTCTTGCCTACACACCATCAGTCAAAAATCCGACCGTCCCAAACGCTGTGATGTAAATAACTCAGACGAGCCAAGAAAAATTAAGTTCAATGCTTCTGAGCATGCGTCGACTTGATTCTGAGCATGTGTGGGTTTTTTCTCCGATGGAGTTCCACACAGACAATCGGAATTTGCTATCGTTTCTTTTTCCATCGGATAAATTTAAAACATGTTCTATTTTTTCTCACCGATGGAAAAAAGACTGATGGGGCCCATACACAATCAGTTTGTCCGATGAAAAAAGTCCATCGGACTGTCTTCATCTGTAAAACTGATCGTGTGTACAGGGCAATACAGTACCTGCCTCCGATTTGTGTTTCCAGCGCGATTTTGTGTTCCCCCACGAAATGCAGCGCATCCATAGGAATCCATTGGGGGCGGTGAGCGGGAGGCGAGCGGAAGAAGCAACAGAGCTCGGCGCTGGCTCCCGTGACGGGGCTCGCGGGTGTCAATCTCGCCGCTAACAGCAGCGAGATTGACACAATATCGACATCACCTACTGTATTTGTGAGTTTTATTTGAAGCTCTTTTGTTAAAAAATAACTTATGTTTTAGGTTTACATTAAGATATTTGACTTAATTAAAAGCTGTGTGCAAAACACAATGAGGTTGATTTACCAAAACTGGAGCATGCAAAATCCGGTGCAGCTCTGCATAGAAGCCAATCAGCTTCCAGTTTTTTTGTCAAAGCTTAATTAAACAAGCTGAAGTTAGAAGCCGATTGGCTATTATGCACAGCTGCACCAGATTTTGCACTTTCCAGTTTTAGTAAATCAAGCTAAATAAATAATTGTAATAAATCAACAATTATCTTGCCTTAATTTGACTACTCTTGACTGTTGAAAGATCTTGTAATTTACTGTGCTTTGCGCATGATCTTTTCCTTGCCCTATTAAAGTGGATCTGTCATAAACATAAGCCGTTGTGTTCTGTAGTCTGGGGACCATAGTAGTTATAGAGTGCTCTAATAACAACCTCAAACTTCTGAATAGATACATATCATAATTGGAGTATCATACATGTAAAATGTGTAAATAGTGACATTTGTGGGACAGAGATATGAATACCACATTAGCGATATAGATAAGGATACAAGAAAAAGTGCATAGGCAGAGGTTACCTTCAATGGAAGTGGCAAACCAGAAAATCAGTAGACCTAGAGACGTGAACAGATAAAGTTAAATACAGAACTTCTACAGGACAGACAAACTTGACTCCACCCCCTGCCACCTTCTGGTTTCCCGTATTGATCAGTAGGGTTATTCACTGCATTAAAAGACCAACAAGGGTGCTAAGATGAGGTCAAGGTAAGCTTTTATTTAATAAAAAGCTGATGTTTGCAAATATCTATCTACAATATATCTTTGGAACTACCATTTATTTTTATATAAAAAATGAGCAGACACATTTACTTTAAAACTTTAAACCAGTGTTATTTACTATTAGCCTATCATTTTTGCCTCGGTGTGCTATATATTGTGCAAAAATTAATAGTTTAGATGTCTTGCCAAATGAATTTCCTCGTACTGGCTCTAACTGCAGATGGGGTATCTGTAGGACTGGTGCTAAGAATGAAGAGAAAATCACGCAAGACATCAAAACACACCTGGAAAAGCAATTAGGACCCTATAGAGGAGATCCACAGAATAACTCTCTATTATAGATTCTAGAAATCCTCAGCATTCCCCTTGCTTTCCCCCTCATATCAGATGCTCGGAATCAGAGACACATTTGAAATGGATGTCAGGTCAGAACCTCAATGCTCCAAATTCTGGTCAGGGAATAGGCTTACTGTACCGCATGTCAAAATTTGAAGGATGTACGGCTGAAGCCTGGGACTTGAAAGGAGACTGTACTCAAAAACTTGCCGGGCAGCATTTTAAGCAGTCGCGTAGCCTTAACCATATTCAGCCTTCAGACAAATAAGAATTTTCAATGTGAAGTTCTTTTTTTTTTTTTTTGTTTAAGAGAACATGGTAGATTTTCATCTCTGCTGCTTTCCCGAGTGACCAGCCATCCACACTCAATATGACTGGCAAGATTATTGATGCATCTGAAGGAAACATAAGTTAGGCCCTGTGTGTATGATTTTATTTTAAGTTTAGAAGGACCAACGCTACCTTTACCAAATAGTGAAGGGTGGCTACATGGCAAGAACCAGAGGGCATGATGTTTGAAAAATTCTAAAATTCTTTATAGGTATACTATTTATGTTTTTTGTTGAAAAGAAAAATCCATAAATCTAAATAATAAAAAATGTAAATTAAACACTTTGGTAAGACTCAAAAATGTAACATATAGATGAGTAACATTCTAAAATTCCAAAAATGAACATTGAAAGATTGGATCCATTTCAATTAAAGTTGAAACCCGACAGAAAACAGGTCTGTCATTGAGATGAAGAAAGAGATGTAGCCTTAAAACGTGTAAGCAGGAGCACTTTTGAGATACATCTTCACAATTCATTCTCAATGGTTCCTATTTGTGGGGTTACCTATGGGGGTCTTACTCCAGTAAGCTAAACACTTGAAGTACTGCACACTATTTAACCACTTAAGCCCCGGACCATTTGGCTGGCCAAAGACCAGAGCACTTTTTGCAATTCGGCACTGCATCGCTTTAACTGACAATTGCGCTGTTGTGCAGCGTGGCTCCCAAATAAAATTGACGTCCTGTTTTTCCCATAAATAGAGCTTTCTTTTGGTGGTATTTGATCACCTCTGCGGTTTTTATTTTTTGCGCTATAAACAAAAATAAAGCGTCAATTTTGAAAAAAAAACAATATTTTTTAATTTTTGCTATAATAATTAACCCCAAAAATATATCTAAAAAAACATTTATTTTTCTCAGTTTAGGCCGATACGTATTTTTCTACATATTTTTGGTAAAACAAATCACAATAAGTGTTTATTGATTGGTTTGGGCAAAAGTTATAGCGTCTACAAAATAGGGGATAGTTTTATGGCATTTTTATTAATATATATATTTTTACTAGTAATGGCGTCGATCGGCGATTTTTATTGTGACTGTGACATTATGGCGGACACATCGGACACTTTTGACACCATTTTGGGACCATTGTCATTGATAAAGCGATCAGTGCTATAAAAATGCACTGATTACTGTAAAAATGACACCGGCAGTGAAGGGGTTAACCAGTAGGGGGTGCTGAAGGGGTTAAGTGTGTCCTAGGGATGTGTTCTAACTGTAGGGGGGATGGGCTACGTGTGACACTGCACTGATCACTGCTCCCGATTGCAGGGAGCTGTGATCAGTGTCCTGTCACTAGGAAGAATGGGGAAATGCTTGCTTACATCAGCATTTCCCCGTTCTTCCTCTTCGTGAGACGATCGCGGGTATCCCCGTGGACATCGAGTCTGCGGGAACCCGCGGTTGGACTCACGGTGCTTGTGGCACGTGCGCGCCCACAATGCCGCATCTTAAAGAGGACGTACCTGTACGCCCATCTGCCCAGCCGTGCCACTGTGTCGACGTATATCGTCATGCGCTGGTCGGCAAGTGGTTAAAGTGGTAATAATCCCAAAAGCAAACATTTACTATATTGCAGCTTAAGCCATCCATAGACTGATTAAAATTCAGTTGGTCCAGAAGAAACCTTCCGAATTTTGATCCATCTATGTGCAGGCTGGTTGGAGGAAATCGATTTATCAATTGACCTCCATATAAGCAAAAAAAAAAAAACCCTGTCTAGGTTTTTTCATAGATCACTCCCAGCAGCTCTAGGTGCCAGCAGTGATCATAATATTCTGAGGCAGGGACAATAGCACAGATAAGGAACTTGAGCGATTTCTTTCCTTCAACTCATGGTTGAAGGAAAGAAAATTGCATAATATATGGGCAGCTTTACCAATTCTTAGATGTGATGGCTACATTACTTTTTTTTTTTTTGGCTTTCTTTCTTCTATTTTTATCTAATGATCCAGCCAGTAAGTCTGTTTTTGTTTTTTTTAAAGAAAAGGTTCTCTTGCACAGTGGCGGCTGGTGCTCCATCGGTCGGGGGTGGAGTTTCTGCAGACAGACCTGACCACAGACATCCCCCCTGTCGCTCCAGCCCGCCACCCCACACTAACCCTCCCCCGTCACTCCAGCCCTCCACCGCACACCTTACCCCCACCCCCCCCAGTCACCGGTTGGCTTGCCCTCTGGCCCGCCAGTCAACCCTGTCAGCCCTGCACTTACCCTATGAGGGTCACGGTTGCGACTTTCCCCCTCCGTCTCCTCCGTGTCCCGGCCGTCGCTTCTGCTCCTGGCCAATGGGGTCTTAGGACTCCCAGCCAATGGGGTCTCAGGATCCGCTTCCTGATTGGTCGGGAGGAGAAACAGGAAGACATTAGCGAATATTATTTCACTAATGTCACACAACAGGGTGGGTTCAGGGTGCAGTGCTCTGCGTCCTGGGCCCACCCTTTTTGAAGCCAATTAGAGCCCCAGGCTCTAATCATGTGCTTCATGTGCTTGTGAAAAAAAAAATCTATTGAAATCCATGCATCCAGACGCATGGATTAGGGGAGACGGCGCCCATGCGCCCCTAATGAGCAGATGCCACTGCTCTTGCAGATGTATAAATTACAGGGATGAGACAAACCATCAACGGATGACAGGGGTGCTCACAATGATCCGCTTTTATTTATTTATGTAAAACTTTTATCCCCCCAAAAAAAAACTGTTTGCTGTAACTGCTTAAAAAGTGTGAGCTGGAGTTTGGCTTCAATTTGTTAGTGTATTTAAACCTGCTAATACATCTAATACTCCCCTCCTCCGAGACTGACAATGGTGCTGTCCAAATGTGCCCCCATGCTACTTCATCCAGAGTGGGGGGGGGGGGGGTGCTCTAATACAGGAGGTGTGTTATTAACAGATCACAAGGTGAAAAAATAGGGAAAAAAGACTAAAAAAAGAAAACCAATGCAGCCACCACATCTAATAATTGGTAAGCTGCAATATATTACATTTTTGGTTTTGGGATTAATTAATACCAATTTATTGTATAAGCAAGATAGGTCTGTTTTACATGAGTAATGCTGGCTTATGCACCCACGCAAAGCATTAAAATGCAACTCCCTATCCTGGACTTTTTATTGGACTGATAACTGTTTGTATTATCTGAACAACATAAGTTAGTGTAACGGCACCCCAAGTATGAAAGGGGTTAACGCCGTTTAGGATATTCCCTCTCTGGACACACATCCACTGCCGATCCTCCACAGTCAGGCGACCGCTTCCCATAGGATTAATCTTTCCAAACATACGAGGCAAACGCTCTGTATCTTTCCAACTAGACTGACTGTGGAGGATCGGCAGTGGATGTGTGTCCAGAGAGGGAATATCCTAAACGGCGTTAAAACCTTTCATACTTGGGATGCCGTTACATTGGTTGGCAGCGGTGGGATTTTCCCTCCAGTTACTGGGACACTCCAAACCACCACAGTGAATGACCAGCTATGCAGCCTGCAGGAAAGCCACGCTGAAAGACTTACTTAAGAGCTGTGGAGGGACCGGTGGGACAAAGAACAAGGCCACCTTGATCAGGGAGCTAGCCGAGATGGATCAGAGGGATGGTGATGCAGGACCCCGGTCAGTTGAAGACTTGTTTCAGCAACGAGTTCGAGAGCGGTTGGCATTATATGGGGCTAACCCATCAGAGACCGCCATACAGAAAGCCATTAGAGACATCCAGCTGCAGGATGAGCGGCAAGAGAGAGAACTGGAGCGACAAGAGAGAGAACTAGAGCGGCAACATGAGCGGAGAATGGCGGAAATACGGCAATCGGAGACAACGCCTAAAGATGCAGCGCCTGTCCGTAAGTTGCCCTTTCGGGCGTTCAAACTATTTAAGGGAGGATGGAGGAGAACACCCTGTCGCATACCTGAGCAGAAAGCTATTACCCCGGGAAGTGAGCTATGCGGCAGTGGAGAAAGAGTGTTTGGCCCTGGTCTGGGCCCTTAAAAAGTTGAACCCTTACTTGTACGGACAGGAATTTTCACTAGTCACCGACCACAACCCATTGGTCTGGCTTAACCGGGTCTCAGGAGACAATGGCAGGTTGCTGCGGTGGAGCTTACCCCTACAACCTTACAACTTCACCATCAGTTACCGACCCGGTAAGCAAAATGGCAATGCTGATGGGTTGTCCCGGCAAACAGACGTCATCCCGGCCTCCTAGTGCAATGTTGATGGGTTGTCCAGGCATTAGAGGAATGGAACTATGGACTAACTTAGGAATCAACCCGTCTGGGGTCTCCTCCTGTGTTAGTCTCCTGCCGAAAAGGGAGATGTGTGACAGGGGTCACTTTGGGCACAGGGTGAGCAAGAAAATAATGGACATTAAGAATATGTCTTGGATTGCTTTAAAATGGAACAGTGATATTTTTCCACAATATTCCCCAGGATATCTGTAAAGAACTATTTACTGTTTGATTATGAACTCAACAGGTTAACTGAAAAGTGACTCCTTCATGATGTTGGGACACATACTGTTAGATGCTAATGTCACCACATCCAGCCCCCACCTGTGTCTACTAAGATGTCAGATGTGTATTGGGAGACAGTGAGGCTAGCCTAAAGGTCAAGTGTCTGAGTCATCACTGTAGTTAATTAGCTCATGTAAATTAGGTCTGGTCAAAGGTGTATTGTCTGAGGAGAATGTAAGAACCTCCTCTCTGTGTGTATAAAACTGGGAGTTTGTCATTAAAGATTGTCAGTCCAGTTGGAAACTTCATACAGAGTGTTTGTCTCGTATGTTTGGAAGGATTAATCCTATGGGAAGCGGTCGCCTGACTGTGGAGGATCGGCAGTGGATGTGTGTCCAGAGAGGGAATATCCTAAACGGCGTTAACCCCTTTCATACTTGGGGTGCCGTTACAGTTAGGCTTGATTATTTGAATTATTTTAATTTGAATTGGTAAATATATTTGTGATTGTTCCTGTTCCTTGGCCCGAAAAGCTTTGATTGTTCTCCATATATTTACAGCCCTAATGGATCTCACGTACCTGTGCATGGCACTAAGCTCTTTATTTTGTTGATACATTGTATGACCAGTTCTAACTGACTACATATTTTTAAAGTACTAAATGTTGCTGAGCTGTTAAAACTTTTTTTTGCATATAATTGTAGCACTCTCCTAGTTCAGAGGAGGCTGCCTGGTAAAGTTAGTTTAGTTCCTCTGTAAACAGTGGAGCAGGCATTGATTTCTTGGGGCTGCTCAGTGTTTCACAGGCTGCTGCTCTGCTACTCCCCCCATTCTAGAATTTTCTGGAAGCATAGTGGGAGAAAGAGCAGGACAGGCAGCCCGAATATTTATGGAACTCCAACCAATCCTTGGGGAGGTGTGGCCAGAAGGTAGAGGGAGAGCCCATAAGTAGTCTGAGGCCTGCCAGCAGAGTGCAGAGTTCCTGGGTCCAGTCCTACAGAAGGAGATGCAGGGGCATTTCCCCTGGGGCAGAGGAAACTAGAGGAGCCCTTGTGAAGACATTAAGGTCCCAGTTAGGCTTAGCTAGCGGGGCCTACCAAAGAACCTTGTCCAGAGACAAGCTGATCCAGAAGGGAGTTGGTGGAAGGAAGTCCAACCATCCTGGAGGCTGAGTGAGTAATTAAGCCTCTTTACAGAGAAGAAATGGAGTGCACGATCTCCTAAGGGAGTACAGGCCACTATCAGTACAAGGAGTCCTGTGGGATATTTAAATTGTCATTCAAGTCCAGTACAGCCAGGAGTTGTGCAATACAACCAGGAGAAAGCAATACAGCCAGTAGAATGCAATGCAGCCAGGAGAGTGCAGTACAGACAGAGGTTGTGCAATACAACCTGGATTTTGTACATGGCAGCCAGAGGTCAAGAAGTCCTCAAGTTGTACAGTCCTACAGTTCTGGGGTATCCCATGCTCCCTATATGCCTGGCTGTGTGTGCTCTAAAGGACGCAAATAGGATCAAACTACCAGCAGCTCCTAGGGAGGTAGCGCTATATAATAACCTTTACATGCAAGAAAGTCAGTGGTACCCTAAACACAAAATAATATTTCCGTTATGCTATTCTAAAATAATGCTATAACACTTAATCACTTGAGTCAGGAGCCTTTTTCTGCACTTTGAGTTCCACAGCATTATTCCATTTTGGTGATGTGTTAGTTCAGCACATTATACCTTGTAGCATTTGTATTCTACACTAACTTACTATATACCGTATATACTCGAGTATAAGCCGAGTTTTTCACACATTTTTTTGTGCTGAAAATGCCCCCCTCGGCCTATACTCGAGTCACCTTTTTGCGCCTGATCTCACGGAATTTGGGGACCAGGTACTTGCCCCACTCTTCCTCTACAAGTGTGCAAAGTTTGTTGTCTGGGGAACCTACGGCCGGGGTGCACCGATTTTTCAAACCTGGGCACCCCTTCCATAGACTCCCATGTTAAATGGTAATTTCTCCAGTAAATTTGGGGACCCGGTACTGGCCAGCTGTAGGTCTCCTGGACCCGAAACATGGCACACATGTAGCCCCAGTTCTTCTCTACAAGTTTGCAAAGTTTGCTGTCTGGGGAACTACGGCCGGGGAGCAACGATTTTTCAAAGCCGGACACCCCTTAAATATACTCCCATGTTAAACGTAAGTCTAGTCATGGACACAGTGAGGCATGGGCACAGTGAGGCATGGGCACAGTGAGGCATGGGACACAGTGAGGCACAGTGAGGCATGGACACAGTGAGGCATGGTCACAGTGAGGCATGGGCACAGTGAGGCATGGAAACAGTGAGGCATGGAAACAGTGAGGCATGGACACAGTGAGGCATGGGCACAGTGAGGTATGGGCACAGTGAGGCGTGGACACAGTGAGGCATGGGCACAGTGAGGTATGGGCACAGTGAGGCGTGGACACAGTGAGGCATGCACATGGACACAGTGAGGCAAAGTGAGGCACAGTGAGGCATGCAGATGGAAACCCTAGGCTTAAACTCGAGTCAATACGTTTTCCCATTTTTTTTGTGGTAAAATTAGGTGCCTCGGCTTATATTCGGGTCGGCTTATACTCGAGTATATACGGTACTGTGTGTTTTTTTTTTTTAGCACAGACACGGCTTTAATTTGGCAGCATATTTGGAAATCGTCTGGGGTGGGAATATTTAATTGTTTTTGTATACTGTATATACTCGAGTATAAACCGACCCGAGTATAAACCGAGGTACCTAATGTTACCACAAAAACTGGGAAAACTTACTGACTCGAGTATAAGCCGAGGGTCAACAATGCCTCACTGTTCCCATCCTTACTGTGCCCATCCTCACTGTTCCTCACTGTTCCCATCCTCACTGTTCCTATCCTCACTGTTCCCATCCTCACTGTTCCTATCCTCACTGTTCCCTAGCTCACTGTTTAAATTTAACATTGTAAATAGTACCTGAAAAAAAGTTGAGAGGCTGCGGCGTCCATCGTTTAAATCTCGCGGTCTCTTCCTGGTCCCTTCCGTGATAGGCGATTCTCAGCAGACACTCTCCGCCTATCACGAACGTTCTCTCATCCTCAGTTTCCCAGCAGACGTCTGTGATTGGCGGAACACCGAACACAGTGTCTGCTGGGATGGGTGAGGATGAGAGAACGTTCGTGATAGGCGGAGAGTGTCTGCTGAGAACCGCCTATCACGGAAGGGACCAGGAAGAGACCGCGAGATTTAAACGATGGACGCCGCAGCCTCTCAACTTTTTTTCAGGTACTATTTACAATGTTAAATTTCGCTGACTCGAGTATAAGCCGAGGGGGGACTTTCAGCCCCAAAAAAAGGCTGAAAATCTCGGCTTATACTCGAGTATATACGGTATTTGCTTTTAATCTAAATATATTAAAAAAAAGGCTTCTTGCAGTTCAAGAATTAAAGGCCACCAGGACACCAGAGAACCGATGAGTCCGTGTGCCATTTTAAAACTGCATCCAGGACTCAAGTGTTTAATGCAACATTAATAAATGGTATTGTAAATTGTTTATGTGCTGTGTGTTCGTTCTTTCTGTCTGAATGTACTTTGACCACATGTCCCCTGTTTGCATGTCCCATGTGTGCTTTGTGTTCTCCTATTATAGCACTCTTGAATGCGTGTGTACTTTGAATTTGTTTTCTTTGTGTTCTTTGATTTGCATACTGTGTATGGGCATTGGCTGTGTATTTTGACTGTGTTGGTGCTCTACCTGCATGTGTGCTCTAACTGTGTGTAGTATATGTATAGTGCCTGCGTGCAGCATCTGTGCTTGGATTGCGCATGCCATCACTCTAGACACTTTTTTTTCGTTTACCAGTATATCATAACATTTTGCAAAAAAGTAATTTTTCTTAATAAATTCGGGCCAAAAATTATACTGCTACATATCTTTGGTAAAAATAGCCCAAACTAGTGTATATTATTAGTCTGTGTGAAAGTTATAGCCTCTACATGCTATGGTGTCAATCATTGAAAATTGATCACACCTGATGTACTGACGGCTTATCTCATCTCTTGAGACACTAAAGCCCTGTACACACGATCAGATTTCCTATGGATTCTAATCTGATGGTTTGTCCATCGGAAATCCGATGAAGCTGACTTCCATCAGTCTTGCCTACACACCATCAGTCTAAAAACCGACCGTTCCAAACGTGGTGACGTAAAACACTCTGATGCGCCGAAAAAAATGAAGTTCAATGCTTCTGAGCATGCGTCGACTTGATTCTGAGCATGCGTGGGTTTTTTATCTGATGGACTTGCCCATAGACGATCGGAGTTTTCGATCGTTTTTTTATCCATCGGAGAAATTTAAAACATGTTCTATTTTTTAAAACCGATGGAAAAAAGACAGATGGGTCCCATACATGATCGGTTTGTCTGATGAAAACAATCCATCGGACGGTTTTCATCGGTTAAACCGATCGTGTGTACAGGGCTTCAGGCTCCATGTACACAGAAGCTCAAAAACTGTTGTTTTTAAAGCAGCAGAAAAAGCTAGCTTTTATCAGCGTTTTTATACTAGCTTTTATTAGCGTTTTTCAGTGTAGCTTTTTTTAGCTTTTAAAAAAAAAAAAAAAATTTTAATGGACCAAAAAACGCTAAAAAACGGCGTTTTGCGTTTTTTTCTGACGAAAAACAGCACTTTGAACGCAAATTTCTTGCGTTCAGAAAAAAGCCCATTAACTCCACTGCTCATTAAAGCTAAAAAACGTTATGTGTACATGAACACATAGGCTAACATAGAGTGCAGTTAATGGGCTTTTTTAAAAAACGCCAAAACGCCAATAAACTGCAGTTTATCAGCTTCTGTGTACATGGAGCCTAACAAGCCAGGACAGTACAAATACCCCCCAAATTACCCCTGTAGCGCTACCCCCAGTTAAGAGAGCCGCTGGTTTGATTTCGGGCCCTGTGTACAGCACCACCAACCCCCGGCAATCTTACTCGACCCACTCTGACACAGTTAGTCTAGGGTTAAACTTATATCACATTCAGAAATTGTAAGGGGCAATCTCTTTTACAGTAAGACAACACACTGAGGCGAGAGATCAAATGCAACGGCTTTACTTTTATATCAAAAGCATAGGCAGAACAGAACACATGCAACTTGCTTACAGAGCCCTGTATCAATAGGTGTAGCACACAACAATGGCCCAGCGCGGTAACCCGCCGCGCACAGCTATTATGGTGTGCGCGCCCTGTGGCGCACTAAACAATATTCTATCTCCCCCCTAGTCAGGCCTGACATAGAAGAAAATCTCAGTCTTTTCACTCTAGGATTTCTTTGCTTGCAAACTTTCGGTGGTGCACTTGATGAAATAATATTTGTAATCCACAAGTAAGCAGTCTCAAGGAACACCACACTGGAGACCCTTCAACTCTGTCCTGCTACGGGTCTCCTAATAGAACAACAAACAACGATAGGTGGGCCAAGGCAGTCTATAGGCCTAACACGGTACAGTCTATTGGCTTGAGCAAGTGCTCGCTCACTACTCCGGACGCGATCCCAGTCCAGGACTTCCACCTGCTGTGTCTCCGCACACAGCGTCTGCAACGATCGGGTCCCCGATCTAACTGATGTCCTCACTCAACAAGTCCGGTGCCACCCAGGCTCCGCAGTGGGGTGGAAGGCTCTTTGGAAGTTGCGCAAGGCCCAGGCTTCAGGCCTTGCACTGCAGCAGATCCGCACAGGAAGAAACTCTTGCTTGCAGCGCGGTGTCCAAAGAGGCCGAGCTCCGCCTCGCCTCCTCCTTAAATAGCCCCTCCCATGAGTCTCTGCGGTGGCTAATTGCACTCTGGGTGCCGAACGGGGTTCTGGGTAACGTAGTCCCGGGGCCTTAAAGGAGACCCCGCTACACCCCTTTTTGGAAAGGAGACAATCCAGGGTATTTAGTAAGAGGCATGGTGAGTTTTTTGAAGTTGTAATTTTTCCCACAATTCTTGGGAAAATTAAGAAATATATATATATATATATATTTTTTTTACACACAATTTTCATATTAATAATTAAATAATAATAATTAATAATAATAATAATAATTAAAGTTTTTTCTCACACACAGCATATGCATACTTGCAATTATACCCCAAAATACATTCTGCTACTCCTCCTGAGAATAGCAATACCACATGTGTGAGACTTTTACACAGCCTGGCCACATAGAGAGGCCCAACATCCAGTAGCACCTCCAGGCGTTCTAGGAGCATAAATTACACATCTAGTTTCATTCTTACCTATCATACTTTTGAAGGCCTTGGAGCACCAGGACAATGGAAACGCCCATGAAATTACCTAATTTTAAAAAGAAAACCCCCCAACATATATTCTATGAGGCATTATGAGTCTTTTGAACATATCAATTTTCCACAAGTTTTTAGAAAATGTGGAAAGAAAATGAAAACTTTTTTTTTTTACACAAATTTGTCAATATATATGGTGATACCACATGTGTGAGACTTTTACACATCCTAGCTTCATACAGAGGCCCAACATCCAAGTAGCACCTCCAGGCGTTTTAGTAACATAAATTACACATATAATTTTATGACGACCTATCACTGTCATGGATATGCATTAATGTCTGTCTGCCATCTTACCTTCCTCCTCATGTGTTCATCTAGAGACCAGACCTCCTTCACCTGGCTTCCTTTATAATCTCCTCCCAGCCTGACTCCACCCCAGGCCCTATCACTGAACACTATATTAACCTGTGCACTGCAAGCCTGCTTTGCTGATCAACGTGTTTGTTAGGCATTGTGTGTTTGGGTTCCTGCCTGCCGTGTGCTACGTCTGTCTCTCTGTTACGTTATTGGCTTGTCCCCGACCATCCCTGTCTGCTCGTGACCCTTGACCTTCGGCTCGTTCTTCGTTATCCTTGTCTGCTTGTGGCCCCTGACCTTCGGCTTGTTATTCGGTTCTCTCTATCGTGTGCTGCTGCTTCCCCTTATCCTACGGGGCGTGAGCTAGGAAACTCCAGGGGCCGCGACCTGGTCCCAGCCTGCAGCGTAACATCCTCACCACTAGAGGCCCTGGAGAAGACCAGCTGGGTCTTAGACTCCGCGCCCTGGGGAATCTTGGCTCTCGCTTCCGTTGGGATCCCGGTTGTGCTCCTCTGGTCCCGCTTTCCACAACCACCCAGTTTCCTATCCACAGAAGCCAGCCATAGGGTTCACTACCTCGCGGTGCACTCCTGTCCCCCTACGGTGTGCATCTGTCACCTGGCCACAGGTGACCCTGACAGTTTGATCAGCCATGAACCCGGCTGACATCCCGCTTCCCGCGGATGATCCATTGCAGGGCATAGTTCGCAGACTTGAGACCCAGGAATCAAATCAGACCCAGGTGATGCGATTCCTCCAGGATCTGGCTTCTCGATTCGAGCAGCTTCAGGTCTCCTTGGGAACCCCGAATCCGCAACCCCAAGTACAACCAGCGGCTGTACCTATCGCACCAGTCGCAGCCTCACACTCACTAAGATTGCCAGCTCCGTTCCGTTTCTCTGGGGACTCCAAGGCCTGCAGGGGGTTTCTCAGCCAATGCACTATTCATTTTGAGCTTCAGCCTCAAAGCTTCCTATCTGACCGGGCTAAGGTAGCCTATATCATTTCCCTCCTCTCCGGTGAAGCTTTGGCCTGGGCTGCCCCCCTGTGGGAGAGGAACGATCCGGTGGTTTCCAGTCTGTCCGAATTCTTGAAGCTCTTTCGTAATATCTTCGAAGAGCCGGCTCGGGCTTCTTCAGCGGCTAGTGCTGTCTTACGTCTTCGCCAAGAATCTAGTTCAGTGGGGCAATATGCTCTTCAGTTCCGTATCCACACAGCTGAATTGAGCTGGAATAATGAGGCCCTGGTCGCTACCTTTTTACATGGCCTCTCTGACCGAGTGAAAGACGAATTAGCGGGAAGAGCCATTCCCGTCGGTCTGGACGATGTAATTTCATTATGCAACCAGATCGACATTCGTTTTCAAGAGAGGTCCTTAGAAAAAAGACGCCAGCACTCTCTGGGTCCTAGCCAGTCTGAGCTCCCCTCCCTTCATTCCGTGGAGCATCCTCTACCTGCTGAAGAACCTATGCAGCTGGGCCGGACCAGACTAACCCCCGAAGAACGTGCTAGGCGCAGAACTCTGGGCTTGTGCCTCTATTGTGGGGGCAAGGGTCATTTTCGTGACTCCTGCTCGCTTCGTCCGGGAAACGCTCGGGTCTAATACATTTGGAAGGTGGAGTATTGGACCCAGAAACATCACCTTCTCGCCTGCTCTTGCCGGTGTCCCTTCATGTAGGCACTTCTCCTCAGTCAACCCTTGCATACCTGGATTCCGGGGCTGCCGGCAATTTCATGGATTGGAGAACTGCTTCTTCTATGAAGCTTACCCTTTCACCTCTCACTACCCCATTGGTAGTCTCGGCAATTGATGGCACTGTTCTCCCAGGGGGCCCTATTCGCTTCCAGACGCTACCCATTAGGATGTCGGTAGGGATTCTCCACCAGGAGTGGATATCCTTTCTTATTCTACCCAAGGCCTCTACCCCAGTTGTATTGGGCCTCCCTTGGCTACAGCTCCACTCTCCACATGTGGACTGGGTCTCTGGGCAGATCCTGGCCTGGGGTTCCTCATGTTTCTCGTCGTGTCTTCTCAAGGTGACCCCCAAGGAGAGTCTTCCGGTTGCTGCCACTTCTGTTTCTTCTGATCTTCCCGCCGCATACAGCGATTACCGGGATGTGTTCTGTAAAAAATCAGCTGAGGTGCTTCCTCCCCACAGGTCTTTTGACTGTGCTATTGATCTTGTCCCCGGAGCAACTCTACCCAGGGGTCGTACCTACCCTCTGTCCATCCCAGAGACCCAGGCCATGTCGGAGTATGTAGCAGAGAATCTGGAGAGAGGGTTCATCCGGAAATCCTCATCGCCTGCAGGGGCAGGGTTCTTTTTTGTTGCCAAAAAGGATGGTACCTTAAGACCCTGCATCGATTATCGGGGTTTAAATGCGGTTACTATTAAAAATCGATACCCCTTACCCTTAATATCTGAGCTATTCGATAGGTTGAAGGGTGCCTCCATTTTCACCAAGTTGGATCTCAGAGGCGCGTACAATCTCATTCGAATACGGGAGGGTGACGAATGGAAGACTGCATTTAACACTAGAGACGGGCATTACGAATATCTGGTGATGCCTTTTGGTCTGTGTAATGCTCCAGCCGTGTTTCAAAACTTTGTCAATGAAATCTTCAGAGATCTGCTGTACCAGTTTGTTGTCATCTATCTGGATGACATTCTGATCTTTTCTGAAAATCTGCTCGTCCACAGAAACCATGTCCGCACTGTACTTCAACGTCTTAGAGAGAACAATCTCTATGCCAAGCTGGAGAAATGTTCCTTTGAATGTTCTGAGGTCCTGTTTTTGGGGTGCTTTGTCTCATGTTCGGGGCTTCGTATGGACCCTGGGAAGGTCTTGGCTATCACCAACTGGCCTCTTCCTGCTAGCCTCAAGGCCACACAGCGCTTTCTTGGCTTCACTAATTATTATAGGCAGTTCATAAGGAATTACTCTTCCATTGCCGCGCCTATTATCGCTTTGACCAAGAAGGGTGTGAATGCCAGAGACTGGCCTCCCGAAGCTGTCTCTGCATTTCACAACCTGAAACAGGCCTTTGTTTCTGGCCCCCTCTTGAGGAGACCAAATCCTGGGAATGCATTTTTTATTGAAGTGGACGCTTCCTCAATGGGGGTGGGAGCTGTGCTTCTTCAAATCTTTGAGAAGAGACGCCAACCATGTGCGTTCTTCTCCAAAAAATTTTCTCAGGCAGAGAGGAATTATGCCATCGGTGATCGGGAACTTCTCGCAATTAAATTGGCGTTAGAGGAGTGGCGTCACCTCTTGGAGGGTTCCCCTCACTCCATAACGATCTTTACCGATCACAAGAATTTACAGTATCTACAGAATGCTAAACGTCTGAATCCTAGACAGGCCAGGTGGAGTCTCTTCTTTGCCCGTTTTAATTTCACGATTACCTACAAACCTGGTTCCTGCAACGGTCGGGCTGATGCGCTCTCTAGGTCATTTGACACTTTGGACGAGGAGTCCGCCCCTGAACCTGAGCCGATCATTCCCACCTCATGCATTGTTGCCCACTCTACCACCCTGAAGTCTAAAATTCCGCCTGGTAAGACCTTTGTCCCCACTGAGCTAAGAGCTAAGATCCTTCGTTGGGGACATGATTCCAAGGTGGCAGGGCATTCTGGATTCCTCCGATCCTTCCTACTCATCAGTCGTCACTACTGGTGGCCTAATCTCCGCTCAGACGTCAAAGACTACGTTAAAGCTTGTCATGTCTGTGCTCAGTCCAAATCCTCCACACAAGCTCCTGCTGGTCTCCTCATGCCCTTGCCTATTCCTAAGGAACCCTGGGCCCATATTGCCATGGATTTTATCACCGATCTCCCACTGTCTGAGAATAATACAGTCATTTGGGTGGTAATCGATCGATTCTCCAAGATGGCTCATTTTGTTCCTCTTCCTGGTCTTCCTTCTGCCCCTGCCTTGGTTCCCATTTTCATTCGAGAAATTCTCCGCCTACATGGGGTCCCTTCTCATATTGTTTCCGACAGGGGAGTCCAATTCACGTCTCGTTTTTGGAGAGCCTTTTGCAAATCCCTCAATATTGTCTTGGATTTTTCTTCTTCTTACCATCCCCAATCCAATGGACAGACTGAGAGGGTTAATCAGGAGTTAGAGGTCTTTCTTCGCACCTTTGTGTCTTCTCACCATGACGATTGGTCCTCTCTACTCCCGTGGGCAGAATTCTCCCATAACAATCATGTGAATACCAGTTCGCAGAAGACACCCTTTTTCACAGTTTATGGAAAACACCCTCAACTTCCTCTTCCTATGATCTGTTCTCCAGACATTCCAGCTTTGGCTTCGGTTCAGGAGTCTCTCAATTCCGTTTGGGGTCACGTTCATGATTCCCTCCGGGCAGCTGCTGAAAAATTCAAAGGCTTTGCCGACCGCCGCAGGCGTAAACCGCCTTCTCTTCAGCCAGGGGACAAAGTCTGGCTCTCTACCAGGAACATCAAGCTCCGAGTTCCTTCTCTGAAGTTTGCTCCACGATTCATCGGTCCATACACGGTAACTGCTAAACTGAATCCGGTTTGTTTCAAACTCCAGATTCCTAAGAGCCTTAAAATCACTAACTCCTTTCATGTTGCTCTTCTAAAGCCTTTAGTCCTCAATAAATTCTCTCGTCCTCTTCCTACCGTGGCGCCTGTCTCGGAGGATAATCAGGAGTACGAGATCAGTCAAATTCTGGACTCCCGACTCTGTAAAGGCGTTCTTCAGTACCTCGTTCATTGGAAAGGGTTTGGTCCTGAGGAGAGGTCTTGGATCACTGCATCTGAGGTCTTTGCACCTCGTCTGTTAAAGGAGTTTCATCTGAAGTTTCCCTCTAAACCTGGGCCCAGGCGGGGAAGGGGGAGGCCTCGTAAGAGGGAGGGTACTGTCATGGATATGCATTAATGTCTGTCTGCCATCTTACCTTCCTCCTCATGTGTTCATCTAGAGACCAGACCTCCTTCACCTGGCTTCCTTTATAATCTCCTCCCAGCCTGACTCCACCCCAGGCCCTATCACTGAACACTATATTAACCTGTGCACTGCAAGCCTGCTTTGCTGATCAACGTGTTTGTTAGGCATTGTGTGTTTGGGTTCCTGCCTGCCGTGTGCTACGTCTGTCTCTCTGTTACATTATTGGCTTGTCCCCGACCATCCCTGTCTGCTCGTGACCCTTGACCTTCGGCTCGTTCTTCGTTATCCTTGTCTGCTTGTGGCCCCTGACCTTCGGCTTGTTATTCGGTTCTCTCTATCGTGTGCTGCTGCTTCCCCTTATCCTACGGGGCGTGAGCTAGGAAACTCCAGGGGCCGCGACCTGGTCCCAGCCTGCAGCGTAACATCCTCACCACTAGAGGCCCTGGAGAAGACCAGCTGGGTCTTAGACTCCGCGCCCTGGGGAATCTTGGCTCTCGCTTCCGTTGGGATCCCGGTTGTGCTCCTCTGGTCCCGCTTTCCACAACCACCCAGTTTCCTATCCACAGAAGCCAGCCATAGGGTTCACTACCTCGCGGTGCACTCCTGTCCCCCTACGGTGTGCATCTGTCACCTGGCCACAGGTGACCCTGACAATCACACTTTTAAAGGCCCTGGAGCACCAGGACAATGGAAACGCCCACAAAATGACCCCATCTTGGAAAGCAAACACCCCAACATATATACTATGAGGCATTATGTGTCTTTTGAACATGTCATTTTTTTCCACACGTTTTCAGAAAACGTGGAAAGAAAATGAAAACTTATTTTTTTTTACACAAAGTTGTCCATTTATAAGATATTTTTCAAAACACAGCACCATGTACACTCCAAAAATGACACCCCAAAATACATTCTGCTACTCCTCTTGAGATGAAATGTAACTTTTTTATATCAGTAACGGGATTTACGGGTTGATAAATATGGTTGTAGCATCTGGTCATTTAAATCCACCCTTTTCAATGGGGCCGTGTATTCTGTGAATCTCAACCAAGGTGTCATTGTGGATGGTGGACATGAGGTAAACATCTTTCTTATACCTCCACTTCACGGTCAACACTTCCTCATTCCTCAGAAATGCGGATTTCCCCCTTTGTAGCCATTTTGTTACTAAATTTTGTGGGAAGCCCTTCCTGTTTTTTTCTGGAGGTACCACAGGCCAGGGTTTTTTCACGGTACAGGTGACAAAAAAGGGGCAAGCTAGTGTAATAATTGTCCACATATATATGATAGCCTTTTTTGAGCAGGGGGTATGCTACGTCCCAGATAATTTTTCCACTGGTTCCGATATATGTTGGGCACTAAGGGGGCTTGCGCCCGGGAGTCTTTGCCTTTGTACATGCAGAAAGCATGCACATACCAAGTGGCGCTATCAGAAAGTTTTAGTTTCAATTTCAACCCATACCTGGCCCTCTTACTGGGAATATACTGTTTGAAGCGCAGTCGGCCAGTAAACTGGATAAGGCATTCATCCGCACAAACATTTTGGTTTGGGACTGGTTCTTCAAAGAGATTTGTTTGGTCCACCATATACTGCAGCAATTCTTGTGGGAAAAACAAATGAAAATAATCTAATTGTGAAAAATTTGTAGTGTTGGGCTGCACTTAGGGTTGCCACCTGTCCGGGATTCACCCGGACAGACTGGGTTTTTCATCATCTGTCCCCATCATCTGTCTGGGATTCTGACTGCCTAACACCTGGACACCAGGGCACCCCCAAAAATTCTTCCAACATCCCCATAAAAGCTTACTCAGAATCTATCATCCATAACATGTATCAGAATTTTTTTTTTTTTTTTTTTTTATGGAACGCTTCACGAATTTGCGTGTCATCCTTGCGCAGGGGCCATGCTAATCTTCTCTGTATCGTTCCAATTTTAGTATATGTGCTGCCGAAGCAAGCACAACATGTATCAGAATTTCACCTATCTTTACACATTTAGGCCTCATGCCCACGGACATTTTTACAGCCGCGTTTTTGAGCGTTTTTTACAGCTTAAAAACGCCTGTCCATGTTAGTCTATAGTAGCTTCATGCCCACCTAGACGTTTTTGAGCTGCAAATAGCATAGACGTTTTTAAGCTGTAAAAAAAACCCAGGACCAGTGCGTTCCTCAGCGTCGGAATTAGGCAGAAAAAACCGCGAGCGTCAAAAAACGCGCAAAAACGCGCACAAACGCGCACTAACGCGCGGTCGCGTTTTTTAGCTCCGACGTTTTTGTTTTTTTCAAAAACAATAAAAAATTTACAATAACAAGGACAGGCGTTTTTAAGCTGTAAAAAACGCAGCTGTTAAAAACGTCTGTGGGCATGAGGCCTTATAATTGCCTGGATGCAAACAGCCCTAGTTGCAAGGACATTATTTCTCTCTGTGGAGGGATACAGAACCTCCTGGCTGCATTTTCCGATGCTTTGCTTCTAGTTACGGCTGCTGGTGCCCTCTCAGGACTGCTCACTCTAGCAGACCAATCTATTTGAGAGGAGCTGTGTGTATGTGGGCGGGAAGAGGAAGGAGCTGCATGGAATGTGGGGGGACAGAGAGGGGAGGAGAGAAGCTGTCTGCCCATTACAGGCGGTCCCCGGGTTACAAACAAGATAGGGTCTGTAGGTTTGTTCTTAAGATGAATCTGTTTGCAAGTCGGAACAGGTAAATTTTTTAATATTTTTAAGCTTTTTGGATAGCATATAGAAGGGTTAACACCCCTGTAACATTTGTTTTGCTGTCTTTGCCCCTCTTCAGAAGATTTCACCTCACTTTCTGTCCTAATGACAATTGGATTTTCAAAATTTTGGGTTGTTGTGGAAACAAGCCTTAGTGATAAAGCATCAGTGGAGGAACCTTTTTCACATAATAACTCTTATGCCGTGTACACACGATCGATTTTCTCGACGGTAAAAACACCGTCGAGAAAATCGACGGGAAAAACAAGGAACAGCTTGTTTCTCCACACACGGCCGTTTTTCCCGTCATTTTTTCTCTTGGTCGAGAAAAACGACCATGTGTAGGCTCCCCGGCAGTGTTTCCCTATGGGAAAACTGCAGCGGAAAAATTTCTCTGTTCTAATTTTTCTTGTCGTGATTAATGCCGTTTTTCTCGTCGGGAAAAATGACAAAAGCCCACACACGGTCGTTTTTCTCCTCAAAGAGAAAAAAATTAATTTTTCCCGACGAGAAAAATGGTCGTGTGTACGCGGCATTAGGCCTCATACACACTGGACATTTTTGGATGTTTTTACAGCAGCTGTTTTTGGCTTCAGACATTTTTTACTACAGTCAATAAACTCCCCATCACGTTATCCTATGTGTCCATGCACACATAGGATGTTATGTTTTTGGCTGGAGTGTTTTTTGGCTTTAAAAAAAAAACCAAAACTAGTGGGTTCTGAGAAGAGTGTTTTAGCTGTTTTGAGATGTAAAAACGCTCTAACTTCAAAAAACACTGATAAACGCAGATAAACGCTCAAAAACAGTGCTCACCAGCGTTTTTTTATGTTTTTGATCCATTGAAAAAAAAAATATATATATATTTGTTTTTAAAGAAAAAAAACCCCACAAAAAACGGTAATGCCGCGTACACACGATCGGAATTTCCGACAACAAAACCGTGGATTTTTTTCTGACGGATGTTGGCTCAAACTTGTCTTGCATACACACGGTCGCACAAATGTTGCTCGGAAATTCCGAACATCAAGAACGCGGTGACGTACAACACTACGACGAGCTGAGAAAAATTAAGTACAGTGATTCCGAGCATGCGTCCAAATTGATTCCGAGCATGCGTAGGATTTTTGTGCATCGGAACTGGATACACGCGATCAGAATTTCCAACAAGAACTTTTGTTGTTGAAAAATTGAGAACCAGCTCTCAAACATTTGTTGTTGGAATTTCCGACAGCAAATGTCCGATGGAGCCTACACACGTTCGGAATATCCGACCAAAAGCTCACATTGAACATTTGTTGTGGGAAATTCCGATCGTGTGTACACGGCATTACATTGAAAAACTCACTGCAAAGCTACTGGCGTTTTTATAATGTTATTTTAACGTCCAGTGTGCATGAGGCCTTACAGGAGTGAATGTATGTATGCATGTTTGTTTGTAAGTGAGTGCATGTATATATCTCAGTGTGTAAATATATGTGTGTGCATGCATGTAGATAACTGAGCATATGTACAGTATATATCTGAGTGTGTATGCATGTATCTAAATGTGTATATATCTGAGTGTATATATATCTGAGTGTGTATGCATGTATCTGAGTGTATATAGATCTGAGTGTGTATGCATGTGTCTGAGTGTATATATATCTGAGTGTGTATGCATGCATCTGAGTGTATATATATCTGAGTGTGTATATGCAGTATGTATGTGTAGCGGGGTCTCTTCTAAGGCCCCAGGACTACGTTACCCAGAACCCCATTCGGCCCCAGGGCGGAGGTTCCACCGCAGAGACTCATGGGAGGGGTTACTTAAGTGAGAGGCGAGGCGGAGCTCGCTCTCTTGGGACACGGCGCGTCAAGTGACAAGTCATCCTGTGCGGATCGGCTGTGAAGTAAGGCCTGAAGCCTAAAGGCCTTGCTTGAAGCCCGAAGAGCCTTCCACCATACTGCGGAGCCTGGGTGGATCCTGACCCGTCGGTATAGGACATGAGTTGGATCGAGGACTCGATCGGAGCAGACGCTGTGTGCGACACACAGGAGGTGGAAGTCCCAGGCTGGGATCGCGCCTGGAGTGGTGAGCGGGCACCTGCCCATATCAATAGACTGAGTTGTGTTAAGGCCTGTAGACTGCCTAGGCCCGCTGTTCGCTCACCAGTGTTTCTTGGGGGGGTCCGGTAGCGGGACAGAGTTGAAGAATCTACCCCCCCCCCGTTTTGCCCTGTTATTTCAAGTTAACACCCAATGTGGATTACAAATGGTTATTTCTCTAAGTGCACCAACGAAAGCTGGCCGGTGAAGAAACCTTCATCCCTTAGGGGAAAGAGACTTAGTTCCATTCCATGTCAGGCCTGACTTAGGTGGGGAGTTTAGAAAGTTTGTGTTACTACGCCATAGGCGAGCACATGCTATAATAGCTCCGCGTGGTGGACACTGCGCGGCGCCATATTACTGTGCTGCACCTAGTACATTGATTGATGCAGGGCTCTGTAGGCCCATGTATATGTTGCATGTTATACCTTGAATCCTTCATTACCAGTAAAGCTGATATATATATTTTATATTCTTGCCTCAGTGTGTTGTCTGACTGTTTAGAGATTATTAAGTATAATACATCTGAGAGTGATAGGAGTTTAACCCTAGACTGACTGTGCCAGAGTGGGTCGAGTAAGATTGCCGGGGGTTGGCGTACTGCGCGCAGGGCCCTAAAATCAAATCAGCGGCTCTTTTAATTGGGGGTAGCGCTACACGTGGGGGCTCGTGAGTCCGGGATCCTGTTGCAGCAAATAGCAAGCAAAAAGTACCAGCATGGCCCTACTAGAAATAGTGAAGTGGTGCGCAGCAGCCAACACAGATGAAAATGGGGCAGTGATTATAGAACTCCCAGGGATCTGGCAAGAAGATGCAGTGAAACAGTTAGTGATGTCCCTGTCCCCACAACAGAAAGCATGGATAGTGGATGTAAGATCAGAACCTCCTTTGACATATGTACTGGTTAAATGGAAGGATGGAGTCCCAGAAGACTTCAAGAAGCCAAGCATAGAGACGGTGGATAAACAAACTTATAAGTTAATACGTGTCCCACCCAACCTCAAAGACGTAAAGAAAGAAGAGAGTCCCGGGTCGCCACAGGGCACCCTCAGCACAGAATTATGCGCGGTTCTAGGGGAAATCATAGCGCAATGCAAGAAAGACCCGGCGGATTATCAAATAGCAGGATACCGAAAACTCAGAATGTTTTCAGGAAGGAAAGCTGTACCTTCAGGCGAAGAAGGATTTGAGGAGTGGTTAGACGGTGCAACTCAGGCTCTGGAGGAGTGGGAAGTCCCAGACCACAGGAAGAAGCAGAGAATTGCTGAGAGCTTGAAGGGGCCTGCTTTAGAGGCCGTACGCAACCTCAAGATGAGCAAAACAGACTGCACTGCGCAGGACTATCTAGACATTCTGCAGAATGTGTTTGGTGGAACAGAGAAGATCACTGAACTCACCTACCAACTGGAGCATTGCTATCAAAAGGCAGGAGAGAAGCTATCAGAATTCATGATGCACCTAGATAAAATACTGCACAAGATGATCTTAAAGAAAGGGATTGACCCGAAGAGGGTGGATGAGGCCCGGGTCCAACAGGTGATGAGAGGATCTCAACCACTGGATCCCATCGCACTGGCATTACGTACAAGACAGGACGGGAAGAGCCTGGAGTACCCTGACTTGATCCGAGTAGTCAGAGAGGAAGAAGCTATGCTGGAGGAGAAAAAGAGGAGCCAACCAGTTGAGACGGTGAACCCTCCTCCGGTGATGGTCAGGATGGCCATGACCTTAGAAAGAGATGCAGAGGTGGATACCTTGAAGTCGCAGATGTCCCAAGTGCTGGGAATGTTGACCTCCCTGATGGAAAAGGAGTCAAGGGTACCAGAGAGGGAAAGTCCAAGGAAGGAATTGTTCCCGAATACCTCAGCACCCGCATCCCTGGAAAATTGAGGAAATGTGATCTGCTTCAATTGTGGGGGAGCTGGCCATCTTGCCAAAGTATGCGCCAGTCCCAAGAAGAAGAGACTGAATAACCGAAAGCCGCTGGAAAACTTCAACGGGCCCCGGTAAAGGAGTCAACCGGGTGCCCATCATCATCAAGGAACTCCATACTGAATAAGAAGCACATGAGAGAAGGGGCCAGGGCCCCACAGAAGAAACCAAGGGTTCCTCAGAAGGAACGTACCCCAAAGAAACACAATAAAGTCTCTCAGCGGGTAGTTACACCCATACAGAGGAGAGAGATTAATGCATACCAGGCTCAGGAGAGACTTAGGTCCAAAGACAGAAAGAGCAAGGAAATTCAAGAAGGGAAATGCAAAGATCCAAGGAAAGAGACCCCTTCGAAGCAGTACCCAGAGAAACTGGTGGGTCCCTCCCCAATTGTATCCATTCAAGTAGAGGGGATATACACAAGAGCCCTGTTGGATACTGGAGCGCAGGTGACCCTGTTGTATCGAGACTTCTACGACCGGCACCTGAGTCACTTACCCATCCAGAAGATTGAAGACTTGGAGATATGGGGAATTGGAACAGAGAAGTTCCCTTATGATGGATATTTACCCATAAGATTGACGTTTGACCCATCCATAACTGGGAAGGGGGAAGTGTTCGACACCCTGGCTGTGGTGTGTCCCCGACCGCCTGGAGCTAACAGGAGTTCCTTGATAATAGGAACCAACACGGATCTGGTCTGAAGGCTCTTGGTCCCACTAACAAGAAGGAAGAACCTCCCAGTCACGGAGATTCATCCCATGTTGAAGACCGCCTTCCAACGGCTGATCTTGGAGCAGAAGGCCCCGGAAGAGGGGGTAGGGAAGGTCTGGAGACTGGGAAAAAAGGGGATAGTGCTGCAACCCGGTGAAGTAACCTGCTTGAAGGCCACAGTGAAACTCACTTGGGAGCAGCCGGGCCCTTTTGTGATGTTGGAACCCGACCCAAGAGAAGAACCTTCGGGCTTGGAGGTAGTCCCGGAAATGGTCCCGGTGAGGGCCCTGAAGAAGGCCCACTGCAAGGTGCCTGTGAGTGTCAGAAACACCACGGATGGCCCCATGGAAGTCCCTGCCAGGCTGTTATTGGGCCGGGTGAGCCCAGCCACACCAGTTGCCTCATCAGATGTGGGGAAGACAGATGGAGAGAGTACAGTGTGGGAGAAGCTTTCCATGGAGAACCCAAACCTGCCCAGGGCTTGGTGAGAGAGAGCCCGGAACCAGTTGACTTCTCACATGATGAGTTTGATGTTGGGTGTGCTAGGAGTGCCACCCATCGAATCCGCCTCCAGGAAGACAAGCCCTTCAGAGAAAGGGTTAGGCGGGTTCCATTGGCAGACCTCGAGGATTTGAGGGAACAGCTTGCTGAGCTTAAGCGAACAGGTGTGATCCAGGAATCTAGAAGTCCGTATGCTTCCCCCATAGTAGTGGTCCGGAAGAAGAATGGGTCACTAAGGTTGTGTATTGACTATAGGACCCTCAACAGGAGAACCACTCCGGATCAGTATACCACTCCAAGGATAGAAGATGCCTTGCAGAGCTTGTCCGGAGCCAAGTGGTTCAGTGTTATGGACTTAAAGAGTGGGTATTATCAGATCCCGATGCACCCAGAAGACAAAGAAAAGATGGCTTTCATAACCCCAGTGGGATTCTTTGAATTCAATTGGATGCCTCAAGGTATGTCTGGAGCTCCAGCCACATTCCAAAGACTGATGGAGAAGACTGTGGGAGACATGAACCTCATTGAGATCCTTGTATACTTGGATGACATCATAGTCTTTGGCAGAACTCTGGAGGAGCATGAAGAAAGGCTGGAGAAGGTCTTGAAGAGGCTGAGTGAAGAAGGACTCAAGCTCTCGCCTGAAAAATGCCAATTTTATCAGTCTTCAGTCAACTATCTGGGACACATGGGAGAAAAAGAAACCCTGGACTGCCGCACTCTGTATAGACAGTTATTTATTCCAAAATTTCAAGTAAAAAATCCAAATTCAAAATAAATCCATAGATCCAAAACAACAAATGCAGATAGTGTGCATGCAGGGAAGGGTGGCTAACGCGTTTCACGTCACGAATTGACGCTTACTCATAGCTCATCTGGGACACATAGTGTCTGAAAATGGGGTGTCCACAGACCCTGAAAAACTGGAGGCTGTCACCTCCTGGCCAAGACCTACCACTGTAACAGGTCCTTCCTAGGATTCTGTTCCTATTACAGGAGGTTCGTGGAGGGGTTTGCTCGAATAGCGAGACCCTTGAATGAGTTGCTGAAGACGGAGGGGGAAGAGGATGACTCGGGCCCCAGGAAGTCAGGGGAGTCAGTCAAGGACCAGTGGACTGAGAAGTGTGAAGGCGCCTTCCAGATGCTGAAAAAGAGCTTGACCACCGCCCCTGTTCTGGCTTATGCAGACCCAAAGAAGCCTTACGAACTCCATGTGGATGCCAGTCATGATGGTCTGGGAGGAGTACTCTACCAGGAGCATGAAGGGCAACAGAGACCTGTTGCGTATGTGAGCAGAAGCTTGACCCCCCTCTGAAAAGAACTATCCTACCCATAAGCTGGAGTTCCTGGCCCTCAAGTGGGCCGTAGTAGACAAACTTCGAGATTACCTATATGAAGCAGATTTCACTGTAAAAACAGATAACAATCCCCTTACCTATCTGTTTACCACAGCAAAGCTGGACGCCACAGGACATAGATGGCTGGCGGCGCTGTCTGCCTTCGATTTCAGCTTGAAATATAGACCTGGGGCGGGAAACCGAGATGCGGACGCCCTGTCCAGAAGGTCTCATGTTCCCACCCACAGTAGTGAAGACTGGACCCAAGTGGCACCCGACGGGGTGCGGGCCCTTTGCCAAGGGGCTGAATTTCAAGCCAAGGGAGGCTCAAGAGCAGAAGAGATAGGGGTCACTATTGTAGGAGTCCCCAAGCAGTACTGTGGAGCAACCTTACTGGGGGAAGACAACCTACCCAGACTGACCAAAAAGGAGTTGAGATCCGACCAACAGGAGGACCCTATGGGGAGATTGGTCCTAGAAGCATTAGAAAGTCAGAACCCAAACATACTCTTACGTCACCCCTCGAAGGAAGCTCGCCTGTTAAAAAAAGAGTGGGACAGGCTACAGGTGCATCAGGGAGTGGTCTACCGAAGGGGCCCCTCTGAAGACCAAGAAGACAAGTGGCAGTTGTTCCTGCCGGAGAAACACAGGGAGACGGTCATGATCGCCTTACATGACAACCATGGTCACCTGGGAGCGGAAAGGACTTTCCAACTTGTTAGGGACCGTTTCTATTGGCCCTGCATGAGGGCTGAAGTTGAGGAATACTGCCATTCATGTGCACGATGCATACAGAGAAAGACTCTACCCCATCAAGCTGCCCCAATGGGCCATTTACAAAGTGAGGACCCGCTTGACCTGGTGTGCATTGATTTCCTCTGCCTCGAACCCGACCTGAAGGGACTAGGAAATGTTCTGGTAGTAACCGACCATTTCACCCGGTATGCACAGGCTTTTCCAGCCAAGGACCAGAAGGCCTCTACTGTGGCCAAAATACTCGTAGAGAAGTACTTTATACATTATGGACTACCACAAAGGCTCCATTCAGATCAGGGGAGGGATTTTGAGAGCAAACTGATACGAAAACTCCTAGATGCCTTAGGGATCAAGAAGACCAGGACTACTCCTTATCATCCTCAAGGTGATGCTCAACCGGAGAGGTTCAACCGAACCCTGCTCAATATGCTGGGAACTTTAAGTGGCGAAAAGAAGCAACATTGGAGTAGTCACATAGCGGCCCTTGTGCACGCTTACAACAGCACTGTCAGCGATGCTACTGGATATTCACCTTACAGACTTATGTTCGGGAGAGAAGCAAGATTGCCAGTGGATCTGGCCTACGGCACCTTTATAGATCATTGTTCTGCTGCCTCCCACAAGGGATATGTAGATAGGCTTAGACACAATTTGAATAGGGATGAGCTTCGTGTTCGAGTCGAACATACGTTCGACTTGAACATCGGCTGTTCGATCGTTCGACGAAGATCGAACGATTTGGGCCGTTCGCGCCAAATTCGAGTGACGCGAACGGCCCACAATGCACTACGCCATCGCAGTGTCATCCAGGCGCTGTGATTGGCCAAGCATGCACTGTGACCCCGCATGCTTGGCCAATCACAGCGCCGGCAGCGAGGAGAGCAATGATTGGCCACAGGCAGGATGCCTGTGGCCAATTATTGCTGAGGGTGTTTAGTACACGCCCCACACTATAAAAGGCCGCCAGCACGGCGGCCTAGTGTAGTGTGTTCCGGAGCAGGGAAAGAGCAGCATAGGCAGGGACAGTGACATTTATTTCTTTCTTGCTTAACCTGGATTCCTTTAGTTTAGGGAAAGAGAAGGATAGGTAGGGAGAGTGTCAGTGTGTTTTACTGTTCGAGTCCTTGTTTCTAGGGACAGGGAAGGACAGTGAGTGAATTCTCCTTGTGCTATAGTGTGCTTTAAAAAAACATTTTTTCTAGGGACAGAAAACTCTAGGTAGGGAGAGTGTCAGTTTCTTTCACTGTGCAAGTCCTTGTTTCTAGGGACAGGGAAGGACAGTGAGTGAATTCTCCTTGTGCTATAGTGTGCTTTAAAAATACATTTTTTCTAGGGACAGAAAACTCTAGGTAGGGAGAGTGTCAGTTTCTTTCACTGTGCAAGTCCTTGTTTCTAGGGACAGGGAAGGACAGTGAGTGAATTCTCCTTGTGCTATAGTGTGCTTTAAAAAAACATTTTTTCTAGGGACAGAAAACTCTAGGTAGGGAGAGTGTCAGTTTCTTTCACTGTGCAAGTCCTTGTTTCTAGGGACAGGGAAGGACAGTGAGTGAATTCTCCTTGTGCTATAGTGTGCTTTAAAAATACATTTTTTCTAGGGACAGAAAACTCTAGGTAGGGAGAGTGTCAGTTTCTTTCACTGTGCAAGTCCTTGTTTCTAGGGACAGGGAAGGACAGTGAGTGAATTCTCCTTGTGCTATAGTGTGCTTTAAAAAAACATTTTTTCTAGGGACAGAAAACTCTAGGTAGGGAGAGTGTCAGTTTCTTTCACTGTGCAAGTCCTTGTTTCTAGGGACAGGGAAGGACAGTGAGTGAATTCTCCTTGTGCTATAGTGTGCTTTAAAAAAACATTTTTTCTAGGGACAGAAAACTCTAGGTAGGGAGAGTGTCAGTTTCTTTCACTGTGCAAGTCCTTGTTTCTAGGGACAGGGAAGGACAGTGAGTGAATTCTCCTTGTGCTATAGTGTGCTTTAAAAATACATTTTTTCTAGGGACAGAAAACTCTAGGTAGGGAGAGTGTCAGTTTCTTTCACTGTGCAAGTCCTTGTTTCTAGGGACAGGGAAGGACAGTGAGTGAATTCTCCTTGTGCTATAGTGTGCTTTAAAAAAACATTTTTTCTAGGGACAGAAAACTCTAGGTAGGGAGAGTGTCAGTTTCTTTCACTGTGCAAGTCCTTGTTTCTAGGGACAGGGAAGGACAGTGAGTGAATTCTCCTTGTGCTATAGTGTGCTTTAAAAAAACATTTTTTCTAGGGACAGAAAACTCTAGGTAGGGAGAGTGTCAGTTTCTTTCACTGTGCAAGTCCTTGTTTCTAGGGACAGGGAAGGACAGTGAGTGAATTCTCCTTGTGCTATAGTGTGCTTTAAAAAAACATTTTTTCTAGGGACAGAAAACTCTAGGTAGGGAGAGTGTCAGTTTCTTTCACTGTGCAAGTCCTTGTTTCTAGGGACAGGGAAGGACAGTGAGTGAATTCTCCTTGTGCTATAGTGTGCTTTAAAAAAACATTTTTTCTAGGGACAGAAAACTCTAGGTAGGGAGAGTGTCAGTTTCTTTCACTGTGCAAGTCCTTGTTTCTAGGGACAGGGAAGGACAGTGAGTGAATTCTCCTTGTGCTATAGTGTGCTTTAAAAAAAACATTTTTTCTAGGGACAGAAAACTCTAGGTAGGGAGAGTGTCAGTTTCTTTCACTGTGCAAGTCCTTGTTTCTAGGGACAGGGAAGGACAGTGAGTGAATTCTCCTTGTGCTATAGTGTGCTTTAAAAAAACATTTTTTCTAGGGACAGAAAACTCTAGGTAGGGAGAGTGTCAGTTTCTTTCACTGTGCAAGTCCTTGTTTCTAGGGACAGGGAAGGACAGTGAGTGAATTCTCCTTGTGCTATAGTGTGCTTTAAAAATACATTTTTTCTAGGGACAGAAAACTCTAGGTAGGGAGAGTGTCAGTTTCTTTCACTGTGCAAGTCCTTGTTTCTAGGGACAGGGAAGGACAGTGAGTGAATTCTCCTTGTGCTATAGTGTGCTTTAAAAAAACATTTTTTCTAGGGACAGAAAACTCTAGGTAGGGAGAGTGTCAGTTTCTTTCACTGTGCAAGTCCTTGTTTCTAGGGACAGGGAAGGACAGTGAGTGAATTCTCCTTGTGCTATAGTGTGCTTTAAAAAAACATTTTTTCTAGGGACAGAAAACTCTAGGTAGGGAGAGTGTCAGTTTCTTTCACTGTGCAAGTCCTTGTTTCTAGGGACAGGGAAGGACAGTGAGTGAATTCTCCTTGTGCTATAGTGTGCTTTAAAAAAACATTTTTTCTAGGGACAGAAAACTCTAGGTAGGGAGAGTGTCAGTTTCTTTCACTGTGCAAGTCCTTGTTTCTAGGGACAGGGAAGGACAGTGAGTGAATTCTCCTTGTGCTATAGTGTGCTTTAAAAAAACATTTTTTCTAGGGACAGAAAACTCTAGGTAGGGAGAGTGTCAGTTTCTTTCACTGTGCAAGTCCTTGTTTCTAGGGACAGGGAAGGACAGTGAGTGAATTCTCCTTGTGCTATAGTGTGCTTTAAAAAAAACATTTTTTCTAGGGACAGAAAACTCTAGGTAGGGAGAGTGTCAGTTTCTTTCACTGTGCAAGTCCTTGTTTCTAGGGACAGGGAAGGACAGTGAGTGAATTCTCCTTGTGCTATAGTGTGCTTTAAAAAAACATTTTTTCTAGGGACAGAAAACTCTAGGTAGGGAGAGTGTCAGTTTCTTTCACTGTGCAAGTCCTTGTTTCTAGGGACAGGGAAGGACAGTGAGTGAATTCTCCTTGTGCTATAGTGTGCTTTAAAAAAACATTTTTTCTAGAGACAGAAAACTCTAGGTAGGGAGAGTGTCAGTTTCTTTCACTGTGCAAGTCCTTGTTTCTAGGGACAGGGAAGGACAGTGAGTGAATTCTCCTTGTGCTATAGTGTGCTTTAAAAAAACATTTTTTCTAGGGACAGAAAACTCTAGGTAGGGAGAGTGTCAGTTTCTTTCACTGTGCAAGTCCTTGTTTCTAGGGACAGGGAAGGACAGTGAGTGAATTCTCCTTGTGCTATAGTGTGCTTTAAAAAAACATTTTTTCTAGGGACAGAAAACTCTAGGTAGGGAGAGTGTCAGTTTCTTTCACTGTGCAAGTCCTTGTTTCTAGGGACAGGGAAGGACAGTGAGTGAATTCTCCTTGTGCTATAGTGTGCTTTAAAAAAACATTTTTTCTAGGGACAGAAAACTCTAGGTAGGGAGAGTGTCAGTTTCTTTCACTGTGCAAGTCCTTGTTTCTAGGGACAGGGAAGGACAGTGAGTGAATTCTCCTTGTGCTATAGTGTGCTTTAAAAAAACATTTTTTCTAGGGACAGAAAACTCTAGGTAGGGAGAGTGTCAGTTTCTTTCACTGTGCAAGTCCTTGTTTCTAGGGACAGGGAAGGACAGTGAGTGAATTCTCCTTGTGCTATAGTGTGCTTTAAAAAAACATTTTTTCTAGGGACAGAAAACTCTAGGTAGGGAGAGTGTCAGTTTCTTTCACTGTGCAAGTCCTTGTTTCTAGGGACAGGGAAGGACAGTGAGTGAATTCTCCTTGTGCTATAGTGTGCTTTAAAAAAACATTTTTTCTAGGGACAGAAAACTCTAGGTAGGGAGAGTGTCAGTTTCTTTCACTGTGCAAGTCCTTGTTTCTAGGGACAGGGAAGGACAGTGAGTGAATTCTCCTTGTGCTATAGTGTGCTTTAAAAAAACATTTTTTCTAGGGACAGAAAACTCTAGGTAGGGAGAGTGTCAGTTTCTTTCACTGTGCAAGTCCTTGTTTCTAGGGACAGGGAAGGACAGTGAGTGAATTCTCCTTGTGCTATAGTGTGCTTTAAAAAAACATTTTTTCTAGGGACAGAAAACTCTAGGTAGGGAGAGTGTCAGTTTCTTTCACTGTGCAAGTCCTTGTTTCTAGGGACAGGGAAGGACAGTGAGTGAATTCTCCTTGTGCTATAGTGTGCTTTAAAAAAACATTTTTTCTAGGGACAGAAAACTCTAGGTAGGGAGAGTGTCAGTTTCTTTCACTGTGCAAGTCCTTGTTTCTAGGGACAGGGAAGGACAGTGAGTGAATTCTCCTTGTGCTATAGTGTGCTTTAAAAAAACATTTTTTCTAGGGACAGAAAACTCTAGGTAGGGAGAGTGTCAGTTTCTTTCACTGTGCAAGTCCTTGTTTCTAGGGACAGGGAAGGACAATGAGTGAATTCTCCTTGTGCTATAGTGTGCTTTAAAAAAACATTTTTTCTAGGGACAGAAAACTCTAGGTAGGGAGAGTGTCAGTTTCTTTCACTGTGCAAGTCCTTGTTTCTAGGGACAGGGAAGGACAGTGAGTGAATTCTCCTTGTGCTATAGTGTGCTTTAAAAAAACATTTTTTCTAGGGACAGAAAACAGTCAGTTTCTTTCACTGTGCAAGTCCTTGTTTCTAGGGACAGGGAAGGACAGTGAGTGAATTCTCCTTGTGCTATAGTGTGCTTTAAAAAAACATTTTTTCTAGGGACAGAAAACTCTAGGTAGGGAGAGTGTCAGTTTCTTTCACTGTGCAAGTCCTTGTTTCTAGGGACAGGGAAGGACAGTGAGTGAATTCTCCTTGTGCTATAGTGTGCTTTAAAAAAACATTTTTTCTAGGGACAGAAAACTCTAGGTAGGGAGAGTGTCAGTTTCTTTCACTGTGCAAGTCCTTGTTTCTAGGGACAGGGAAGGACAGTGAGTGAATTCTCCTTGTGCTATAGTGTGCTTTAAAAAAACATTTTTTCTAGGGACAGAAAACTCTAGGTAGGGAGAGTGTCAGTTTCTTTCACTGTGCAAGTCCTTGTTTCTAGGGACAGGGAAGGACAGTGAGTGAATTCTCCTTGTGCTATAGTGTGCTTTAAAAAAACATTTTTTCTAGGGACAGAAAACTCTAGGTAGGGAGAGTGTCAGTTTCTTTCACTGTGCAAGTCCTTGTTTCTAGGGACAGGGAAGGACAGTGAGTGAATTCTCCTTGTGCTATAGTGTGCTTTAAAAAAACATTTTTTCTAGGGACAGAAAACTCTAGGTAGGGAGAGTGTCAGTTTCTTTCACTGTGCAAGTCCTTGTTTCTAGGGACAGGGAAGGACAGTGAGTGAATTCTCCTTGTGCTATAGTGTGCTTTAAAAAAACATTTTTTCTAGGGACAGAAAACTCTAGGTAGGGAGAGTGTCAGTTTCTTTCACTGTGCAAGTCCTTGTTTCTAGGGACAGGGAAGGACAATGAGTGAATTCTCCTTGTGCTATAGTGTGCTTTAAAAAAACATTTTTTCTAGGGACAGAAAACTCTAGGTAGGGAGAGTGTCAGTTTCTTTCACTGTGCAAGTCCTTGTTTCTAGGGACAGGGAAGGACAGTGAGTGAATTCTCCTTGTGCTATAGTGTGCTTTAAAAAAACATTTTTTCTAGGGACAGAAAACAGTCAGTTTCTTTCACTGTGCAAGTCCTTGTTTCTAGGGACAGGGAAGGACAGTGAGTGAATTCTCCTTGTGCTATAGTGTGCTTTAAAAAAACATTTTTTCTAGGGACAGAAAACTCTAGGTAGGGAGAGTGTCAGTTTCTTTCACTGTGCAAGTCCTTGTTTCTAGGGACAGGGAAGGACAGTGAGTGAATTCTCCTTGTGCTATAGTGTGCTTTAAAAAAACATTTTTTCTAGGGACAGAAAACTCTAGGTAGGGAGAGTGTCAGTTTCTTTCACTGTGCAAGTCCTTGTTTCTAGGGACAGGGAAGGACAGTGAGTGAATTCTCCTTGTGCTATAGTGTGCTTTAAAAAAACATTTTTTCTAGGGACAGAAAACTCTAGGTAGGGAGAGTGTCAGTTTCTTTCACTGTGCAAGTCCTTTTTTCTAGGGACAGGGAAGGACAGTGAGTGAATTCTCCTTGTGCTATAGTGTGCTTTAAAAAAACATTTTTTCTAGGGACAGAAAACTCTAGGTAGGGAGAGTGTCAGTTTCTTTCACTGTGCGAGTCCTTGTTTCTAGGGACAAAGAAGGAAAGTGAGGGGAATTCTCCTTGTGCTATAGTGTGCTAAAGCATTCCTCATCAACCATCTTTGAAATCCTTGTTTTTTGGACAGTCAGGGAAATTGTCGTTGTGCTATTCTGTGCAAAAGCAATCATCCTCAACCATATTTAGAAATCCTTAAGTAAAGGGACAGAGAAGGACACCTGAAGGTAGCCCTTATTGCTTTTTTCCCATCTCCCTGCAGGCCATCTATTAGAATGTCTGGAAGGCAAACAAGGAGAGGCAGACAGTCAGGAGGCAATAAAAGAGGGCAAGCAGGCTCTGTGTCTGGGGGCAACAGTGCTGGTCGTGGACGCGGTGCATTGTCATCAGCACATGGCCATGGGACACGCTTGTCCTTCTTTTCGGCAGCTGGACATGTTGAGCCACATCATGCCGAAGACTTGGTAGAGTGGATGACCAAGCCCTCCTCCTCCTCCTCATCCTCTCTCACCCAGGCTCAGGGTACTGGCAAAGCAGCTGCCAAAGCGTCCTCTTCCCTGGTATCAATGTCAGACTCATCATCAGTCACTCCTTCCCTAGACCCACCATGTCCTCCTCCTGAGGAGTCCCCCGAACTGTTTGAGCACAGTGTTGGGTACATGCTCCAGGAGGATGCCCAGCGTTTCGAAGGGTCTGATGATGAAACCCAGCTACAGGAAGGCAGTAGGGTGAGAGCAGACAGAGGGGATGCTCAAGAAGGACACCAATCTGGCAGTCATGTTCCAGCAGCTGCAGCATACTGCCAGATTGGCTCCAGTGATGAGGAGGGAGGGGATGATGAGGTCACTGACTCCACGTGGGTGCCTAATAGGAGAGAGGAGGAGGAGGAGGATGAGGAGGAGGCACATCTCCAACGAGGCAGGATGCCCTTTGGTGGCCAGCGTAAGGGCAGTACACCGACGGAATCACACCGCAGAGCTCCGCCTGTGCAGGGCGCTGCCTCTGCCCGTCATTCAAAAAGTTCCTTGGTGTGGGCCTTTTTTGAGGCTAGTGCATCAGATCGCACAGCTGCTGTTTGCAACATATGTCTCAAGCGTATATCGCGTGGCCAAAACATCAGCCGCTTGGGTACCACATGCCTGACCAGACATATGTTGACCTGCCATGCAGCTCGTTGGCAAGCCTACCTCAAAGACCCACACCAAAGAACAAAGCGGACCTCTCCTTGCACCGCATCAGCTGGGATCTCCAACCCCACTATAACTTCAGTCCTCTCTGAAACATGCACTGAGAGGAATGAAGGTGTAGAATTAGGTGTGTCACAGCCAAGTACTTGCGGCCACTCTGCTAGCAGTACACCGACGTCCGATTCTAGCAGGCAAATTTCCCTGCCCCAGCTGCTGGACCGTCGAAAGAAGTTCACTCCCAGCCATCCACATGCCCAGCGGTTGAATGCTAGCTTGGCTAAATTGCTAGCGCTTCAACTGCTGCCTTTTCAGTTGGTAGACTCGGCCCCCTTCCGTGAGTTTGTGCAATGTGCGGTTCCTCAGTGGCAGGTTCCCAAACGCCACTTTTTCTCACGGAAGGCTATCCCGGCTCTCTACCGGCATGTGGAAGGCAATGTCTTGGCCTCGCTGGACAGGGCGGTCAGCGGTAAGGTGCATATTACCGCTGACTCATGGTCCAGCAGGCATGGACAGGGACGTTACCTTTCTTTCACGGCCCATTGGGTCACTCTTTTGGCAGCTGGGAAGGATGCAGGACAAGGTGCAGTAGTGTTGGAGGTTGTCCCACCGCCACGCCTCCAAAATGCTACTACTGGTTGTGACACACCTCTCTCCTCCACCCCCTCCTCTTCTTCTTCCTCCATGGCCTCTTCCTGTGGTTTGTCCTATGAACCAGCGGTGCTCCGTAGCCGTTCACGGGGCTACGCAAGTACGCAGGCAAAAAGATGCCATGCCGTGCTTGCGCTGGTGTGTTTGGGGGACAGAAGCCACACTGGGGCAGAGGTCCTGTCTGCTCTGCAGGGCCAGGCCGAGAGGTGGTTGACGCCACGCCAGCTTAAGCCAGGAATGGTGGTTTGCGACAATGGCACCAACCTCCTCTCCGCCCTTCGACAGGGACAACTGACCCATGTGCCCTGTGTGGCTCACGTCCTTAACCTGGTGGTGCAGCGGTTCTTGGGCAGGTACCCGGGCTTACAGGATGTCCTGAGGCAGGCCAGGAAAGTCTGTGTGCATTTCCGCAGATCTTATAATGCCAGTGCTCGCCTGGCTGAGCTGCAAAAGGAGTTGAACCTGCCCAAGAACCGCCTTATATGTGACATGCCCACCAGGTGGAACTCAACGTTGGCCATGCTGCAGCGGCTGCACACGCAGCAGAGGGCCATCAATGAGTACCTGTGCGACTACGGCACCAGGACAGGGTCAGGGGAGCTTGGTTTTTTTTCTCCACGCCAGTGGGGCATGATCAGGGATGCATGCACTGTCCTGGCACCATTTGAGGAGGCCACGAGGATGGTGAGCAGTGACAGTGCATGCATCAGTGACACTGTACCTCTTGTCCACCTGTTGGAGCACACGCTGCGTGGAATAATGGACAGGGCACTTGAGGCAGAACAGAGGCAGGAAGAGGAGGACTTCCTTGCCTCTCAAGGCCCCCTTTACCCAGACAGTGTTCCTTCTGTCCCACCCATCGCACAGGAAGAGGAGGAGGAGGAGGAGGAGGAGGAGGATTGTGTCAGCATGGAGGTGGAGGCTGGCACTCAGCATCATCAGCAGCAGTCTTTTAGGGATGATTTACAGTCCCAAGAAACCAGTGGACTTGTACGTGGCTGGGAGGAGGTGACTGCGGATCATGTCGTCCTTAGTGACCCAGAGGACTCCGGAGCGAATGCCTCAGCAAACCTACGCTGCATGGCCTCCCTGATCCTGCAAAGTCTGCGGAAGGATCCTCGTATTCTTTGGATCAAGGAGAGGGACCATTACTGGCTGGCCACTCTCCTTGATCCATGGTACAAGGGTAAGGTTGCGGACCTTATGTTACCGTCGCAGAGGGAGCAGAGGATGAGACAACTCCGGGAGGCCTTGCAGAAAGGTCTGTGCAACGCGTTCCCAGAGACTGGGAGGTTACAAACTCCTGGTCCTGGACAACGAGTTGCTGAGGCTTCGGCCAGTCAAAGAAGGAGCGGTGGGGAAGGTGGCCGTCTGACCGATGCGTTCAGACAATTCTTTAGTCCGCAGCCCCAAAGTATGATCGGTTCCAGCAACCATCGCCAGCGTCTGATAAACATGGTGCAGGAATATCTAGGGGCAAGGTCAGACTTGGACACCTTCCCCACCGAAAATCCTCTGGCTTACTGGGTCTTGAGGATGGATCACTGGCCAGAGCTTGCACAGTATGCAATTGAGCTACTGGCCTGTCCTGCATCCAGCGTTCTTTCGGAACGCACATTCAGTGCTGCTGGAGGATTTGTCACGGATCACAGGGTGCGCCTGTCCACCGACTCGGTTGATCGACTGACTTTCATCAAGATGAACCAGTCTTGGATCACCACCAGCTACCACACACCTGATGCTGATATAACAGACTAATTGATTTTAACATGTCACATCCCTTCAAGACTGATGCTGATGCTGAGTGCCTGTGCTGTTATGTTGACTGGCTATCCTCCTCCTCCGAGTCCTCAATGATACGATTGATGATGATAGCTTGGAAGATCATTTTTGTTTATGGGTGCCGCCACCAGTGGCTAAGGCCCAATTTTTCAGCCCCTGTTTTACAGGGGCGTGTAATTACAATTTTTTTAGCAATAATTTGCCATAGGGCTCATTGCTGTGCTCCAAGTACAGTATCTGTGAGGGGTTGGAGTGTTGTGGCACCAGTGCCTAAGGCCCAATTTTTCAGCCCCTGTTTTACAGGGGCGTGTCATTACAATTTTTGAAGCAATACTTTGCAACAGGGCTCATTGCTGTGCTCCAAGTACAGTATCTGTGAGGGGTTGTAGTGTTGTGCCACCAGTGCCTAAGGCCCAATTTTTCAGCCCCTGTTCAACAGGGGCATGCAATTACAATTCTTGATGTAATAATTCACAGCAGGGCCCATTGCTGCACCCACCAAGAGTAACTCTGAGGGCTTACAGTGTTGTGGCAACGCCACCACCACCACCACCACGAAAGGCCCAATTTTTCAGCCCCTGTTCAAAAGGGGCATGTAATTACAATTCTTGATCTAATAATTCACAGCAGGGCCCATTGCTGCACCCACCAAGAGTAACTCTGAGGGCTTACAGTGTTGTGGCAACGCCACCACCACCACCACCACGAAAGGCCCAATTTTTCAGCCCCTGTTAAAAAGGGGCATGTAATTACAATTCTTGATCTAATAATTCACAGCAGGGCCCATTGCTGCACCCACCAAGAGTAACTCTGAGGGCTTACAGTGTTGTGGCAACGCCACCACCACCACCACCACGAAAGGCCCAATTTTTCAGCCCCTGTTCAAAAGGGGCATGTAATTACAATTCTTGATCTAATAATTCACAGCAGGGCCTATTCCTGCACCCACCAAGAGTAAGTCTGAGGGCTTACAGTGTTGTGGCAACGCCACCACCACCACCACCACGAAAGGCCCAATTTTTCAGCCCCTGTTCAAAAGGGGCATGTAATTACAATTCTTGATCTAATAATTCACAGCAGGGCCCATTCCTGCACCCACCAAGAGTAACTCTGAGGGCTTACAGTGTTGTGGCAACACCACCACCACCACCACCACCACGAAAGGCCCAATTTTTCAGCCCCTGTTCAACAGGGGCATGCAATTACAATTCTTGATCTAATAATTCACAGCAGGGCCCATTGCTGCACCCACCAAGAGTAACTGTCAGGGCTTACAGTGTTGTGGCACCAGCACCACCATCAAAGGCCCAATTTTTACTACCACTGTTCAACAATTATATGTAATTAAAATTCCTGATATAATAGTTGACAGCAGGGCGTTCCAGCACCAACCAAGAGTAACTGTGAGTGCTTACAGTGTTGTGCCAACACCAACAACTAAGGGGCCTATTTCTGCAGAGTATATACGGCAGGTCCCTACTTTCAAACATCCAACTTACAAACGACTCCTACTTGCAAACGCAAGAAGACAACAGGAAGTGAGAGGAAATCTACCCCTAGGAAGGAAAATTCTCTCCTGTAAGAATAAATATGGGAGAAAGGTGTCTCCTCTGTACTGATGCTTTATCAGCAATCCTTGTTTCAAGAAAAACACCACATTTCAAAAACAGTTGACATTGGGACGGAAAGTGAGGTGAAATGTTCTGAACAGGGGCACAGACAGCAAAACAAATGTTACAGGGGTGATAACCCTTACCTATGTTTTCCAAAAAGTTTAAAAATAGATTTTTGGGCTGGAGCTACACTTCAACAATGTACCTGTTCAAAATTACAAACAGATTCTACATAAGAACAAACCTACAGTCCCTGTCTTGTATGCACCGCCTGTATACGGCTGTTCAGAGTATATAGGGCCTTTTTTATTTTATGTGCGGGGTTCCCCTTAATATCCATACAAGACCCAAAGGGGCTGGTAATGGGCTGGGGTAGGGGGGGGGGGGGGTCATGGGGTAGCTATGCCATTTTTCTTAAAGATTTTCATCCATATTACCGGGACCAGACATTACATTAAAGCCGCAAGCAGTTTTAAATGGCTTTTTTTTCCTTTAGAAGTGTCATTTTGTGCAGGGACAGTTCTAAACACGGGAAACACGTGGCACTTCACAGGCATACTTTAGACACCCCCAGGTACGATATTTAAAGGAATATTTGACTTTTTTTTTTTCACTTTATGCATCATTAAAATGACTGCTCCCGAAAAACGACCGTTTTTAAAACTTCTTTTTGCATTGATACATGTCCCCTGGTGCAGAACCCGGGTTCCCAAACCCTTTTTAGGACAATAACATGCATAATAGTTGTTATAATTAGCACTTTAGAATTCGAACGTTCGCATCCATTGTATTTAATAGGGTTCTAATGTTCGTACGAACTTTCGGTCCGTTCGCGGGTTCTGGTGCGAACCGAACCCGGGGGTGTTCGGCTCATCACTAAATTTGAAGACGGCTTATGAGCAAGCTCAGGCGGCCTCGGAACAGAGAGGGGCTCGCAACAAGAGGAATTTTGATCTAAAGGTTAGGATCCAAGACTTACAACCAGGAGACAGGGTGTTATTGCGGAACCTGGGGGTCCCTGGAAAACATAAACTCGCAGATAGATGGAGACCAGAACCTTATGTCATTTGTAGAAAATTACCGGGCCTACCCATTTACAGACTTAAACCCGAGGGGAAGTTAGGGCCCTTGAAGACTTGGCATCGAAATCACCTACTTCCGCTCGCTGAAGCAGTTCGGTTGCCTCCTAGGATGGATTCTCCTGAACCCATGTCCATTCCGAACACCCCTAGACCCAACACTCGGTCTCAGACCCCTTGGATGGAGGATGCAGAAGATTCAGAAATGAGTGAAGGCGAGGGGGAGGAAATTGGCTGGCTTTGGCCTTCCCAGGGCCCAACGACTTCTGCTATTGATCTTCCACCTGACGAAGATACCGAGGATTACACACTGAATGCAGAAGCTACGGAGTTCATTCCATCTAGTCACTGGTCAGATGCTTGGGAGAGTGTCGGTGAACTATCACCTGAAGAGGACCCAAGGGAAGCCATGTATCTTCCTGCTCCGGAGCCAGATGCTCCTGAATTAGAAGGAACTCCCGAATTGGTCACAGAAGAAGAATCTGTTCCCACAGAAAGTCCCAGAGGACAGAGGGAGCGGAGGGCCATAAAACCTCCCAGGAGGTTAACCTACCCACAAATGGGGAAGAGTGCGGAAGACACTGTATTCACTGCCAGAAGGAGTATGGAAGACCCTGACCCTCCCACTGTTCACTCTCTGGCACAGTTAGGCAGGATACTGTTGTTAATGTGTCCTGTGGGCAGAGGAGTTCACTGCCTCATTTCTGGTGGGAATTTCCTCTGCCGACATCATATCATATGGAGAATTGATGGATGTTGTTAAATGTGTAGCTTGAAGTTATGTTATCTTTGGGGACCAAAGAGTTCAAGTGGGGGGAGTGTGTAGCGGGGTCTCTTCTAAGGCCCCAGGACTATGTTACCCAGAACTTAATTCGGCCCCAGGGCGGAGGTTCCACCGCAGAGACTCATGGGAGGGGTTACTTAAGTGGGAGGCGAGGCGGAGCTCGCTCTCTTGGGACACGGCGCGTCAAGTGACAAGTCATCCTGTGCGGATCGGCTGTGAAGTAAGGCCTGAAGCCTGAGGCCTTGCTTGAAGCCCGAAGAGCCTTCCACCATACTGCGGAGCCTGGGTGGATCCTGACCCGTCGGTATAGGACGTGAGTTGGATCGAGGACTCGATCGGAGCAGACGCTGTGTGCGACACACAGGAGGTGGAAGTCCCAGGCTGGGATCGCGCCTGGAGTGGTGAGCGGGCACCTGCCCATATCAATAGACTGAGTTGTGTTAAGGCCTGTAGACTGCCTAGGCCCACTGTTCGCTCACCAGTGTTTCTTGGGGGGTCCGGAAGCGGGACAGAGTTGAAGAATCTACCCCCCCCCGTTTTGCCCTGTTATTTCAAGTTAACACCCAATGTGGATTACAAATGGTTATTTCTCTAAGTGCACCAACGAAAGCTGGCCGGTGAAGAAACCTTCATCCCTTAGGGGAAAGAGACTTAGTTCCATTCCATGTCAGGCCTGACTTAGGTGGGGAGTTTAGAAAGTTTGTGTTACTACGCCATAGGCGAGCACATGCTATAATAGCTCCGCGTGGTGGACACTGCGCGGCGCCATATTACTGTGCTGCACCTAGTACATTGATTGATGCAGGGCTCTGCAGGCCCATGTATATGTTGCATGTTATACCTTGAATCCTTCATTACCAGTAAAGCTGATATATATATTTTATATTCTTACCTCAGTGTGTTGTCTGACTGTTTAGAGATTATTAAGTATAATACACCTGAGAGTGATAGGAGTTTAACCCTAGACTGACTGTGCCAGAGTGGGTCGTGTAAGATTGCCGGGGGTTGGCGTACTGCGTGCAGGGCCCGAAATCAAATCAGCGGCTCTCTTAATTGGGGGTAGCGCTACATATGTATGCATGCATGTATCTGAGTGTATATATGTGTGTATGCATGTATTTTAGTATATATATATATATATATATAAGTGTGTATATACAGTATGTGTGTATGCATGTATCTGATTGTATATGTCTGAGTGTGTATGCATGTATCTGAGTGTATATATGTGTATGTGTGTGTGTGCATGTATATGCATGTTATTAACCACTTCCAGACCTCCCACTACACATATACTGTGACAGAGCGGCTCGGCTGCATTAAACGGCACACCTGTACATTGTTTCGTGCATGAGATACTGTGGGTGCTCACACAAGGGGTGTTAACCCCTTCCCTGTCAGTGTAATTTATACATTGATCAGTGCATTTTTCTAGCACTGATCACTGTATTGGTGTCAATTGTTCCCAAAAAGTGTCACTAAAGCCTCGTACACACGGTCGGACTTCAAACAAACTTTTCTGTGGATTTTTGTCTGAAGGGAGTTGGCCGGGCACACCCATAGCATACACACGCTCTGACTTTTCTGCAAACTTTCCCAAAACTTTTCCAACATCACGTGGTTTTTCTGCTCTTTACCGCCACCCTTTGGTCAACTTATGCTATTGTTGGTTGATTTTAACATTGGTTCTGGGCATGCTTATTTGTGTCCGATGGATTTCTGTACACACGGTCGGCCTTTGCTCCATCGGACTTTTGTTGGCGAAAAGTTTGTCCGTTTGCAGACCGAACATTTGTCCGATGAAAACCAAAAAAGTTTGTCCGATGGAGCGTACACACAGTTGGATTTTTTGTCAAACTTGCTCATTTTGAAGTTTGTTGGCAAAAAGTCAGACCGTGTGTAAGAGGCTTTAGGGTCAGATTTGTCCGGCGCCATTACCAATAAAAACAATAAAACAAATTAAAAGTCCCTAAATCTATCCCCAATTTTGTAGACGCTATAACGTTTGCGCAAACCAATCAATATACGCTTATTGGGATTTTTTTTATCAAAAATATGTAGAAGAATACATATTGGCCTAAACTGATGAATACATTTTTTTTTACATTTTTTTTTTTGGATATGCATTATAGCAGAAAGTAAAAAATTTGTTATTTTTTCAATATTGTCACTAGTTTTTTTGTTTATAGCGCAAAAAATAAAAACCGCAGAGGTGATCAAATACCACCCAAAGAAAGCTCTATTTGTGGGAAAAAAAAGGACATACATTTTGTTCAGGTATAACGTGGCACGACCGCACAATTGTCAGTTAAAGCGATGCAGTGCCGTATCGCAAAAAATGGCCTGGTCATTAAGGGGGTAAATCCTTCTGGGGCTGAAGTGGTTAACTGAACATATTTATATATCTGAGTATGTCATTTATTCCTCCATTGATGTGAACATCTGATAATACATACAATAATTACTAATTGTTCCCCTATATACATATACAGTGGAACCTCGGATTACGAGCACAATCCGTTCCAGGAGAATGAATAATCCAAAGTACCCGCATATCAAAGCGAATGGATGTTTTTCAGCAGTCGGGACTGGCAAACTGGTCAGAGTTGAGGGAAAGATGGATGGTGCTAAATACAGGGACCTGTACCCAGGGCCGGCCCTACCATGGGACCCGGTGGGACCATGGTCCTAGGCGGCACTTTAAGAGGGGCGGCAACAGGGGCGCACTGACTGAGGACCTGGGTTTCCCTCCATCTAGTGTGCAGTGTCATACTTGTACTGCATCGCCGGCACCGCTGTCACTGGCCGCAGTGGCAAGACCCACTTCAAGGGTCTCACCAGCGGCCCCTGCTTCCCTGCCCAAACTGGTTGCTAGCCGCGGACCGCTTTGTGTCTAGCAACCAGTGACGTCAGGAGAGAAGGAGAGAGAGGCCCACCATTCATTGCGGAGGAGGATTTAACTTCCTCCTTCTCCGCTAGCTCCACCCACCTCCTTCTCGGCTAGCTCCACCCACCTCCTCCCTGTATGTGTTCCCCTCAGAAAGTTAGGAGCGTGCGAGGATCAGTGCTGCCTGCCTCCTCCCCCCTCGAGGCGCAGCTATCTCTGTTATTTCCTACCCATTCCCCCTTCTATTAGCAGGCAGCAGAACAGCATGAGATCGGAGCTCTGTGTGTGTGGAGAGAGAGCAGCTGCGGGCTCTCCCCCCTCCTTCTCCTCCTCATGCTGCTGTTTCCCAGGACAGCCACCGCTATGTTTCTTCCCCCTTTTCCTGCCATTGGCCAGGGAAAAAAACAAAAAGGACAAAAGAGGATTATGGGATATGTAGTGCAAGTAACTGGCTGGCCCATTGCAATTCTAGGGGGGAAGCTGCAGCCCCCAGCATGCCCAGCTGAAGGAGAGGGTGAGAGAGCCAGGCTGAGTGACAGGTTGCATCTGGTGACAGGCAATGGTGACAAGTGACAGGCTGCATCTGGTGACAGGCAATGGTGACAAGTGACAGGCTGCATCTGGTGTCAGGCAATGGTGACAAGTGACAGGCTGCATCTGGTGTCAGGCAATGGTGACAAGTGACAGGCTGCATCTGGTGTCAGGCAATGGTGACAAGTGACAGGCTGCATCTGGTGACAGGCAATGGTGGCAAATGACAAGCTCAGGGCTTCCGCTGATTCTGCATTATGGTGAGTTTAACTATTTCATTATATATTACAATGTAGTAATAGAAATAATGTGATTTGATCATCCTGACACCATATCAATCATAATGTTAGGATGATTTAAGTGCTAACACCAGCCATTCGCCCGACAAATCACCCGCTGCCAAATTCCCTGTCAGCGAGACTACACCCCCCCCTCATCTTTTTTTGGGAAGGAAGGGGTGGGGGTATCCCTGAATGGCAGTTTGGAAATGTGGTCACCCTAGCCGCCACTGCAGCGCTGTTGTTGCAGCATGTTGCATCACTGAGCTGGGATCAGAGCGTAGCTGGCTGGTGGCAGTGGAGAGAAAGGGGGGGGGGAGCTTTCGTGGTGCTACACAATACTCTTTGCAGGAAGGGGCATGTCTCTTTGCGGAATATATGGGATGTCTCTTGCTGAATATATAGGGCTGTCTCTTTGCTTTATGGAAACGTCTCTTTGCTGGATGGGCACATAGGATTTTTTTTTGGGGGGGGGGGCAGCATTTCATTCTTGGGCCCAGGCAGCACAATGTCTTGGGCCAGCCCTGCCTGTACCACTCTGTGTGTGATGTGTGTGTGATTTGAGGCTAGGACAGAGGTTCACCTTCCAGCAGGACAATGACCCCAAACACACTGTTAAAACAACACTTGAGTGGTTTAAAGGGAAACATGTAAATGTGTTGGACTGGCCTAGTCAAAGCCCAGACCTCAATCCAATAGAAAATCTGTGGTCAGACTGAAAGATTGCTGTTCACAAGCGCAAACCATCCAATTTGAAGGAGCTGGAGCAGTTTTGCAAGGAGGAATGGGCCAAAATCCCAGTGGTAAGATGTGGCAAGCTCATAGAGACTTATCCAAAGCGACTTGGAGCTGTAATAGCCGCAAAAGGTGGCTCTACAAAGTATTGACTTTAGGAGGGTGAATAGTTATGCACATTGATTTTTTCTGTTATTTTGTCCTATTTTTTGTTTGCTTCACAATAAAAAAAAATCTTTAACGTTGTGGGCATATTCTGTAAATTAAATGATGCAAATCCTCAAACAATCCATGTTAATTCCAAGTTGTGAGGCAACAAAACATGGAAAATTCCAAGGGGGGTGAATACTTTTGCAAGGCACTGTATAGGAAGCTTTTAAGCAGATGCTGCCAAAATGCTCTGTGGGTTAAAAGATGTTCCTTATGTTGGGTTATGTGCTTACTTTAACTTGTTCAACTGGGTAAAAGCCATTTGTTACACTGTAAGCTTATGAACTCTTGCATTGGAAAGGACTCTATGAACGAACTACCTAAACAAGATATGACTACCTCACTATTCAAGGGCACTTAGAGAACCTTGTCAGGGATGTGTTCAAGGTGGCATCAAATGTCTCACTTAACTACCTCAGTAAAAGATCTTTATTTTTCCTTTAAATTGCCTAGTCTGAAGTCATTAAAGGGTGCATGTAAGGTATATCAGGGCTTATCAAGAACATGGCTTTCAACAGGGGACTGAAGAGCAGTTAGAGAACATAAGTACATGGGTCTAATGAGCAGAGAAGCTGTTGTAAGGAGGCTATATTGCCGTTGCTAATGACTACTGTGTTTATGTCACTTTGCGAAAGCAGACGACCAACCCGGAAATGGGTGACATGGCAGAGGTGATGGATACTCTGGTAGTGAAGGGGAGGTATGCTTGGCCCCATCGTTGGTGACCAGTTCCCCACATACTGGAACAGACCTCCTGGCAACGAGTATCTCAGGACCGAGCCTGGAGTCACTAAAGGATAGATGTAGAAGGAGCCCTGGGAGAAGAACAAGCATGGAGTGTTTCCTGCCACCATTAGTAACATACGTAACATGGCACCGGGTATGAGTTGACGGGACTGCAGAGTTGATGGAGACTAGGCTTGTGCAATTCGTTTCGTAACGAATTGAAATTCGTCCGAATTTAGCAACTTTCGGACATTCGGAAGCATTCGAATTTCCGAACAAAGCAATTACGAATAAGACCGAATCCGAAATAAATTATAACGCAAATAGCGAATGCCCGAATGTCTTCGGCATAATTCGTTATGAAAAAGTTACGAATGTACGAATCCATACGAAGCACAATAACACTCACTCTGCTCTGCTCTCTGCTTCTCCCACACCGTGCTGAACTCCCTCTCAAAATGGTGTACAGGGGCGGAGGTTATAGCCGCATGTAAAAAACGAAAGTAAAATACGAGATTTCGAATCCATTCGAAGCACAATAACACTCTGCTCTGCTCTCTGCTTCTCCCTCACCGTGCTGAACCCTCTCAAAATGGTGTACAGGGGCGGAGCCTATAGCCGCATGTTAAAAACGAAAGTAAAATACGAGATTTCGAATCGTTACAAATAACCGCAATGTATTTAGAAAAGTACAAATCCATTCGAAGCACATTAGGCATAATAGGCAGCGTCGTTGTGAGAGAGACACGGAAAATTACGAATCAACGAACCCAAAAAAAGTTACGAAAGTAGGAGTTGTGTCCAGAATCAACGAAAAACAACGTACTCTACCGAAAGTACGAACCCAAAAAAAGTTACGAAAGTAGGAGTTGTGTCCAGAATCAACGAAAAACAACGTACTCTACCGAAAGTACGAATTATAAAGCAACAAAAAATTCAACGAAAAATGTCGCTTGCAAAAATACGAATGAGTCCGAACACGAAAAATCCCGTCTAGCAAAATTACGAATGATTACGAATCAACAGGACCGGAAAGAAACGAACCGAAACGGAACGAATTTTTCCGTTGTGCACAAGTCTAATGGAGACCAGTATAAGCTTTGCGGTACTGGCTCGGAAATGCTGCACATCTGGGTAAATGTGATCTCTAACAGAAGTTGTGTTCTTAATACAAGCCAGCCACCCACCCAAGTTCTAACATTACAGTTGTAAACATGCCGCTGGCTGCGATGCTTTGCTTTAGGGCCATGGCATTTGTAAACTAGGGCTGCAGGGTCTGACAGGCGGCATTTCCTGTCAAACTTTCTCTCCAATTGGGATCAGGCGGCATTTCCTGTCAAACTTTCTCTCCAATTGGGACCACAAACATTCAGCAATTAAAAAGAACAAAAAAAAACAGGTGTCAGACGGCGGCAGTAGTGCCCCATGTCAGCCACTGCTATACAACTCTCAAATCTTTAATCCAACCTCTAAATTATTGCATTATATTTTTAAAGCTCATATAAAGAAAAATAGTGATAACAAAACTGTTTAACCACTGATTTTTTTTGCATCATAACCACTTGCCTACTGGGCAATTTCACCCCCTTCCTGCCCAGGCCATTTTTCAGCTTTCAGTGCTGTCACACTTTGAATGACAATTGCGTGGTCATATGTATGGGGGAAAAGAACCGCGCTCCCAAATAATTAAATGAATGAAATAAATTCTGCAACTCTAAAGCCCCGTACACACGATCGGTTTGACTGATGAAAACCGTCCGATGGATGGTTTTCATCAGACCAACCGAACGTGTATGGTACCCATCGGTCTTTTTTCCATCGGTTGGAAAAAATAGAACTTGTTTTAAAATTTTCCGATGGATAAAAAACCGATGGTAATTTCCGATCGTCTATGGGCAAGTCCATTGGTTAAAAAACCCACGCATGCTCAGACTGAATTAGGAGACGGGAGCGCTCGTTCTGGTAAAAATAGTGTTCCTAATGGAGAGAGCACATTCGTCATTCTGCAAGTTATTGCTTCGTTTAATGCAGCGCATGTTTTGTTGCTTTAGAACGGTGTTTAAAATGTCATTTTGGCAGCAGATCTTTCTCATGAGTTCTGACAAACGTATGTCTTTCTTCTTTCTTGTGATCTTAGGAATAATTAGTTTAATTCTTCAAGGCTGACCTCACAAATTACACCTTTTTTTTGTTTTTGTCTTTAAATTTGTTGTGCATTTTTTGGTGTGTCAATTTCTCCGAACAACTTTTTTTTTTTTTTTTATACTCATGGAGGTTGGTGTCCCTTGTTATTAATTACACATTGTATTTATGAAATCTTATTGCTACTTCAACAAAAAACACATCAGGCATGTATGTTGGCTGAAATCAAATTTCCCTTTATTTCGGATAAAAAACAAACAAAAACCGAAGGGCAACTATTCAGAAATTAGCAGAGAATATCAAGTCATTAGATCCCAAATGCAGACCTGACTATGATGAATAATAAAATCAACAACAGCATGAAATCAGGAGCAGCAGCCAAAGACATACATCATCCCAAGCTGTGGTACTCCATCAACCTTCAATTTCTGGATGAGCAGCTCGAGGCCAGGGAATCACCTCCTGCTCTTCCCTGTAGCCTTCCTTCCACGCCTCTCTGCAGCGTTCTCTCCACGGCCCCGTCCACGCACCCTTGCAGGCTGGGCCACTGTGGGTGGTGATGTGGCAGGAGGAGGAGGAGAAGGAGGAGAGGGATTGGCCTGCTGCGAGATATGGGTGGCCTCAGTCAGCAGCCCCCTCGCCCCCATGTGTACGGCCATATATATGAGGTGCTCACAAAGGGCCCGTTGTCCCGCCTCCATTCTGAGCAACTTATCCGCCAGATAGGTGCTAAAGCCCTCCGTAGGGTTGAGGGGGGCCCTCATAATGGCAGCAGCCTCCTGAATCATCTTTAGTGACTCCTCTTCCACTTGTGTCATCCGCCGTTGTTTTGGCGGTCTAACGTGGAGGGGAGCCACTTGGGAGACGGTGCTGCCACTAGGCCTGGGGACCTGCTGAGTCCCACTTGGCCCTGCCTCCTCCTGCCTGCCACACTCCTGACCCTCTTCCTCCTGGCTTGCCTCATCCTGTTTTTAAAATAAAATGAAAAATTGGATTATTTGGGGAATCTTTTACACACAATTTTGATCTTATTACTGTTTTTAGTTTTTTTGAGGGGGGGGGGATGATATCATTTATGGCTAATCCAAACAGTTCAACACAATATTACTTAGTGGACAATAATTATCATCAAAAATACTATACCTGGCTGAAGATGCGAAGATCTGGCTCTTCTAGCTCGGGAGGCTCCTCCTCCGCCTCTGCAGGGGTGGAGGGAAGGGTGGAAGGAACGCTGGAGGGAAGGGTGGAAGGAAGGGTTGAGGGAAGGCTGGAAATAGATTCCCTGGCCTTGATCTGGTCATCCAGAAATTGAAGATGTCTGTAGTACCACAGCTTGGGCTTTACTACATCATCGGCTGCTGCTCCTGATCTCTTTGACTGGCGCACTTCCTTGTATTTTTTTTATAGGAATTACGCAGGTTGTTGATTTTATTATTGATCATAGTGTAGTCTGCATCTGGGATCCATGGCTTCATATCCTCTGCTAATTTGCAAATAGTTTCCCGACGTACATCACTCTTGTGGTACGCAGGGTGTTTCAGTTCCCACAGGTTGCGCTGTTCCTTATATTTTTCTATAAAAGTCAGCATCACCTCCGGCTCTCATCGTTTATGCATCTTTTTGGATCAGCAAGTAAAAAAAAAAGTAAAAAAAAGAAAAGGATCAGAATTGATTCTCCTCAACTTATCACACTATTGCCCTTTACAATCATGAACCATTATAGGCCACTGCAGGCCCGAGTTCCCTTCTTACCTTAGTTTACTTCGTTGGTTCACTTCCGGTCGTCCTTACTCCGCGCATCCCTAATAACTTCTTTCCCCTTTTTATACCCTGCGCATGCGTGTAACTCCGCCCTCGTCGCCCGGCCATGACGGATTTTTTCAGCATTTCCCCGCTCCTTAACGATCGGCGCACAGTGGGAGACGGCGACATGTCGCAGACACAGGTGGCTTCTTTAGTAGAAATTACCGACGAGGGAAGCCCGGAGGCGGAAACGTCCCGATCCAGTAAAAAAAGATACAAGGCGACTAATATGTCTTTTTCTGAGATGGCGGAGATGGTGGACATTCTGCGGAGGAATGATTACGACGGCAAGCATGGGCCATACGACACCCCTAATCTCCGGAAGTCACAAATTATGGACAAAGTGGCGAAGACTCTCTATAAAAAATATGGGGTCAGGAGATCCAAGGAACAACTCCGTAAAAGGTGGTCAGACCTGAAGCTCAGGGAGCCGGAGCAGTATAGGAAGCTTATAAAAAGCATTGAAAAAAGTAAGTTTATTTTACTGTGTTCTTTCACATTGTAATATGTATTCTTCCATGTTTTGCAACATGTGCTTGTCTTGACTGGTTTCACATTTTAAAATCTCAACTTTTATGTTAAGTGGAGAGTCCACTTATTTGCTAAATGTGTGGAAAAAAAAATTGCTGCTCTTCCCCCAAACATGTTTGGCACATATCCACGTAAACTACATGTGGGCATGCCTCATTTTACTTCAACAATGTTTATCTACACATTGTTGGCTAGATGATGTGTTGTAAGGAAATTTAGAATGTGAATGAAAGGATAAACTGTATTCTGGGTAAAGGAGATGACACTCCAGCAGTTGTGTACTTTTTTTTGATCTTGATCAAGATACTATACTCTGGGCCACATGACCCAAATTTCTTAACGGTGTCACACACAGGTGGTCCAGTGGATACCTTGGTGGTTATCCAAGTGTATTTGTGAGTGTCCTCAAAAATAACATGTTGCTTTGTTGAGTTTGCAAGATCTCATATGTTCATCTTGAAACTCAGGGCCAAATATCAACTTTAAAACATTGAGAATCCATTTTCAGGCCTAAAAAGTCTGTGTGCTAAAGGATACATTATTTTTTCAATTCCCATAGGGGAGAGGAGAGTGGGAGGACACCATGCTCAGGAGACGAGGAACCCAACACCACAGAAACTCCCCAAAGATCCCAAAGCAGACCAAGTTCAGCAGGTTCAGGAAGCGGAGGGGGAGAAAGCGGAGGTGGAGGAAGGGGAGGTGGAGGAAGGAGAGGTGGAGGAAGGAGAGGTGGAGCTTATCAGCACAACAGGTCAGTGTCTGTCACCACAATTTCAAGGTAAATACAGATGTAGGCCTGCATAGTTTAAAAAATTTTTTTTGTTTTTAGGGACTGAACGTGGGGGTGTGTCAGGAAGTCCAAATCCTCCATTCTCGAGTGCCAGCGCCAAAATAATCATTCTGGAAATCATGGAATGCAGTAGCGAAATGGACATTATGAGAAAGAGAATGATTGTGATTGAGCAAAAATATAAAAACATGATAGATATTTTGGGGAGAATAGTGTGAACCCCCCCCCCTTTTTGTGTGTTTTGTTATGCGTCCGAAATTTTCTATGGGATTTCCACCAGCCCAAATGTGAAGATGCACACACTGAAGACTCAACATGTGCTATCTGCCGTCACAGGATATCTGTGTCCCTGTTTTGGGGGTGCAACCTCTTCCTCCCTCCTCAAGTAGGGGAGAGGAAGGGTTTTCACCCCCAAAGCACGGCCATTGATCTCCCATGATGGCAGATAGCACATGTTTACCTTAGCCATGGGATCATGTTGAAGATACCCATTTCAGCCCCAAAAATAAAGTGTGGTTCTTGAGATTTGGGATGGATCAGGGGTAACATCACCCCATCTCCTGTTTGTATTTTTCACTGTGTTATTTTATTACTTTTTCAGAAAAAAAATTGGCTTTTGACCCATGCATGTTTCTGCAAAAAAAGCCGCACAAAAAAAAAAAAAAAAAGTATTTAGAAAAACAACCAAAACTGTGGTGCAATCAATAAAAACATTCGGAAGTCTAAAAAAGGTGTGCCTTGTTCTTTCTATGCTCAATAGCAGTTCTGAAGATGCAAAAAGAGTGTTTTTACCTCTGGGATTTGAGGCTATTTACTAAGGACAAATACACTTGGCACTACTAGAACCTGGGAGACACATAAACCACAAATACAAGAATGACAACACAAGTTTGTAGTAAATCAAATATTTTATTTTATTTTAAAAAGGGACAATCAAAGGTCAGATGTGGTCTGGCATTGCGATGGCCCCCCTACCCGTGAAGTACTCTACGTATTTCTGACGTACTTCAGGGGCACTTTGGGGGGCCAAGCCAGTACGGGCAGTGCTGAGGCCGGTCAGATTTATCAGTTCAGAGGGACCGGCCTCAGGCCCAACTGATGACACATAATTTGTCGAGAATTTGCGTAAAAAATTGTGCAACAAGCAGCAGCAGTAGACAATGTTGTTGAGTTTATAATCCGCCAAATGTATAGCTGTCTGGAACAGGCGGAACCGGCTGGCCATTATCCCGAAGGCATTCTCCACAACTCTCCGGGCTCTGGCCAGCCGGTAATTAAAAACCCTCCTCTCCGGGATGAGGGTGCGTTGGGGAAACGGCCGCATGAGGTGTGGTCCTAGTCTAAAAGCTTCATCCGCAATGAAAACGAACGGTAGCCCTTCCACGTTCTCTGCATCTGGAGGCAGTGCAAGACCCCCAGCCTGCAGACGGTGAGCGAACTCCGTCTCTGCGAATGCTCCGCCATCGGACATCCGGCCGTTCTTCCCCACGTCCACATACAGGAACTCGTACCGTGCCGACACCACCGCCTTTAACACTATGCTATTAAAACCTTTATAGTTAAAATAGTATGACCCCGAACGGGGTGGCGGCACTATGTGGACGTGCTTCCCATCAATTGCCCCTCCGCAGTTGGGGAAATCCCACCGCTGGGCAAATTGGGAGGCCACAGTCAGCCATTCCTGTGGTGTGCTAGGGAACTGTGGAGTCAAACAAAAAAAAGACATTAGTACGGTTTATGTTTACAGTGCAAGCAGATTACACACAAAAACATTGTTGACCAACATCATTCTAACATTATTATTTAGGGGAGTATTTCCTACCAATAAACAAAGGCCCACTTAGCAGATGCCTCACCCCCGCTGAGTGGACATTCTAAAATAATCTAAGGGTGGGGGGCCTAAGGTGATGGTGGGGGATCCAAAAAAAGGCTCAACCACTCTGCTGAGCTTGATTGAGAACTAAAAAAAATTAAACATCTTTAGGGGGGGGGGTTGTCAAACTATGCGGGCAATGACCCCAAAAAAATGAAAATGAAAATAGAAGGCTAGCTGGGTTTGCGCCCAGGATAGCATGCTGGAGAGGTTAGTGAAGGGAAATAGGCATGGAGGGCCCAAAAAGGGCTTTACAGGTAAAAACAGGCATGGGGAAAATGGGGACATTACCAGGATATTACAAACAGGCAAATTTGGGTTAGGAGGGAAAAAATAAGAAGATTCTAAAACAATAAAAACATATAATGTGAGGTTAAAGGAGCAAAATTACCTTCATATAGTCCGTCTGCAGGACCTGAATGATGGCCGAACACGTCTCAGGGATAATGATCCCGAGAGCCTGGGGGGAGATGCCTGTTGAGAAGTTGAGGTCCTGCAAGCTTCTCCCAGTCGCCAGGTATCTCAACGTGGCAATAAGCCTCTGCTCGGCAGTGATAGCCTGGCCCATCACAGTGTCCTGCCTCGTGATATAGGGGGACAGCAAATCCAACAGACGGTGAAATACGGGGTCCGTCATCCTGAGATAATTCCTGAAATCATCAGGATTATTCTCATGGATTTCCCGCTGCAGAGGCATATGAGAGAATTGGTCCCACTGGAGCAACCAATTCTTAGTCCATGAACTCCTCCTCACCCTGTTCACAGACTGAACTCGGGTTACAGTGTTAACTGCAACACCAAGTCCAAAGCCAGCACGAGCTCGAGAATGAGAACGCACTTCAAACATGGTTTTAAACCGGTCGGCTGGTCAGAACGCACTCAAACAGAACGCACCGTGGAACAGCAAGGCCTGAGAAGAATGACCTGAAAAACAGTAAACGAACGGCCAAGAAGGCACTGCAAGGCAGTAACGACCTGACTGCACACACTGAATCACAAATACAAACCCACAAGCACAAACTGAACACCAGGAAACGATCTGCAAAGCACGGAGACTGAAAAGCGCGAATCGGCTCTCACCAAACTTTTACTAACACGCGGTAACACGAAATCAGCAAAAGCAGCCCAAGGGGTGGCGCCATTAGATTTGTTTGGCCCTTTTATAGTGCGTCATACGTTTTGTATGTGCCGTCGTTTTCTTGCCGTCGGTTTTTTAACTGATGGTGTGTTGCCAAAACAGTTTCATCAGATTTCCGATGGTCAAATCTATCGGACGAAAATCCATAGGTTATCCGATCGTGTGTACAGGGCTTAATGTGTGATATCACAAAAACAACATAAAACTAAAAACATAATTTTTTGGAGACACATAGAGCTTTCCTTTGGTGGTAATTATTTACCACTGGGGTTTTTATTTTTTCTAAACAAATGAAAAAAGGCCGACAATTTTAAGTTTTTCTTCATTTCTGTCATAACATTTTTTAAATAAGTAATTTTTCTCCTTCACTGATGTGCACTGATGAGGCTGCAATGATGGACACTGATATGCTGCACTGATTGACACTGATAAGCTGCACTTATGGGCACTGATTGAAGCTGCACTGATGAGGCAGCACTGATGGGCACTGATGAGGAGAAACTGATGAGGCTGCACTGATATGCAGCACTGATAGGGGGCACTGATGGGCAGGTGCCCCTCTTTATCATCTCAGACATTTTCTGAGATATGGTTTCATTTGTTGCCTTTCAGTTCTGTTTAGTGATAGTTAAAGTGGCAAAATGTTAGCTTTAGACTTTAGGTCACAGGTGTCAAACACAAGGCCTGCGGGCCGAATCCGGCCCTCCTGGCCATTTCATGAGGCCCTTGCACCTCTCCTGCAGCTCTCCTGATCCAGCCCTCCTTTGGTCCTACTCCAGACCCTTACTTTCTGCTTTCAAGCAATGCATCCAGCTTCTTCCCAGCAGTAGCATAAGGAAAGGGGGGTGCACTGTGATGTAAGGGAGAGTGGGGGACTCAACTTCTGATGGTGGAGTGGCTCTTGACATCTAATGTAAGGGGAGGGGATGCGCTGGACATCTAATCTTACAGACACAGCTGGCCCTTTTGAGGGCAATCATTATGCTGATGCGGCCCACAATGAAATTTAGTTTGACACCCCTGCAGAGCAGGTTCTCTATTTTTGAGACAGGGAATCGCGTTCGTCTGTATGCAATTACGATGTGAAAAAAAACACGCATGCTCAGAATCAGGCACAAGAGCTGAACTGCCTATTGAACTTAATTTTTCTCGGCTCGTTGTACGTGTTGTACGTCACCACGTTCTTGACGTTCGGAATTTCTGACAAGATTTGTGTGACTGTGTGTATGCAAGAAAATTTTGAGCCATTTTCCTGCTGAAAAAAAAAACACGGGTTTCCTATCTAAAAAACTGATCATGTGTACAGGGCATTAGGGTTCTCCTGTTTTTTTTGTATGTAAAGTGTACTGGATTGTATACACTAGGCATGTACATTTTAGCTTAACCTTAAACCTGACAGTAATCTTACAAAGCGGTCACATTGACAATATATTCATTATGGCAGAAATAGTACATAATGAAAAGGAATTCAGAATTCTATATTAATTGGCACATTTCAGTATCTTAACTCATCATGAATAAATAATCTATGACAAGGAGTCACATAGTGTTTTACATTGGAGCTACATGAATAACACATTACATGAATACGTGTCACTGATCAAAATGTAAATAGATTGAGCAATATAGAATCTGTCATTTGTCCCCACTTATCAATTAATCAATATTAACTTGTACTGCAAGTAGCACATTGTATATAATTAGTATAAGTTCATTACAGAAATATAGAGTCCCTTATTTGATAATAAAAGCTCTAATCTGTATGTTTTCTTCTTATAGATTCTTAGGTATGGTGCAGATTTGTGATGACCATTAGATATAACAAACTCTGGCTGGTGGTAACTGCAAGAGACATTCTCATTTATAAGATGGCAATGACTTAACCTCTCCTGTAACCAATATTTACAATAACTATGTGCTATAAAAACCAATGGATCTTGTATATATTTCAGGCTGTACTCCAGGGTAACAGCTAAAAACACGGTTCAAATATATATAAGTGTACTGTTTATCCCCCCAAAGGGTTTGCAATTCTGTCCAGATAGGCTGGAGATTTAGGCACCCCTGCTACACTACACAGGCAGGTCAGCAGCCTGTCCCTCGACGACATTATTGATGATGAAACGCGTAGGCCATGGCCTGTCTTCAACATGCACAACCTGCTGATTGTAAACGGCTTTTTGCCTGCTGGTCTATCCTTGTTTACATTAGATTGCTTCTATTTGGAGTATCGTTTACTTTTTTAATAAATGGTGAGAATATAAATGTACTTCACTATCGCAGTTTATTTTTCGACCCTTCGGTATAACATCGCAACCCGCTGCTGAGCGGCAATTGTCTCCATGCTGGATGTCGGTCCCTAAAGTTCTATTACATGTGAGTTTGACCATTATAATTTGTGGTGCAGCCTTTCTGGTAAGAGTTGTCTGTCAACTGTTACTATCTGGTGGTGGATTCCCTCTTTTCTCCATTGCACAACTGCACTTTTTGGGATTATCATGAGGAAATTCATCTGCATTTGAATAGACTGTTTAAAACTTGATGAACTTTGTTTATATGAATTTTGGGTCTGTATGTTTAAGGGCTCATTATATATGTACAAATATGTACCAGTTTGCATTTTATATATGTTTATTAACCACTTGACCACTGGGCACCCCCTTCCTAACCAGACCAATTTTCAGCTCTTGGTGCTCTCACAATTTGAATGACAATTACTCAGTCTTACAACATTGTACCCATATGAAATTTTTGTCCTTTTTTTCTGTAAAAAAATAAAATTTTCTTCGTTTCTGTTATAAAATTTAGCAAATTAGTAATTTTTCTTCATAAATTTTGGGCAAAATGTATTACTGCTACATATCTTTGGTAAAAATAAGTACAAATTGGTGTATATTATTTGGCCTTTGTGAAAGTTATAGAGTCCACAAGCTATGGTGCCAATATCTGAAAATTCATCACACCTAAAGGCCTGACGGTCTATCTCATTTCTTGAGACCCTAACACACCAAAAAAGTACAAATACCCCCCAAATTACCCCTTTTTGGTGAGTTTTTTGAAGTTCTCATTTTTTCCCACAGTTCTTTGCAAAATCAAGATTTGTTTTTCTTTTTTTCCCCCACAAAATTGTCATATTAGCAGGTTATTTCTCACACACAGCATATGCATACCACAAATTACACCCCAAAACACATTCTGCTATTACTCCCGAGTATGGCGATACCACATGTGTGAGACTTTTACACAGCGTGGCCACATACAGAGGCCCAACATGCAGGGAGCACCTTCAGGCATTCTGGAGCACCCAGGCCAATTCTGACATTTCTCTCCTACATGTAAAAATCATCATTTATTTGCTAGAAAATTACATAGAACCCCAAAACATTATATATGTTTTTTAGCAAAGACTCTAGAGAATACAATGGCGGTCATTGCAACTTTTTATCTTGCACAGTAAAGTTAGCCCAATGTTTTTGCATAATGTGGAGGATAAAGTTACGCTGAGTAAATAGATACCTAACATGTCACCCTTCAAAATTGCACACGCTAGTGGAATGGCGCCAAACTTCGCTACTTAAAAATCCCCATAGGCTTTAATTTTTTTTACTGGTTACATGTTTTGAGTGACAGAGGAGTTCTAGGGCTAGAATTATTGCTCTCGCTCTAACGTTGACAGCGATACCTCACATGGGTGGTTTGAACACCGTTTTCATATGTGGGCGGGACTTATGTATGCGTTCGCTTCTGCATGCGAGCACACGGGGACAGGGGCGCTTTAAAAAATGTATTTTTTTTTTTATTGCTCATTTTAATTATTTTTGTTTGACACTTGTAGCGCCCTCCTCACTCCCCTCTTTGCATCAGCTCATTTCTCTTCTTGTCTAGGGGTACCTTAGAGGGGAGGGAGCGGGGACACCACGCCTGCCCTTTACCACAGGTGTCAGTGTGGTGTAAGCAAAGTTCTTTCTCTACCTTCGGGTCAGTGTTGTGCACCTAGAACCTCCACGTGAGATTACCTTGAACAATGTCCACCAGAAAAGAGCCCCACACCATTAAAGTCCAACACTCCTTTATTCTTCTCGAGTGAACAGCATAATCAGTTAGACTCCCTTAGAGAACAGGACAAACAAGGAGGTGTGGATGCGAGTAGGCCCAGACACAATGAACTCTCCACTTTCCTTCCTGAAAGTGGGTTGCGGTCTCCGAGCGGGGGGGGGTTTCCTTCCAGGCGGTCTCCGGTGGGAGGCTCACCTGTCACTGGCAATCTGCTGCATCCGGTCTTCAAGTGAGGAGCTCCCCCCGGTCCATTACGCCTTCCGGATTCGGGTTCCCAATCCCTGGGTTCCCTAGGACCTCCTTCCCTCGCGGAACTCAGTGTTGGGTACTGAGCTCCAGACCTCATCTCGAGTACCTCACCCCAGGCTAAAGGTGCCTGAGATGGAACACGACCTCCGGCTGTCCTCTAGGCCTAGGCCGCCTAGAGGACCGACACGAACCACCGCCCACAGGCTGAAGGTGCCTGGGACTCAACCCCATGACAAAGATGGCCGGCCCCTTTTTACCCTCTCCCAGCAAGCACGGCGGGTTCCCCGCCCCACCATACCACTGCCGAGAGAGGACAAAAAGGAGGCCCGGCACACAGTAATGGTTCAACCCAAGCCCAGGGCGACAGCGCCACCTGCTGGGCTGCAGGGAATTACACATCACTGGTGTCTCTGCCAGTTAAATTTACACCCGGGAAAGTACATACCCGCTACACACTTTTTTCCCAAATATAAATTTTTTGATCACTTTTATAAGGAATATAAACAACCCTTGTAATAGGAATTTGGCATGACAGGTCCTCTTTACAGTGAGATATGGGGTCAATAAGACCCCACATCTCACCTCTATCAGCGGCTATTTACCGTGATGCGCTGGGTCCTCGCGCGGGAGCACGATTCTGGGAGGACGTCAATGTACGCCCTCCCAGAATTATTGAGCCGCCTTGTAGCTATGGGCGGGTCGGCAAGTGGTTAATTTCAATATACATACTTTTCTATATAATTGCACTTATATTATTAGCGCTGCTTATTTTTATTTATACTTAGGTCAGCAACCTACTTTTTCTAAACCCTAAGGCCTGGTTCACATCTTTGCGACTCTGCTAGCCACGTTTGCTTGGGCACGGCAGCCCATTCAATTGAATTGAATTAGGCTGCAAAGCCTGTTTCATGCAGGAAAAAGGTTCTTGCACCACTTTTGCACCATGTGACCCTCAACCAAAAACATGTTGTGGTTTCAGATGCAATAAGAATGAATGGCAGTCTGGCACATCTGCAAAGGAGCAGGTTTGGCTGTGTTTGGTTGCGGATGTGGGAACAGTAATGTCCATAACCACCTGCACAAATATGTATCTAGCCTAAGCGGAAGACAAGGGTAATTTTTTTAGTTGCCCAAAGTTGGGCTTTAAAAAAATATATATATATATTTTTTACTCTATATCAATATTTTATTGCTGTATCCCGTTAATAGATACATATCTACTTATTTTTAGTGTTTAAAATGATAATAAAGGCAATTATATATATATTTTTTAAAACAAAGGTGTTATACTTACCTGCTGTTTTGCACAGAGCAGCCCCGATCCTCCTCTCCTCGGGTCCCCCGACTGTGCTCTTGGCCCCTTCCTCCTGCTGAGTGCCCCCAGAGCAATAAACTTGGAATGGGGGCACCCAGGCAGGCTTGCTGCTGAGCCGCTGCTCTGTGTGTCCGTTCACACACAGAGCCATGGCTCGGCCCCACCCCCTCTCTGTTCTCATTGGCTCACTGGTTGTGATTGACAGCAGTGGGAGCCAATGGCTCCTGGTGCTGTGCTGTCTCAGCCAATGAGGAGGGAGAGTCTCCAGAGAGCCGGGGCTCTTGTGCACATCGCTGGATCAAGATGGGGCTCAGGTGAGTATTAGGGGGGGGCTGGGGGCACTGCTGCACACAGAAGGTTTTTTGCATAGATGCATGAAGGTAAAAAAACCTTGAACCTTAAGTCCAGGTTCACACTGGGCTGCGAGAGTGAAGCCGTGCGAGTTCAGCTGAACTCGCACGATTTCACTCCCGCTGGTCAGTCCCGATTTCGGCCGCGATTACAAAGACATCTATGCAGGTTTCTGCACATGACTGCGCTGACCCAAATGTTAGTAAGAGCAGCTCATAATTTTTTTTACTAAATTTAAAGGAAATGTGTAACAAAATGTAGCGCTAAAGTGATAATAAACCATATAGGTGCAGTGTGTCATACAATGATGCAATTATTTACCAGTGCAATACGTCATACAGTGCTATAAAGGATCCCTGGTGTTCTATGTTCTGTCATGGCTGTTTCATTTTACTTCTAAATACCAATTCTACTTCAAGGGTGGACCATTTCCATGTTCTAGCTCAGGGATATGCAATTAGCGGACCTCCAGCTGTTGCAAAACTACAAGTCCCATCATGCCTCTGTCTCTGGGTGTCATGCTTGTGGCTGTCAGAGTCTTGTTATGCCTCATGGGACTTGTAGTTCTGCAGCAGCTGGAGGTCTGCTAATTGCCTATCCCTGTTCTAGCTCATTTGAACTCACTTCACTATACAGTGATCCATTATTGGTTCTGGCCTTTGGAACTTTTATTTTTATTTCCAGCACTTTATATTTATTTTTATCATACAAGTTTTATATGACGTATTGCACTGGTATATGTTTGCATCATTGTATGACATACTGCACCTATATGGTTTATTATCACTTTAGCACTACATTTTGTTACACATGTTGCATGACAATCCCTCGTCACACACTGCAGGTGAAACAATGGCAAAACTGACCTCCTTAGGCTTTCAAGTGATGCCACATCCACCCTATTCACCCGACCTAGCTCCCTCGGACTAGCATCTGTTCCCCAATCTCAAAAAACACCTAAAGGGACAACAATTTGGGAGTGTTCCGGAGGCAACTAATGCTGCAAAGGAGTGGTTACACCAGCAGTCGGAAGAATTTTATTTGCCGGAACTTAAGAAGCTGCAGGACAGTTGTTGCAAGTGCATTGACTTCCTGGGGGAATATGTACAATAGTGTGGCAGTTACAGCTTCCTAACTCAATTTTTTCTGAGAAAGACTCAATACTTATCAGCACCCCCTTGTATAACATAAGCGATTATTAATTAATTTATGTAGCCTTTTAGGTTCTTGCAATACAGTTGTGTTTGGTGTGTAACTGAAGTGTATTTTCCTACATATTAAGGCCCCTTTTACACTTGTGTGACCTGAAAGTCGCGTGATTTTTGCCGTGACTTTGACGTGACTTTAAGCAATGCCCGAGTAATCTTGAGGTCTATGGAACTGCCGCGTACACACGATCGATTTTCTCGACGGTGAAAACACCGTCGAGATAATCGACGGGAAAAACGAGGAAACGGCTTGGTTCCCTACACATGTCCGTTTTTCTTGACATTTTTTTTTTTGGTCGAGAAAAACGACCGTGTGTGGGCTCCGTGGCAGTGTTTCCCTATGAAAAAAAACGACGGGAATCACGACGAGAAAAATTAGAGCATGTTCTAATTTTTCTCGTCGTGATTAATGCCGTTTTTCCCGTCGGGAAAAACGGCAAAAAGCCCACAGACGATCGTTTTTCTCGTCCAAAGGGAAAAATTTCATTTTTTCCGACGGGAAAAATTATCGTGTGTACGTGGCATTAGGGTTTTTATAACAGTAAAGACCCTGGTGGTTTTTTATATCATAAATGCCCCAGCCTGGCAGCGGTAATATAATCTGAGTTGTCCATACTGTAGACAGTTTAGCTAGATCTCATTGATTGTGCTAACCTGCAGTATATTAAGTCAGTGTACTGTATACTGGCCACAGTGTGCACATAAATCTGACTGCAGACTATTCCATTCTGTTCTATTACTAATAATACAGGCAGTTGATTGAGCTAGTTAGATCCAGCATTCCAGTATATTTAGTATATATATGCATTGCACACTTTGTATATATTTGGGGTTACCCTACATAGCTCACAACCCGCTCACGGGGCGTTGTCAGTATGGGTCGTTGTCGCCCTGCCATGCCTCCCCAGCTCCCGGTTGTGACGCCCTCTGGCTGGTCCGTGACTCAAGGATATTTCATATATTTGCAGATACACAGTACATATCTTCCAGACATTGCAGTCGCTACCTATGCAACTTGGTAATCCACTAAAACATTTTTTTAAAAAAAGGAGACATAAGCAGGGGGGGATTTGGTATATATTGGAAGGAACGTCCATAAAGGTTGATGGGTATATACACTTATCGGTAGATATTAGCTCTATGCATTTCAGGCCTTGCGGGCCGCTCATCAGGAGCAAAAACCGAAGTGATCATCTGGGGATGAAAAAGACAGATACATTTTAATGATCTAAAAGAATGCTACAGAGCTGGTGGGCAAACATAGAATAGGAGAAAAATCCCCCACCCATACATTTAACCCACAGAACTTACGAATGCGTCTGCATGGGGGTGGTGTGTCCACGATGATGGAATATTTATTAACTATTTACTATTGTGCAATATTTGGTTCGGATGAAATATAAAAAAGTATTGATATATAGCAAAATGCATAAAATTTAAATATGAAATTGTATTGCGATTTGAACCAATTAAAAGCTGTCCTCCATCAAAGTTATCTCTTTGTGTCCGTGTGCCTCATACAAAGTCCCGCCCTCTACTTTCCTTTTTGAATACTAAACCCGGGATGGAGGAGGGGATCTGAACGGCCCCTGAACCTCATTTAAAGTCCCAAAAAAACCCTTATTTTTTCCCCTTTTTTTATCATATATATATATATATATATATATATATATATATACACTGTATACAGTTTAGCTAGATCTCATTGCAGAGCGTTCCTGTTATTCTATTTCTACTAATAATACAGGCAGGCAGTTGATTGTGCTAAGCTGCAGTATATTAAGTCAGTGTACTGTAAACTGGGCTCAGTGTGCACGTAAAGCTGACTGCAGACTATTCCTTTTCTATTACTAATAATACAGGCAGTTGATTGAGCTAACCTGCAGTATATTAAGTCAGTGTGCACGTAAAGCTGACTGCAGACTATTTATTTTCTACTACTAATAATACAGGCCTGGTAGTGGGCTGGGGTTGGGGGGGGGGGTACCCATGCCGTTTTTCTCAATGATTTTCCTCCATATTGCCGGGACCAGACATTACATTAAAGCCGCAAGCAGTTTTAAATGACTTTTATTCCTTTAGAAATGTCATTTTGTGCAGGGACAGTTCTAAACACGGGAAACATGCGCCACTTTACAGGCATACTTTAGACACCCCCCAGGAACGATATTTAAAGGAATATTTCACTTTTATTTTTTCACTTTAAGCTCCTGAAAAAACGCCCGTTTTTAAAACTGTTTTTTGCATTGATACATGTACCCTGGGGCAGGACTCGGGTCCCCAAACCCTTTTTAGGACAATAACTTGCATATTAGCCTTTAAAATTCGCACTTTTGATTTCTCACGTTCGAGTCCCATAGACTCTAATGGGGTTCAAAAGTTCACGCGATCTATCGGTCCGTTCGCATGTTCGGCTTTTCCCTACTCTCCACACAGTCTGGGGTCATCAGACATCAATACCATCACATCTCCTTTATGTTCGTAAAAGTTCTGCACTTCCTTCTGCAGAGTGACAATGCTATTTTACTTGCAGTAAATACACTGCAGCATAGTAATCCTGGGTAACAGTATTCTGCTGAGGAGAAGGATTATCACCAATGATAACCATCTTCCTACCCAGTGCTGGGACATGGTCTTCCAGAGCCCAGGGCGAACATGCCAAATAAAAATCTTTGCCCCCCATCCCCCCTCCCAACTCAAATTCCCCCCCCCCCCCACAAAAAAAACACTCCTCCTACCCCTCAAATTTTCCCTACAAGTATACACATACTCTCCTCCCATTCCAAATTCCCCATCCCAGCACAAATCCCCTCTCCTAGCCCACCTAGTACATATATGCCCAATCATCCCTACCAGCACCCCCCCCCGAATCCCCCCTCCTAGCACAAGCCCCCTCCTCCTTTTCCTATTCTAGCACAAATATGCCTATTCCTACTAGCACAAATCCCCCCTTCTCTTCACATGATACCGCAGTGCCCAGGGCAGCGTCTCCTTCTGCCCACTCCTTTGTCCCAGCCCTGCTCCTACCTTCCAACTAGTACTGTACAGGTATCTACCAGAGCTGGGAGGAAGGATCTTAGATGGTGCTCTTCTTCAGTTCCTCCAGATTCAGTGGTTCTTATGGATCCCTCGTTGTACATCAGGTAGAGTAAACAGGGATGATCTTACAGGGGCCAAACCCAACAAGAGAATTTCTTTGCTCCCAGAGGAGGGCAAGTAAAAAAGACACACATACACATGGGATCCATCTGGGAAGGGGAAAGATTATAAGAAAACAAAAACATTTTGTCTGACTAGCTGACTTGTTGCCTTCCTTCGTCCATACATCATTGCACTGCTTCTTAAGTCTTCATGATCCTTGGAGAACCCTGAAGATGGACAACCTCATCAGCTAATGGGAAGTATCAATGTCACAAGGGAGTGATGTGTGAACTGTCAGGCCTCGTACACACAACCGATTTTCTCGTCGTAAACAGTCAAGAAAAGTGCCGCGAGAGTTTTTTTGTCTAGAAAAACGTTCGTGTGTATGGTTTTACGACGAGAAACTTGACGAGAATCTCGACGAGAAAATAGAGAACCTGCTCTCTATTTTCTCGTCAGGAGTCCAGATTTCCTCGTCGTGTTTCTCGTCGGCCTGTTTTGTGACGAGAAAATGGTTCGTGTGTATGCTTTTACGACTCTTCCAAAAGCGCGCATGCTCACAAGCAACTATGAGACGGGAGCGCATCTTCTGGTAAAACAAGCCTTCATAATGGAGAGAGCACATTCGTCACGCTCATAAATATTTCATCGTTTAAATGTTCTGCATTGAATTCTTCGTTAGAATGTTACATTAATCAAAACGAGAGACCTTCTTTTGCTGCTGATATTCACACAGAGTTATGCCTTATTTTTAACCTTTTTCATGCTGCTCTTTATAAGATTTATGTGTATTATATCGTGCAAGTTTTTAGGAATAATTTAAATGGTTAGATTTTTCAAAATGATGTTAATTATAATTTCTCAATGTTTTGATAGCGATCTCCCATTTAATTTTCTAATCTATATTTTTAAAATTTCACACCATGTTTTTGAGCTAATCAGATTTAGTTATTCTTTTGGGGGGGGGGGTGATATCTGTGCCTTTTATTGTCAGTCAAATGTATCTGCTTACTCCAAAGCTTGTTTTTTTTTATTTAAAAATACACATAGTCAAGTATGAACTTAAACAAAAAACACATTTATTCATGTTTATAAATTAAATAAAGAGAAGGCAGCGCTGGAGAAGCTGCTGCCATTTGTGCATCCCAGGGACCCCAGAGCACACAGCAACCCTGTGTGGACACTAAAATTGGGAGCTTGAGAAGGCCCACATTTCAGAACACAATCTGATGCTGGCCTCCCAGAGGTCAGGAACAGCAGCAGGTGAGATATATGTCCCAAGTGTGTGGTACTACAACAGGCTGCCTTCTGTCCGACCAGTGCGACCACAATGAAGCAAGGCCATCACTTCCTCTTCTTCCTGGCAACCTTCCCTGCAGCCTTTACTGAAGCCTTCCTTCTTCGTTTAGCTGGAGGCTGGCCCACTGGAGGGGTACTCCTGTCAGGAGGAGGAGGTGGAGGTGTAGCAGAAGGGGGTGGGGCAGAAGAAGAAGGTGGAGGTGTAGCAGAAGGGGGTGGGGCAGAAGGTGGAGGTGTAGCAGAAGGGGGTGGGGCAGAAGGTGGAGGTGTAGCAGAAGGGGGTGGGGCAGAAGAAGAAGGTGGAGGTGTAGCAGAAGGGGGTGGGGCAGAAGGTGGAGGGGTAGCAGAAGGGGGTGGGGCAGAAGAGGAAGGTGGAGGTGGAGGTTGAGGTTGGGTCAGTTGGGCCACCTCACATATGGCGGTATTGGGGGTAATTTGCTCCATCACCCCCTTGTTGAGAAAGGTGATGAGCAGGGGTTCGCATAGGAGGCGTTGCTCCATGCTCATCACCTTGAACTTAGCCTCCACTAGGCCGGCAATGGCCTCTTCAGGGGATGTGGGCTCCTTGAGGGTGGCATGGGCCTCTTTAATAAGGGCCATTGCTGCCTCACTGGTGGTCCTGTCCCTCCTGCCTCTTTTGTGAAGCCTGATGGGAGGCACCTGGGATCTGGTGCTTCTCCTTTGCCCTGCCACCTCCTGTCTGCCACTGGGCCCTGCCACCTCCTGTCTGCCACTGGGCCCTGCCACCTCCTGGCTGCCACTGGGCCCTGCCACCTCCTGGCTGCCACTGGGCCCTGCCACCTCCTGTCTGCCACTGGGCCCTGCCACCTCCTGGCTGCCACTGGGCCCTGCCACCTCCTGGCTGCCACTGGGCCCTGCCACCTCCTGGCTGCCACTGGGCCCTTCCTCCTCCTGCCTGACAGTTTCCAGACCCTCCTCCTGGCTGATTTCATCCTGTGTATGAAAAAGAAACATAGTTTAATATGTTGGTTTAATCTTTGCATCAAACTTTGTAATCCTGATGGAAGCAATTAGAATGTAAATGCATAAATCCTTGCTTTAAATTTACCACTACATCAGCTTGACTATTTACCACACAATTAAGTGCAGAATAATGTCTACAGATCATGATTTCACTTGTTGAATACAAAATAATGTATGTTTCTCATCCTGACATATTTGGGAAACATTAATTTTATCCCACTACATTTTCAGTTAATACTATACCTGGCTCCAGATGGCCAAATCAGGATCATCCAGGATGGCTGCCTCCTCTTGCTCCAGAGAAGGCTCAGGTTGGCTGCAGGGAAGTCTGGGGGGAAGAGTGGAGAGTGATGGCCTTGGCTCAATGTGGTCATCCAGGAAGGACATCCTGCTGTAGTACCACAAAACCGGGACATAAACATCATCTGCTGCTGCTCCTGACCTCTGAGAAGCCAGCACCTTAGAGCGTTCAGTCCTGTAGGTACCTCTCAAGCTCCCAATTTTAGTGTCCACTTGTTTTGCTGTGGCTGTGGGCACCTTGGTATGCACAAATGGGAGCAGCTTCTCCAGCGCTGCTTTTCTCACCCCTTTTTTTTTATGGATGGGGTTTTTGGTCTCCCACAGAGCCGGCAGCTCCCTTACCCGGTCAATAAATTCCGCCAGGAACTCTTTGTCGCTAATAAATACATTCATATTGTATCTGCAAGTAAAATAAATTATATTTAAATAATGTGAGGCAAACAGTCTAACCTCCTTCACATCCTAGTCACCATATATATCCTCCAACAATCTCAAGACAGTATAGGCCAACAATTTTAACAAGTCTCACAAAATCACATACCTTCGTTCGCACGTCCGTCACTTGAACTCCTCTCTCCGCACACCGAACGTACTATAGTCACATGTGTGTTTGCTATATACACACCACGCATGCGTCCAAATTCGAACACGTCGCTCCGCACACGTCGCCCGCCCATGACGTTCTAACTAACATCTTTTCCCCGCCCCTTCTCTTTCGGCGCGCAGACAGATATGGCGGAGTTACAGCAGGTGTCTGATAATTCCGCAACTAGCGAGGAGACAAGCCCGGAGACCGAGGACACGTCACGATCAAGGAGGAGATTCAAGGCATCGAATATGTCTTTGGCGGAGATGGCGGAGATGGTGGACATCTTGGTCAAGGCTGATTATGATGCCAAGCATGGGCCGTATAGCAAACCAAATAGAAGGAAGGCCAAAATCCTCACTAAAGTTGTGAAGAGTCTGAGGGCGAAGTTCGGGGTGAAACGCTCAAATGAGCAGCTCAGAAAGAGGTGGTCAGACCTCAAACTGAGGGAGCCAGACCAGTTGAGGAGCATAAAGAGGATGCTCGCTAAAAGTAAGTAAAATGACGACCTTTCTGCTATGAATCTTTTTAGAAACTGACTTTTTTTTTTTTTAAAGCATATTGGACTCCCTTCCAAAATGTATTATTTTGAACTAGGTTGGGCACAGTAATCGTTCGTTACGTTACCGACACTTCGTTCGGCCACTATCCGTGGTTTTGGCTTATTTAAGACCCCCAAAAGTAATTAGACATCTGCCATTTTTGATCAAGTATTGTGGATAATTTTTAAGTCTAGATGATGTGTTTGTAAGGAGAATGAAATGCAAACTTTAATCAGTGTAAAGGAGAGGACACTCAGCAGCTGCTTCCACATCTGTACTTTGGAGCACTATAGTGTGGGCCACCAGACCCGCCTTTTTTGGGTGTCCCACACAGGTGCATCAGAGTTTATTTGTGGTGCCTCCATGTCCAAAAAATTACATCCAAATGTGAATAATAAACATATTTGGGGTCATAAAGAATGCATTTTTCTTTAAATTCCGCACAAACACACACTTGTACCCCACTTCCAAACAATTTAGCCTGTTTTAAGTTTAAAAATGAGATTTTTACAGTGTGATAAATAGACCTTTGGTTTTATTCTCATAGGGGAGAGAAGACTGGGAGGAGGACACTCCAGGGAGCACATGCACCCCACAACTTCCAAGCAACCCCAAACTCCCAAAGATCCACAACCGAAAGATGTGCAGGAAGTTGAGGTGGAGGAAGGAGAAGTGCAGGAAGGAGAGGTGGATGACGTTGTGGATCTGGTCACCACAACAGGTCAGTATCTGACACCACAGCTTAAGGTAAGCGAGGTAGGCCTGCAGAGTTTTATTAATTTTTTTTTATGGTTTTTAGGGGATGGAAATGTTGTGAAGGATAGCACACCGTTCTCTGCTGACAGTGCCCTCCGCCTCATCCAGCAAGTGATGGAATGTAGCACGGAACTGGACCTAATTAAACAAAGAATCCATGTGATGGAACAAACATTTAAAGACATTCTCGATGTTTTGGGGAGAATTCAATAAGCCATCCAAACACATTTGTTTTTACATGTTTGTTTTTATATTTTTACTAATTTTTTGAGTAACAAAGCAGCCAAAAATTGAATATGCACACAGTGTGTGAACATGTGCTATCTGCCATCAGGGGATATCCATGTACGTCTTTTGTGGGTGCAACCCCTTCCTCGTATCAAAAGTCGGTGAACTGAGGAAGGGGATGCACCCCCAAAACACATCCATTGATCACCCCTGATGGCAGATAGCACATGTTGACAATAGGGATCAGGATTGTAAACTTCCTATTTGCAAAAAAGTAAAAATGTGTGCATATTGAATTTTTGGCTGGGCAAGGGGTGGCAGGACCCCATATTAGGACGGGCACATAGAGACATAGTTTGTGTAACTGAATGTCTCAGATTGCTCAGAGGTATCCAATGTTGTCATTTTAGAAATGCAAGTGGTATTTTTGTATTTTCATAAGCCAAAATTTGACGGGTTGTGGTCAGGCCAACCCCAAAGTAAAACAAAAAAAAATGTGCAGAGAGTAAAATATTTGACCACAAACAACGTGTAGCTTCTTTTTATAATACACTCTAAGCTTATTTGGTTCTTTTGTAAGGTAACATAGTGAAATTGGTTGTTATTTACTAAAGTAAAATACACTTGCCACTACAAATGCACAAAGACAAACTAGGAGACAGGAAAGAACAAATAATTAAAGGTTTAAACAAGATTTTTATTGGGATACTTAGACATAGGCTGGCATAGGAATTGCCCCCCTACCCGTGAAATACTCCATGTATTTGTCCCGAACCACACGGGCATTTTGGGGGGGCAAGCCAAGACGGGCAGATTCCAGGCCCGGAAGGGGATTTGCAGGGGAAAGTCCAGCCTCTGGCAAAACTGAGGCCATATATGAATTCGCTTTGCGGCAAAGAAAATTGTGTAGCACACAGCAGCATAACACTACATAGTTTATTTTGTAGTCCGCCAAGTGGATGGAAGTCATAAAAAGGCGGAACCGGCTGGCCATTATGCCGAAGGCATTTTCAACGACTCTTCGGGCCCTGGCCAGCCGGTAATTGAACACACTCTTCTCTGGGGTCAGGGTCCTCTGTGGAAATGGCCTCATAAGATGCCGTCCGAGTCCGAAGGCTTCATCAGCCAAGAAAACAAAGGGGAGTCCTTCAATATTCCCTGCATCCGGTGGCAATGCAAGGTCGTCACTCTGGAGACGGAGGGCAAACTCCGTCTGGATGAAGGATCCCCCATCGGACATCCGGCCATTCTTCCCTACATCAACATAGAGGAATTCATACCGTGCTGACACCACCGCCATCAGCACAATGCTATGAAACCCCTTGTAGTTGTAGTAGTAGGATCCAGAACGGGGTGGCGGCACGATGCGGACGTGCTTCCCGTCTATGGCACCACCGCAGTTGGGGAAGTCCCACCGCGTGGCAAACTCCGATGCCACAGTCTGCCATTCCTGTGGCGTTGAAGGAAGCTGTGGAGTGAAACAAGATGAAATAATATTAGAAAAACAAAGGCATACATTACAAGCAAATTCAAGACCAAAAAATTAGAGACCAACATCAATCTAATTATACGTTTATTAAGGTGTGTAAAAAAAGTATAATGGAAGGCTCATTTATCATATTCATCACCCCCTCTGATGGGCCATTACTAAATTATTTTGGGGGGGGGAGATGTGTTTGGCCACAGGATAGCATTGCAGTGGCGGTGCGTCCAGAGTGGGCGCTGGAGCACTGTCCCCTCTCTCCTGTGCCCATCACTCAGAACAATACATAGGTTCATGCGTTGCATGAACCTATGTATTGTCTATGCCGCACACTATTCAGGTGGATGGCCTCTTGTAAAGCGACCGACATATGATTAATTGCGTCATTTAGGGGGTTAAAATTGCAGAGCAGAAACAGGTATTAAAAAAGTCTTGCAAATTACAACCTGAGGGATGTAATTGGCTTCCTCAAAGAAAAATCGGGGACGCAAGGAGGGGGCATTCCTTGTGTAAACACTGACAGGCAGCTCTGGCAATCATGTTCACCAAGTCTGTTTAATGGTAACATGATTGGCTGATGCAACATGAAGGGAAGGAGAAGACATCAAGGACAGAAGAAGGATGACGCTGACCACAAGAAGGTAAGTGCAGGGCTGGGGGGAAACTGGCTGCAATAGAGGGGACTAAATGGCTGCATTGGAGGGGACAACTGGGGGCGTTTATTAGGCAACAGAGCAAAAAAGGAGGAAGTTTATTTCCGAAATTGGGGTTGTAACCCCCCAACATTTGGAGCAACAGGCGCCCCTGCTGGAAAAGTTAGTGAGGGGAAATATTTAGGGAGGATAAAAAAGGGGCATTTAAAAACTTCCAGCATGCATGGGGACAAAGGGGACATTCTCAGCATATTACAATCATGGTAATTAGGAAAGGATGAAAGAAATACAATACATTAGCATACATGTAATACATAAAATGTGATGTGAAGGGAGAAAACTTACCCTAATATAGTCCTCCTGCAGGACTTGTATAATAGCAGAACAGGTGTCTGGGATTATGAGGCCCAGAGCCTGGGGGGAGATGCCTGTGGTGAACTTCAAGTCCTGAAGACTTCTCCCTGTCGCCAGGTAACGCAACGTGGCGATGAGCCTCTGCTCAGCACTGATGGCTTCCCGCATAACGGTGTCCTTCCTGGTAATATAGGGGGACACCAAAGCCAACAGTTCCTGAAAAACGGGGTCAGACATCCTCAGAAAATTCCTGTAGTCCTCAGGATTATTCTCGACGATCTCCCGCAGCAGAGGCATGTGGCAGAATTGGTCCCGCTGGAGCAACCAATTCTTGGTCCATGAACTCCTCCTCACACCATTCATGGACTGGTCTTGGTCCAAAACAAGCAGACCAACACCAAGCGCACGCACAGCACGAACTCGACGACGAGAACATCCAGGCGACATGGCTAGGAAACGGTCGTCTAATCAGAACGTACAGAACAGAACGCACTTTAGAACAGCAAGGCCTATGAATAACGAACTGAAATTCAGAAACGAACAGGCAAGAACGCACTGTAAAACAGATACGACCTGCCTAGACGCCCTGAAAGTCAAGATACGAACCCACAAGCACAAACTGAACGGCAGAAAACGATCTGAAAAGTACGAAGACTGAAAAGCGCGAATCGTCTCTTCCCAAACTTTTACTTCACACGCGGTAACACGAGATCAGCAAAAGCAGCCCAAGGGGTGGCGCCAAGAAAAAAGATCTTCCCCTTTATAGTGCCGTCGTACGTGCTGGACGTGAGCGCAGAGAACCACGAGGAAATTGGGAAATGACAGTGTGTACGCATAGAAAGCTTGACGAGAAAATCGACAAGCTTAACAAGAATCTCGTAGAAAAAAACGACGTGTTTTTTACGATGAGAAAATCGGTCGTGTGTACGAGGCCTCAGGGTCCTTGTGCACTTTAGTCCTGAAGAAAGTAGTCTGAAGCCTCGTACACACGACCGAGTTTCTCGGCAAAAACCAGCAAGAAACTTGCTGGCAGAGATGTCTTGCCGAGAAATTCGTTTGTGTGTAGTGATGAGCCGAACACCCCCGGGTTCGGTTCGCACCAGAACCCGCGAACAGACCGAAAGTTCGTACGAACATTAGAACCCTATTAAATACAATGGATGCGAACGTTCGAATTCTAAAGTGCTAATTATAACAACTATTATGCATGTTATTGTCCTAAAAAGGGTTTGGGAACCCGGGTTCTGCACCAGGGGACATGTATCAATGCAAAAAGAAGTTTTAAAAACGGTCGTTTTTCGGGAGCAGTCATTTTAATGATGCATAAAGTGAAAAAAAAAAAGTCAAATATTCCTTTAAATATCGTACCTGGGGGGTGTCTGAAGTATGCCTGTGAAGTGCCACGTGTTTCCCGTGTTTAGAACTGTCCCTGCACAAAATGACACTTCTAAAGGAAAAAAAAAGCCATTTAAAACTGCTTGCGGCTTTAATGTAATGTCTGGTCCCGGTAATATGGATGAAAATCTTTAAGAAAAATGGCATAGCTACCCCATGACCCCCCCCCCCCCCTACTCCAGCCCATTACCAGCCCCTTTGGGTCTTGTATGGATATTAAGGGGAACCCCGCACATAAAATAAAAAAGGCCCTATATACTCTGAACAGCCGTATACAGGCGGTGCATACAAGACAGGGGTTGTAGGTTTGTTCTTATGTAGAATCTGTTTGTAATTTTGAACAGGTACATTGTTTAAGTGTAGCTCCAGCCAAAAAATCTATTTTTAAGCTTTTTGGAAAACATAGGGAAGGGTTATCACCCCTGTAACATTTGTTTTGCTGTCTGTGCAGTGTGCACCTGTTCAGAACAGTTCACCTCACTTTCCGTCCTAATGACAAATGTGTTTTGAAAATTTGGGGTTTTTATTGAAACAAGAATTGGTGATAAAGCATCAGTGGAGAGGAGACACTTTTTTTCCCATATTAACTCTTACAGGAGAAAATTTCCCTTCCTAGGGGTAGATTTCCTCTCACTTCCTGTTGTCTTCTTGCGTTTGCAAGTAGGAGTCGTTTGTAAGTTGGATGTTTGAAAGTAGGGACCTGCCGTATATACTCTGCAGAAATAGGCCCCTTAGTTGTTGGTGTTGGCACAACACTGTAAGCACTCACAGTTACTCTTGGTTGGTGCTGGAACGCCCTGCTGTCAACTATTATATCAGGAATTTTAATTACATATAATTGTTGAACAGTGGTAGTAAAAATTGGGCCTTTGATGGTGGTGCTGGTGCCACAACACTGTAAGGCCTGACAGTTACTCTTGGTGGGTGCAGCAATGGGCCCTGCTGTGAATTATTAGATCAAGAATTGTAATTGCATGCCCCTGTTGAACAGGGGCTGAAAAATTGGGCCTTTCGTGGTGGTGGTGGTGGTGGTGGTGTTGCCACAACACTGTAAGCCCTCAGAGTTACTCTTGGTGGGTGCAGCAATGGGCCCTGCTGTGAATTATTAGATCAAGAATTGTAATTACATGCCCCTTTTGAACAGGGGCTGAAAAATTGGGCCTTTCGTGGTGGTGGTGGTGGCGTTGCCACAACACTGTAAGCCCTCAGAGTTACTCTTGGTGGGTGCAGCAATGGGCCCTGCTGTGAATTATTAGATCAAGAATTGTAATTGCATGCCCCTGTTGAACAGGGGCTGAAAAATTGGGCCTTAGGCACTGGTGGCACAACACTACAACCCCTCACAGATACTGTACTTGGAGCACAGCAATGAGCCCTGTTGCAAAGTATTGCTTCAAAAATTGTAATGACACGCCCCTGTTAAACAGGGGCTGAAAAATTGGGCCTTAGGCACTGGTGGCACAACACTACAACCCCTCACAGATACTGTACTTGGAGCACAGCAATGAGCCCTGTTGCAAAGTATTGCTTCAAAAATTGTAATGACACGCCCCTTTTAAACAGGGGCTGAAAATTTGGGCCTTAGGCACTGGTGCCACAACACTCCAACCCCTCACAGATACTGTACTTGGAGCACAGCAATGAGCCCTATGGCAAATTATTGCTAAAAAAATTGTAATTACACGCCCCTGTAAAACAGGGGCTGAAAAATTGGGCCTTAGCCACTGGTGGCGGCACCCATAAACAAAAATGATCTTCCAAGCTATCATCATCAATCGTATCATTGAGGACTCGGAGGAGGAGGATAGCCAGTCAACATAACAGCACAGGCACTCAGCATCAGCATCAGTCTTGAAGGGATGTGACATGTTAAAATCAATTAGTCTGTTATATCAGCATCAGGTGTGTGGTAGCTGGTGGTGATCCAAGACTGGTTCATCTTGATGAAAGTCAGTCGATCAACCGAGTCGGTGGACAGGCGCACCCTGTGATCCGTGACAAATCCTCCAGCAGCACTGAATGTGCGTTCCGAAAGAACGCTGGATGCAGGACAGGCCAGTAGCTCAATTGCATACTGTGCAAGCTCTGGCCAGTGATCCATCCTCAAGACCCAGTAAGCCAGAGGATTTTCGGTGGGGAAGGTGTCCAAGTCTGACCTTGCCCCTAGATATTCCTGCACCATGTTTATCAGACGCTGGCGATGGTTGCTGGAACCGATCATACTTTGGGGCTGCGGACTAAAGAATTGTCTGAACGCATCGGTCAGACGGCCACCTTCCCCACCGCTCCTTCTTTGACTGGCCGAAGCCTCAGCAACTCGTTGTCCAGGACCAGGAGTTTGTAACCTCCCAGTCTCTGGGAACGCGTTGCACAGACCTTTCTGCAAGGCCTCCCGGAGTTGTCTCATCCTCTGCTCCCTCTGCGACGGTAACATAAGGTCCGCAACCTTACCCTTGTACCGTGGATCAAGGAGAGTGGCCAGCCAGTAATGGTCCCTCTCCTTGATCCGAAGAATACGAGGATCCTTCCGCAGACTTTGCAGGATCAGGGAGGCCATGCAGCGTAGGTTTGCTGAGGCATTCGCTCCGGAGTCCTCTGGGTCACTAAGGACGACATGATCCGCAGCCACCTCCTCCCAGCCACGTACAAGTCCACTGGTTTCTTGGGACTGTAAATCATCCCTAAAAGACTGCTGCTGATGATGCTGAGTGCCAGCCTCCACCTCCATGCTGACACAATCCTCCTCCTCCTCCTCCTCCTCCTCCTCTTCCTGTGCGATGGGTGGGACAGAAGGAACACTGTCTGGGTAAAGGGGGCCTTGAGAGGCAAGGAAGTCCTCCTCTTCCTGCCTCTGTTCTGCCTCAAGTGCCCTGTCCATTATTCCACGCAGCGTGTGCTCCAACAGGTGGACAAGAGGTACAGTGTCACTGATGCATGCACTGTCACTGCTCACCATCCTCGTGGCCTCCTCAAATGGTGCCAGGACAGTGCATGCATCCCTGATCATGCCCCACTGGCGTGGAGAAAAAAAACCAAGCTCCCCTGACCCTGTCCTGGTGCCGTAGTCGCACAGGTACTCATTGATGGCCCTCTGCTGCGTGTGCAGCCGCTGCAGCATGGCCAACGTTGAGTTCCACCTGGTGGGCATGTGACATATAAGGCGGTTCTTGGGCAGGTTCAACTCCTTTTGCAGCTCAGCCAGGCGAGCACTGGCATTATAAGATCTGCGGAAATGCACACAGACTTTCCTGGCCTGCCTCAGGACATCCTGTAAGCCCGGGTACCTGCCCAAGAACCGCTGCACCACCAGGTTAAGGACGTGAGCCACACAGGGCACATGGGTCAGTTGTCCCTGTCGGAGGGCGGAGAGGAGGTTGGTGCCATTGTCGCAAACCACCATTCCTGGCTTAAGCTGGCGTGGCGTCAACCACCTCTCGGCCTGGCCCTGCAGAGCAGACAGGACCTCTGCCCCAGTGTGGCTTCTGTCCCCCAAACACACCAGCGCAAGCACGGCATGGCATCTTTTTGCCTGCGTACTTGCGTAGCCCCGTGAACGGCTACGGAGCACCGCTGGTTCATAGGACAAACCACAGGAAGAGGCCATGGAGGAAGAAGAAGAGGAGGGGGTGGAGGAGAGAGGTGTGTCACAACCAGTAGTAGCATTTTGGAGGCGTGGCGGTGGAACAACCTCCAACACTACTGCACCTTGTCCTGCATCCTTCCCAGCTGCCAAAAGAGTGACCCAATGGGCCGTGAAAGAAAGGTAACGTCCCTGTCCATGCCTGCTGGACCATGAGTCAGCGGTAATATGCACCTTACCGCTGACCGCCCTGTCCAGCGAGGCCAAGACATTGCCTTCCACATGCCGGTAGAGAGCCGGAATAGCCTTCCGTGAGAAAAAGTGGCGTTTGGGAACCTGCCACTGAGGAACCGCACATTGCACAAACTCACGGAAGGGGGCCGAGTCTACCAACTGAAAAGGCAGCAGTTGAAGCGCTAGCAATTTAGCCAAGCTAGCATTCAACCGCTGGGCATGTGGATGGCTGGGAGTGAACTTCTTTCGACGGTCCAGCAGCTGGGGCAGGGAAATTTGCCTGCTAGAATCGGACGTCGGTGTACTGCTAGCAGAGTGGCCACAAGTACTTGGCTGTGACACACCTAATTCTACACCTTCATTCCTCTCAGTGCATGTTTCAGAGAGGACTGAAGTTATAGTGGGGTTGGAGATCCCAGCTGATGCGGTGCAAGGAGAGGTCCGCTTTGTTCTTTGGTGTGGGTCTTTGAGGTAGGCTTGCCAACGAGCTGCATGGCAGGTCAACATATGTCTGGTCAGGCATGTGGTACCCAAGCGGCTGATGTTTTGGCCACGCGATATACGCTTGAGACATATGTTGCAAACAGCAGCTGTGCGATCTGATGCACTAGCCTCAAAAAAGGCCCACACCAAGGAACTTTTTGAATGACGGGCAGAGGCAGCGCCCTGCACAGGCGGAGCTCTGCGGTGTGATTCCATCGGTGTACTGCCCTTACGCTGGCCACCAAAGGGCATCCTGCCTCGTTGGAGATGTTCCTCCTCCTCATCCTCCTCCTCCTCCTCTCTCCTATTAGGCACCCACGTGGAGTCAGTGACCTCATCATCCCCTCCCTCCTCATCACTGGAGCCAATCTGGCAGTATGCTGCAGCTGCTGGAACATGACTGCCAGATTGGTGTCCTTCTTGAGCATCCCCTCTGTCTGCTCTCACGCTACTGCCTTCCTGTAGCTGGGTTTCATCATCAGACCCTTCGAAACGCTGGGCATCCTCCTGGAGCATGTACCCAACACTGTGCTCAAACAGTTCGGGGGACTCCTCAGGAGGAGGACATGGTGGGTCTAGGGAAGGAGTGACTGATGATGAGTCTGACATTGATACCAGGGAAGAGGACGCTTTGGCAGCTGCTTTGCCAGTACCCTGAGCCTGGGTGAGAGAGGATGAGGAGGAGGAGGAGGGCTTGGTCATCCACTCTACCAAGTCTTCGGCATGATGTGGCTCAACATGTCCAGCTGCCGAAAAGAAGGACAAGCGTGTCCCATGGCCATGTGCTGATGAGGATGCACCGCGTCCACGACCAGCACTGTTGCCCCCAGACACAGAGCCTGCTTGCCCTCTTTTATTGCCTCCTGACTGTCTGCCTCTCCTTGTTTGCCTTCCAGACATTCTAATAGATGGCCTGCAGGGAGATGGGAAAAAAGCAATAAGGGCTACCTTCAGGTGTCCCTCTCTGTCCCTTTACTTAAGGATTTCTAAATATGGTTGAGAATGATTGCTTTTGCACAGAATAGCACAACGACAATTTCCCTGACTGTCCAAAAAACAAGGATTTCAAAGATGGTTGATGAGGAATGCTTTAGCACACTATAGCACAAGGAGAATTCCCCTCACTTTCCTTCTTTGTCCCTAGAAACAAGGACTCGCACAGTGAAAGAAACTGACACTCTCCCTACCTAGAGTTTTCTGTCCCTAGAAAAAATGTTTTTTTAAAGCACACTATAGCACAAGGAGAATTCCCCTCACTTTCCTTCTTTGTCCCTAGAAACAAGGACTCGCACAGTGAAAGAAACTGACACTCTCCCTACCTAGAGTTTTCTGTCCCTAGAAAAAATGTTTTTTTAAAGCACACTATAGCACAAGGAGAATTCCCCTCACTTTCCTTCTTTGTCCCTAGAAACAAGGACTCGCACAGTGAAAGAAACTGACACTCTCCCTACCTAGAGTTTTCTGTCCCTAGAAAAAAAGTTTTTTTAAAGCACACTATAGCACAAGGAGAATTCCCCTCACTTTCCTTCTTTGTCCCTAGAAACAAGGACTCGCACAGTGAAAGAAACTGACACTCTCCCTACCTAGGGTTTTCTGTCCCTAGAAAAAATGTTTTTTTAAAGCACACTATAGCACAAGGAGAATTCCCCTCACTTTCCTTCTTTGTCCCTAGAAACAAGGACTCGCACAGTGAAAGAAACTGACACTCTCCCTACCTAGAGTTTTCTGTCCCTAGAAAAAATGTTTTTTTAAAGCACACTATAGCACAAGGAGAATTCCCCTCACTTTCCTTCTTTGTCCCTAGAAACAAGGACTCGCACAGTGAAAGAAACTGACACTCTCCCTACCTAGAGTTTTCTGTCCCTAGAAAAAATGTTTTTTTAAAGCACACTATAGCACAAGGAGAATTCCCCTCACTTTCCTTCTTTGTCCCTAGAAACAAGGACTCGCACAGTGAAAGAAACTGACACTCTCCCTACCTAGAGTTTTCTGTCCCTAGAAAAAATGTTTTTTTAAAGCACACTATAGCACAAGGAGAATTCCCCTCACTTTCCTTCTTTGTCCCTAGAAACAAGGACTCGCACAGTGAAAGAAACTGACACTCTCCCTACCTAGAGTTTTCTGTCCCTAGAAAAAATGTTTTTTTAAAGCACACTATAGCACAAGGAGAATTCCCCTCACTTTCCTTCTTTGTCCCTAGAAACAAGGACTCGCACAGTGAAAGAAACTGACACTCTCCCTACCTAGAGTTTTCTGTCCCTAGAAAAAAAGTTTTTTTAAAGCACACTATAGCACAAGGAGAATTCCCCTCACTTTCCTTCTTTGTCCCTAGAAACAAGGACTCGCACAGTGAAAGAAACTGACACTCTCCCTACCTAGAGTTTTCTGTCCCTAGAAAAAATGTTTTTTTAAAGCACACTATAGCACAAGGAGAATTCCCCTCACTTTCCTTCTTTGTCCCTAGAAACAAGGACTCGCACAGTGAAAGAAACTGACACTCTCCCTACCTAGAGTTTTCTGTCCCTAGAAAAAATGTTTTTTTAAAGCACACTATAGCACAAGGAGAATTCCCCTCACTTTCCTTCTTTGTCCCTAGAAACAAGGACTCGCACAGTGAAAGAAACTGACACTCTCCCTACCTAGAGTTTTCTGTCCCTAGAAAAAATGTTTTCTTAAAGCACACTATAGCACAAGGAGAATTCCCCTCACTTTCCTTCTTTGTCCCTAGAAACAAGGACTCGCACAGTGAAAGAAACTGACACTCTCCCTACCTAGAGTTTTCTGTCCCTAGAAAAAATGTTTTTTTAAAGCACACTATAGCACAAGGAGAATTCCCCTCACTTTCCTTCTTTGTCCCTAGAAACAAGGACTCGCACAGTGAAAGAAACTGACACTCTCCCTACCTAGAGTTTTCTGTCCCTAGAAAAAATGTTTTTTTAAAGCACACTATAGCACAAGGAGAATTCCCCTCACTTTCCTTCTTTGTCCCTAGAAACAAGGACTCGCACAGTGAAAGAAACTGACACTCTCCCTACCTAGAGTTTTCTGTCCCTAGAAAAAATGTTTTTTTAAAGCACACTATAGCACAAGGAGAATTCCCCTCACTTTCCTTCTTTGTCCCTAGAAACAAGGACTCGCACAGTGAAAGAAACTGACACTCTCCCTACCTAGAGTATTCTGTCCCTAGAAAAAATGTTTTTTTAAAGCACACTATAGCACAAGGAGAATTCCCCTCACTTTCCTTCTTTGTCCCTAGAAACAAGGACTCGCACAGTGAAAGAAACTGACACTCTCCCTACCTAGAGTTTTCTGTCCCTAGAAAAAATGTTTTTTTAAAGCACACTATAGCACAAGGAGAATTCCCCTCACTTTCCTTCTTTGTCCCTAGAAACAAGGACTCGCACAGTGAAAGAAACTGACACTCTCCCTACCTAGAGTTTTCTGTCCCTAGAAAAAATTTTTTTTTAAAGCACACTATAGCACAAGGAGAATTCCCCTCACTTTCCTTCTTTGTCCCTAGAAACAAGGACTCGCACAGTGAAAGAAACTGACACTCTCCCTACCTAGAGTTTTCTGTCCCTAGAAAAAATGTTTTTTTAAAGCACACTATAGCAGAAGGAGAATTCCCCTCACTTTCCTTCTTTGTCCCTAGAAACAAGGACTCGCACAGTGAAAGAAACTGACACTCTCCCTACCTAGAGTTTTCTGTCCCTAGAAAAAATGTTTTTTTAAAGCACACTATAGCACAAGGAGAATTCCCCTCACTTTCCTTCTTTGTCCCTAGAAACAAGGACTCGCACAGTAAAACACACTGACACTCTCCCTACCTATCCTTCTCTTTCCCTAAACTAAAGGAATCCAGGTTAAGCAAGAAAGAAATAAATGTCACTGTCCCTGCCTATGCTTGTCTTTCCCTGCTCCGGAACACACTACACTAGGCCGCCGTGCTGGCGGCCTTTTATAGTGTGGGGCGTGTACTAAACACCCTCAGCAATAATTGGCCACAGGCATCCTGCCTGTGGCCAATCATTGCTCTCCTCGCTGCCGGCGCTGTGATTGGCCAAGCATGCGGGGTCACAGTGCATGCTTGGCCAATCACAGCGCCTGGATGACACTGCGATGGCGTAGTGCATTGTGGGCCGTTCGCGTCACTCGAATTTGGCGCGAACGGCCCAAATCGTTCGATCTTCGTCAAACGATCGAACAGCCGATGTTCGAGTCGAACGTATGTTCGACTCGAACACGAAGCTCATCCCTATTTGTGTGTATGGTTTCTCGTCAAGAAAAGCGACAAGAATCTCGACGAGAAAATTGAGAACCTGCTCTCTATTTTCTCGTCGAGATTCTCGTCAGCCTGTTTCTCGACGAGAAAATTGTGTGTGTGTACACTTACCTGTTCGCCGGGAAGCCCGCGCATGCTCGAAATGACTTTGACGCATGCACGGTAGCTTCCTAGGCATAGGTAGGGTGAACCAAGTTGGCGGCGACGGCATCGAATGTGACGAGCGCATGCTCGTCGTATTCGATGACGTCACCGCGTACGCTCCATTTAAAGAACCGCGGGTTCTTTGAAATGAGCGTGTGTACACTCAGCCGGGACAAGTTTCTTGTCCAAGGATCTCGTCGAAAAAAACGACATGTTTTTAACGACGAGATTCTCAGCCGTGTGTACGAGGCTTTAGGATCTGGGAACTCATAAGTAAATGTGACTATTAGGTAGATTTATTTTATATTAAAATAAATCAGTTTAGTGGTCATCTGTAGATGACAGGTTGATTAACCAAAGCACCATATTTGCATATATACAGGTGATACTCGAAAAATTGTGCAAAAGTTCATTTATTTCACTAATGCAATTTAAAAGGTGACACTAATATATGATATATACTCATTACATGCAAAACAAGATAGTTCAAGCCGTGATTTGTCATAATTGTGATGATTATGGCTTACAGCTCATGAAAACCCCAAATCCACAATTTCAGAAAATCAGAATTTTACCTGCAATCAATAAAACAAGGATTGTACATAGAACAATATCGGACCTCTGAAAAGTAGAAGCATGCAAATGTACTTAGTACTTGGTTTGGGCCCCTTTTGAAGCAATTACTGCCTCAATGCGGCGTGGCATGGAAGCTATCAGCCTGTGGCACTGCTGAGGTGTTATGGAAGACCAGGATGCTTCAATAGTGGCCTTCAGCTCTTCTGTATTGTTCAGTCTAATGTCTCTCATCTTTCTCTTGGCAATGCCCCATAGATGTGGTTCAGATCAGGCGAGTTTGCTGGCCAATCAAGCACAGTAATCCCACAGTCATTGAACCAGGTTTTGGTGCTTTTGGCAGTGTGGACAGGTGCCAAGTCCTGCTGGAAAATGAAGTCAACATCCCCATAGAGCTCGTCTGCTGAAGGAAGCATGAAGTGCTCCAAAATCTCCTGGTAGACGGCTGCGTTGACCCTGGACTTAATGAAGCACAGTGGACCAACACCAGCAGATGACATGGCTCCCCAAATCAACACAGACTGTGGAAACGTCACACTGGACTTCAAGCATCTTGCAGTGTGTGCCTCTCCATTCTTCCTCCATACTCTGGGTCCTTGGTTTCCAAATGAGATGCAAGATTTGTTCTCATCAGAAAAGAGGACTTTGGACCACTGAGAAACAGACCAGGTCTGGTTTTCTTTAGCCCAGGTAAGACGCTTTAGACGTTGTTTGTTGATCAGGAGGGGTTTGACAAGAGGAGTATGACATTTGAAGCCCATGTCCAGGATCCGTCTGTGTGGGGTGGCTCTTGATGCACTGACTCCAGCCTCAGTCCACTTCTTGGGAAAGTCCCCAACACTTTTGAATGGCCTTTTCCTGACAATCCTCTCCAGGCTGCGGTCATCCCTGCTGCTTGTGCACCTTTTTCTTCCACACTTTTCCTTTCCACATAACTTTCTATTAATGTGCTTTGATACAGCACTTTGGGAACATCCAACTTCTTTTGAAATTACCTTTTGAGGCTTTCCCTCCTTATGGAGGGTGTCAATGATGGTTTTCTGCACAACTGTCAGGTCAGCAGTCTTTCCCATGATTGTGATTCCTACTGAACCAGACTGATAGAACTTTCAAAGGCTCAGGAACCCTTTGCAGGTGTTATGGTTTAATTAGCTGATTAGAGTGGGACACTTTGAGCCTAGAATATTGCACCTTTTCACAATATTCTAATTTTGTGAGATTGTGGATTTGGAGTTTTCATGAGCTGTAAGCCATAATCATCACAATTATGACAAATCACGGCTTGAACTATCTTGCTTTGCATGTAATGAGTCTATCTCATATATTAGTTTCACCTTTTAAGTTGCATTAGTGAAATAAATGTACTTTTGCACGATATTCTAATTTCTCTTACCATCCATGGACTGACACGGTGTCTCTTTACACTTTACACGTGGGTTATGTCCCTGCTTGCAGGAGAAGACCTAGGCAGAATGTGAGATGTTATACATACATTCTAAAAGCCAGAGCTGAACAGCCCCACCCAGGGGGCGGTCCCTCCGGACATAATCCTCCCACTACAGTCAGCAGACTTCAGTTTTTTTCTGCCTAGCAGAAGGAGAAGACGTGGCTCTCTCAGGAGCCAGTCTCCTGACCTATTTTTATTCCTTTTCTGGAATTCTTTTTTATTTTATTTTTGAGAATCTTCTATCAACTGTCGGCTGGGCAACAGGTTGGGTACAAGATATCCTCGTAGTCTTCCCTGTCCGACCATCGAGCGTGCTGATCCTCGCCTTGTGTGCGTGAGACTCAGTTCACAACAGGCCCCATGACTCCAGGGGTGGCCGGGTTTGCTTTCATGCTCCCACGGTCCTCTCAAGACTGAACAGTTCCTGACTGACTGTATCTTTCGCGGTGGACCGGGCCGACAGCTACTCAGTACTGCACTGTGATAGTCCTGTCAGAAACACACCAGTGGGTCCCTCAGGGGACGGGTAAGTAGTCTCTCCTGCCTGCAGGTGAGTACAAAAAGCTGTGTGTTTCTCTGTGGGGGATTTTCCCTGTCTCCCCCTGTATTTCATTGTCACTCTCTGTCACCATTGCTGGCGCTGTGCTGTGTGGGGTGCCTGGGGGTCACACTGTTCTTGGAGGGGCTAATGCTGGTCTGCAGATATGCTTGGGGCCTTTTTTTGTGTGTTTTGGGGCCTGAGCGCCGAGTGGCGCTGTGTGTGTGCTGTTTTTTTCACTTTTGCTGAGTCATGGCGGCTATCTTGCCGTGGATCGCCTCAGTGAAGTGCGGCGGCCATTTCCTTGTAGCCCGCGCGCTCTTCAGCACTAGTTTTGGCCTCTAGCGCTGCTGTAACAGCGCGAATCTCCTCACAATCTCCTCACAGCTCACCAGCGCTGACACAGCGCGGTACAGACAGCGGAACTGAGCGGTCCCTGGTCCGGTTTGGTGAGTCCCCTGGGCGCCCCCTCCTCAGTCAGCACAGCCTGTGGGTGGACTTTTTATCTGAGGAGTCTCAGAGGGGGGCAATATGGAGTCTCTGTCACCAGCTTCCCCTAAATGTCAGTGGACAACAGGCAGTGCTTCAGCACCTGCGGTCCCTAGGGACCAGTTGTGGGCAGTCCTGGAATCATTTCTGACCAGGATGGGAGCTGTGTGCAAGCGCAAGGGAGCAAAAAAGCGCCCTCCCCCCACTTTACTTCATGAGGGCAGTGCGCTGATTCAGATATGGGCCTAGCCACTACCGCTCAGGACCCTAGTTCTGAATGTATTGGATGGTTTTGAACAGGACATTCCTTATGAGGAAAACTCCAGTTCTGAGTCAGTAAATGACAGGGCGCTTGTTAGTGTACTCATGACTGCGGTGAGGGACACTCTCAAGCTAAAATGCTGCGGATGCAGAACCTCAGGCGGATACAGTCTCCTTTGGTTCTTTTAAGGCCAGGCCTTCTAAAGAGGTTTTTTCCATATGTACTTTCTTTGACCAGCTCATTGATAAGGTCTGGGAAAAGCCGCAGAAGAATTTTTTTATGGTCCCGCGGCGTTTGTCTATCAGATACCCCTTGAAGATGCCCTACTTAAAAAGTGGGCTTCTCCCCCAGGGTCGACCCTCCAGTCGCCCGGTTGAACAAGGCCATCACTCTCCCGATGGAGGGGACTCCTGCATTTGAGGACCCCACTGACAGGAGGTCAGAAGTGGTGAGCAGAGCCATGTTTGCCTTGTTGGGATCCGCCCTACGGCCTGTGGTAGCGGCGACCCTTGTGTCTTAAACACTTACAGGTTGGGCAAAAATGTTGCATCTAGCTGTACAGGAGCATAATCTTCCTCCAGACACAGTTGCTCTGGCCCACCAACTGGTTCAGGGCCTGGTTTATGTGTGCGACGCCACGTTGGACGCGGCCCCTTTAATATCCAGGGCCTCTGTCTCGGCGGTGGTATTGCGTCGTCTTATCTGGTTGAAGTGCTGGTCTGCTGACCTAGCCTTAGGAAGCTCCTGACAGATCTACCATTTAAGGTGGTAGACCTTTCGGTGCTGCTCTGGATGACATCGTCATGGATGTCATGGGAGGTAAAAGCACTCTTCTTCCTTAGACTAGCAAGAGTGAGGAGGCCCACCGAAAACAGGGGCCTTCCTTTCCAGCAAAACGGGGTTTTTTCGTCAGTCAGAGTCCACGGGTAGGTCCTCTCAGACTGACGGCAGTGCGGCTGGTGGGCACAAGTGCCCCTGGGTGCGTAAGCCGAACAAGCGGCTCCCAAGCCCGCCTCCGCGTGAAGTCTTGCCTCCGCCCGACTCTGGGGTGGGGGGACGACTTTGCAGGTCACGAATCGGTGGTCCTCCCGAATCTCCGACTGGTGGGTGTGCGAGGTGGTCACCTCAGGATACAGGATAGTATTCCGATCCTGGCCCCCAGACAGATTCTTTCCCTCGAATCTTCCTCTCCTTCCTACCTGTCGGGCAGCCCTCTTGGGGGCTGTACAGGATTTGATCAGGTCCGGAGTGATTGTGCCGGTTCCGTCACAGGAGAGTTTTCAGGGATTCTACTCGAATCTGTTTGTCGTCCCAAAAATAGGACGTGGTTCGACCTATCCTGGACCTCAAGGCCCTGAATGCCTTCGAGAAGGTGCAGAAATTCCGCATGGAATCCATTCGCACGGTGATCGCTACACTCCACCAAAGGGATTTTCTTCTGGCGTCCTTGGACTTCAAGGACGCCTACTTGCATGTTCCGATCTGCGCAAGTCACCAGAAGTTTCTGCGCTTGCGATCAGCGAAGTCCACTATCGATTGTGGCTCTTCCTTTCGGCCTAGCCTTGGCACCAAGGGTGTTCACCAAGGTGCTTGCTCCGGTTCTAGCCTTCTGTTACAGTGAGGTATTGCTGTCGTGGGCTATCTGGACGATCTTCTGCTAAGAGCAGAAAGTGGCTCAGACTTAGAGGAAAGGTGACTATCGTCAATTAGACCCTCAGGGACTTCGGGTGGTTCCTGAACATTCAGGAGTCAGTCCTGGTCCCGACTCAGTGTCTGGAGTATCTAGTTCTGATTCTAGACTCCTTGGAGGCAAAGGTATCCTACCTCTGGAGAAGTTGCTGACACTTCAGTCTGCGGTGCGGGTGCTGACATCCCGAAAATGGTTGTCAATCCGTTTTTTTGCATGAGAGTCCCGGGACTCGTGGTGGCCTCCTTCGTGGCCGTTCCGTATGCCCAATCACACACCAGGGCATTGCAGAAGGAGATCTTGTCCACCTGGGACAAATCCCCGTTGTCCTTGGATCTTCAGATCCAGGTGATTCACCTGGTCAGGGCGCCCCTGACATGGTGGTTGAGATCCTCAGCTCTTCGGTCCGGAAAGTCGTTCCCCTCCCATCCAATGGACGGTACTCACGACGGACACCAGCCTGACGGGCTGGGGTGGAGTCTGGGGAGTCCTGTCGGCTCAAGGCCTTGGACTCCAGGTGAGCCCGTTTACCAATCACTGTTCTGGAAATACGGGCCATCGGACTGTGTCTCTCCTCAGGTTGGAGAGAGTACGGGGTCGCTCTATCAGGAGCCAGTCGGACAACGCCACGGCGGTGGCGTATGTAAACCATCAAGGGGGGACTCGGAGCTCAGCTGCGGCTTCCGAGGTAGTCCGTATCCTGAAGTGGGCCGGAAGAAACGTGCCGGCTCTGTAGGCCATTTACATTCTGGGCATAGACAATGGGCAGGCGGACTATCTGAGTCGCCAATCGCCGGACCAAGAAGAGTGGCCCTTGCATATTTCAACTCCTTTGCCGATGGTGGGGCACGCCGGATGTGGACCTGATGGCCTCTCGACTCAATCGCAAGGGTCGAGGTTGTGGCCAGATCCAGGGATCCTTGGGCGATGCCTCGGATGCGTTGGTGGCCCCATAGGGTCCTTATCGCCTGATATAAACTCTGGTGATCCTAATTGTTCCTGATTGGCCTCAGCATCACTGGTACGCTGATCTGGTACATCTCGTTGCGGACGTTCCCTGGCGGTTGCCGATGAGGGAGGACCTTCAGTCTCAAGGTCCTATGTTTCATCCGGCTTACAGTCTCTGGCTTTAATGGCAGGGCTGTTGAAAGCCAGGTGTTGAGGGTCCGAAGGTCTCTCGGACTCGGTCATTTTGACCATGTTAAGGACACGGAAGTCTTCCTCCAAGCAGATCTATCACCGTGCCTGGAAAGCTTATATCGCCATATGCGAAGCGCTGGACTGGCGTCCTCGGACGTATTCCATCCCCAGAATCCTGCGTCCTCTGCAGTGTGGAGTGACCCAAAAGCTTGCTTTGAGTACCATCAAGGATCAAATTTCGGCCTTGGCCGTCTTCTTTCAGCGACCTCTAGCGGGTCATTTCTTGGTTAGCACCTTGTGTTGGGGGTTCGCCATGTGCTCCCTCCTGTCAAGCCTCCTCTCCCACCGTGGGATCTGAATTTGGTGCTCTCGGTCCTCCAGGAACCTCCTTTTGGGAATATCCGGGATATTCCCCTCTTGTCTTGTCTCAGAAGGTGGCCTTTTAGTGGCAATCACTTCTGTTTGACGGGTGTCTGAGTTGGCGGCTTTGTCCTGCAAGTCGCCATATTTAGTCATCCATAAGGATAAGGCGGTGTTGCATCCGTGACCTTCCTTTTTGCCAAAGGTGGTGTCGACCTTTCACCTACATGAGGACATTGTCCTCCCGTCCTTGTGTCCTCACCCATCGCATCCCAGAGAGTTTGCGCTGCACATATTGGATGTGGTACAAGCCTTACGGGTGTACCTGTCTGCTACTGCTTCTAATCGAAAGTCCGACTCACTGTTTGTGACTGTCTCTGGTTCATAACAGGGCCAAGCGGTTTCGTCTGCCATCATTTCTAGGGGAATCAGACAAACCGTCATTCAAGCCTATGCTCTCAAAGGGCGGGCGCCTCCCTTTCCGGTTACGGCGCATTCCACCAGGGCAATTGGTGCTTCCTGGGTTTTCCGGCATCAAGCGTCGGTTGCACAAGTGTGCAAGGCGGCGACCTGGTCGTCTGTTCATGCCTTTTTTAGTTTTATAAGGTTAATGTGGCTGCATCTCCGGATGCTTCCTTCGGCCGCAGGGTGCTGCAGGCCGCTGTTTAAAGTTGCGACTCCTCCGTTGAGGAGCTCTGCCTTCTTGGAGTGAAGTTTTTGGTTTTTCCATTTATACTGCTCCCATCCCTCTTGACACTGCTTTGGGACATCCCACGTGTAAAGTGTAAAGAGACACCGTGTCAGTCCATGGATGGTAAGAGAAAATAGGATTTTTTGTACTCATCGTAAAATCCTTTTCTCTGACATCCATGGACTGACACGGCACCCACCCTTCCTTTTTAAGTTTGTACTGCTTTGTTACGAACTGAAGTCTGCTGACTGTAGTGGGAGGGTTATGTCCGGAGGGACCGCCCCCTGGGTGGGGCTGTTCAGCTCTGGCTTTTAGAATGTATGTATAACATCTCACATTCTGCCTAGGTCTTCTCCTGCAAGCAGGGACATAACCCACGTGTAAAGTGTAAAGAGACACCGTGTCAGTCCATGGATGTCAGAGAAAAGGATTTTACGGTGAGTACAAAAAATCCTATTTTTTCGAGTATCACCTGTAAATATATATACAGTATCTCACAAATGTGAGTACACCCCTCACATTTTTGCAAATATTTTAGTATATCTTTTCATAAGACAACACTGAAGAAATTGCACTTTGCTACAATGTAAAGTAGTGAGTGTACAGCTTGTATAACAGTGTAAATTTGCTGTCCCCTCAAAATAACTCAACATACAGCCATTAATGTCTAAACCGCTGGCAACAAAAGTGAGTACACCCCTAAGTGAAAATGTCCAAATTGGGCCCAAAGTGTCAATATTTTGTGTGGCTACAGTTATTTTCCCACACTGCCTTAACCCTCTTGGGTATGGAGTTCATCAGAGCTTCACAGGCTGCCACTGGAGTCCTCTTCCACTACTCCATGACGACACCAAAGAGCTGGTGGATGTTAGAGACCTTGCACTCCCCCACTTTCAATTTGAGGATGCCCCACAGATGCTCAATAGGGTTTAGGTCTGGAGACATGCTTGGCCAGTCCATCACCTTTACCCTCAGCTTCTTTAGCAAGGCAGTGGTCGTGTTGGAGGTGTGTTTGGGGTCGTTATCATGTTAGAATACTGCCCTGTGGCCCAGTCTCCAAAGGGAGGATATCATGCTCTGCTTCAGTATGTCACAGTACATGTTGGCATTCATGATTCCCTTAATGAACTGTAGCTCCCCAGTGCCGGCAGAACTCATGCAGCCCCAGACCAGCCCCTGACACTCCCACCACAGTGCTTGACTGTAGGCAAGACATGCTTGTCTTTGTACTCCTCACCTGGTTGCCACCAACACACGCTTGACACCATCTGAACCAAATAAGTTTATCTTGGTCTCGTCAGACCACAGGACATGGTTTCAGTAATCCATGTCCTTAGTCTGCTTGTCTTAAGTTTGGGGGCTTTTTTGTGCATCATCTTTAGAAGAGGCTTCCTTCTGGGACGACAGCCATGCAGACCAATTTGATGCAGTGTGCGGGGCGTATGGTCTGAGCACTAACAGGCTGACTCCCCACCCCCACCCCTTCAACCTCTGAAGCAATGCTGGCAGTACTTATACCTTTATTTCCCAAAGACAACCTCTGGATATGACGCTGAGAACGATAGCCTAGGCCATCTTTATGTAGAGCAGAAATTCTTTTTTTTTTCAGATCCTCAGAGTTCTTTGCCATGAGGTGCCATGTTGAACTTCCAGTGACCAGTATGAGAGAGTGAGAGCAATAACACCAAATTTAACGCACCTGCTCCCCTTTTACACCTGAGACCTTGTAACACTAACGAGTCACATGACACTGGGGAGGGAAAATGGCTAATTGGGCCCTATTTGGCCATTTTCACTTAGGGGTGTACTCACTTTTGTTGCCAGTGGTTTAGACATTAATGGCTGCGTGTTGAGTTATTTTGAGGGAACAGCAAATTTACACTGTTATACAAGCTGCACACTCACTACTTTACATTGTAGCAAAGTGTCATTTCTTCAGTGTTGTCTCATGAAAAGATATACTAAAATATTTGCAAAAATGTGAGGGGTGTACTCACTTTTGTGAGATACTGTATATATATATATATATATATATATATATACATACACATACATATATATATATATATATTGTGAGGGGGTTAGCTCGGCAGCGGGTGTGTGTGACCCCCGGGATGGGCTCCCCACACAAAAACAGGCCCAGCAGACGGAGGTTGTGGTTTTCAAAATCAAAAAGGTGCCGTTTATTTTCTATTTACAGTGACAAAAACACAGCAAAGCAAAAGAAACAAACAAAATAAATCCTGGTCAACTTGACCTCTGACTAAACATACAGGTTTCCTAACTAACAACTGGGATCAGCCTAGTGCTGTCCTAGTCCCTGGTTTTAAATGTCCAAGCAAAATATAGCCACACAGGCTTTCTCTCACCGCACAGGGGTTCACTCTCCCTAGACAGTCCACACAGGTCTGCTTCCAGGCATGAGCTAACATCTAATGAATCTGGGAGTTTTTATAGAGGCCTTAAACGAACTGACAGGCTTCAGCTGGCCTCATCAACTCCCTGCCTGCACGACGCCCAGCCCTCTCCCTAGAGGTATGAGTCATCAATGAGCCCACTAGTCTCAGCTGGGCTTATACAACTCTCCACCTAGCTGTATAAATCGGCGTAAAGCCTGAATCTGGGCGAAATATATCTACCCCCCTGGATGCAACCAGGTGACTTTACCTTCCTGCTGTCACATACCCCCCCCTCTTGTTTTAACCTCGGGGTTGGAACACCAGCAATCAGGCATTCATGTACTCGAGACAAAGCATCCACATTCCCCATTTGAACGCCAGGGCGATGCTTTACTGTGAAGTTGAATTCCTGGAGGGCCAGGAACCACCTATTCACTCTTCTATTTGTTTCCTTGTTTTGAGCCATCCACTTTAACGGAGCGTGATCCGTAACCATGTCAAAGTGCCTACCTAGCAGGTAGTACCGAAGGGAATCTAGAGCCCACTTCACCGCTAAACACTCCTTTTCAACGGTGGCGTAATTTACCTCATGGGACTTCAACTTCCTGCTGAGGTAAATGACTGGGTGCTCTTCCCCGTTCCAGACCTGGGACAATACTGCTCCTAACCCCACATCTGACGCATCACTTTGTACGACAAAGTCTTTAGAGAAGTCGGGTGAGTACAACACTGGCTGGCTACATAAGGCTTGTTTCAAGAATTGGAATGCTGCCTCAGCCTCGGGGGTCCATTTAATCATGACCGACCCTTTCCCCTTCGTCAGGTTGGTTAGGGGCACAGCCTTAGAAGCAAAGTGGGGAATGAATCGCCGATAATACCCAGCGATTCCCAGAAAGGCTCGTACCTGCTTCTTGCTGTTGGGACGTGGCCAACTCTGGATGGCCTCGACTTTGTTGAGTTGGGGTTTTATTACTCCCCTCCCAATGGTGTACCCAAGATATTTGGCCTCCTCCTGCCCAATGGTACACTTCTTGGGGTTAGCCGTAAACCCTGCTTCCCGAACAGAGTCCAGGACTGCTTGCACTTTTGGCAGATGTGAGGCCCAATCTGTGCTATGGACAATTACGTCATCCAGGTAAGCCGCAGCATACTTCCGATGGGGCCTCAGCATCTGGTCCATTTTCCGCTGGAATGTGGCCGGCGCATTCTGTAACCCGAACGGCATTCTTTTATATTGGAACGCCCCGTCTGGGGTTACAAATGCGGTTTTCTCTTTGGCTGACTTGGCCAGGGGGATTTGCCAATACCCTTTTGTGAGGTCAAGAGTCGTCATGTATCGGGCTGTTCCCAGCCGGTCGATCAACTCATCTATACGTGGCATGGGGTAGGTGTCAAATTTTGTAACTTTGTTCAACTGACGAAAATCGTTACAAAATCGCCAGCTCCCATCCGGTTTAGGCACCAACACAATGGGACTAGACCAATCACTTTGGGACTCCTCTATCACCCCTAAGTTCAGCATTTTCTGTACTTCCTCCCGTATTGCCTCCCGTCGGGCCTCTGGGATCCGATAGGGTTTTAACTTCACCCTTTCACCGGGCGGGGTAATAATGTCATGCTCTACCCCAGATGTTTGTCCCGGCAGCTCAGAGAATACCTCCTTGTTGCGAAGCACAAACTCCTTAACCTCCTGTTGTTGGGGTTGTGACAAGGTGGCTGCGATTCCAACCTCAGGAATCACGCAACCAGTTTGAGCTGGTGACCAAGTGTCTGCGACTAGGGACTCTCTATCCCTCCAGGCTTTCAACAGATTAACGTGATAGATCTGTTCGGGCTTTCGCCTTCCTGGTTGTCTGACCTTGTAATTCACTTCGCTCACTTTTTCCATTATCTCGTAGGGGCCTTGCCATTTGGCAAGGAATTTACTTTCAACCGTAGGGACAAGTACCAATATCCTATCCCCCGGGGAAAAGGTACGGGTCTTGGCTCCACGGTTGTACACTCTCTGCTGTGCCAACTGCGCTTGGGCCAAATGTTCCTTCACGATGGGCATTACCTGTGCAATTCGATCTTGCATCAGGGCGACATGCTCAATCACACTCCTGTGGGGAGAACTCTCACTTTCCCAAGTTTCCTTGGCAATATCCAACAGCCCTCTTGGGTGTCTCCCATACAGTAACTCAAAGGGGGAGAATCCCGTAGAGGATTGGGGCACCTCCCTAATAGCAAACATCAAATAAGGAAGTAGACAGTCCCAATCCTTTCCATCCCTATCCACCACTTTCTTCAACATTTGTTTTAGGGTTTTGTTGAATCTTTCAACCAGCCCATCGGTTTGGGGGTGATACACAGATGTACGTAATTGCGTCACTTTGAACAATTTACACAGCTCCTTCATAACCCGGGACATAAAGGGTGTACCTTGGTCCGTAAGCAGTTCTTTACAAATACCCACCCGGCTAAAAACAAGAGATAGCTCTTTGGCTATGGTTTTGGCCGAGGTATTTCTGAGAGGGATCGCTTCTGGATAACGGGTGGCATAGTCCAATATAACCAATATGTACTGGTGCCCCCTAGCGGACTTGATTATAGGACCTACCAAATCCATTGCGATTCTCTCAAACGGGACCTCAATGATGGGTAGAGGGACCAGCGGGCTACGGAAGTGTGGCATCGGGGCCGACCTCTGACACACAGGGCAGGAGGAACAATAATTTTCTATGTCCTTCATCACCCCAGGCCAATAGAATCTCTGTAATACCCTCTCTCGGGTTTTCTCTGTCCCCAGATGACCTCCAAGAATGTGCCCATGGGCCAACTCCAACACCAACTTCCTGTAAGGTTTGGGCACCACAAGCTGCTCAACGGTTTCTTCTGCCCTTTTTGCCACCCGATACAGTAGGTCCTTCTCTACGCTGAAGTATGGGTAAGTGCAGGTATTATCTGGGTTCACTAACTCGCCATCTATTTTCACTACGTTTTCCCGTGCCTTTATTAGGGCGGGGTCTTTCAACTGTTCTGTGGCAAAGTTTTCCCTGTGAACCTCAAGATCAGAAAACTCCACAGACGGTAGGTTTTCGTCTGAGGAGGTGGGCTCCTCTCCAGTTTCTTGAGTCTCCCCTGCCAATACTGACCAGGGAAATTCGGGAGAGTCCTCACCACTCTCAGAGGAGTTCTGGCTATCATATTCCTGGTACATAGGGGCACCAGTGGGGGGCTCAGGATCATCCCACAGTTCCCAGAACTTCGGAAAATCCCTTCCCACAATGGCGTCATGCGGTAACTGAGACACTAAGCCCACTGGATGAGAAAGGGTACCTTTGGGGGTCTCGAAACACACTGTAGTCACTGGATACTCTCGGGTGTCCCCATGCACACAAATAACAGCTACCTTGCTATTCCCAGAGACCTCTGTTTTAACTAATTCAGCCTTTATTAGGGTCACAAGGCTACCTGAATCCAGCAATACCACAACATTTCTACCATTAATACACATTTTGCATAAATGTTTCTCAGTTCCCCGAATGGCAGTGCATGCGACTGTCGCACACAGCGACTGACGTCTGCCCGTCAGAAAGTCACACTGCATGGGTTCCTCCAAAACCGGGCAATTTGCTGCAATATGTCCCGCTTGCCGGCAGCGGTAGCAAATGATCCTTCTTGCCGCCTCTTGAGCCGCTGATTTCCCAGGCTGTTCTCGCCAAACTTGGGGTAGAGCTCCCACCCTCTCACTCTCTCCACCCTTACCCCTTGGAATCATCTTATCCGCCCCTGGGGATGGTCTGGTCTTAGGGTGGAAAGTCCGAGTGTCTCTGGAAGAGGCCGTCAGGTTCTCTGTAGCCAAGTATTTCTCCACACGATCCACAAGACCATCGGCCGTCTCTGGGTCTCCATGGCTTACCCACTTTTGGATGGCAGTAGGAAGAGCTCTCAAAAACCGATCCATTACAACACGTTCCACAATCTTTGGTGCGGACAAAGTCTCTGGCTGTAGCCAGTGGCGTCACTAGGGTTGGTGTCACCCGGTGCAGTAATACATGGTGTCACCCCTTACCCCCCGGCACTAAGCAGGCTAGTGCATCGGTACGGCTCTCCCCCCTTAACCTACCACAATGGATGGAACTGGGATGGGATTGGGGGGATGGATGGAGCCGGGATTGGATTGAGGTGGTGGATAGAGCTGGAATGGGATTGGGGGAATGGATGGAGCCAGAATGGGATCAGGGGATGGATGGAGCCAGTATGGGATCAGGGGGGATGGATGGAGTGGGGATGGGATCGGGGGATGGATGGAGTATGGATAGGATCAGGGGGAATGTATAGAGCGGGGATAGGATCAGGGAGGATGGGTAAAGCGGGTATGGGATCAGGGGGGATGGATGGAGCGGGATGGGATTGGGGGGATGGGTGGAGCTGGGATAGGATCGGGGGGATAGATGGAGCCGGGATGGGATCAGGGATGATGGCTGGAGCGGGTATGGGATCGGGGGCTGGGTGAAGCTGAAAAGGGATCGGGGGAATGGATGGAGGCGGGATGGGATCGGGGGAAATGGATATAGCCGGGATGGGATCAGGGGTTTGGATGGAGCGAGGATAAAATAAGGGGGGGTGGAAGGAGTGGGTATGGGATCAGGGGGTATGGATGGAGCTGGTATGGGATCGGGGGAGATGGATGGAGCCGGTATGGGATTGGGGGGAAGGAGTGAGCCGGTATGGGATCGGGGGATGGAGTGAGCCGGTATGGGAGCGGGGGATGGAGTGAGCCGGTATGGGAGCGGGGAGATGGATAGAGGTGGAATGGGATCGGGGGGATGGATAGAGACGGGATGGGATCAGGATCAGGGGGTATGTATATAGCCAGGATGGGATCAGGGGGTTGGATAGAGCGAGGATAGGATAAGGGGGGATGGATGGAGTGGGTATGGGAGCGGGGGGGATTGATGGAGACAGTATGGGATCAGGGGGGGATGGATGGAGTCGGTATGGGATCAGGGGGGGATGGATGAAGCTGGAATGGGATCGGGGGAATGGATGGAGACGGAATGGGATCGGGGGAATGGATGGAGACGGGATGGGATCGGGGGGTGGGTGGAGCTGGATGGAGCCAGGATGGGATCTTTGATTTGGGGGGTTAAAGGATATGTGCTAGGGGGTGCTTTGGGAGGGGAGAGCATCTGCGCTGGGGGGAGGGGGTCAAACTTCAAATCTGCCCCCCTTCTACTTCTAGTACAAGTTCTCTCTAACCCAAAACAAAGAGCACCCCCTAGCTCCTATTCTCTAACCCCCCTAAAATCACTCCTGGCAGCATAATTGTTACCTGCAAATGTCTGCCCCCCAACCCTCCAACCACTATGTCCCCCTCCTCTGCAATACAGTACTCCTGTAGCATACCTCCGGAAAGGTGCTGACTGTAGCGTAGATGGTGTCCCTCCTCATCCTTGGCTCTTCCTCCCGGCCTGCGTACACGTCCGAGCTGAGGAGGAAGCAGCAGTGAGTGCAGCCGGCGGGGACAGAGATCTGATTGTGGCCGCGCAGTGTGGAGGTGTGTGTGGGGACGGTCGGACCCCAGGCACTCAGTCTATCTCTGCCTCACTCCCTCCTCCCCCACTCTCCCCACACATCGCATTTAGCAGAGGAGATCCTGGAAAGGAAGGAGGGAGCTGCGGCGCCCCTCTCAATGCGGCGCCGGTGCCAGTCTGAGCCGGGTGTCACCCTCTGGCGGGTGTCACCTGGGTGCGGGCCGCACCCCCCGCACCCCCATAGCAACGCCAGTGGCTGTAGCCACTTTCTGCTCAGGTGAATGAGATCATACATTTGAGACCTGGGGGGTTTTCCAAGCTGGAAAGTCCAGTTATGCACACGCTGAGCCCGGACAGCCAGGGTGACACCCAGCCTTGCCAATATTTCAGCTTTTAGCATCACATAGTCTTTTGCTTGGTCAGGCTCTAGGTCATAGTAAGCTTTCTGCGATTCACCCGTTAACAGAGGAGCCACCAGTCCAGCCCACTGCTCCTCAGGCCACTTTTCTCTTTCAGCGGTCCTTTCAAATGTGGTCAAAAATACCTCTGGATCATCCTCTCCAGTCATTTTTGTCAATAAACGACTCACCCCAAAGGACGCGGTATTAGTGGGACGGCTTTCCTCACTGGTCTGCGGACGTTGCTGCATTACTGCTTCCATCTGTTGTTGTAGTCTCTGCTCTTGCTTCTGCAACAGGTCTATGAAGCGGGCCTCAGATTGCTGCTGGGCTCGTTGTTGAGCCTCCAGACTCTGTTGCAAAGTTGCGTTTGTCTGCTGCTGGGCTGCAAGGCTCCTTTGCAAACCTGCATTTGTCTGCTGTTGATTGGCATTTGCTAGAGCCAGCTGTTTCAGTATCTCCTCCATGCTGGCTTAAAAAAAAACTGCCCGCATTCTCCACCAACTGTGAGGGGGTTAGCTCGGCAGCGGGTGTGTGTGACCCCCGGGATGGGCTCCCCACACAAAAACAGGCCCAGCAGACGGAGGTTGTGGTTTTCAAAATCAAAAAGGTGCCGTTTATTTTCTATTTACAGTGACAAAAACACAGCAAAGCAAAAGAAACAAACAAAATAAATCCTGGTCAACTTGACCTCTGACTAAACATACAGGTTTCCTAACTAACAACTGGGATCAGCCTAGTGCTGTCCTAGTCCCTGGTTTTAAATGTCCAAGCAAAATATAGCCACACAGGCTTTCTTTCACCGCACAGGGGTTCACTCTCCCTAGACAGTCCACACAGGTCTGCTTCCAGGCATGAGCTAACATCTAATGAATCTGGGAGTTTTTATAGAGGCCTTAAACGAACTGACAGGCTTCAGCTGGCCTCATCAACTCCCTGCCTGCACGACGCCCAGCCCTCTCCCTAGAGGTATGAGTCATCAATGAGCCCACTAGTCTCAGCTGGGCTTATACAACTCTCCACCTAGCTGTATAAATCGGCGTAAAGCCTGAATCTGGGCGAAATATATCTACCCCCCTGGATGCAACCAGGTGACTTTACCTTCCTGCTGTCACAATATATATATATATATATACACACATACATACATACATACATACATACATACATACATATATATATATACACACATACATACATACACACAACAGCTAAGTAACTATCAAGTCCGCAGTTTCCTTTTTAATGACTGGCAGTCGTTCCCTGTAGTGTGGAGCCAAATGCTGTATAATGCTGATTAATTTTTTTTTTCCGCTTTCACCTTGTTTATAAAACATTAAAAATACAGTGTTGTCGGGGTATTTGAAATAGCTATGAGTAAGGACTATTTATAGCATATGCCACGCCACCACTGAGCGTGTCTTGTATAGACTGCCTTCTTCTACTTTGGAAACTTTCATTTGCTTACTGTATTAAACTATTAAATTCCTTAGGTTTCCAGGTAAAAAGCTTGTGTTATTTACAGAAATCTGCGGTTATAGCATGATAGAAAAAAAGAGACGCAGGGCTGAAGAGCAAATATGGAATACAGAAAGAAGAGTAGGTGAAGTAGAGTTGGAAGCGAATCGTGTTAATGAAAAATTTAACAGTGGTGGACCCAGACGCATTGCCGAAATTGCAGAAGTAGGGATGATTAATATTTAACACAGTAATCTGCCGCTTGGTCAGTTTTCTGCACATGAATGATCTCCTCCCTTCCTCCGTATTCCCTTCAATTCGAGTTTCAACCTCATCCACTAAATTTTACTTAAGCTTGCATTAATTACACCTCGTGAATTTGGGCATCGTCCCTCCTGAGATGGTGCTTGTGTATGCGTGTGTCTACAAAGGGGGAGAGGGCTGAGTGATCTTTAGGAAAGGGGGAGGGGAGTTTGACTTGAGTGAATGAACAAATCATTTATTTTTCATGGTTATAGGAAAGCTGGTTGTCCTATTTAGTCACATTAGATGCTCTGTTAACACAACATAACATACAAAGTATGATAGAGAAATAAAAGCTCCGAGCAATGCATGGTCTCCCACTTAACACTCAGTGTGAGATGGTCCGGAGAATAATGGAGGTGTTCCAGTGCATTCAGGAGCTGTCAGTCTCTATATAAAACTCAATTAGGTGAAGCTGTATCTTAAACTGAGCACTTAAAAGACAACTTGGGCCAGTATTAGAGAGAAATATATCATGATGGGTGAGGTCCAATCAAAGTTTATTAAGATCAAGTCAGTATCAGTTAAGCTCTAACATTCGAATTTAATATTAACAAAAGGTCCACAAAAAAACAAAAAAGTATGTGTTTATTATTTGCAAAAATAGTCTGTGAACCACCCAGCACATAATGTAGGAGCCGCTGGTGAATAGGGATCCCCCCACCTTGCACAGCAAGGCACACCGAATCTTCGCAGGAGACCAGAGTCAAGAAACAGTCCAGTACTTGTTATTTTTGGATTTTATTAAGGGGATACAACTTGGATAGAGAATATGGATATTTTGTGATGCCCATCTGACTTAGAACTCTTCAGGGACAACTCTCCTATATACAGTCTATATACACTTCACTCTCTTCCTCCAGCACACTTGCTTGCAGATATCCTAGCTGACACCTCTCTCCAAAAACGATATTGTACCTTTTTTGGTTGTAGGTTGTGTGTCCATACTCTTGTTGTGGTCTTGTTTGGCCAATATGTTTTATATGTTTTTTTATAATACTCTGTGTGTCTTTTCCTCAATAAATTTATATTTTTTAATCTACCGGTATGTTATGCCTATAAAGTCCATCATCTGACAACCTATTCTAGCTGACACACTGATGATTGACCTGGCAACGGTCAGATCTTGTAGCAAAAGCCCTTTACAGGCAGGGACCCCAGGCCCTTTGGGTTGTATAGCAAATACAGTACCCAGCTTACTTCCCTGTGGCTACTGATCCCAGCATCACCTCTTCAGACACTGCCAGCCCCCCTGGCTGCAGCTGCCCCTTTCGCTAGCCCTCCTGGATATTTTGCCACAGTCCTCCCAGGCTGCACACTCACCAGCCACCCAGATGACTCCTCCCTGGAGATTTCCTGGATGTGCTGACTCTCTCCGGCTGTCCTGACATCTTCTCCCGTGCATTGAGGACAGGACTCCTCTGTGTGTTTTTAGAGGATCCCTCCAGCACCGGAGCCCCAGACCCGAGGACATCCCCCAGACTAGGAGGCACCATAAAGGGCCACTGACAGCCTCCAGTCCTCAGCACTCCATCACCAGCTTCCACCGACTGCCCCCTTCTGGCACGACCCAGAGTATTTAAGAAGTGCCCACCCCCTGCCAGCCCACTTGCTGGAGATTGGTTTGGGTCCTCTTCAATACTCCAGGCAGTGCCTCCTAACCTCCCACCCATTCTTCTGGAAGAAAAGTATATGTTTAATAGGGAACTCCAAAAGACACACTGCTGCTCTCTACAGTTTTCTCCTGTGGTTCCAGGGCAGGAGTTTGCCAGTGACACCCTTGATATGGGAAATGTCAAGAGCCAGGTGTCATTAAACACAGAAGAGGATCGGCATTGGATTGCTGAGTGGGGAACAGAGTCTAGTTGAGGAGTATTGTACCTGGAGCTGCATTTCTATTGACCATGACTTTTTTATTCTTTACCCAAGCAGGATTTGGGCTTTAATACATTTTGGGAGAGTATGGGCACTACTGACTGCCTGGCTATCATGCTGTTTCTGTGGTTTCACTACTTTCTAAGGCACTTACCTCAAATAAGTACCAGGAGTTCCGACTTCTTGCTGTCATTCTATTCTGCATGCTTATTCCAGGTCAGTGCCTGAGGAAAGTATTGAAAATATACCCAGCCTTTACATTTTGAATAAACTTTAACATATCAATGCAATTGCAAAAGTAATTTTGAATATTTAAATCTGCAGCCAATAAAATAATACCTGGTGATCCTGCCATGAAGTTCCTTGTTCAGGCACTTCCCGGTATACAGTGACAACGCTCTCTCCCTGTCTCCCAGTTGTGCTCCTGTTTGGCATCCAGCCACATGGGCATCTAATGGAGACTACAAGTGGCTGTTTTAACATATATTAAGCCACTATTTCAGCCATCACTGAAGTATATGCAAGTAGACAAGAAATGTCTGCAAAACGGCTGCAGGAAAAAGGGAAAAACACTCTTTTATTAAAAAATGCAAATGCTTTGTAAAACACTGTGCATTAGCTAATCAAATTTAATTGAGTAACAGTTAGGCAACCGAAAAAGAAGTCAGCAATGGCAGTCTTCATATTTAACTGGGTACAGATTACGCTTAAATACCTTTGTCCACCTTTAGGAGATCCCTGAAAACTCATTTATTTAGGGAAGCCTGTCCCCAAGCCACCCCCATCAAATCATTCTCTGCAGCTATTACCTCTTGTACCACCACCCCCTTCCCTTTAGAATGTAAGCTCTACGAGCAGGGCCCCCCTGTACCTTCTGTATTGAACTGTACTGTAATTGTGCTGTCCCCCTGCGTAAACTGTTGGCGCTATATAAATCGTGTATAATAATAATAATAATTTGTGTAAAAATATATCCGCGCTTAGTAAAAAATAAATTAACAAACAGCAGCTGAACACTATAACCCAGATATTGGGCACTAAGCAAAATGTAAAAATATGAAGTGCAGAGCTAAAAATTATGCAATTCAAGATGATACTAACATGTAACTAGGGATGAGCTCGGTGTTCGAGTCGAACATAGGTTCGACTCGAACATCGGCTGTTCGCAGCGTTCGGCGAACAACGAACGATTTGGGCCGTTCGCGCCAAATTCGAGTGACGCGAACGGCCCACAATACACTGCGCCATCGCAGTGTAATCCCAGCGCTGTGATTGGCCAAGCATGCACTGTGACCCTGCATGCTTGGCCAATCACAGCGCCGGCAGCGAGGAGAGCAATGATTGGCCACAGGCAGGATGCCTGTGGCCAATTATAGCTATGGGGGTTTAGTACACGCCCCACACTATAAAAGGCCGCCAGCGCGGCGGCCTTGTGTAGTGTGTTCCGGAGCAGGGAAAGTGAAGGATAGGCAGGGACAGTGTCAAATCTTGTCAAATCTATTCTTTGCTAAACCTTGTGTGTAGGGACAGAGAAGGATAGGCAGGGAGAGTGTCAGTGTCATATTCTTTGCTAAACCTTGTGTGTAGGGAGAGAGAAGGATAGGCAGGGAGAGTGTCAGTGTCATATACTTTGATAAACCTTGTGTGCAGGGAGAGAGAAGGATAGGCAGGGGACAGTGTCAGTGTCATATTCTTTGCTAAACCTTGTGTGCAGGGAGAGAGAAGGATAGGCAGGGAGAGTGTCAGTGTCATATACTTTGATAAACCTTGTGTGCAGGGAGAGAGAAGGATAGGCAGGGGACAGTGTCAGTGTCATTGTTGCTAAGCCTCCTGCACATTATACACCTGAAGTTAGCCCGTATTGCTGCTTTTTCCTGGTGTGTTACACCAACAGGATTTTGCGGCACTTACAGGGGGCGGAGTGTACCTCCTGACCATATTACACCTTAACTTAGCCTGTATTGCTGCTTTTTCCTGGTGTGTTACACAAACAGGATTTTGCGGCACTTACAGCGGGCGGAGTGTGCCTCCTGACCATATTACACCTTAACTTAGCCTGTATTGCTGCTTTTTCCTGGTGTGTTACACAAACAGGATTTTGCGGCACTTACAGCGGGCGGAGTGTGCCTCCTGACCATATTACACCTTAACTTAGCCTGTATTGCTGCTTTTTCCTGGTGTGTTACACCAACAGGATTTTGCGGCACTTACAGCGGGCGGAGTGTGCCTCCTGACCATATTACACCTTAACTTAGCCTGTATTGCTGCTTTTCCCATTTCCCTGCAGGCCATTAGAATGTCTGGAAGGCAAACAAGGAGAGGCAGACAGTCAGGAGCCAAAAAAAGAGGGCAAGCAGGCTCTGTGTCTAGAGACAACAGTGCTGGTCGTGGACGCGGTGCATCGTCATCAGCACGTGGCCATGGGACACGCTTGTCCTTCTTTTCGGCAGCTGGACGTGTTGAGCCGCATCATGCCGAAGACTTGGTAGAGTGGATGACCAAGCCCTCCTCATCCTCCTCATCCTCTCTCACCCAGGCTCAGGGTACTGGCAAAGCAGCTGCCAAAGCGTCCTCTTCCCTGGTATCAATGTCATCATCAGTCACTCCTTCCCTAGACCAACCATGTCCTCCTGAGGAGTCCCCCGAACTGTTTGAGCACAGTGTTGGGTACATGCTCCAGGAGGATGCCCAGCGTTTCAAAGGGTCTGATGATGATACCCAGCTAGAGGAAGGCAGTAGCGTGAGAGCAGAGAGAGGGGATGCTCAAGAAGGACACCAAATTGGCAGTCATGTTCCAGCAGCTGCAGCATACTGCCAGATTGGCTCCAGTGATGAGGAGGGAGGGGATGATGAGGTCACTGACTCCACGTGGGTGCCTAATAGGAGAGAGGAGGAGGAGGAGGAGGAGGATGAGGAGGAGGCACATCTCCAACGAGGCAGGATGCCCTCGGGGGGCCAGCGTAAGGGCAGCACACCGACGGAATCACACCACAGAGCTCCGCTTGTGCAAGGCGCTGCCTCTGCCCGTTATTCAAAAAGTTCTTTGGTGTGGGCCTTTTTTGAGTCGAGTGCATCAGATCACACAGCTGCTGTTTGCAACATATGTCTCAAGCGTATATTGCGTGGCCAAGACATCACCCGCTTGGGCACCACATGCTTGACCAGACATATGTTGACCTGCCATGCAGCTCGTTGGCAAGCCTACCTTAAAGACCCACACCAAAGAACAAAGCTGACCTCTTCTTGCACCGTATCAGCTGGGATCTCCAACCCCACTATACCTTCAGTCCTCTCTGAAACCTGCACTGAGAGGAATGAAGGTGTAGAATTAGGTGTGTCACAGCCAAGTACTTGCGGGCACTCTGCTAGCAGTACACCAACGTCCGATTCTAGCAGGCAAATTTCCCTGCCCCAGCTGCTGGACCGTCGAAAGAAGTTCACTCCCAGCCATCCACATGCCCAGCGGTTGAATGCTAGCTTGGCTAAATTGCTAGCGCTTCAACTGCTGCCTTTTCAGTTGGTAGACTTGGCCCCCTTCCGTGAGTTTGTGCAATGTGCGGTTCCTCAGTGGCAGGTTCCCAAACGCCACTTTTTCTCACGGAAGGCTATTCCGGCTCTCTACCGGCATGTGGAAGGCAATGTCTTGGCCTCGCTGGACAGGGCGGTCAGCGGTAAGGTGCATATTACCACTGACTCATGGTCCAGCAGGCATGGACAGGGACGTTACCTTTCTTTCACGGCCCATTGGGTCACTCTTTTGGCAGCTGGGAAGGATGCAGGACAAGGTGCAGTAGTGTTGGAGGTTGTTCCACCACCACGCCTCCAAAATGCTACTACTGGTTGTGACACACCTCTGTCCTCCACCCCCTCCTCTTCTTCTTCCTCCGTGGCCTCTTCCAGTGCTTTGTCCTCGGAACCAGCGGTGCTCCGTAGGCGTTCAAGGGGCTATGCAAGTACGCAGGCAAAAAGATGCCATGCCGTGCTTGCGCTGGTGTGTTTGGGGGACAGGAGCCACACTGGGGCAGAGGTTCTGTCTGCTCTGCAGGGGCAGGCCGAGAGGTGGTTGAAGCCACGCCAGCTTAAGCCAGGAATGGTAGTTTGCGACAATGGCACCAACCTCCTCTCCGCTCTCCGACAGGGACAACTGACCCATGTGCCCTGTGTGGCTCACGTCCTTAACCTGGTGGTGCAGCGGTTCTTGGGCAGGTACCCGGGCTTACAGGATGTCCTGAGGCAGGCCAGGAAAGTCTGTGTGCATTTCCGCAGATCTTATAATGCCAGTGCTCGCCTGGCTGAGCTGCAAAAGGAGTTGAACCTGCCCAAGAACCGCCTTATATGTGACATGCCCACCAGGTGCAACTCAACATTGGCCATGCTGCAGCGGCTGCACATGCAGCAGAGGGCCATCAATGAGTACCTGTGCGACTACGGCACCAGGACAGGGTCAGGGGAGCTCGGGTTTTTTTCACCACGCCAGTGGGGCATGATCAGGGATGCATGCACTGTCCTGGCACCATTTGAGGAGGCCACGAGGATGGTGAGCAGTGACCGTGCATGCATCAGTGACACTGTACCTCTTGTCCACCTGTTGGAACATACGCTGCATGGAATAATGGACAGGGCACTTGAGGCAGAACAGAGGCAGGAAGAGGAGGACTTCCTTGCCTCTCAAGGCCCCCTTTATCCAGACAGTGTTCCTTCTGTCCCACCCATCGCACAGGAAGAAGAGGAGGAGGAGGAGGATTGTGTCAGCATGGAGGTGAAGCCTGGCACTCAGCATCATCAGCAGCAGTCTTTTAGGGATGATTTACAGTCCCAAGAAACCAGTGGACTTGTACGTGGCTGGGAGGAGGTGGCTGCGCATCATGTCGTCCTTAGTGACCCAGAGGACTCCGGACTGAATGCCTCAGCTAACCTACGCTGCATGGCCTCCCTGATCCTGCAAAGTCTGCGGAAGGATCCTCGTATTCTTCGGATCAAGGAGAGGGACCATTACTGGCTGGCCACTCTCCTTGATCCACGGTACAAGGGTAAGGTTGCGGACCTTATCTTACCGTCGCAGAGGGAGCAGAGGATGAGACAACTCCGGGAGGCCTTGCAGAAAGGTCTGTGCAACGCGTTCCCAGAGACTGGGAGGTTACAAACTCCTGGTCCTGGACAACAAGTTGCTGAGGCTTCGGTCAGTCAAAGAAGGAGCGGTGGGGAAGGTGGCCGTCTGACCGAAGCGTTCAGACAATTCTTTAGTCCGCAGCCCCAAGGTATGATCGGTTCCAGCAACCATCGCCAGCGTCTGATATACATCGTGCAGGAATACCTAGGGGCAAGGTCAGACTTGGACACCTTCCCCACCGAAAATCCTCTGGCTTACTGGGTCTTGAGGATGGATCACTGGCCAGAGCTTGCACAGTATGCAATTGAGCTACTGGCCTGTCCTGCATCCAGCGTTCTTTCAGAACGCACATTCAGTGCTGCTGGAGGATTTGTCACGGATCACAGGGTGCGCCTGTCCACCGACTCTGTTGATCGACTGACCTTCATAAAGATGAACCAGTCTTGGATCACCACCAGCTACCAAACACCTGAAGCTGATATAACAGACTAATTTATTTTCAAATGTCACATCCCTTCAAGACTGATGCTGATGCTGAGAGACTGTCCTGTTATGTTGACTGACTATAATCCTCCTCCTCAATGATCCGATTGACGATGATAGCTTGGAAGAACATTTTTGTTTCTGGGTGCCGCCACCAGTGGCTAAGGCCCAATTTTTCAGCCCCTGTTTAACAGGGGTGTGTTATTACAATTTTTATACAATGCTTTGCAGCAGGGCTCATTCCTGCACTCCAACTAGAGTATCTGGGAGTGGTTGCAGTGTCGTGGCACCAGCACCAGTGGCTAAGGCCCAATTTTTCAGCCCCTGTTTAACAGGGGCGTGTAATTACAATTTTTGATGCAATACTTTGCAACAGGGCTCATTGCTGTGCTCCAAGTACAGTATCTGTGAGGGGTTGCAGTGTTGTGGCACCAGTGCCTAAGGCTCAATTTTTCTGCCCCTGTTTAACAGGGGCATGTAATTACAATTCTTGATCTAATAATTCACAGCAGGGCCCATTCCTGCACCCACCAAGACTAACTGTGAGGCCTTACAGTGTTGTGTCAACACCACCACCACCAAAGGCCCAATTTTTCTGCCCCTGTTCAACAGGGGCATGCAATTACAATTCTTGATCTAATAATTCACAGCAGGGCCCTTTCATGTGCCCACCAAGAGTAACTGTGAGGGCTCACAGTGTTGTGGCAACACCAACATGTAAGGGGCAAATTTCAGCTGAGTATATACGGCAGGCCCCTACTTTCAAACATCCAACTTACAAACGACTCCTCCTTGCAAACGGAAGGATACAACAGGAAGTGAGAGGAAATCTACCCCTAGGAAGGCAAATTCTCTCCTGTAAGAGTTAATATGGGAAAAAAAGTGTCTCCTCTCCACTGATTCTTTATCACCAATTCTTGTTTCAATAAAAACCCCAAATTTTCAAAAAACATTTGAACAGGTGCACACTGCACAGACAGCAAAACAAATGTTACAGGGGTGATAACCCTTCCCTATGTTTTCCAAAAAGCTTAAAAATATATATTTTGGCTGGAGCTACACTTAAACAATGTACCTGTTCAAAATTACAAACAGATTCTACATAAGAACAAACCTACAGTCCCTGTCTTGTATGCACCGCCTGTATACGGCTGTTCAGAGTATATAGGGCCTTTTTTATTTTGTGTGCGGGGTTCCCCTTAATATCCATACAAGACCCAAAGGGGCTGGTAATGGGCTGGGGTAGGGGGGGGGTGTGTGATGGGGTAGCTATGCCATTTTTCTTAAAGATTTTCATCCATATTACCGGGACCAGACATTACATTAAAGCCGCAAGCAGTTTTAAATGGCTTTTTTTCCTTTAGAAATGTAATTTTGTGCAGGGACAGTTCTAAACACGGGAAACACGTGGCACTTCACAGGCATACTTTAGACACCCCCAGGTACGATATTTAAATGAATATTTGATTTTTTTTTTTTTCACTTTATGCATCATTAAAATGACTGCTCCAGAAAAACGGCCGTTTTTAAAACTTCTTTTTTGCATTGATACATGTCCCCTGGTGCAGAACCCGGGTTCCCAAACCCTTTTTAGGACAATAACATGCATAATAGTCGTTATAATTAGCACTTTAGATTTCGAACGTTCGCATCCATTGTATTTAATAGGGTTCTAAAGTTCGTGCAAACTTTCGGTCCGTTCGCGGGTTCTGGTGCGAACCGAACCCGGGGGTGTTCGGCTCATCACTACATGTAACATGTGATAACTATAAAGTGCAAATGTGCAAAGCAGCTTTAACTACTGTAGAGTAATAATTTCATGTGTGACCAACACAATGCATGAACACACACGATATGCTGTAAAGTGCTATAACATTTAAAGTGCCAAATAGTGAAATCAATTGACAGTGACAGTGCAAAATGTGAAAAGTTCATAAATGGCTGGAATTAAATGTAAAAGATCCCATGTGAGATATAAGGGACCGCTACGCACACACGTTCGCTTATGCACGTTTTTACTTGCAAGGATTTCCTTTTTATCCATTTGTACTGGAGACTAGTTTCTGAGCCAGAATATTTGTATGCAGCACTGCAATACTCGCCATTAAAATACCCAAAGGCCCCTTTCACACTGGGGCATTTTTCATGCGGTTTAGCGCTAATAATAGCGCTATTATACCGCAGGAAAAATTCCTGCCTGTAGCCTTCAATGTGAAAGCCCGAAGGCTTTCACACTGAAGCGGTGCGCTAGCAGGACCGCTCCAAAAGTCCTGCTAGCCGCTTCTTTACAGCGGTAAAGGAGCGGTGTGTTCACCGCTCCTTTACCGCGGCTGCCCATTAAAATCAATGGGACACCGCGGTAATACCGCCCGCAAACCGCGGCTATTGCGGGCGGTATTAACCCTTTTTCGGCCGCTAGCGGGGGTTAAATTCACCCCCCTAGCGGCCGCATACCGCGGTAAGAACGACGGTATAGCAGCGCTGAAAATCGCGCTGCTCTACCGCCACCGCACCTGCCCGCCCCAGTGTGAAAGGGGCCTAAGAGACAATATTGCACCATTGGAGTCTTTGTTTCTTTGCATATCTGCAATTTCTGATATTGAGGATGTCAGACCTGATCTGATCATCGCACAGTGTTTGTGGAGGCTCCTGTGATGCTCAGGACTAGGGATGAGCCAAACACCCCCCAGTTCGGTTCGCAGCAGAACATGCGAACAGGCAAAAAATTAGTTCGAACATGCGAACACAATTAAAGTCTATGGGACACAAACATGAAAAATCAAAAGTGCTAATTTTAAAGGCTAATATGCAAGTTATTGTCATAAAAAGTGTTTGGGGACCCGGGTCCTGCCCCAGGGGACATGTATCAATGCAAAAAAAAGTTTTAAAAATGCCAGTTTTTTCGGGAGCAGTGATTTTAATAATGCTTAAAGTGAAACAATAAAAGTGAAATATTCCTTTAAATTACGTACCTGGGGGGTGTCTATAGTATGCCTGTAAAGTAGCGCATGTTTCCCATGCTTAGAAAAGCCCCTGCACAAAATGTCATTTCTAAAGGAAAAAAAAAGTCATTTAAAACTGATCGCAGCTATAATTGTCGGGTCCTGGCAATACAGATAAAAATAAATGAAAAAAAAAACAGCATGGGTTCCTCCCTTAGTCCATTACCAGGCCCTATGGGTCTGGTATGAATATTAAGGGGAACCCCGAACTAAAAAAAAAAAAAAGCGTGGGGGCCCCCCCAAATTCCATATCAGGCCCTTCAGGTCTGGTATGGATATTAAGTAGAACCCTGCGCAGTGTTCTGGGGTGTGCTACATACAGAGTGCAGGGTTCTGGAATGAGCTACGTACAGAGTGCAGGGTTCTGGGATGAGCTGCGTAAATATTACAGGGTTCTGGAGTGAGCTGCATACAAAGTACAGGGTTCTGGGATGAGCTGCGTACAGAGTTCAGGGTTCTGGGGTGCGCTACATACAGAGTGCAGGGTTCTGAGATGAGCTACATACGGAGTGCAGTGTTCTGGGGTGCGTTACGTACAGAGTGTAGGGTTTACGAAAGCGCTGCATTGAGAGTACAGGGTTCTGGAATAAGTTACGTACAGAGTGCAAGGTTCTGGGATGAGCTACGTGCAGGGTTTGGAAGAACGCTAGGAACAGAGTACAGGGTTCAGAAGAGTGCTAGTTACAGAGCGCAGGGTTCTGGGGTGAGCTATGCACAGGGCACAGTTTTCAAGAGAGCACTAGGTACAGAGTCCATCCATCCACATCTCATCACTACACCCCTCCTTAGCAATAACCTCTGCACCCCCCTCCCCCAACACAATCCCTCTCCTCTGCCCAAATCTCTAGCCCCCCACCCTTCCCAAAGCTCAACCATCTTCCACATGGTTACTTTTCTGGCTCTTCTTCCATCCACTGCAGCAGAAGCTTCCTTTTCAGTTCACAATCATTGTCGGCTCCAGAACTTCCCCTATCAGGTAGGAGAATGGGGGTCACGCTGCAGCTCACCAAGCACTTTGCTCCCTCCTCCTGTCCTTGAACATGCTGCACTCTGCCAAACCACGGGATGTCCTGAGTGCAGAGCGGGAGAGTTTTTACTTTCACTTTCATACACAAAAGTGAAAGTGCTGAACTATGAGCACAGGGCTAACCCAGGCTGCAAACAATGATGCGGGACAAACCTCCTACACAGCGGGACCGCGGGACAAAGGAGAAGATGCGGGAAAGTCCCACCCAATTCGGGACTGTTAGGAGGTATGGATATAATACTGTACACTGTATTAATGACCCTGGCTGGGAAGAAGTTAACAGCAAGGGGCAATCAAGGGGTTAACTGTGTGCCTAACAAGTGTAATGTGTGTAATATGTGCTGCTTTTACTAACAGATCTGGCAGGGAGAAGAAACAGCCAGATCACTGATCTGCTTACAGAGCCCAGTGTGTTTGTAAACACAGCACAGTGTGCTGTGATTGGCTACAGCCGATAAGCATGTCTCAGCCATAAATCATTGTCCAACTATTGCCAAAATCCCGCTGTAGCCACTGACAGCATGGGTTAACAGCTAACAAGGAAAGGGGCGAATGATGTACATGTATTTGATCCAGCCTGCCCGTGCCACTTGCCCGCAGCAAATGTACTGTGAGCGGCCGGGAAATTGCCTAAATTATAAACTATCTTGCACACCTTAATCACTTCAGCCCCGGAAGAATTGGCTGCTTAATGACCAGGCAATTTTTTGTGATACGGCACTGCGTCCTTTTAACTGACAATTGCGCGGTCGTGCGACGCTGTACCCAAACAAAATTTTCCTTTTTTCCCACAAATAGAGCTTTCTTTTGGTTGTATTTGATCACTGCTGCGGTTTTAATTTTTTTGCGTTATAAACAAAAGAAGAGCGACAATTTTGAAAAAAAACACAGTATCTTTTACTTTTTGCTGTAATAAATATCCCACATTTAAAAAAATATAAAAATGTTTCCTCAGTTTAGGCCGATATGTATTCTTCTACATATTTTTGGTAAAAAAAATTGCAATAAGCGTATATTGATTGGTTTGTCCATAAGTTATAGCATCTACAAAATAGGGTATAGATTTATGACATTTTTATTATTATTTTTTAAAAAAAATTTGTAGTTTACACACACAGATCCCGGTTCTCGCTCTGTCATAAACAATCGCGGGTGCCCGGCGGTCATCGCGCCTGCCGGGAACTCACATTGGCTCTGTGTACACGCTGTGGGCGCGCGCCCCTAGTGGCCAAAAGGTGAAGCGACGTAAGGTAACATCGTTTCGCCCAGCCGTGCCATTCTGCTGCAGTAAAACTGCACCAGCTGGTCGGCAAGTGGTTAAGTAACATACCACGAGTTTCAGCAAATGTAACATTTTTTCTTCAAAAATTCCAATGCGGTTGGATCAAGGAGGCGTGAGCGAATCCAGAAGAGGACCAGGGAAATGTGTTGTTTACAAGATTACCAGGTGAAGGTAAATTAAAAAAAGCCTGAAAAAGAAAACCAACACAGCCACCACATCTAAGGACTGGTTATCTGCAATATATTCAATTTGAGTTTTTAGGTTTAGATATGCTTTATGAGAAGTGTTCATACAATTTGGTGGGTCCCACAGCAAAGTACCGGTACCTCTCTCTTGCCATAAATAAAACAAATCTGCTTCCAAACTCTCTTATGTGATGCAAAGCCTAGGCAAAGGATCACATGGATTTTAGTTAACAGCAGCATTGGGTATTGTCTGATGACATTAGAGACTGCAGATGGTGCTTTCAATCAGACAGGTCCTATTTAGCATACTTGCTGTTCAATATCAGAAAACTAAATGATTACATACAGTACTGTATGTAACAGTCAATCTTTAAAATTTAACTAAAGACAAAACTTTTTTTTTTTTTATACATTTGAATATAGTTGTGATGGCTTAGAACCAAACAGGATTTTTAACACTCAATCACCACATTAAATTAATATTAGTTCACATTTTATTGGTACAAAAATATTTTTAAAGAAATAGGTAAAAACCTTTTTTACATCAGTAGAAAATAAAAATACATATGGCTAATTTGGTGCAATTTCCAGTGTTTCACATGTTGACAACATTGCAAAGACAATTATTTAAACCGTAGCCTCGTACACACGACCGAGTTTCTCGGCAAGAACCAGCAAGAAACTTGCTGGCAGAGCTTTCTTGCCGAGTAAATCGGTCGTGTGTACGCGACTTTCAGTTTTCTCATCAAGAAAACCGACAAGAATCTCGACGAGAAAAATAGAGAACATGCTCTCTATTTTCTCGTCGGGTTTCTCGTTGGCCTGTTTCTCGATGAGAAACCCGAGTGTGTGTACACTTACCTGCCGCCGTGGAAACCCGTGCATGCTCGAAATGACTGACGCATGTGCGGTAGCTTCCTAGGTATAGGTAGGGTGTAGCAAGATGGCGGCGACGGCATAGAATGTGACGAGCGCACGCTCGTCGTAGTCGATGACGTCACCACGTTCGCTCCATTCAAAGAACCGCGGGTTCTTTGAATTGAGCATGTGTACACTTGGCCAGGACAAGTTTCTTGTCCAAGAATCTCGTCAAGAAAAACGAAGTTTTTTCCTGACGAGATTCTCGGCCGTGTGTACGAGGCATAAGTGTTATTTCCAACAAATTGGTCTCAAAAATTTTCTCACAAGATTCCTATGGGTGGAGTGATGCATCAAATTTCTCAACACGTTTCATAAACTTTGATTCACTTTATCAGTAGTAGATGCTATTGACAAGGTGGCTATGGAATACAAATAAATATTTAGATCGTGTAGTGAAGATAATATGCACACAACAATTTGCACATACCATATTTTGATCATCGACCCAAATTGGTCAATGTGAATAGATTTACAAATCAGCCTAAATAAAAAGCACAATCTTCCAGGAAGAATATCGCTGCGGAGGTCTGCCCCGGGAGCAGTGGGGAACCCAGAGCCCCCAACAAACGGAGGGGCAGAAGGAGCAAAAGGAGCAGAAGGATATAATAGCCAAGAGACCACAGGAACCAATCAGTAGCACTATGTAGTATGTAGCACTCATATGTTAAAAAAATATATAGTAATATAGGAGGATCAAAGAGACAAATGGTAAACCCAAAGAGAAATATTACTAATATAGCTATAATGTAGCAATCAAGTAACATATGGTTTTGTTGTGCATAACGATGTGGGTACATCAGCCTGTGTACCAGATCACTATAAAATTTGGGGATCTTCCAATGGGCACACTTGGTCTGGTGACAACTGTCTGAGAGGAGATTTCCCTCACATTGGAAAGATATACTCTCACTTCCTTCCTACCCTACCCAAAACCCACCCAAGAAAAAGTTTTGGTTTTAGAAATACTTTCATTTACAGTATTAAAATAGCCTTGTCATGTTTATCAGCAACTTCATTATCATATACATATAACGACTTAGGCGCCATTCACACCGGGGCAATTTGAATCACGGCGGAAGGCAGCTTGATTCAGAATCGTGGAAAAAAGCGGGGCGCGTTTGCGATGCCATTATTTCTCAAGGGCACCCTAAAAGCGGTACGATTTTACCTCGATTGTCGCACTACAAATCGCAGCAAAATTGCACAAACAAAATCTGTAGTTCCGGAACTTCTCTCGGGTGACACGCATCCCGCGATTTTGTTTGCACGATTTTGTTGTGATTTTTCGTGCGACAATCGTGGCAAATTTGCACCACATTTTGGGTACCATTGAGAAATAATGGTTTTACAAACACACTCGTGTTTTGCCATGTATCTGAATTACAGGAAGAATCACCCGGGTCTGAATGGAGCCTAATGCCCTGTACACACAAGCGGAATTTCCGTCGGAAAAAAGCTGGATGTTTTTTCCAACGGAATTCCGCTCAAGCTTGGCTTGCATACACACGGTCACACAAAAGTTCTCTGAACTTTCGAGTGTTAAGAACACGGTGACGTACAACACTATGATGAGGCGAGAAAAATAAGTTCAGTGCTTCCGAGCATGTGTCAAATTGTTTCCGAGCGTGCGTGTTTTTTTGCCGTCGGATTTGCATACAGACGATCGGATTTTCTGAAAAAATAGAGAACCTGCTCTCAAACTTTTGCTTGGGGAAATTTCGACAGAAAAAGTCAGATGGAGCATACACACGGTCGGAATTTCCGTTCAAAAGCTCACATCAGACTTTTTCAGACGGGAAATCCGGTCGTGTGTACGTGGCATTAGTCGATATATTAGTATATATATTATGAGACATTAATGAGGTGTATCCATGTCATCACGGCTCCGTTACTTTTGCGTAAGCTATGTCCTTACAATTAGGTAATAAATAAGTGGTGGGACATAAAGGGTAATCACTATCATAAAAAAAATTCTAACTAGCAAACTTACTGTATGTATGAGGACAAAATGTCACATCAATAAATCTGAAGTTTAATCTGCTTAAATTTTGTCTTCCCTGCCCCCTCATCAAATGTGAATGAAATTATAAAATGTCATACTTATTTTATACCCAGGACATCATCATTAGGTCTATGCTTCTCTATGCAATGTAAGCAGACCATGGCTGATGGGAGGGGCCAGCCAGTTGCTGTACATAAAGCTCCCTGAAAACAGTAAGCTATGGTAATGCCCATGGTAAGGGAAGGGTTAGAAGATATTTGACATCCCCCCAACCAGCAAATGAGGTGGGCTCTGTCTCACTTACTGCAGCTTCTAATGCACACTGTGAGAAGCTTATAGTGTAAGACTCCAGTCACACCTAGGCAATTTGAATTGCGGGCAGAATCGCTGCGATTCTGCCCGCAATTCTAAATCGCGGCAAAACGCGGGACGCATTTATGATGTCATTACTTCTTAATGGCACCCCAATCGCGGTGTGATTTTGCTGTGATAAATCCCTTGTCACTCAAAAAGGAGCAAGAGCTTCTTCTGGGCGACAGCGGCACGCATTGCGATTTGCCGCAATTGCAGCACGATTTATCGCGTGAAAATCACAGAAAATTCGCACCACGATTGGGATGCTATTAAAAAGTAATGGCATCGCCAACGCATCCTGTGTATTGTTGTGATTTGGAATCGTGGGCAGCATCATGGCGATTCCACCCGCGATTCAAATCGCCTAGGTGTGAATGGAGCCTTATGCCGCGTACACACCATCGTTTTTCTTGTCATGCAAAAAAAATATGTTTTTCTCGACGTGATTCCTCTCAAGCCTGCCTTGCATACACACGTTCATGAAAAAAAACGCTTGTATAAACCAACACGTACGACGGCACTATAAAGGGGAAGTTCCATTCGGATGGCGCCACCCTTTGGGCTGCTTTTGCTGATCTCGTATTAGTAAAGTTTGGTGAGAGACGATTCGCGCTTTTCAGCCTTATGCTTTTCAGTCCGTTACAGCGTGACGAAGGTGCTATCTCCATTAAAAAAAACTCTAGTTTTACCAGAACGAGTGCTCCCGTCTCATACTTGATTCTGAGCATGCGTGATTTTTTTCCCCTCGGAAAAGCATACACACGCTCGTTTTTCGCAATGAGAAAAAGAATGACGGGAAAAAAGACGAGAAAAAATAGAGCAGGTTCTAATTTTTTTGCGGGCAGTTTTCTCATCGAGAAAACTGCTATGAAGCATACACACGACCGGTTTTCACGTCCAATCTAAAAAATTGCAGTTTTCTCGTCATGAAAAACAGTCATGTGTACACGGCATAAGGGTAAGCAATATCAATAGCAAAGTAAAGCCTGTTCTGCTTTATTATTACAATATTAGTCAGTAGTATAGTCCATCTACAAGACAAAAAATATATTTTCTGAAAAGTAACACATGACACAAAATTTGAAAAAGGACCAATAATGATGCAATAGTGATTAAAACACATATTAGGAAACGTATTCTTAACCTTAACAGCAGAGCGACATACATGGGGCCTTGTTAAAAGCCTCTGTACCTCTATAAAGCACCCCCTCTGGGTATGTTCACCAATGATTTTTTAAAGTCACTTGATGTGAATATTTGAAGTTTGCTGAGTAGTGAGATTCCACTTAGCTGACAAATAAATATTCTGGAAAACACAGACACCTAATTTTATTAGAGATGAAGATCAATAATATACACAGCATAAACATGCACTATGGGAATGCTTGTAAAAAAAAAAAAAAAAAATATCCTGCTCATTCATGTGAGACCATTACCAGGGACTAAGAGCATCCAGAGTGTCTGACATTTACTGACACGTTTTTACTGATAGCTCAAAAAAAATAAAAAATACAGGAAATTAAACTCAAATTTGAAAAGATAATGTGGATTTTTTATTTTTTTTACTGATAAACTATTAACATTTCCATGTTTAAAAAATACATAGCTTATCATATAAATATATATTTGAATTTAAAAGGACATGTTTAATTGTGTTGTTGGAAAGGCTTTTCATCTTGTGATTGTCACATTTATTTTTGTTTCTTAAAAAAAAACATATTTGGAAGGAGCAGCTAAAACTATATCAACCTTAAAGCGTAACTCCACTTTTGTTGAGAAAAAAACATTCCCCTTTGGGTTATATATGTACATTACAGGGATTATAACAAACTTTGTTGCAGATTCCTACCTTGTTATTCTGAAGAAATCCCTGTGTGCTTCTCTGTGCCTCTGTTCTGAGTGGGTCTAATGGGAGTGGTTTCATAATTAACTGTCAGCTGTGCACCTGCAGGGCACTAATGAGGGAATCTGCTGGGCCTGCATCCCATTAGACGTGCTCCTATTGAAAGTACCTCTCCATTTTTGTTGCAGGAGATGCCTGAAATCTGACTTGTATCTTAGGCAGACTTCTGGGAAAATTGGTGAGCCAATCACACAAGCAGGAAATGATGTTTCTGGGGGGTGGTCAGTACACACTCTGTGTACAGAACACCTCCAGGTAGCCATATTGCAATGCATTCTCAGAAAATTACAGCGGCTGCAGATTGAAAAGGAAAGGTAATTTTTAATAAAATTCAATTATAATATGATTAGTGTCACAATTATATGTGCTATATTATTTTTTCTTTATTTGCCATTTCCCCCCCCCCCCCCCCCCACGAAAGTGGAGTTACCCTTTAGTATAAATATAAATCCAGAACAAATTCCAGAATTAAAATAAAATTTAATTCTGAAGCTGAACTTCAGAAGATATAAAAGACTCAAATCAATATAGCTCTTAAATATAATTAAATTTATTTTTTGATGCAAGTAATGTAAGTACCCGCATGTGACCTGGTACCCACTTCTTGCAATTTCCGTACAACAGAGCTCAGATAGGTAAAAGAAGAAGCATCACAAGGAGCCAATAAGTTGTATTGCAGTGCTCATGTGCTTGCTATTAGGAGAAAACAGTAACAGAGAGGTGAGCGCAGGCTGCTGCTTCTTCTTTTACTGTCCAATCACAACCTAGGGGAGGGACAAGACCCAATTGGCAACAGGGAAAAGTTAGGTCTTCTGCTCTAACAGATAGAGCCTTGCTGTGTTGCAGATCTGTACAAACCAGTGTTTCTCAATTCCAGTCCTCAAGGTGCACCAACAGGTCATGTTTTCAGGATTTCCCTCAGATGAAACAGCTGTGGTAATTACTAAGAAAGTGAAACTGATCAAATCACCTGTGCAAAATAAAGGACAGCCTGAAAACATGACCTGTTGGTGGGCCTTGAGGACTGGAATTGAGAAACACTGGTATAAACCTTAAGAACTGAATGGAGAGAAATACAAATTCTTTGGAAGGATAAACAGCTCCTATCTATGTATTTTATCTCAGCATTTAGCTGTTTGCCTGTAGTCTAGCTAGTTTTTAAGCATGGCAATCATCTCATTTTAAAGAACACAATGTAAAATAGTTTAAAATGGGAGCAAAATCCCTTTGGGCAAGGTCATACACAGCTGGTAAAATGAGTATTGAACACATCACCATTTTTCTAGGTAAATATATTTCTAAAGGAAATTTTCACCACATGTCGGTAACAACCCATGCAATCCATACATACAAAGAAACCAAAACAAATAAGTTCAGAAATTAAGTTATGTGTAATAAAATGGAATGACACAGGGAGAAAGTATTGAACACGCCAACTGAAATGTATTTAATACTTACAAAATCCTTTGTCGGTAATGAGAGCTTCAAGACACCTCCTGTATGGAGAAACTATTTGCATGCATTGCTCAGGTGTGATTTTTGTCCCATTCTTCAAATCTTGAAGGTTCCGTGGGCCTCTTCTATAAACTCTGATCTTTAGTTATTTCTATAGATTTTCTATTGGATTCAAGTCAGGTGATTGGCTGGGCCATTCTAGCAGCTTACTTTTATTTCTTTAAAATCCAATAAAGAGTTTCCTTGTCTTTGTGTTTGTTATCATTGTCTTGCTGAAAGGTCCACCTCATTTCATCTTCATCATCCTGGTTAGTGATGAGCCGAACACCCCCGGGTTCGGTTCGCACCAGAACCCGCGAACGGACCGAAAGTTCGTACGAACATTAGAACCCTATTAAATACAATGGATGCGAACGTTCGAATTCTAAAGTGCTAATTATAACAACTATTATGCATGTTATTGTCCTAAAAAGGGTTTGGGAACCCGGGTTGTGCACCAGGGGACATGTATCAATGCAAAAAGAAGTTTTAAAAACGGTCGTTTTTCGGGAGCAGTCATTTTAATGATGCATAAAGTGAAAAAAAAAAAGTCAAATATTCCTTTAAATATCGTACCTGGGGGGTGTCTAAAGTATGCCTGTGAAGTGCCACGTGTTTCCCGTGTTTAGAACTGTCCCTGCACAAAATGACACTTCTAAAGGGAAAAAAAGCCATTTAAAACTGCTTGCGGCTTTAATGTAATGTCTGGTCCCGGTAATATGGATGAAAATCTTTAAGAAAAATGGCATAGCTACCCCATGACCCCCCCCCCCCTACCCCAGCCCATTACCAGCCCCTTTGGGTCTTGTATGGATATTAAGGGGAACCCCGCACATAAAATAAAAAAGGCCCTATATACTCTGAACAGCCGTATACAGGCGGTGCATACAAGACAGGGACTGTAGGTTTGTTCTTATGTAGAATCTGTTTGTAATTTTGAACAGGTACATTGTTGAAGTGTAGCTCCAGCCCAAAAATCTATTTTTAAACTTTTTGGAAAACATAGGTAAGGGTTATCACCCCTGTAACATTTGTTTTGCTGTCTGTGCCCCTGTTCAGAACATTTCACCTCACTTTCCGTCCCAATGACAACTGTTTTTGAAATGTGGTGTTTTTCTTGAAACAAGGATAAAGCATCAGTACAGAGGAGACACCTTTCTCCCATATTTATTCTTACAGGAGAGAATTTTCCTTCCTAGTGGTAGATTTCCTCTCACTTCCTGTTGTCTTCTTGCGTTTGCAAGTAGGAGTCGTTTGTAAGTTGGATGTTTGAAAGTAGGGACCTGCCGTATATACTCTGCAGAAATAGGCCCCTTAGTTGTTGGTGTTGGCACAACACTGTAAGCACTCACAGTTACTCTTGGTTGGTGCTGGAACGCCCTGCTGTCAACTATTATATCAGGAATTTTAATTACATATAATTGTTGAACAGTGGTAGTAAAAATTGGGCCTTTGATGGTGGTGCTGGTGCCACAACACTGTAAGCCCTGACAGTTACTCTTGGTGGGTGCAGCAATGGGCCCTGCTGTGAATTATTAGATCAAGAATTGTAATTGCATGCCCCTGTTGAACAGGGGCTGAAAAATTGGGCCTTTCGTGGTGGTGGTGGTGGTGGTGGTGTTGCCACAACACTGTAAGCCCTCAGAGTTACTCTTGGTGGGTGCAGGAATGGGCCCTGCTGTGAATTATTAGATCAAGAATTGTAATTGCATGCCCCTGTTGAACAGGGGCTGAAAAATTGGGCCTTTCGTGGTGGTGGTGGTGGTGTTGCCACAACACTGTAAGCCCTCAGAGTTACTCTTGGTGGGTGCAGGAATGGGCCCTGCTGTGAATTATTAGATCAAGAATTGTAATTACATGCCCCTTTTGAACAGGGGCTGAAAAATTGGGCCTTTCGTGGTGGTGGTGGTGGTGGCGTTGCCACAACACTGTAAGCCCTCAGAGTTACTCTTGGTGGGTGCAGCAATGGGCCCTGCTGTGAATTATTAGATCAAGAATTGTAATTACATGCCCCTGTTGAACAGGGGCTGAAAAATTGGGCCTTAGGCACTGGTGGCACAACACTACAACCCCTCACAGATACTGTACTTGGAGCACAGCAATGAGCCCTGTTGCAAAGTATTGCTTCAAAAATTGTAATGACACGCCCCTGTTAAACAGGGGCTGAAAAATTGGGCCTTAGGCACTGGTGCCACAACACTCCAACCCCTCACAGATACTGTACTTGGAGCACAGCAATGAGCCCTATGGCAAATTATTGCTAAAAAAATTGTAATTACACGCCCTTGTAAAACAGGGGCTGAAAAATTGGGCCTTAGCCACTGGTGGCGGCACCCATAAACAAAAATGATCTTCCAAGCTATCATCATCAATCGTATCATTGAGGACTCGGAGGAGGAGGATAGCCAGTCAACATAACAGCACAGGCACTCAGCATCAGCATCAGTCTTGAAGGGATGTGACATGTTAAAATCAATTAGTCTGTTATATCAGCATCAGGTGTGTGGTAGCTGGTGGTGATCCAAGACTGGTTCATCTTGATGAAAGTCAGTCGATCAACCGAGTCGGTGGACAGGCGCACCCTGTGATCCGTGACAAATCCTCCAGCAGCAGTGAATGTGCGTTCCGAAAGAACGCTGGATGCAGGACAGGCCAGTAGCTCAATTGCATACTGTGCAAGCTCTGGCCAGTGATCCATCCTCAAGACCCAGTAAGCCAGAGGATTTTCGGTGGGGAAGGTGTCCAAGTCTGACCTTGCCCCTAGATATTCCTGCACCATGTTTATCAGACGCTGGCGATGGTTGCTGGAACCGATCATACTTTGGGGCTGCGGACTAAAGAATTGTCTGAACGCATCGGTCAGACGGCCACCTTCCCCACCGCTCCTTCTTTGACTGGCCGAAGCCTCAGCAACTCGTTGTCCAGGACCAGGAGTTTGTAACCTCCCAGTCTCTGGGAACGCGTTGCACAGACCTTTCTGCAAGGCCTCCCGGAGTTGTCTCATCCTCTGCTCCCTCTGCGACGGTAACATAAGGTCCGCAACCTTACCCTTGTACCGTGGATCAAGGAGAGTGGCCAGCCAGTAATGGTCCCTCTCCTTGATCCGAAGAATACGAGGATCCTTCCGCAGACTTTGCAGGATCAGGGAGGCCATGCAGCGTAGGTTTGCTGAGGCATTCGCTCCGGAGTCCTCTGGGTCACTAAGGACGACATGATCCGCAGCCACCTCCTCCCAGCCACGTACAAGTCCACTGGTTTCTTGGGACTGTAAATCATCCCTAAAAGACTGCTGCTGATGATGCTGAGTGCCAGCCTCCACCTCCATGCTGACACAATCCTCCTCCTCCTCCTCCTCCTCCTCCTCCTCTTCCTGTGCGATGGGTGGGACAGAAGGAACACTGTCTGGGTAAAGGGGGCCTTGAGAGGCAAGGAAGTCCTCCTCTTCCTGCCTCTGTTCTGCCTCAAGTGCCCTGTCCATTATTCCACGCAGCGTGTGCTCCAACAGGTGGACAAGAGGTACAGTGTCACTGATGCATGCACTGTCACTGCTCACCATCCTCGTGGCCTCCTCAAATGGTGCCAGGACAGTGCATGCATCCCTGATCATGCCCCACTGGCGTGGAGAAAAAAAACCAAGCTCCCCTGACCCTGTCCTGGTGCCGTAGTCGCACAGGTACTTATTGATGGCCCTCTGCTGCGTGTGCAGCCGCTGCAGCATGGCCAACGTTGAGTTCCACCTGGTGGGCATGTGACATATAAGGCGGTTCTTGGGCAGGTTCAACTCCTTTTGCAGCTCAGCCAGGCGAGCACTGGCATTATAAGATCTGCGGAAATGCACACAGACTTTCCTGACCTGCCTCAGGACATCCTGTAAGCCCGGGTACCTGCCCAAGAACCGCTGCACCACCAGGTTAAGGACGTGAGCCACACAGGGCACATGGGTCAGTTGTCCCTGTCGGAGGGCGGAGAGGAGGTTGGTGCCATTGTCGCAAACCACCATTCCTGGCTTAAGCTGGCGTGGCGTCAACCACCTCTCGGCCTGGCCCTGCAGAGCAGACAGGACCTCTGCCCCAGTGTGGCTTCTGTCCCCCAAACACACCAGCGCAAGCACGGCATGGCATCTTTTTGCCTGCGTATTTGCGTAGCCCCTTGAACACCTACGGAGCACCGCTGGTTCCGAGGACAAACCACAGGAAGAGGCCATGGAGGAAGAAGAAGAGGAGGGGGTGGAGGAGAGAGGTGTGTCACAACCAGTAGTAGCATTTTGGAGGCGTGGCGGTGGAACAACCTCCAACACTACTGCACCTTGTCCTGCATCCTTCCCAGCTGCCAAAAGAGTGACCCAATGGGCCGTGAAAGAAAGGTAACGTCCCTGTCCATGCCTGCTGGACCATGAGTCAGCGGTAATATGCACCTTACCGCTGACCGCCCTGTCCAGCGAGGCCAAGACATTGCCTTCCACATGCCGGTAGAGAGCCGGAATAGCCTTCCGTGAGAAAAAGTGGCGTTTGGGAACCTGCCACTGAGGAACCGCACATTGCACAAACTCACGGAAGGGGGCCGAGTCTACCAACTGAAAAGGCAGCAGTTGAAGCGCTAGCAATTTAGCCAAGCTAGCATTCAACCGCTGGGCATGTGGATGGCTGGGAGTGAACTTCTTTCGACAGTCCAGCAGCTGGGGCAGGGAAATTTGCCTGCTAGAATCGGACGTCGGTGTACTGCTAGCAGAGTGGCCGCAAGTACTTGGCTGTGACACACCTAATTCTACACCTTCATTCCTCTCAGTGCATGTTTCAGAGAGGACTGAAGTTATAGTGGGGTTGGAGATCCCAGCTGATGCGGTGCAAGGAGAGGTCCGCTTTGTTCTTTGGTGTGGGTCTTTGAGGTAGGCTTGCCAACGAGCTGCATGGCAGGTCAACATATGTCTGGTCAGGCATGTGGTACCCAAGCGGCTGATGTTTTGGCCACGCGATATACGCTTGAGACATATGTTGCAAACAGCAGCTGTGCGATCTGATGCACTAGCCTCAAAAAAGGCCCACACCAAAGAACTTTTTGAATGACGGGCAGAGGCAGCGCCCTGAACAGGCGGAGCTCTGCGGTGTGATTCCGTCGGTGTACTGCCCTTACGCTGGCCACCAAAGGGCATCCTGCCTCGTTGGAGATGTGCCTCCTCCTCATCCTCCTCCTCCTCCTCTCTCCTTTTAGGCACCCACGTGGAGTCAGTGACCTCATCATCACCTCCCTCCTCATCACTGGAGCCAATCTGGCAGTATGCTGCAGCTGCTGGAACATGACTGCCAGATTGGTGTCCTTCTTGAGCATCCCCTCTGTCTGCTCTCACGCTACTGCCTTCCTCTAGCTGGGTTTCATCATCAGACCCTTCGAAACGCTGGGCATCCTCCTGGAGCATGTACCCAACACTGTGCTCAAACAGTTCGGGGGACTCCTCAGGAGGAGGACATGGTGGGTCTAGGGAAGGAGTGACTGATGATGAGTCTGACATTGATACCAGGGAAGAGGACGCTTTGGCAGCTGCTTTTCCAGTACCCTGAGCCTGGGTGAGAGAGGATGAGGAGGAGGAGGAGGGCTTGGTCATCCACTCTACCAAGTCTTCGGCATGATGTGGCTCAACATGTCCAGCTGCCGAAAAGAAGGACAAGCGTGTCCCATGGCCATGTGCTGATGACAATGCACCGCGTCCACGACCAGCACTGTTGTCTCCAGACACAGAGCCTGCTTGCCCTCTTTTATTGCCTCCTGACTGTCTGCCTCTCCTTGTTTGCCTTCCAGACATTCTAATAGATGGCCTGCAGGGAGATGGGAAAAAAGCAATAAGGGCTACCTTCAGGTGTCCTTCTCTGTCCCTTTACTTAAGGATTTCTAAATATGGTTGAGGATGATTGCTTTTGCACAGAATAGCACAACGACAATTTCCCTGACTGTCCAAAAAAACAAGGATTTCAAAGATGGTTGATGAGGAATGCTTTAGCACACTATAGCACAAGGAGAATTCCCTCACTGTCCTTCCCTGTCCCTAGAAACAAGGATTCGCACAGTAAAAGACACTGACACTCTCCCTACCTATAGTTTTCTGTCCCTAGAAAAAATGTTTTTTTAAAGCACACTATAGCACAAGGAGAATTTCACTCACTTTCCTTCTTTGTCCCTAGAAACAAGGATTATCACAGTGAAAGAAACTGACACTCTTCCTTCCTATAGTTTTCTGTCCCTAGAAAAAATGTTTTTTTAAAGCACACTATAGCACAAGGAGAATTCCCTCACTGTCATTCCCTGTCCCTAGAAACAAGGATTCGCACAGTAAAACACACTGACACTCTCCCTACCTATAGTTTTCTGTCCCTAGAAAAAATGTTTTTTTAAAGCACACTATAGCACAAGGAGAATTCCCTCACTGTCCTTCCCTGTCCCTAGAAACAAGGATTTGCACAGTAAAACACACTGACACTCTCCCTACCTATAGTTTTCTGTCCCTAGAAAAAATGTTTTTTTAAAGCACACTATAGCACAAGGAGAATTCCCTCACTGTCCTTCCCTGTCCCTAGAAACAAGGATTCGCACAGTAAAACACACTGACACTCTCCCTACCTATAGTTTTCTGTCCCTAGAAAAAATGTTTTTTTAAAGCACACTATAGCACAAGGAGAATTTCACTCAGTTTCCTTCTTTGTCCCTAGAAACAAGGATTATCACAGTGAAAGAAACTGACACTCTTCCTTCCTATAGTTTTCTGTCCCTAGAAAAAATGTTTTTTTAAAGCACACTATAGCACAAGGAGAATTCCCTCACTGTCCTTCCCTGTCCCTAGAAACAAGGATTCGCACAGTAAAACACACTGACACTCTCCCTACCTATAGTTTTCTGTCCCTAGAAAAAATGTTTTTTTAAAGCACACTATAGCACAAGGAGAATTCCCTCACTGTCCTTCCCTGTCCCTAGAAACAAGGATTCGCACAGTAAAACACACTGACACTCTCCCTACCTATAGTTTTCTGTCCCTAGAAAAAATGTTTTTTTAAAGCACACTATAGCACAAGGAGAATTTCACTCACTTTCCTTCTTTGTCCCTAGAAACAAGGATTATCAGAGTGAAAGAAACTGACACTCTTCCTTCCTATAGTTTTCTGTCCCTAGAAAAAATGTTTTTTTAAAGCACACTATAGCACAAGGAGAATTCCCTCACTGTCCTTCCCTGTCCCTAGAAACAAGGATTCGCACAGTAAAACACACTGACACTCTCCCTACCTATAGTTTTCTGTCCCTAGAAAAAATGTTTTTTTAAAGCACACTATAGCACAAGGAGAATTCCCTCACTGTCCTTCCCTGTCCCTAGAAACAAGGATTCGCACAGTAAAACACACTGACACTCTCCCTACCTATAGTTTTCTGTCCCTAGAAAAAATGTTTTTTTAAAGCACACTATAGCACAAGGAGAATTCCCTCACTGTCCTTCCCTGTCCCTAGAAACAAGGATTCGCACAGTAAAACACACTGACACTCTCCCTACCTATAGTTTTCTGTCCCTAGAAAAAATGTTTTTTTAAAGCACACTATAGCACAAGGAGAATTCCCTCACTGTCCTTCCCTGTCCCTAGAAACAAGGATTCGCACAGTAAAACACACTGACACTCTCCCTACCTATAGTTTTCTGTCCCTAGAAAAAATGTTTTTTTAAAGCACACTATAGCACAAGGAGAATTCCCTCACTGTCCTTCCCTGTCCCTAGAAACAAGGATTCGCACAGTAAAACACACTGACACTCTCCCTACCTATAGTTTTCTGTCCCTAGAAAAAATGTTTTTTTAAAGCACACTATAGCACAAGGAGAATTTCACTCACTTTCCTTCTTTGTCCCTAGAAACAAGGATTATCACAGTGAAAGAAACTGACACTCTTCCTTCCTATAGTTTTCTGTCCCTAGAAAAAATGTTTTTTTAAAGCACACTATAGCACAAGGAGAATTCCCTCACTGTCCTTCCCTGTCCCTAGAAACAAGGATTCGCACAGTAAAACACACTGACACTCTCCCTACCTATAGTTTTCTGTCCCTAGAAAAAATGTTTTTTTTAAAGCACACTATAGCACAAGGAGAATTCCCTAACTGTCCTTCCCTGTCCCTAGAAACAAGGATTCGCACAGTAAAACACACTGACACTCTCCCTACCTATAGTTTTCTGTCCCTAGAAAAAATGTTTTTTTAAAGCACACTATAGCACAAGGAGAATTTCACTCACTTTCCTTCTTTGTCCCTAGAAACAAGGATTATCACAGTGAAAGAAACTGACACTCTTCCTTCCTATAGTTTTCTGTCCCTAGAAAAAAATGTTTTTTTAAAGCACACTATAGCACAAGGAGAATTCCCTCACTGTCCTTCCCTGTCCCTAGAAACAAGGATTCGCACAGTAAAACACACTGACACTCTCCCTACCTATAGTTTTCTGTCCCTAGAAAAAATGTTTTTTTAAAGCACACTATAGCACAAGGAGAATTCCCTCACTGTCCTTCCCTGTCCCTAGAAACAAGGATTCGCACAGTAAAACACACTGACACTCTCCCTACCTATAGTTTTCTGTCCCTAGAAAAAATGTTTTTTTAAAGCACACTATAGCACAAGGAGAATTCCCTCACTGTCCTTCCCTGTCCCTAGAAACAAGGATTCGCACAGTAAAACACACTGACACTCTCCCTACCTATAGTTTTCTGTCCCTAGAAAAAATGTTTTTTTAAAGCACACTATAGCACAAGGAGAATTCCCTCACTGTCCTTCCCTGTCCCTAGAAACAAGGATTTGCACAGTAAAACACACTGACACTCTCCCTACCTATCCTTCTCTTTCCCTAAACTAAAGGAATCCAGGTTAAGCAAGAAAAAAATAAATGTCACTGTCCCTGCCTATGCTTCTCTTTCCCTGCTCCGGAACACACTACACTAGGCCGCCGTGCTGGCGGCCTTTTATAGTGTGGGGCGTGTACTAAACACCCGCAGCAATAATTGGCCACAGGCATCCTGCCTGTGGCCAATCATTGCTCTCCTCGCTGCCGGCGCTGTGATTGGCCAAGCATGCGGGGTCACAGTGCATGCTTGGCCAATCACAGCGCCTGGATGACACTGCGATGGCGTAGTGCATTGTGGGCCGTTCGCGTCACCCGAATTTGGCGCGAACGGCCCAAATCGTTCGATCTTCGTTGAACGATCGAACAGCCGATGTTCGAGTTGAACGTATGTTCGACTCGAACACGAAGCTCATCCCTAATCCTGGTAAATGGCAGCAGATTTTTATCAAGAATTTCATGGTACATTTTTCCAACAGAACCACACCATGATGTTCCCACCTCCAGACTTCACTGTAGGTATGGGGGTGTTTTTGGGGTGATGTGCAGTGCCATTTGAGCTCCAAACATGGTGTGTATTATGGCATTCAAGAGTTGAATTTTGGTCTCATCTGACCAGACTATATTACAGAATTTCACAGGCTTGTCTAAATTTTGTGCTGCAAACTTTAAACTAATTTCAACATGCTTTTTCTTCAGCAATGGAGTCTTGCGTCGTTAAGAGCGGTTGAGTGAATTATTTATTGTTTTCTTTGAAACAATTGTACCTGCTAATTCCAGGTCTTTCCCAATCGATCCTTGGCTCTTGGACAACTCCTCTGATAATTATTTTCACTCCTCTGTCAGAAATCTTGCGAGGAGCACCTGGTCGTGGCCAGTTAATGGTGAAATTATGTTCTTTCCACTTCTGGATTATGGCCCCAACAGTGCTCACTGGAACATTTAGAGGTTTAGAAATCCCTCTATAACCAATGCCATTAGTATGTTTTGCAACAGTAAGGTTGAGAAGGTCTTAAGAGGTCATTGTTTTTACCCATCGTGAGATGTTTCTTGTGTGACACCTTGGTAATGAGACACCTCTTTATAGGCCATCACTTGAGACTGAACCAGCTGATATTATTTTGCGCTGAAAAGGGGTAGGATTGCTTTCTAATTACTGATATATTTCAGCTGGTGCCTTGGCTTTCCATGCCTTTTTGCACCTCCCTTTCTTCATGTGTTCAATACTTTTTCCTGTGTCATTCCATTTAATTACACATAACTTAATTTCTGAACTTATTTGTTTTGGTTTCTTTGTATGTATGGATTGCATGAGTTGTTACCGACATGTGGTGAACATTTCATGTCAGCAGCACCTTTAGAAATATATTTACCTAGAAAAATGGCGATGTGTTCAATACTTACTGTATTTTACTGTAATATTGGGGTCTAAATTTCTATCAGAAGGATTTATTCTGGTGTTGTATTAGAGATTTATTTACAACCGTGTTATATTTTTTCTCCTACAATTTTCAGGTTGTTCAAGAGATGTTAAGTCCTTAAATCAACAGACCTTCACTCACTAATTACATTTCTTTCATATCTGCCCCCCCCCCCCCCCCACACCCAATGGCATATAGTATGAGCATTTTTCAAAAATGTAATCACCTTTTTTTTTTTCTTTTTTTTTATTGGTTTTTGCTCCCTGCCATTTCCTGATTCTTCACCTAGGTGAGAATGTCATAGAGACTGTCCACTGTCCACATGTGCATTGTAAGATTTCACACGTGTGCAGGTCTCCTCCAAGTATTTAAGACCTGACTGTGTGCTGTGGCCTGTCTGCACACATGCAAGGTGTTGTTGCCTGCATGCGCGTGAATACCAGGGAGTCTCTGGAAGAGGAGTATTTTTTTTGTTGTTATCATAAAGCGGCAATTTGGTCTTACAGAGGGATGGTGAAGTTCCACTTTAAAAAGAAACATTATCCCTGCCCATAAATTTTACGTTCCATATATCACTTACCTTTGATGCTCCTTTATGCAGGATTCACATTCACAAAACTAGTGAATCCTGCATTGTACTTCTCACCACCGTTATTTTTATTTTTTGCTGAACATCCCATCTTCCATGATTAGGAGCAGCCTGTCTCTTCTTCATTTGCACAGCCGACCACCTGATGACACTCCTTTGGTCTCACACATGCGCAGACATACTCCAGGTCTGGAATGGCACGCAGGCTCAAAACAATGTATTTCCTAAAAATAAAGAAAACAGATACTATCTGCAATTGTAAAAAAAAAAGAAGGGTTGGGATCAGATGGGATGACATTGGTTTCATGTGTGAAAGTCATCTTTACCCGTTGGATTCTTAATACTAATCAGTGGAGTGTACACTCTGTGGATTATGTTAGTTCCATGGGGATATTATGTTTCATTTTGTTACGCATGTACCAAGTAAAGAGAACTTCTTATTTATTCTGCCTACTTGTAGAGGTTCTGTTTCAGTCCTGCCTATCTAATGTGGGCATTTTAGTACTTTTTAAAATATTTTAAAGCATAGAAACTAATGTTTACTGACTACATTTTCATTTCACAACACTTATCCCTTGACACAGGCTACATTTATTCTTGTGAGCCAATTTGTGCAAATTGTGCAAAAACGTTTTCTACGCAATCCTTTATGCTGTTAGATAACTAAAATACTTACCGACATATGTTATTTGCTGAATTTCAAGGTGTTTTAGTAATTTTCCTATATGAACCCACTTTGAAGAAACCCTATCAGACAAAGGCTGCACCACTTGCATTAGTAGGAATTGGATGTGTACAAGTCTTTATCCCTATAATAAAACCAAAGAACTCCTTTCCTTAAATTGCATCAGAAAGTATAATACCCTTAAATCAAAAAATCACCAGACAAGGTCCTGATTAGAACCCTGGTCTGGTAGGATCCGGATCATGATCTATAAAGTGCCAGTAGTATTATATAATTAGAGCCATGGGAAAAGCGAATCCACAACAAAGATATGTGTATATCAGACTACTACAAGATACACTAAAAGAAAGTACTAAAAATTTTATACAAATCAATACAAAATTCATTAACAAAATCCCAGATAGAAAACAATTGTGCTGCAAGTTTGAGGATGACTTGCTTAGCTATTGCTAGACTGGGCAGGCTTCACAAGTTTGTTGCACAATTGCAGCAAGTCCGCATTGCATGACTCCAGATCAACTTTCTTTGCAAACATTCTGCAAGTTCTGGTTCATGTTATGTCATGTTATGTTGTGCAATAGTCTTCCCATCACAGGGGTCCTTGTGACTTTCAGAGCTCTTGGTGTAGACTCACCACTACAACTTTACTCTTGCTAGAGACTTGCCATGCAAAGTTGCTACAAATTGGAAGTGTCAATTAGTACTTGTACTTCAAGTGCTCTGCAAGGGTACAACTTGCCAGTGAAAATGTGCAGCATAATAACAGAGTTACAATTAAACACTGTCACAAATTTGTGGCAAGTTATTCTTTTTTTATTATTTTTTATGGATAAATATATACAATGCCAACAATTTAAAGCACTTTACCTATTGTGCATCCCAATAGTCCCTGCCCTTGAGGGGCTTACAATCTAAGTATCTTATCCTACATGCATACATATGTACACATATAGTAGGGGCAATTTTTTTAGACAAGAGACCAGCATGTCTATGGAGTGTGGGAAGAAAATGGAGTACCCAGAGAAAATCCACACAAGCGCAGGGAGAACATGTAAATTCAAAGCAGATAGTGTCTTGACCAGGACACAAAGGGAGGACCCCAGTGCTGCAAGACAGAAGTGCTAACCCTAAGTAGATATTTACCCATGTAAAGCTAAATCAGGAAAATGGTAGAAACATACACATAAAGGGAAATGATCAAGGGGACAGTTGTCAAGGGGACAGCCAAGGGGAATGTCAAGGGGGCAGTTGTATGAATACCAACATAAGGGTGTGGAGCTAAATCCCATGCTTGTATTTACTATATGAAACAGACACACCCTCTCAATCCACCGGTGTCTCCTAGGTACCACTGGTTGAGAAACAGAGTTTTATAATATTCTTTTTTTTTGTTCCAGTTTATCTCTGGATCAGACTCTTCAGAGACATGAGCTATAGATTATTTCAATCAATATTTGGTAATTTGGGTTAGAATTAGTTAAACTATCTTTCTATAAGCTATAGTATATAATAGGCTAATAACTACACTAGGCTGCCACCCAATAAGCACCTCTTATCTAAGCTTCCAGGCCTCAGTGTGATTCACACACTACCACAATGAAAACGAAACAAAAAGACTGTGCGGCACTCCTAAAGCTGCATTAGCACTACAGTGTTTTGAATTGTGGGAAGATTTGACAGCGCCAAGATGTGAATGACGAAACGCAGGACTCGCATTTGAGATGCCATTCGTTTGAATGACAGCTCAAATGTTGCACGATAAAACGTGCTGCAATCGCAGCAACACGCCTCGCCAAAAATAGCTCCTGAACAATATTTGGGTGACATGCAACCCGCGATGCATGTTTCCGCTATTGCAGCACGATTTATTGCGTGACAATCACGGCAGATCTGCACCACGATTTGAGGTGTCATTTAAATGAATGGCATCTCGAATGTGAGTCCTGCGTTTTGTGATTCACACCTCGGTGCTGTCAAATCGTGGGCAGATTCATGGCAAATCTGCCCGCGATTCAAAACGCTGTAGTGTGAATGCAACCAAAAATGCATAAATAAAATGTGAAAAACAAAATCATAAAGTGAAACCAATAAGTCACAAAAATAAAACGATATGACAAACCATAAAACACATCACATAAATGTGTATACAATAACTGTTACAGGAAATAAGCATAACCAAATCTGAAACTAGAGTAGAACATACAATGCATTCAAAAATATTACAAATAAAAATTTATCTGATTTTCAAATAAACATAAACAATTCTGTGCACCTCAATCAGAACAGATATCGGAAGAAAAGTCCCCACAGTGATACACAAGTGTGATACGAATCTCTGTGATTACCCCCCTAGTCCCCACAGTGATATAAAAGTGTGAGTCTTCTTAACACTCATAAATCCTCCACTGTGCTGCACACTTTCCTTGGTGATTGCCTCCAACATAAAGTGCCCTTGGATGGATGGACTCTCATCTCAATAGTTGGACCCTTATATTATAGGTAGGTCATATATGCATGAAACCATATCCTAATCACTGACAATTATTCACGTCCAAGTCAGTGCACCACCAGGCAAAAAGGATCTCAAACACAAAAAATACTCCATAGTGCTCCCTATCACCATAGATTTATTAAAAGAGAAGTATGGGTTTTGAGTTTTTCCCATATTTATACAGACTGATGCTCCAGCTGTCCCTGCCGTCTGTGCACTGTGAACCGAGCCGCCGAACATCGCCGCTGGCTCGGTTCTCACAGATCTCCAAGAGGAAAGAGGCTGACTGTCAGTCAGCCTCTTTCCTCTCTGCTTCTCCATGCTCATTGGAGCGCTGAGCCGTGGAGGGGCGGGGAGAGGCTGTCCAAGCGTCTCAGCAGCTCGCTGAGACTGCCATCAATCAGGGCAGCTGGCGGATCCCGACTTTCTAAGTCGTGATGATGGGCTGCCCCGACTGATGGCAGTGACGTCAGCAGAGAGCGGACTTTAGACCGCTCGCCGCTGAAAACGGGTCACAGGAGTGCAAAACGAAATGCACTCCTGTGACCCAGAGGAGAAGCCCAGCCGAAAAAGCTCAGGCTGGACTTCTCCTTTAAGAGATATATTTCAAAATACTTGCATTAAAATCAGTATGGATTAGCATGTAAATTAATACACCTGCAGTTCCTAGAGTTGCCTGCTGTAAGTCTCGATAGCCCTGCAACCTGGGATCCACAGCTGCAAACCTCTGATCAGACTCAGGATAGCGTGAAGATGTAACCCAATTGACACATTGCATCCTGCTTGGACTTCCTCAGAGGTGGGCATTCCTAAGGCTATGGATAAAAAGTTATCAGATGGAACCTGGCTCAAGTGCATGTTTTTACCCCCCCCCCATCCACAGGTGTAAACAAGGCGTACTTATATGTTTTATGGGGGTTGCTAGTGCTGCTGCCTCTAGCTGTTCTGTGTAATTGTGTAAATAGTTTTATATGGATGTTCTTAATAATGGTTATTTATTGCATGATTATGAGTTTCACTTGGGTATTAATTGTGCTTTTTTTACTTTGTGACTTTGGTATATAACTATACCTTCCAACTTTCTAAAATAATATAGAGTGACAAGCAGTATGTAGGCAAAGGGCACGTTCCTGCTATGGTCCTGGTTACAAGGACCACAAAGATCCAATATGCAGACAATGATAAGCTAAGCCACACAAGTTCTTTTTTTACCTCTATTTTCCTTTACATTGGTTTTTCAAAAAAAAATAAAAAATGCAGTAATATAGAGGTTGGGTAATAAGTTTAGTGCAGCATAACACTTTTGGTAATTAAATAGTTTATTTTATATAGAGAAGTACACATCAGACCGAAGACAGACAACCTAGGCTACACAATAGAGAAATTTGGTCTCAAAACAGGGACAGTCCCTCTAAATTGGAGACAGTATACCCATTACTTGAGAGAGCAAGTTGTCCTTCAAAACTCTTCGGAGTTAGTATTGTCTACTTTTTTTCACTGATTAATATATAAAAACTTTTGTGAACTTTTACTACCTATACCAGTCCAGCTCTGTATAAATATAACTTGTATAATAAACACAGTTATGATTCCATTCTAACCCATGGCAAAAAAGTACTTACCTGAATGTCATTACCATCTTCATCTCTTGCATCTGTAAGCCCTTTATAAACAGCAATTTTTACATTTTTGCTATCGGCCTGTTTGTTTGGTGATAACTTTGTCATTACTTATGCCCCGTACACACGATCGTTTTTCATGTCGTTAAAACTGCCATTTTAAAAAATGGCCCTGAAAAATGATCGTGTGTATGCTCCAGAGCATTTTTAACGACGTGAAAAACGGCCATTAAAAATTCCGGACATGCTCTCTTTTTTCACGTCGTTTTTCATGTCGTTTTTTTTAACGACGTGAAAAACGATAGTGTGTATGCTTTAACGACGTGAAAAAAAACGCGCATGCTCATAATCAAGTATGAGACGGGAACGCTCGTTCTGGTAAAACTAGCGTTCGTAATGGAGATAGCACATTCATTACACAGTAACGGACTGAAAAGCGCGAATCGTCGCCCAAAAAACTTTACTAACATGAAGGGTGGCGCCATTCGAACGGAACTTCCCCTTTATAGTGCCGTCATACGTGTTGAACGTCACTGCGCTTTGCTTGATCGTTTTTTTAAATGATGGTGTGTACGCAAGGCAGGCTTGAGAGGAAACATGAAAAAAAACGAGGAGAAAAACGTCGGTTTAAAAAATGACATTAAAAACGATCGTGTGTACGGGGCATTAGGATAACAAATTAATACATAAATTGCTATTTTCAGGACAAACAAGACTTTCCTTTGGTGATCATTTGGAAAATTATTTTATTTTCTATGCAATCCAAGCTTTTTTTCTGCTTTGATCAATGTTAGTTTAAAACAAATAGTGTTACTGTAAATACAAAGTACACATTTTATTCTATAGTTTGTCCCAGTAATACTGAAACTAAAGTACCTTCCTCAATGTTGTGTTCCTATTAAAATACAATTTAAGCAGCAATCAATATTTGTTGTTTTTGGTTTATACTCCGTATTGTATACCATTTTTTACAAATAAATAATGATCATACAAAGAATAAAGAATAATGACAATAAAAAAGATTAGTCTGGTAGATTGCAAAGTTATTTACAAATGCAAAAAGACATTTTTGTTTTTCATTTTTGTTCTTTTTTCACATTGACAATTATAAAATAACAAAAAAGAAAAGTTTAAATATTAGAGGTTAAAAAACAGAAATAAAAAATCAGCAGGAAATACATCTAACTTGATTGTAAGTTTAAAATGAAAAAGGTCAGAATTTCAATTGTATATTCTCTTTAATTAAGTAAATAGCATGTGTGACTCTTAAGCCTCGTACACACGGCCGAGAATCTCGTCAGAAAAAAACACGTTGTTTTTCCTGACGAGATACTTGAACAAGAATCTTGTTCCCCGGCCGAGTGTACGATTCAAAAGAACCGCCGTTCTTTTGAATGGCACGAACGCGGTGACGTCATCAACTACGAGGAGCTTGCGCTCGTCACATTCGATGCTGCCGCCGCCATCTTGCTACACCCTACCTATGCCTAGGAAGCTAACGTGCATGCGTCAAAGTCATTTTGAGCATGCGCGGGTTTCCACGGTGACAGGTAAGTGTACACACTCTCGGGTTTCTCGTCGGGAAACAGGCCGACGAGAATCCCGACAAGAAAATAGAGAGCAGGTTGTTTCTTTTTTTCTCGTCGAGATTCTGGCCAGTTTTCCTGACGAGAAACCTGAAAGCCTCGTACACACGGCCGGTTTTCTCGGCAAGAAAGCTCTCCCGGCTTCTTGTAGTTTCTTGATGAGAAAACCGGCCGTGTGTACGAGGCTTAAAACTAACTAAAATGATGAAACGACAAATATATGTCCTATTGTAATTAGTACAGTTAAAACAAATCAAAAATTCATTCTACAGCAGCTATAGTGACTCTGTTTAAACTCTTATCATACTAAAATCTGTGGTTTTATAAATGCATTTTGGAATTTCAAATTTCTTGCACACTGATTTTTGTTTTCAGAAATGAATTCAAAATATGCACAGTTTAACACATTTTGTTTGCAAGGTATTACATGTCATTATGTAATAATCCAGTACCCGTGCTTGTTTCCTTACATATACTGTGTCCATTTTGACCTCTGAACTTGTTCTAGTGCTTACCTTTTGTGCAACCTGCAAACTCTGCCATAAATAATTGAATTCTGAGTGAAGCAGCTGCAGCAAAGATTTTTCCACCCTCTTAGACAAATCATGTTCCTCTGAAGGGTTAGTTATTGATTTTGATACTGACTCCTTCCTTCAGAAATATGAACTAGTTGCCTCCACAAAAAATTTGATCGCCTACTGAATATGACTTCATGTGTTTTTTTCTAAGTTATCTGGGATCTATTTTGTTTTAAATGTAATTTTACTTTATTGGCACTTTTATTGACAAGGTTTATTTATGCGATTGAATTGGTTCAAAGTAAATACGGTTGAGTATAATGCCTAAATTTAATGCCTTCATTACAAGAGTCAATTTGAAGTATTTTGGTTTATATTGAATTCTTAATAGTTAAAATAACCATATCAATATAGTAAACTTTCTGCAAATCTGTTCACTTTTTCACACTAGTTTCACACTATTGCGATGCGGCAAGCAGCGCGATTCCAGTGCCGGTTCCCACATCGCATCTCCCTTGCAGACAGTTCACACTACCCTCTGCGAACTGCTGTGGGTGTTAATACAAAGTTAATGACACCCCCAGATCGTTTCACAGATCGCAGTGCGAACTGTGAATTCAAAACAGGAATCGGATCGCATGGGTGTGAAAACCCATGCAATTCATTTCCAGTGCGGGGAAAAAAAAGGTTCCTGCACCTTTTTCGTGCAAATCCAATGTGAGTTCAGCCATACAACTGTATGGCTGAATTTGCATTGCACAGATGATGGGGTTCGAATCACATGCGATGTCTGTGTTCGCAGTACTGTGAACCCAGGCTCAGGTCATTGCAGATGACAAGGGAGCATTATTTTTGTCTAGAGGAAAGACAGGTTAACCACTGCATACAGAAATTCCTCTTTACAGTAAAGTCTTGTTCGCATGTAGCATACTAAAATATATGCCTAAGGAGAGCCGTGTTTTCCACGAACGGGGATGCACAGGTGTCCTATGCATCTCTGTGCAGGCAGTCTCATTTTTGTCACTTGGCACTGGAACTCAGAGTCAGCCTACCTACTCTGCACTTTAGTCCCTCCCTAGTAGTGCATGTAGCGATACCCGCAGCTAAGAGGGCCGCTGGTATGATTTGTTTCGGGCCCTGTAGCACTCGCTGTCAACCCCCGGCAATTGGCTCTACCCTCCCTTGGCACAATTAGTAGGGGATGATGGGATTGTGTAACCTGTGATTCTTGGCAGCACAATCCCACAATAAAGGCACACAACAGTATGGTGTAGTTATCACTAACCGTTTCTCCTGCACAGTAAATTACACAAACAACTGATATACTTAACCCTGGTACTTTACTGAGAATAATGGTTAAGTAGATAAAACAGTATACATAAACCTATGCAGAGCCCTGCAATGAAAGAGTGTTTTAGCACACAGACAGATATACAATCCTATGACAAGAAACTAATGGACCCCACTGCAGCTCTTCCCCCTCGTGGGCAAGATGGCGCCCAGCAATGTCACTACTGCTAAGTCAGGCCTGACTGTACTATGTGAAAGTTCTGCAGAGAAAGATATTCCCTAGCAAACGGTGGTGCACTTCTGGAACATTTTGTAATCCACAAGAATAAAGGAATTTGATAGCTTGGTGAACCCAGAATAAATCTACTACCATTATTCAATGCACTGTCCCTCCGGCGTGCAACTGCAAACACTAACGTTAGTTCCGAACAACAGTTACTGGGTCTAGAGATCTTGTATTATTCTCATGAGCAGGTGCTCTCTCACCCAACCGGACCAGTCCGTGTCCGTATCTTCCGTTGCTGTGTCTTGGTACACAGATTCCACGACACCAGGGTCTTCGGTCCCCCTGGTAGTAGCAGAACAGCAGCAGGATGCGACGTCCCTCAGGCTCTTCAGTGGGTATGGAAGGCTCTTTGGAGTAATACAGGCCTAGGCTTCAGGCCCTGTATTTTCAGCAGACTCAGCACAGAGTTCCACTTGCTGGGCGGGCTGTGTCCAAAGAGACCGTGCTCCAGCCCGCCCCCTGGTTAAATACCCTGCCCCAGCAGTCCTTGCGAGGGGAAATGCATCCTGGGTATGGTAGTCTCTGGGCCTTAAAGCAAACACCCGTTACATGTATAATAGTCTCTTCTGGTCCAGGATTTAGTAGCATGGAAAGGAAATGTGGCGGAACCCTGCTCTCTCCATTTCCTCCTTCTGGGGATTTCAAGCCAACAACCAGGGACAGAGGCAGCCAGCATAATATGTTTAAAGACATTTACAGGTTCAGACAGTAGAGGGCAGCAGATCCCTACACTTCATTTATTTATTCTTCTATTGGTTGAACTTAGGGTACTTGGGTGTCTTTTTTCAGCCTTTTACCAGTACCTGTATCCAGTACTTTTTCTGGTCCTGGTAATGTTCTGTTTCATACTCATAGCATATTTGCCAGAATCAAGTGTTTATTTACATTTTTTTTTTTTAGATAAATGCACTTTCTGTGTTGAAGTCAGAGTGTCAGGTTGGTAGCCAGGAAATATACATTTTCAAAAGAAGACATCAAAAAATTACAGCTGACAAGTTTCTTTCATGACAAGTTTACGTTAGCATAAGTTTAATATCAGTCAGTATGACTGTTTTGCATGGGTGATAATTATGCTTCTATCTATACTGCTTTCATGCATGTTTGCGTTTCATCCTATGCCATTGATTCCTAGCTGTTCTTGTCCTGATTCTGATGTACAGGGAATTTCCTACAAAATCACAGTTTAAGTTATGATTTTTTGCCTAAGTCCATGTCTGCCAAGTTAAATATATGTATGATATGCATTATTTCTGAGAAAAAATGCTTTAGAAATGTTTTCTGTAAAAGTAAGACTTAGTTGAAACTTCAAAAAGACATGTTCTGCCAAGCTCGGCAGATACTCAAAGTCCTCGTCCTTGTTCTATTCTCCAGCTTTTATGTACTTGAATTCTAATCTTTAATATCTTATGAAGTAATAAAACCAAAATAGGTCCACATTGTTCCTCTCTGCTAACCTAAGCAAAAAAATAACATGTCGGGAACACCTGTTAATGGTCCTTGCAATGTGCAAGAACATTTAAAAAGTATAGTTTGGGGAAGGAGGAGATCTATCTAAAGATTTGTATTTATTTTTATTGGTTCCAATAAAGATCTGTAAAGTTACTGCTTTGCTTTCTTTGAGCCCATCCATGTTTTATGCTGTGTTGAGCCTTCATGAAGCAGGGGGGTCGCTGCCCCTGAAAAGCGTTAGTTTATTTTTTTATGACTGTTTTTATCGGAGGATTGTCAGGAAAGGGCCATTCAAAAGCAAATTTTGCATCTCATTTGGAAACCAGGGCCCAGAGTATGGAGGAAGAATGGAGAGGCACACACTGCAAGATGCTTGAAGTCCAGTGTGAAGTTTCCAAAGTCTGTGTTGATTTGGGGAGCCATGTCATCTGCTGGTGTTGGTCCACTGTGCTTCATTAAGTCCAGGGTCAATGCAGCCGTCTACCAGGAGATTTTGGAGCACCTCATGCTTCCTTCCACAGACGAGCTCTATGGGGATGCTGACTTCATTTTCCAGCAGGACTTGGCACCTGCCCACACTGCCAAAAGAACCAAAAACCTGGTTCAATGACCGTGGGATTACTGTGCTTGATTGGCCAGCAAACTCGCCTGACCTGAACCCCATAGAGAATCTATGGGGCATTGCCAAGAGAAAGATGAGAGACATGAGACCAAACAATTCAGAAGAGCTGAAGGCCGCTTTTGAAGCATCCTGGTCTTCCATAACACCTCAGCAGTGCCACAGGCTGATAGCTTCCATGCCACGCCGCATTGAGGCAGTAATTGCTGCAAAAGGGGCCCAAACCAAGTACTGAGTACATATGCATGCTTCTACTTTTCAGAGGTCCGATATTGTTCTATGTACAATCCTTATTTTATTGATTGCATGTAATATTCTAATTTTATGAGATTGTGGATTTGGGGTTTTCATGAGCTGTAAGCCATATTCATCACAATTATGACAAATCACGGCTTGAACTATCTTGCTTTGCATGTAATGAGTCTATCTAATATATTAGTGTCACCTTTTAAGTTGCATTAGTGAAATAAAGGAACTTTTGCATGATATTCAAATTTTTCGAGTTTCACCTGTATTTAGATCGCTCAAGTGACAGTTTTTACACCAATTTGAAGTCTGACACAATTTTTATCTATTTATATTCATGTACCCGAACATGTTATGATTTGTAACAGATTTTCTTTTCCAAGAATTTTATTGGGTTTTACAGATTTGTAACAGATATTCACTTGGAAATGTTTTAAAATACCTATATACCTATTTATTTCAGAAAAATGTTGCTTCCTGCCCTTCTTTCCAGTGGTCTGTGTTTGCATAGGTGAGTAACAGTCACACTCCTCAGCACAAACTTTCTTATAGAGACTTGTGTTTCAGAAAATGGAAGTGGGCATATCTAACTAGATTTGAAACTGGGAGATAATTGTGCAATGTGTCTAACTCTAGCACCTATAGGTCTACAAAGTCCTATTTAGACACACTGAACATCTCCCGTTACAGGAGAGGATGGGTAACAGTATGCACTTTGAGTTCTGAGCTGACCTAATAGACCCCACCTCTCCACTGCAGAAATGCATACTTACCTTGATCCGACAGCTGTGGCTTTGGGGATTTTTTACATGCTACTAATGCAAGTCCTCTCTCTCCTAGCTGTGTCTGCCCAGTATAGCCCCCAAAAAATCCAAGGGGCCTGCGTACCTCCATCTCTCCCAGAGACTTCTATGGGGCTCTACCACATTTGAGGTGGCCAGTGGATAGAGGACCTTGGGTGCTGGATATTAGACATGTGCATTCGTTTTCGTCCGAATGCATTTTCGTCCGAATTTCAGCTATTTTCGTTATCGTTTTAACAAACGAAAACGAAAGCACAGAATCCGAAAACCGAAAGATCCGACATAAACAAATGCTTTATTATCGTTTTCGTTGCTACAACAGTTCGATATAGATAGGAGATTCGACGTGACGCTGACAATAACAATCTGTGTCTATCGAACCTGTGGTCGAATGTGCCTAACCTTAACTCTATTAGTCCAAGATTATTCTACATAGAGAGAAAAGATTCGACATTATAGAGAGAAAAGATTCGACATAGGAGAGAAAGATTCGACATAGGAGAGGAAAGATTCGACATAGGAGAGGAAAGATTCGACATAGGAGAGAAAAGATTCGACATAGGAGAGAAAAGATTCGACATAGGAGAGAAAAGATTCGACATAGGAGAGGAAAGATTCGACATAGGAGAGGAAAGATTCGACATAGGAGAAAAAAGATTCGACATAGGAGAGAAAAGATTCGACATAGGAGAGAAAAGATTCGACATAGGAGAGGAAAGATTCGACATAGGAGAGGAAAGATTCGACATAGGAGAGAAAAGATTCGACATAGGAGAGAAAAGATTCGACATAGGAGAGAAAAGATTCGACATAGGAGAGGAAAGATTCGACATAGGAGAGGAAAGATTCGACATAGGAGAGGAAAGATTCGACATAGGAGAGAAAAGATTCGACATAGGAGAGAAAGATTCGACATAGGAGAGGAAAGATTCGACATAGGAGAGGAAAGATTCGACATAGGAGAGGAAAGATTCGACATAGGAGAGAAAAGATTTGACATTATAGAGAGAAAAGATTCGACATTATAGAGAGAAAAGATTCGACATAGGAGAGAAAAGATTTGACATTATAGCGAGAAAAGATTTGACATTATAGAGAGAAAAGATTCGACATAGGAGAGAAAAGATTCGACATTATAGAGAGAAAAGATTCGACATTATAGAGAGAAAAGATTCGACATTATAGAGAGAGAAGATTCGACATAGAGAGAAAAGATCACTGCTTGTGGGCGGAACATTCGACCGGAAATGTATGATTGCAGCGTCGTACAGTTTCGCTGCTCCGTCGAATCTTCTTTGAACATTCGACAGACACCATAAGCCTTCAATGACAGATTCGACCTTAATTAATTCAGATTTTCGGACGAATGCAATTTTTAACGAAAAACGAAATAAATAAAAACGAATTTCGGGAGTAACTAAATAAATTTATTTTTTGGACGAAAACGAAATTCCGAAACGAAATATTTCAGTGTGCACATGTCTACTGGATATAAACAATCCCCAAAGGCCATCAGATCTAGGTAAGTATGCATCTCTGGATTAGGGGTGAGATCTGTTAGGTCAGTTTAAGATGCAAACAGGATAAAGGGATTTTTATAACAGCTTACCTGTAAAATCCTTTTCTTGGAGTACATCACGGGACACAGAGCGACTTAGTCATTACTAATGGGTTATATAGATTACCTTCAGGTGTTGGCACTGGCCAATTCCAAACCGGAAGTACCCTCCCCTATATAAGCCCCTCCCATCCGGGAGCACCTCAGTTTTGTAGCCAAGCAATAAGTGTCCCAAAAAGAGGGGTGGGAGCTCTGTGTCCCGTGATGTACTCCAAGAAAAGGATTTTACAGGTAAGCTGTTATAAAAATCCCTTTTTCTTTTTCGTACATCACGGGACACAGAGCGACTTAGTCATTACTAATGGGACGTCCCAAAGCAATGCCAAATGAGGGGAGGGATACATAAGCTGGGCGCCATCAGGCATGAGGATCTTTTGCGGCCTGCAACACACTGCGCCCAAAGGCGACATCCTCCTGACTTCTAACGTCTACCTGGTAGAATCTAGTAAACGTGTGTACCGAAGACCATGTTGCGGCCTTACATACTTGAGCCAGGGAGGCCTGGTGATGCACTGCCCATGAAGTTCCAACTGCTCTTGTGGAGTGCGCCCTAACTTTGAACGGAGGCGGTCTCTTTCTCAAGCCATAGGCTTGTATTATGACCTGTCGAATCCACTTGGCTAAAGTGGATTTTGATGCTGCCTGACCCTTTTTAGGGCCTTCCGGCAGAATAAACAAAGTATCCGTTCTGCGAATCTGAGCAGTGGCTTTTAGATAAGCTTTAACTGCTCTTACTACATCCAAGGAATGTAATAACTTTTCCTCTACCGAGCTAGGTTTGGGGAAAAAAGAAGGAAGAACCACATCTTGGTTCAAATGAAACCTCGATACCACCTTAGGAAGAAAGGCTGGATGAGGACGTAATACTACTCTGTCCTTATGGACAACCAGATATGGCTCCTTACAGGACAAGGCGGCTAATTCCGATACTCTTTTAGCCGAACAAACGGCTACTAAGAAAATCAATTTCCTGGTGAGAAGAACCAAGGAAATGTGTTGCAATGGTTCAAACGGTTGTTTCTGTAGAACTGACAGAACCAGGTTTAAGTCCCAAGGACATATGGGAATACTAACCGGAGGGCTAATACGCATCACTCCTTGTATGAAAGCTTTGACTAGTGAATGCGAAGCCAAGGGCCTTTGAAAAAATATTGACAAGGCCGAAATCTGACCCTTGATAGTACTCAAGGCCAGCTTCCTATCTACAGCCCACTGTAGGAAGTCCAAAAACCTCCCTATCACGTACTTACGTGGATGCCATTTCTTGGCCTCACACCACTTAATGTACACTTTCCAGATCCTATAATAGATCTGCCTGGATACCGGCTTCCTGGCATTGATCATGGTAGATACCACAGAATTAGAGAGCCCTCTCTTTTTCAGAATGTGGGCTTCAATAGCCAGGCCGTCAAACCTAGGGCTGGTAAGGAAGGGTGGTATATCGGTCCCTGCGACAGCAGGTCCGGACGATGAGGGAGGGTCCAAGGACTCCTCACTGACATTTTTACAATCTCCGCGTACCATGCCCTTCGGGGCCACGCTGGAGCCACCAGAATCACTGGTTTCTTTTCTACCCTGATTCTGCGGAGTAATCGCGGTAACAATTGTGGCGGTGGGAATGCATATATCAGCTTGAACTGATCCCAAGGGAATACTAGGGCATCCGAGCCGCAAGCTAGAGGATCCCTTGTGCGAGACACAAATCTGTCCACCTTTGCGTTGAATCTGGATGCTAGCAGATCTACATCCGGTGTTCCCCACCGCTGGCATATTGCCTGGAAAACCTCGGGGTGAAGAGACCATTCCCCCGGGCATAATTGTTGGCGGCTTAAAAAGTCCGCTCTCCAATTTTCCACTCCTGGGATGAAAACCGCGGATATGGCTGGGACATATTTTTCTGCCCACTCCAGGATGCAATTTGCTTCCCTCTGGGCTGCACGACTCCTGGTGCCACCCTGGTGATTGATATATGCCACTGCTGTGGCATTGTCTGATTGAATTCTGACAGGGGACCCTTGGAGTTTGGATGTCCATGCTACTAGGGCATACCGGGCTGCTCGTATCTCTAAGAGATTGATGGGCAGGGCCTTTTCTGCTTCTGACCACTTGCCCTGGAGAGACCATTGCTCCAGTACTGCCCCCCAGCCTATGAGGCTGGCATCTGTAGTGACTACCTTCCAAGAAACCGGACTGAAGGGTTTCCCTTTTTCCAGATTCTGGGGCACCAACCACCAATGGAGGCTCTTGCGAACGGAAGGGGACAGGGACATTGGTAAGTCTAAAGCCTGAACTTTTTTGTTCCAGGCTGACAGTATGGCCCTTTGCAAATTCCTTGAATGGAATTGACCGTAGGGTACCGCTTCGAATGAAGCCACCATTTTTCCCAGCAGCCTCATGCAGAGGCGTATGGATGGTTTTCTTTTTGTACCCACTAAGTGGGTCAAATCTTTTAAAGACGACACCTTCTCTGGAGGTAAGAAAATCTTTCTCTGATTTGAATCCAGCCTTAGCCCTAAGTATTCCAGACTTTTGACTGGTCTTAGAGCTGACTTGTCCCGGTTGATAATCCAACCGTAATATTCCAGATACTTGATTGTCTTGTGAATAGCTACTTCCAGCTTTTCCACTGAGTGGTCTATTAGTAGCAGGTCGTCTAGATATGCCATTATCGTTACACCCTGTGTTCTTAGATTGGCCAATAATGGGGCCAGAATTTTTGTGAACACTCGTGGTGCTGTGGCCAGACCGAAAGGTAAGGCTCTGAACTGAAAATGGCGCCCTTCTACTGCAAAGCGTAGAAATTTCTGGTGGGCCGGAAAGATGGGAATATGCAGATAAGCATCCTTTATGTCGATCGAGGCTAACCATTCCTGCCCTTGTAGGGCGGTGGCCACCGATCGGATCGACTCCATCCGAAAAGTCCTGATATTTAGGAACTTGTTTAGCCCTTTTAGATTTAATATGGGCCTCACGTCCCCATTTGGTTTGGGGACTGTGAAAAGGTTCGAGTAAAACCCGAATCCGCTTTCTTCCAGGGGAACCTTCATGATTACACCTTGGAGCAATAGTTGTTCTAGTGCCAGAAGGAGGGATCCTCTCTTCTGGGGATCTCTTGGCACGTTTGACCTCCTAAATTGGGCAGGAGGAGTGCCTTTTAACTCCAGCTTGTATCCCAGACTTACTGCGGAGAGCACCCATCTGTCTCTGATGGTGTCCCGCCAGGTCTCTGTGAACAACTGAAGTCTTCCCCCTACCCGATTGAGTGGGGGCAACGCTTCATGCCTTGGGGGGAGGTTTTGTACCTCTCTTGATCCAGGGCTTCTTGTTACCCTGTGATTGTCCCTGATTTCTGCCCCCTGAATTTGACCGCGGAGGCCGTCGGAACTGCTTCACAGCCGATGTGCCCGGGACTGGAGAAGTAGGCCTCTTAAAAGAAGGACTTCTACCCTTGTTCTTAACCGGTAAGAGTGAACTTTTACCGGCAGAAATTTTCTGGATATATTTGTCCAGATCTTCTCCAAATAAGCGTTCTCCATGAAATGGGAAGCTAACCAGCAGTTTTTTACAGGGAGCTTCAGCAGACCAGTTTTTGAGCCACAGAAGCCTACGCATATGTACTATAGACAGCGTAAAGCGGGAGGCCTGTTGGATTGTATCCTTTATGGCGTCCACCGCAAAACACAAGGCTCTAGGCAGGTCAGCTAGGGCAAGAGCCTGCTGATCTGGTAAGTCCCTTAAGACTTGTTTCAACTGATCTTTCACTGCTTGGCAGACTCCAATCGCTGCTACCGCAGGTTGTGTCACCATGCTTGCTGTAGAGAAAGCAGATTTAAGGAAAGACTCCAATTTTTTATCTATTGGGTCTTTGAACATTGGAACATTATCTACTGGACATGTCAGTGATTTGTTAACAGAAGAGATGGCTGCGTCCACTGTAGGGACCCTCCATTTTTTTATGAACTTATCCTCCATGGGATAGATCACCGGAAATCTCTTGGGGGGAGCAAATATTTTATCAGGATGCTCCCAATCCTGGTAAATAAGACCTTCTAATAAAGGGTGGATTGGGAAGGAACAGACAGCCTGGGGAGCTTTTAGCGACCCCAGCGAGGAAACCGTAGTGGATGGTGGTTCCGCCAGAGGCATTTTAAATGCTGATCGGACCATGTTAGTCAGAGACTGAACCCATAATCTTTCAGCCTGAGATGCTGAGAAAGGTTCTTCCACTGTTGATTCCTCCATAACTGAATCAACCTCATCCTGATCCCCTTCAGGTAGGTCGATCTTTGTGTGGGGCTGTTCCTCCACTAACAGGCACTCTGAAGGAGGAGACGGAGATCGGACGCGCTTTTCCTGTGACAGGGAAGCAGCGATCAATGCTGTTAATCTCTCTTCCAATCCTCCCAGAGTTGAGGATAAAACCTCCTCTGTTATATATACAGGAGCAGGTGGACTGGGGACAGCCGCAGCACCAGGCATTCCTGCGGGGTTTCTACGGCTACTGACCTCTGAATTCTCAGGGGAGATTGGTGCAGTACAAGCATGCCCAATATCCTCAGAGCCCGATGGAGACCCCTTTGGCTTCCTGGAAGACCTATTTCCGGAGCGTCTGGACGACATATCCTTTAAGCACAAAGCTGAGGTATTCCCGTCGTCATACACCAATTTTTGCTGGTAATAGTCTAACACAGTTGCTGCTATATACCAGCTGGTGTCCACTAAAGTGCCTTTCTATGGGGATGCCTGCATCAACCGCCTCTGTGTGCCACTGTTTGTTGCTAGCTCTGTTTGCATCCAGCTGACACTTGTACTGTGTCTTTTAACCATGCTGGGACGCCTGCACATGCGCAGAAGTGCCGCGGCACGCATCGAGCGTCATCCACCCGCCCCGCCCCTTTTTTTTCATAGGAGGCGCGTGCGCCCGCGCGCCATTGGCGCCCTTTTCGAAATCAAACAGGGACTAGGAGCCAGGGCCCTTTTTGCCGGAGGGCCTGTGCGGTGGATGAGCGCAGCAACAGGGCAGAGGAAGTGGATTCCCACAGAGAAACTTACCAACTGCCTGGATCTTTTGACTTGAGAAAACCAAAGATCCACATGACAAGAAAAATGGACTACAGCGGCCTCTAGTGGTTTAACACAGGTACCGCGGTCCCTTTTTTTTTTTTTTTTTTCTTAACTACTATTAAAATTTTACATTTTCAGTAGTTACAGGCAAACACAGATATTTAGCGGGAATACCGTTAGGTAACAGACAGAAAGACAAATTAGGCTTGGGGGTCCCCCAATAGAACCAAGTTCCTGGGGGCCCCCACTTACCTGATCCCCGCCGCAGGACTTTGTTTGGTCCACAGAAGTCCAAACTTCACCTATCACGGCAGGCATTGTAATTAAACCTTCAGGGACCGGGTTCCCAAGGATTCCACTCCCCTGGACCTGTATAGCACCCTGCACAGACAACATCTTGGTCGTGGGTATGACCAGAGCTCTGGATCCCAGGGTCCAGCCCTCCTAAGAGAGGCATTACAGGCAAAACCTTGCTCTTCTGCTGCAAGGCCCGGGTACCGACCGTTTAGCTATGAAGCTTTTTTGGTGGGATCCGGAACAGCTTACTAAGGCCCAAAAGAACCTGTATGCAAGCCCAGTGAAAACACATGTTACTCTTTGGCCAACACCTTAGACACTGGCAAAAAACTGAGGTGCTCCCGGATGGGAGGGGCTTATATAGGGGAGGGTACTTCCGGTTTGGAATTGGCCAGTGCCAACACCTGAAGGTAATCTATATAACCCATTAGTAATGACTAAGTCGCTCTGTGTCCCGTGATGTACGAAAAATAAAAATGCACTTTCCTTTAAATTGGGGGTAGGGGATAGGAAGCTAATAGAGTTTGCAATAATACATAGTGTTCTCTGCATTAATTTTCCTTTATCAAGGAAATAAATGGAGACCTACAGACTTTTGCTGAAGTCTGTGGAGGAGTGAGGATGTAAATATTCTAATTCTCAATGTCCATGTAAGGGCACCCTAAGATTTTTGCGAATCAGAGTTCCTCACAGAGGTTAGCTCATCATAATCCAACAAAGATAAACTGTCAGGAAAGGATCCCTTTCCAAGGATAGATTCCCTTTTGCAGGCTGAACTCAAGGAAATCTGAGTGATCTTTGCCTTGGTACTATGACGGCGCAGCCAGGTGGAAGATAAATCCACCTAAACAACCTCTTATTAGAACAACCTCTTATTAGAAACATAAAGAGCTTAAGCACGTTTGTAATGCAATGCATTGAAGTATAGTGCAAGTTAATCCAACACACAGAAATATAGGAGTGTGAATGGGCCCAAAAGATGGCAGAAAAAGACCAAATGATCATTTGAGCTTACACTTTTTTAACCCTTTCATCTGGGTTTGTAGATCTATGTTTGTCCCAGGCATGTCTAAATTGACTTATTGTTGGTGCTCTACCTCTGCCAAAAGTCTATAACTAGCATCCACTACTCCTTTAGTAAAATAGTACTTTCCAAGATTAGTGTTGAACTCTCATCCTGCTAGATTAAGGGCGTGCTCCCTTGTTCTTAATTTCAAGTTTAGTTTGAAAATGCTGCCTTCTTGGTCCTTATTCACACCCACATTAAGTTTAAAGGTTTCAGCCCTGTCCCCTCTTTTCCTCTTTTTTGTCAAAGTAGTATAAATTGAGTTCCAGCTCCAAGAGTGGATAGCTTCCACCATCAGGCCTCCAGTATTGAGACTTCTTACTTCATCTCTGGCCATAAAGAACAATGGTTTTCTCCAGAGTACCTCCAAAAATGGAGCCTTGGAGAGCAGCAGATTGTAGCCCCCCCCCCTCCATTTTGTTTTTGGATTCCCCCACAAGTTTTCAGTAGTTATCACAAAATTTTTAAAATATTTTTATTTCATGCTTACCTTTTTTTTTGTCCTAAACATGGATGCATTTTGTTCCTAGACATATTTTACCTTTAGGGAGACCTGTCATTGGAAAAATAAGCAGGCTGACCAACATCTCAAACTGCTAGTTGCCTGGCTGTCATGGTGATGTTCAGACTGAAGAATTAATGAAGTCATCAGAGAGTTAGCATGACAAGAAGGTAACCATTATTTTTTAGAAAGAGATCAGCAGTAGCACTCTACATATTTCTTTAATGCCAGCTTTTTTTTTCCAAGAACCCATTTGTTGTCCAGCACTTAGATTACATTTTGCTATTAACCACTAAAGTATTTAAACTATGGTTTTAAGTTAAGATTTGCTGGATGATTTTTTAAAACATTATTCAATCAGATATTGCATTAGATGCCTTTAGTATAACAAAAAAAAACTCTACCTGATCTGACCTTAAACCCAATAATGGACAGTAACTGGCCACACAGTAACGGAAATATGTTTCACTGTTTCACTAAACATTTTTATAAGTTGCTTACTTACCTACTGAAAATTGTATCCTTGCTTTAATTAATGTCTGATTATGGACTTAATGTGGTCAGCAAAAGTTTTCCTTAAAGTTCTTAAGTATATATACAAACATTCAGAGAACCTAATTCATTTAGAAAAAGGAAAATATTATTTAAAAATTTCATTAATGGAATTAACAGCAGAAAAAATATATAAAAAAATATATATTGTTTTGCCTTTGACGATGTTCAGGGGTGGGGACACTAGGTGCCACCCTTGAACGATAATATTAAGCTCCTCACTAAACTAGTCTTAGATGACCTTGTAGTCTATGCACCTTAGATAACCCAGAACTGTCAGCTGTGCACTTTCATTTGATATTCTTTAGAATCAAAGGCAACTGAGGAGATGGAGGTTAGGTGATAAATCTAGTCCCATGCTATCCATTGAAGTTATCATTTATGTCAAGATCATGTGTCAGCATGAGTACTGGCATAACTTGTGCTAACCCCTGCACAACTTATGCTAACCCTTAAGATAGACTCCGCACTGGCGGTGCGACCATAAGGGCGCACAGGCGCCACCCCCTCTCTCCAGCCACCCCCTCTATGACCAATGGATAGATTCATGCATAGCTTGAATCTATCCATGGCCGCTCCTGCCACCCCCCATTCAGGTGCCCGGCCCCTTTTCGGGCACCGAGCGCCTGAATTACAGCGGGGAGGGGTGTTTTTGAAGCCATAGGCTGTAATAGGCGCCAAAAAAGGTGACCTGCGAGCGCCTTCTTGGCGCTCGCAGTCCACCCAGGTGTGTTAGGAAAGCGAATGAATATTTGCTTTCCTAACACTGAACCTCCTCTGCGCCAATCAGGTGCTCGGGTCTGTTACCCATCACCTGATTGGCTGAAATGACAGGCGCTGTGATTGGACACCTATCAGGAGGAGAGGACGGGATGATTTAATGGCACAGTGGCGGCATTTGATGGCACAGTGGCAGCATTTGATGGGCACAGTGGCTGCATTTAATGGCACAGTGGCAGCATTTGATGGGCACAGTGGCAGCATTTGATGGCACAGTGACAGAATTTGATGGCACAGTGGCTGCATGTGATGGCACAGTGGCAGCATTTGATGCGCACAGTGGCTGCATTTGATGGCACAGTGGCTGCATTTGATGGGCACAGTGGCAGCATTTGATGGGCACAGTGGCAGCATTTGATGGGCACAGTGGCTGCATTTGATGGGCACAGTGGCTGCATTTGATGGCACATTTTCAGCATTTGATGGCACAGTGGCAGTGTTCGATGGGGTACAGTGGCTGCGTTTGATAGGCACAGTGGCTGCAATTGATGGGAACAGTGGCTGCATTTGATGGCACAGTGGCTGCAATTGATAGGCGCAGTGGCTGCATTTGATGGACACAGTTTGTTTGCGCCCCCCCCAAAAATTTGGAGCACCAGCCGCCACTGCTCCGCAGCCTTTTACTGCTGATCACATGGTTTTGTATGCAGAACATCCCAAAAAGTATCTTTACTTGTTTCAGGGTTCAGATATACCCCTTTACCAGTTTACAGAGCAAAAACGTTCACCTTGCAGAACAAATTAGTGATTCCCAGTAAATATCCCAGTGAAAATAGACTCCAACCAGGTGGCACCATTGCATAGCGTGTGCAATTATTGAAATGTGACAACCATTGTAGCTACAGAAGGAACTACTTAAAGCAGAAGATTATTTCTTAGCCCCCCACATTAAAAAATATATATACTGTATACATAGATAGCTTTCTATTAGGGCTTTCTGGCTAATTCAATGGCATCATGGGTCTTTCTTCTGCTCCTTTGGTGGTGGCGGGAGGTGATCTTTACTGCCACACTATAAGACACTCATATAATGATACATGAGAGCCATGCAGTGAAGTAATACACTAAGCCCAGGCTGTGTGATTATGCCATCCAGAGTGTGGGTCCAACAGAGTTTGGCCTCATAGTGGGTTGAATCACACTGGTCGTCATTTAACTCAGAAGACTGAACACATCTAGTGATAAAAAAATAATTACTTTGGCAGTCAGCTACGGCTTGAAGGCAATAATGCAGAAAAAAAAAGATGCTTTTGAATCCTTTTTAATGGGCTTTTTACTTTTTTAAATTTTGACTGGAGTTCATCTTTAAAAGTTCTAGAGTTCTATTGTAAAGTTTTTGTTTCCTCTGCTGCTGTGAATATAATCTCCAGGCAGGAGATGTTCATACAAGAACTTGCCCATGAATTCATGTCAGGAGGGGGAGACCAAAGAGGCTCAAGCAGGAGCTCCTCCATCATGCACACATGGCAACTTCTGCCAAGCTAGGTCCAAGTGGACGTGTAATACGTGGTCCTATTGAACTACATATGACTAGAGAGCCTTTAACCATTCTCTTCTCCCTCTGAGTGACCATTTGTACTATTTAATTAATCAGCTACGGTGTATACTGAAAACTATATACCTGACTACACTATTCACTGTCATAAGAATTACACCAAGATCTGACTGCTCTTCTTTTCAGAGCTAGGTATATTACCTTTAGCATTTGTAGGGAAGAAAAAGTAACAGGCAGTGGAAAAAAAGGTAAAAGCAGCAGGGCTTTCACTCCATATAAAGCAAGGTATTGATTAACAAAATGATTCACAAATTGCAACTTTTTTCATTTTGCCTAAATATATTTTTCAGCATTCACTGTGGTATAACACTATTAAGGTACACTCACTTCTTTGGTAGCTGTATATAACCGCTGTCCGTTTTCTCGGCAAAGAAGGAGTTATAAAATCCGTGTGAAGGAGTTTCCATTTTGCTTGTGGGCATTGTGAAGCCCACAAGCAATCTCTTCCTGGAAGCGGTGAATGCTGATCTCCCAGCATTCACCGCTCATTCTCTCGATAATGGCAATTTACCTGCATGCCCTTTTTTAAAATGGCGCTATTAGAGATGCCCTCGTCACGTGACCGGCGTCACGCATCACGTGATATGTATAATCTCTCGAGATTTCGCCGCACGAGTCCCACAATGTATCTTTTGAAGCACGACACAGTGCTCCCAGAAAACACTGCGGCGACGGGGAAAGGCTTAGAAACGCCTACTCCCGCGGGAGGAGAATCCCCGAAGTCGCTTTATAAAAGGCAATATTAAGGTATTTACATATGAGAAAAAAAAAATTGTGCCTTAGGATCATGTACATATTGCAGTGGTTGTGTAACACTGTGGTTGTGATTTTGGGTGAACCTCCGCTTTAAGCAGACTTGTTGAATTGTACATCATGCCATTTTTGAACCATCATTTTCTGGACACCTGAAATGCCTGAAGTTCCACACATCATAGAGATCATATTAAGTCAAAACAAAAGTTTTGGATTTGCCAATTCTCCTGTTACTGGTAAAAAAAATAATGCAGATTTGCCTATTGGCCTAATTTTCAGTTTATTTTTCCTGTATGCAGGGACAGCTCCAGCACCCTGTCCCCATCGAATTCCTTGTTATTCCATCACACAGTGTCCATTAAAGAGTTCAGAAATAACAGAAACACGTTGTGTAAAATATAAAATATACATGACAGAGTTATGAATACATGTGTTTTATGATCAGTCATATAGCGTAAGACATTTATAGTGGAAATTTAAAGACCTTCTTTCTTGCCTAATCTATCTATAGTGAATGTGCCAATTTGTGCACATCATGGGAGACAAAGAACATGCTAGCCATCTACTGATCTGTTATATCTTTGAAATGTTGAAATGTGTAGTATATAATATTTTTTTTTAATTAAATGTATACTTCTTGGTCTGCTCACTTTCCTATCCACTTGGCATTCCCCCGGCTTCTCTTCAGACAAAGATGTGAGTGCTTTGATCTGCCTGGCAGAACCCACTGGGGCATTGGCTTAGAGGTTAATTACACAAAGACGTTCTCCAGCTGGGGCAGATCGCTCCCCCTCTATGTTTGACCCTCTCCCAGGTACCCCTCTAAAGAAGACAGACGGCTGAAATAAAAAGAGCAGCGGAAAACCTTTTGATACAGCTAAGTCTCCACTCGTGGAATGTTTAATTATTTTGTTGTTTGGATAAGTGATGTTTGAAATATGAATGGATTCATAGCTGCATTGATATCATTATGCTGTCAGGGTGGTTTATAATTTCTCCCTTATTTAAAGAGATTCTACCATGTTAGTTATGTTGTTTATAAAGCTTGTGCTTTTTTCTTTTTCATACATCACGGGACACAGAGCGACTTAGTCATTACTAATGGGTTATATAGATTACCTTCAGGTGTTGGCACTGGCCAATTCCAAACCGGAAGTACCCTCCCCTATATAAGCCCCTCCCATCCGGGAGCACCTCAGTTTTTTGCCAGTGTCTAAGGTGTTGGCCAAAGAGTAACATGTGTTTTCACTGGGCTTGCGTACAGGTTCTTTTGGGCCTTAGTAAGCTGTTCCGGATCCCACCAAAAAAGCTTCATAGCTAAACGGTCGGTACCCGGGCCTTGCAGCAGAAGAGCAAGGTTTTGCCTGTAATGCCTCTCTTAGGAGGGCTGGACCCTGGGATCCAGAGCTCTGGTCATACCCACGACCAAGATGTTGTCTGTGCAGGGTGCTATACAGGTCCAGGGGAGTGGAATCCTTGGGAACCCGGTCCCTGAAGGTTTAATTACAATGCCTGCCGTGATAGGTGAAGTTTGGACTTCTGTGGACCAAACAAAGTCCTGCGGCGGGGATCAGGTAAGTGGGGGCCCCCAGGAACTTGGTTCTATTGGGGGACCCCCAAGCCTAATTTGTCTTTCTGTCTGTTACCTAACGGTATTCCCGCTAAATATCTGTGTTTGCCTGTAACTACTGAAAATGTAAAATTTTAATAGTAGTCAAGAAAAAAAAAAAAAAGGGGGACCGCGGTACCTGTGTTAAACCACTAGAGGCCGCTGTAGTCCATTTTTCTTGTCATGTGGATCTTTGGTTTTTTCAAGTCAAAAGATCCAGGCAGTTGGTAAGTTTCTCTGTGGGAATCCACTTCCTCTGCCCTGTTGCTGCGCTCATCCACCGCACAGGCCCTCCGGCAAAAAGGGCCCTGGCTCCTAGTCCCTGTATGATTTCGAAAAGGGCGCCAATGGCGCACGGGCGCGCGCGCGGGCGCGTGCACGCGCCTCCTATGAAAAAAAAGGGGCGGGGCGGGTGGATGACGCTCGATGCGCGCCGCGGCGCTTCTGCACATGTGCAGGCGTCCCAGCATGGTTAAAAGACACAGTACAAGTGTCAGCTGGATGCAAACAGAGCTAGCAACAAACAGTGGCACACAGAGGCGGTTGATGCAGGCATCCCCATAGAAAGGCACTTTAGTGGACACCAGCTGGTATATAGCAGCAACTGTGTTAGACTATTACCAGCAAAAATTGGTGTATGACGACGGGAATACCTCAGCTTTGTGCTTAAAGGATATGTCGTCCAGACGCTCCGGAAATAGGTCTTCCAGGAAGCCAAAGGGGTCTCCATCGGGCTCTGAGGATATTGGGCATGCTTGTACTGCACCAATCTCCCCTGAGAATTCAGAGGTCAGTAGCCGTAGAAACCCCGCAGGAATGCCTGGTGCTGCGGCTGTCCCCAGTCCACCTGCTCCTGTATATATAACAGAGGAGGTTTTATCCTCAACTCTGGGAGGATTGGAAGAGAGATTAACAGCATTGATCGCTGCTTCCCTGTCACAGGAAAAGCGCGTCCGATCTCCGTCTCCTCCTTCAGAGTGCCTGTTAGTGGAGGAACAGCCCCACACAGAGATCGACCTACCTGAAGGGGATCAGGATGAGGTTGATTCAGTTATGCAGGAATCAACAGTGGAAGAACCTTTCTCAGCATCTCAGGCTGAAAGATTATGGGTTCAGTCTCTGACTAACATGGTCCGATCAGCATTTAAAATGCCTCTGGCGGAACCACCATCCACTACGGTTTCCTCGCTGGGGTCGCTAAAAGCTCCCCAGGCTGTCTGTTCCTTCCCAATCCACCCTTTATTAGAGGGGCTTATTTACCAGGATTGGGGGCATCCTGATAAAATATTTGCTCCCCCCAAGAGATTTCCGGTGATCTATCCCATGGAGGATAAGTTCATAAAAAAATGGAGGGTCCCTACAGTGGACGCAGCCATCTCTTCTGTTAACAAATCACTGACATGTCCAGTAGATAATGTTCCAATGTTCAAAGACCCAATAGATAAAAAATTGGAGTCTTTACTAAAATCTGCTTTCTCTACAGCAAGCATGGTGACACAACCTGCGGTAGCAGCGATTGGAGTCTGCCAAGCAGTGAAAGATCAGTTGAAACAAGTCTTAAGGGACTTACCAGATCAGCAGGCTCTTGCCCTAGCTGACCTGCCTAGAGCCTTGTGTTTTGCGGTGGACGCCATAAAGGATACAATCCAACAGGCCTCCCGCTTTACGCTGTCTATAGTACATATGCGTAGGCTTCTGTGGCTCAAAAACTGGTCTGCTGAAGCTCCCTGTAAAAAACTGCTGGTTAGCTTCCCATTTCATGGAGAACGCTTATTTGGAGAAGATCTGGACAAATATATCCAGAAAATTTCTGCCGGTAAAAGTTCACTCTTACCGGTTAAGAACAAGGGTAGAAGTCCTTCTTTTAAGAGGCCTACTTCTCCAGTCCCGGGCACATCGGCTGTGAAGCAGTTCCGACGGCCTCCGCGGTCAAATTCAGGGGGCAGAAATCAGGGACAATCACAGGGTAACAAGAAGCCCTGGATCAAGAGAGGTACAAAACCTCCCCCCAAGGCATGAAGCGTTGCCCCCACTCAATCGGGTGGGGGGAAGACTTCAGTTGTTCACAGAGACCTGGCGGGACACCATCAGAGACAGATGGGTGCTCTCCGCAGTAAGTTTGGGATACAAGCTGGAGTTAAAAGGCACTCCTCCTGCCCAATTTATGAGGTCAAACGTGCCAAGAGATCCCCAGAAGAGAGGATCCCTCCTTCTGGCACTAGAACAACTATTGCTCCAAGGTGTAATCATGAAGGTTCCCCCGGAAGAAAGCGGATTCGGGTTTTACTCGAACCTTTTCACAGTCCCCAAACCAAATGGGGACGTGAGGCCCATATTAAATCTAAAAGGGCTAAACAAGTTCCTAAATATCAGGACTTTTCGGATGGAGTCGATCCGATCGGTGGCCACCGCCCTACAAGGGCAGGAATGGTTAGCCTCGATCGACATAAAGGATGCTTATCTGCATATTCCCATCTTTCCGGCCCACCAGAAATTTCTACGCTTTGCAGTAGAAGGGCGCCATTTTCAGTTCAGAGCCTTACCTTTCGGTCTGGCCACAGCACCACGAGTGTTCACAAAAATTCTGGCCCCATTATTGGCCAATCTAAGAACACAGGGTGTAACGATAATGGCATATATAGACGACCTGCTACTAATAGACCACTCAGTGGAAAAGCTGGAAGTAGCTATTCACAAGACAATCAAGTATCTGGAATATCACGGTTGGATTATCAACCGGGACAAGTCAGCTCTAAGACCAGTCAAAAGTCTGGAATACTTAGGGCTAAGGCTGGATTCAAATCAGAGAAAGATTTTCTTACCTCCAGAGAAGGTGTCGTCTTTAAAAGATTTGACCCACTTAGTGGGTACAAAAAGAAAACCATCCATACGCCTCTGCATGAGGCTGCTGGGAAAAATGGTGGCTTCATTCGAAGCGGTACCCTACGGTCAATTCCATTCAAGGAATTTGCAAAGGGCCATACTGTCAGCCTGGAACAAAAAAGTTCAGGCTTTAGACTTACCAATGTCCCTGTCCCCTTCTGTTCGCAAGAGCCTCCATTGGTGGTTGGTGCCCCAGAATCTGGAAAAAGGGAAACCCTTCAGTCCGGTTTCTTGGAAGGTAGTCACTACAGATGCCAGCCTCATAGGCTGGGGGGCAGTACTGGAGCAATGGTCTCTCCAGGGCAAGTAGTCAGAAGCAGAAAAGGCCCTGCCCATCAATCTCTTAGAGATACGAGCAGCCCGGTATGCCCTAGTAGCATGGACATCCAAACTCCAAGGGTCCCCTGTCAGAATTCAATCAGACAATGCCACAGCAGTGGCATATATCAATCACCAGGGTGGCACCAGGAGTCGTGCAGCCCAGAGGGAAGCAAATTGCATCCTGGAGTGGGCAGAAAAATATGTCCCAGCCATATCCGCGGTTTTCATCCCAGGAGTGGAAAATTGGAGAGCGGACTTTTTAAGTCGCCAACAATTATGCCCGGGGGAATGGTCTCTTCACCCCAAGGTTTTCCAGGCAATATGCCAGCGGTGGTGAACACCGGATGTAGATCTGCTAGCATCCAGATTCAACGCAAAGGTGGAGAGATTTGTGTCTCGCACAAGGGATCCTCTAGCTTGCGGCTCGGATGCCCTAGTGTTCCCTTGGGATCAGTTCAAGCTGATATATGCATTCCCACCGCCACAATTGTTACCGCGATTACTCCGCAGAAACAGGGTAGAAAAGAAACCAGTGATTCTGGTGGCTCCAGCGTGGCCCCGAAGGGCATGGTACGCGGAGATTGTAAAAATGTCAGTGAGGAGTCCTTGGACCCTCCCACATCGTCCGGACCTGCTGTCGCAGGGACCGATATATCACCCTTCCTTACCAGCCCTAGGTTTGACGGCCTGGCTATTGAAGCCCACATTCTGAAAAAGAGAGGGCTCTCTAATTCTGTGGTATCTACCATGATCAATGCCAGGAAGCCGGTATCCAGGCAGATCTATTATAGGATCTGGAAAGCGTACATTAAGTGGTGTGAGGCCAGGAAATGGCATCCACGTAAGTACGTGATAGGGAGGATTTTGGACTTCCTACAGTGGGCTGTAGATAGGAAGCTGGCCTTGAGTACTATCAAGGGTCAGATTTCGGCCTTGTCAATATTTTTTCAAAGGCCCTTGGCTTCGCATTCACTAGTCAAAGCTTTCATACAAGGAGTGATGCGTATTAGCCCTCCGGTTAGTATTCCCATATGTCCTTGGGACTTAAACCTGGTTCTGTCAGTTCTACAGAAACAACCGTTTGAACCATTGCAACACATTTCCTTGGTTCTTCTCACCAGGAAATTGATTTTCTTAGTAGCCGTTTGTTCGGCTAAAAGAGTATCGGAATTAGCCGCCTTGTCCTGTAAGGAGCCATATCTGGTTGTCCATAAGGACAGATTAGTATTACGTCCTCATCCAGCCTTTCTTCCTAAGGTGGTATCGAGGTTTCATTTGAACCAAGATGTGGTTCTTCCTTCTTTTTTCCCCAAACCTAGCTCGGTAGAGGAAAAGTTATTACATTCCTTGGATGTAGTAAGAGCAGTTAAAGCTTATCTAAAAGCCACTGCTCAGATTCGCAGAACGGATACTTTGTTTATTCTGCCGGAAGGCCCTAAAAAGGGTCAGGCAGCATCAAAATCCACTTTAGCCAAGTGGATTCGACAGGTCATAATACAAGCCTATGGCTTGAGAAAGAGACCGCCTCCGTTCAAAGTTAGGGCGCACTCCACAAGAGCAGTTGGAACTTCATGGGCAGTGCATCACCAGGCCTCCCTGGCTCAAGTATGTAAGACCGCAACATGGTCTTCGGTACACACGTTTACTAGATTCTACCAGGTAGACGTTAGAAGTCAGGAGGATGTCGCCTTTGGGCGCAGTGTGTTGCAGGCCGCAAAAGATCCTCATGCCTGATGGCGCCCAGCTTATGTATCCCTCCCCTCATTTGGCATTGCTTTGGGACGTCCCATTAGTAATGACTAAGTCGCTCTGTGTCCCGTGATGTACGAAAAAGAAAAAGGGATTTTTATAACAGCTTACCTGTAAAATCCTTTTCTTGGAGTACATCACGGGACACAGAGCTCCCACCCCTCTTTTTGGGACACTTATTGCTTGGCTACAAAACTGAGGTGCTCCCGGATGGGAGGGGCTTATATAGGGGAGGGTACTTCCAGTTTGGAATTGGCCAGTGCCAACACCTGAAGGTAATCTATATAACCCATTAGTAATGACTAAGTCGCTCTGTGTCCCGTGATGTACTCCAAGAAAAGGATTTTACAGGTAAGCTGTTATAAAAATCCCTTTATTTGATTCTGGGCAACTACTTGATGAGCACTCTGGCTTGCAGTGCTGGTGTCCTGTATTCAGTTCCTGCCAGGTCTTTATCAGGGTGGAATTTATATGTGAATCTCTTCCCACGATCAAGAAACATATTTACAGATTGGTTGGATTGCACCTAAAATAACCCTTAGCCCTGGTTTACACTGGTGCGACTTTGAAATCATACTTCATCATAATTTGAAAGCTGAAGATCAGTGCGATTTGCACCTCCGATTTCATTACAGCTTGCGACTTCTTTTAATAGTAGTCTATGCAAGTCAGAATAAAATTGTCAAAAAGTAGCGCAGGAACCTTTTTCAAAGTCGCTGCAACATGAGTTGTAGCGATTTGAACGGTTCCATTGCCGAAAATGGGGTGCAACTTGTCATGCAATTTGGAATTGTCAAATCGCATGACAAATCGCACCGTGTGGGGGGGCTTAGAGCCCATTTATATCTTAGTGTTGTGTTACTCTACATGTACTAATGTGTGTTGTGTCATTTGCTACCATGCATTGCTTTAAGGCAGCCCATTAATTTTGAATGGGCTGTCTGCAGTGGCGGCTGGTACTCAATTTTCTTGGGGAGAGGGCATCCACAGCCTCCCCAGCCAGCCAAGCACACCCACCCTCCCGGCGCTCTTTTGCTCGCTCAAACGCCGCTTCCTTCCCCCCCCATTGCTCAATCACCGCATCACTCGCCCGCCAGGTCCCCAGCCAGCTCTGCACTTTCCCCATCCAGGTCGCGGCTTAAGCGGCTTCCGCCCCTGAACTCCTCCCGAGTCCTGGCGGTCGCTTCTCCTCCTGGTTAATCAGGACTTAGGACTCACAGCCAATCGGGTCTTAGGACTACCGGCCAATTAGGTCTCAGGACCTGCTTCCTGATTGGCCGGGAGGAGAAACAAGAAGACATTAGCGAATATTAATTTGCTAATGTCACACCACAGGGTGGGCTCGGGGTGCAGTGCTCTGCGCCACGAGCCCATCCTTTTTTAAGCCAATTAGACCCTCAGGCTCTAATCATGTGCTTCAGAAAAAAATAAAAAAACATTGGAATCCATGCATTCGCTTAAAGATACTGTACCCCAATGGTTGCCCTGACCTTGAAAGTCTCCTGACACCTCTGACACCCTAGGTTCAGACATTCTATAAAATAAAGGTGAATGCAGACACAGAATAATTCAAAGCTGACCAAATAAATTTTACTTAAAACCTTTGCTGTAAACAGTTTTCGTGAAGATAGATCTGACCAGAAACATATGGTTTGTATAGTATTGTACACTTTAAATGAACAGGCAAACAAAGGTTTCACAGTAACTCTCAGATTAAACCACAGTAGGGCAATAGGGACCAATTCTGGCCTATGAGTGCAGGTCAGAAAAAGAGTTGGAGAATGACCAATTCTGTAGTCAAACTACTCCCTGCTTCCTCCTGACACCACAGCCCCTTTTTAGCAGTTACTTAATGCAGACTAGCCTATAATTCCCCAAAATGGTGTGGTGTGCCCTCTCTACCTGCGGGGAGCCGAAGGCAGGTGAAGGGGGTGAGGTCGCTACACGTGGGGGCTCGAGTCCGGGATTTCTACGTCCGGAAAGGAGTGGAAACCCCCCCAGAGTTTGAACTTTATTCCCCTGTGAAGTTCCATGGAGGTCGGCCATATTTGAAAGGAAAAGTGACTGCGCCACGAGAAGAGCCCAGGCTGCGTAGTTCATGGGCGTGCCTAGAGTAAGAAAGCCCACGAACATTGCAGAAGATGGGAGAAGCCTCGCCATGTGATGAGTTACACATGGTGACTTTGATGCAAAAAGGACAGTGCGCGATGAATCGGCAAGCGGGTAGCATGGCGTCTAATGCCTCATGGATTCTGGCCACTTCAACCATGAACGTGACCTCGTTTGCTGCTTCTGTGACCAACACGGAGATCTGACTGAAGCCTCGGGGTCGCTTCGCTCTCTATGTCTGTAGAGAGGCGGAGGCCCTTGGAGTGGTTTGTCCCGGATGCGAGGGACTGGTGGTGCACCTTAGGCCTTTTGGAAGATGCGAAGAGTTCCTATTTGAGGTAGAACAGCGTACTGAAAAACCTCGGGGCTTTTGTTTGAACTGCCTTACGGGCGCCACCACTTTAGAAGAGGGAACCAGAGCTTCCGCAGTCACCCCTACGTGCACTGTTGGGACTTCGGAGGAAGTCGCAGTTGAGAATGTTTCGGTGATTGAGGAACCGGAGACTGAGAAACTGGAGGATGTTGCCTCGGTTGTTACTGAGTCCTCGCTCCCACCACCGAAGAGGAAGGTAGGCTATGTTAAAGCTTCCTGCGGCCGTGGTGGAGTTACACCCCAGCGCTTGCTCGGATCGGATGTTTCTACAGGAAAAAGTTCCGGACATCCGGCATCAGCTACAAGCCGAGGTAAGCCGGGGAAAGGGATCTTGGCTAAGGTCTGAAGTGTCGGGGATGCTTGGGTCAAGGACCCCAGAGCCCTTGAACTTGTTAGAGGCAGTGATTCCTCGTCCACTAGAAGTTACCTGCCGGCGGAGGAATGTGACACCTCCGACCTGGAGTCAGTCTCCGATCCAGGGGATGATGTGGCCATAGATGAACTGTTCGAGCGGAAGGGTTGGGATAAGATGCACCTGTCCTCATCCCGTAGAAAAAGGGACCCACCCATGGTCACTGGGGATGATACACCCTGGGAGGAGGCCCAGGAGCCTGAGGAGGAATCTGTCCCATTGTCTGCCCTTCCACCATTGGAGATACCTGCCCCTGTTGCTGGGATGGGACGAGTGTCGTTGCGGGCCCCTATGTCTGGTCCGGAGGCAGTGAAAGTGCCTCGACACCTGGATGCCATAGTCTTGCCAGGTATGGGAGATCGTGCAACCATGCCTCCATTGTCCAGGATGCAGCAGTTATTCAATCAGAGAGTGGCAAGCGAATATGGGTGGGAATACCCGTACTTGCCTAAAGATTTGCTATTTGAAGTGGAGGCCTATAAGGATCGGTGGTACGGGGACTGCCTATGGACTTATTTAAAGGTACCCCAGGCCCGTAGGTACTTTGCCTGTTCTGCTGCAATCACCAAGCGGTACAAAGAATGTAAAGAGTCCTGGATGCTTGGCAAGCATATCCACGCAGATAAAGTGGTTATTTGCCGGAAGGAGAAAGACAATGTTGAATATTTCATTGACACTTTTGACAAGAACTGGAAACCACTAGTGTTGCCTCATCTGCAGTACTATCTTTGAGAGACTGGACTCTTTATGTTTGCTCTTTGCTTATCCCGGAGTGTACTCTCCTGGAGCCCAAGAACTTTTGCCCTTACGGATGGGGTATTCTACTTTTCTGGAAGAGCAGGAGCTGTTGTTTTTTTTTTTCTCCTCTCACAGCGCCAAAAAACAGTGACTTTGGAGTAGAAATAGTTCAGGGCCACAGTCAGGTTCAAGAAGAAGAGGATTCGTCTTCAAGAGGAAAATAACGTTTTTCTTCCCGGGACAGGTGTCTTGACGGTGGCACTTCCACTAGGTGGCAGTGTTGCGTAACTCTTGCATTATGTTCTACTTGTTAGAAGGAAAGGATTTTTCCTCCAAGGAGAATCTTTTCTCTTCTACTGTACATAAGTTAGGATATCAGATTGTTGGTTGTGTGTGTTTTTCTTTTTCCCTCTCTAGGTGGACAGCAAGCAAATCACTGAGAATGGGTTGGATTTAGCTATTGCAGTAGGGGAGGGAAATGTAAATGGTAAAAATGTTTATTTTGAACTATGTGACATTTGAGAATGGGATGTACATATTGGTTTCCTTTTACTCTTTCTTCATCTCTTCATTTAACTCCCTTTCCCCATGTTCAGGTTCCGGCACAAACAAACATATTTTTCAAATTTGTTTTTTTTGTAGATAGTTTTTGGAATAGGTCTATGTTGACTCAGGCTTGAGAGGCATAGGTTTGCTCCAGACACTGGGGACAGTGTCTAATTTAGTGGAGGGAGAGTGTAGCAGGGTCCTAAATTTAGGGGAAGTGTTTGAGTGGTACTTATGCTCAAACACCCCAATTGTCAGCATTCTTTCAACTGTTTTTGTCCCAGGGAGAGTATCGGTGTATAGTTCCCTGTGGCCTGCAGGTGGCGCTGCCATGATAGGCCAGGGTTGAACCGCTGATATAGTGCTGTGCCTTGTGTGTCCCCTCTCAGCAGCCATACAGTGGGTGTGGCAGGCCTGCTGTGCATGCTGGGAGAGGATATAAAAGGGTCAGATGCTGCTTGTTCGGGGTATCTTCTTCTTTCGTCGGGAGTCCTACTCCCAGGAGTGTGTTCCTGTCCACCCTGGGCACCTTTGGCCCAGGGGTGGAGGTCGGTGAATCGGTCCTAGGCACCTTTAGCCCTGGGACTGCAGCAAAGGCTTTGGGCCCAGCACCTTCGGCTGGGGCCCATCAAGAATCGAGGAATCCCAGGGTGCCGCCTTGCGAGGGGACCTGTATCTTGGACGAGAAGGCTGGGGGAGGAACTGTTCCGAGGGACCGGTGAGAAGTCACGGTGAAGGAAGGGGCCCGGTAACTCTCTGGAGGGATGTCTTCTCCTTACAAAGAGGTCAAGCTTTGAAACACCAAGTTCACCAGGTCTGTGGCAGAGACCAAGTTCACCAGGTCTGTGGCAGAGACCAAGTTTATCCAGTCTGTGGCAGAGACTGTGCGGTTAAGTTAGAGTACCATTTGGCTGCTAGTCCCTACCTAGGGAGACTATCCATCTGGGCTGAGTCTGCTTGAGAAGCCGAGCAGTGACGTGATTACGTTTGTGCCTGGAACTCTCCCACACCTTATGCTGTCCTGTCCTCTTGTTCCAACCTTTACTTATCAGAGACTGTTATTCTTGAGAAATAAACTCTACGTTGGAGTTGCAGCTGGTGTGGACATTCAAGTCACTGGGGGGAACAAGGACTTATCTATGTTTATTGTAGAGGTGAGAATCATTCTCTGGAGGATTCTGGTTTCTGGCCGTGGAGACCTGCTAACAACACCGCTCAACCTCTTTACACAGGAGGGTACGGGCTTGTGGCGTGGTGTGCCCTCTCTACCTGCAGGGAGCCGAAGGCAGGTGAAGGGGGTGAGGTCGCTACATAACATTTTCTAAACCTGTAGCTTTCATTAAAATTATACCTGCTGATCCTTCTTTGAAAGAATTTGTTAAGGCTGTCTCCAGATTGTGCTTCTGTGTTGTTACCTTGTTACATGCACCTATGTTGGAGATTACAAATGGCTGTGCTGTCACTCAAGGTACAGATATGATCCACCATTGTCACTATCAGAAAGCTGGTCCACAGTAAGGATATGCAGTCAATGATGAGCAAGTGAAAGCAGACAGAAAGTGGCTGAAAGAGCTGCAGGAGATCAACATTGATGTTGAGATGCAACATAACATGAAAGAGGTGAGAAAATATCGTAAAAAAAAAAAAAAAAGGCAACCATTTAATATACACAGTTCTTTAGCAAACCACATTTCAGCCAGTTACCATTTGCTTTAAAATGATTTGCTTTTTAATAGATACACTGGTTGCTCTTACTTGTACAAAAACTAAATGGATGTTTTTAACAGAACTCATAATGTCTTATATTTTATTTAAGATCAATCTTAAATTTTGCAATTACCACTTTTAATTGCAAACACAACATTTTGAAAACAGGATGCCATTTATTGAGGAATAAAGCCATCCAAAGCTTGATGAAAAAGTTCAGGCCATGTGATATTGCTGGGTACATTAGCAGCACTATATAAAATATTTTATATACATAATATATCCAGCGCTGTGGGTGCCCTTCCATTACCAGTGTAAAATCAGGAGTGCCTAATGGAAAGCCTAGTGAGCGTTACTGCTGCTTTTACAGCTTGTTCATTCAAGAATGTTTCCATGTGTTTTCCTTCTTCAGCCTGTGCTATGTGTCTGTCTGCTCCTTCAGGACATACAGAACAAAATACTTCATTCTGGAAAGTTAATACCACTGTAGCCATGTCCCGGGCATCTCCAGGCCTAATGGTGACCTCCAGAGTTAGGGACAGCTGACATCCTTCTATGTAGAATGGGTTACGAAACATGGTGGGTGCAATGAAAGGTAGATTGATGGGCACCAGACACTTCTTGAATGCAAAGAGATGGGAAAAGAGAGGAGCAAAAGAATTTGCTCCACCCACCTTTGGGGCCGGAGCAGACTAAAGGTTAAATTTGACAGTTATTTGGTACAGCTTTTTGAATAAAAGTTTTACATTTATTGGCTAAAGGCATGTCACATGCTGTATGTGGCACGAGCTAGCCCATATATAAGGAATTATATCTGTGTAGGAAAACAGCCAGCGGTGGACCAGCAAGGAAGAAGGAGCCTCCCATCGTCAAGGCACTTGTTATGTGGTTTGGTCCTTTTATCATGAAAAGGGACAGTTTTACAGATATTGAACATGTCATAGTATTAAAGTGCTCGTAAACCCACTTTGACAACATGCACCTACAGGTAAGCCTAGATTAAGGCTTACCTGTAGGTGCATGAAATATCTCCTTAACCGTGTCGGTTAAGGAGATATTTGCTGAAAAACACACCGATGACGTCACACGCATGCGCACTAGCGGGCCGGCATTATTGCAGGTTTTCTGAATGGGATCTTGCCGGCCCGAGCGCGCATGCGTTTGACGTCATAGCCGCTCCGGCCAATCACAGCGCCGGAGCGGCGATAACAGGAAGAAGCTCCGAACGGACATGGCAGCGGCGGCAGAGAACGAGGAGAACTTCGGGGGCTTCGATTTCAGGTAAGTGCCACATAATGAGCTAGTATGCTATGCATACTAGCTCATTATGCCTTTCTCTTGCAGGGGTATTTTTAACTAAAAAAGTTGTAGAGGGTTTACTTCTTCTTTAACTCGAGCTGTTATGGCTGAGTTAAAGTGATGGTTAAGGCTCCATGTACACTGAAGCTGATAAACTGCAGTTTATTGGCGTTTTGGCGTTTTTTTAAAAAGCCCATTAACTGCACTCTATGTTAGCCTATGTGTTCATGTACACATAGCGTTTTTTAGTGTTAATGAGCAGTGGAGTTAATGGGCTTTTTTCTGAACGCAAGAAAATCGCGTTCAAAGTGACGTTTTTCGGCAGGAAAAACGCAAAAAAAAAAAAACGCAAAACGCTGAAAAACGCTTATAAACGCTCAAAAACGCTGGTCACCAGCGTTTTTTAGCATTTTTTGATTCATTGAAAAAAAAAAAAAAGCTAAAAAACGCTACACTGAAAAATGCTAATAAACGCTAGTAAAAAACGCTGATAAAAGCTATATATTAAAGCAGCTTTTTGTGCCAGAAATCTGGCGTTCAAAACAACCGTTTTTGAGCTTCTGTGTACATGGAGCCTTATGGTTGAAAGTAAGTGAGTTTTAAAGTGGTTGTAAACCCACAATTGTTTTTTTTTTTCCCAAACGACCTGTAAGAGAAAGGCATAATGAGCTAATATGACTAGCATAATAGCTCATTATGCATCACTTACCTTAGATCGGGGCCCCCGAAGCCGTCCTCGTCTCCCTCTTCAGCCGCATCCATCGCTGCGGCGACAGCCGGAAGGTTACTTCCGGGTATCGCCGCTCCAGCCAATCACAGCGCCGCTCCGGCGCTGTGATTGGCCGGAGCGGCGAAGACGTCACTCCGCGCATGCACGCGTGAGCCGTCGAATTCGGCTACGTCGTCGAATGTTGCGACCTAGCCGAATTTGTGAATGGGGTTAACCCCATGCGCATGCGCGTGACGTCAGCGTCGCCGCATTTAAATGCAAATATCTCCTTAACCGTATAGGTTTAGGAGATATTTCTTGCACCTACAGGTAAGCCTTAATCTAGGCTTACCTGTAGGTGTTTGTTTATAAAGTGGGTTTACAACCACTTTAATGTTATATAAGATGGACATGTTTATTATAATTTGGTAAATAAATAAATTACCAATAATAAAGGGCCCTGGCCATTCAAATCCATTGTAAAGTATTGTTTTTTTTATTGTTTAATTTTATATAATTATAAATGTATTGTTCTGCATACGGTCCCATTTATTTTCTCTTGAACAGAACTGTGGGAGAGAGGACTAGGGCCAGGACACCCTTTTAGTAGTTGCAATGTTAATTAGCAGACTCTGATGCCGCGTACACACGATCGATTTTTTCGACGGTGAAAACACCGTCGAGAAAATCGACGTGAAAAACGAGGAACAGCTTGTTCCCCCCACACACGGCCGTTTTAAATGACATGTTTTTTTTGGTCGAAAAAAACCACCGTGTGTGGGCTCCGCGGCAGTGTTTCCCTATGGGAAAACTGCAGCGGAAAAAAACGACGGGAATCACGATGAGAAAAATTAGAGCATGTTCTAATTTTTCTCGTCGTGATTAATGCAGTTTTTCCCATCTAGAAAAACGACAAAAAGTCCACAGACGATCGTTTTTCTCGTCCAAAGGAAAAAATTTCATTTTTCTCGATGGGAAAAACGGTCGTGTGTACGCGGCATGAGACTTCTATAGGTAGACAGCCATGCAGGGAAAGGCACCCAGCTATACACCACATCTGCATGTGTAGACACACTGTCTCCTATGGCAAAAATCGTGAACAGTTTCTAACACAGGTTGTAATGAACTCTTTCACTTCCTCCACAATCTCCTTTTTAGATCTTCACTCAACTGAGCTCCCAGTCTAATGCCCCATACACACGATCATTTTTAATGTCATTTTTAAAACTGACGTTTTTCTCGTCATTTTTTTTCTTGTTTCCTCTCAAGCCTGTCTTGCGTACACACCATCATTTAAAAAAATGTTCAAGCAAAGTGCAGTGACGTACACCACGTACGACGGCACTATAAAGGGGAAGTTCCGTTCTAATGACGTCACCCTTCATGTTAGTAAAGTTTGTTGAGAGACGATTCGCGCTTTTCAGCCTCGTGCTTTTCAGTCCGTTACTGCGTGACGAATGTGCTATCTCCATTACGAACGCTAGTTTTACCAGAACGAGCGCTCCCGTCTCATACTTGATTCTGAGCATGCGCGTTTTTTTTTCACGTCGTGAAAGCATACACACTATCGTTTTTCACGTCAATAAAAAAAAAACGACATGAAAAACGACGTGAAAAAATAGAGCATGTTCGAAATTTTTAATGGCCATTTTTCACGTCGTTAAAAATGCTCTGGAGCATACACACGATCAGTTTTAATGGCCATTTTTAAAAATGGCATTTTTAACGGCATTAAAAACGATCGTGTGTATGGGGCATAACACTTAGACCTGCTGCTCCACTGCCACTGGATCTCCTGAGCTCTTCCAATCTTCTCACTGAGTGTCTTCCTCAAGCGTCTCCCCCGCGTCCCTGCTGGGTCCCTAGCTTGGCACTTACAGATACTCCTCAAGCGTCACCCCACTGGCCTGCTCTGTCCCTGGCTTGGCACACAAGACTGTTCTGCAAGCGTCACCTCTGCTGGCTGGATCCCTGGCTTGACATCTGCTGAAGTTTCCCAATTCTTCCCCGTCCCCGGTTGGTGGGAATACTGCTCTGGTACTTGCTTCAGCTACTCATGGTGGTCCCTGTTAATAGGGTGGATGGTCACTTAGTGGCGACAGCTTTCCCTCTACCTTCGACCGCGACAGTTTCTCCGGCCGGCCGAACCGGCACTTTGGAATGGACTGCAAGCCGTAATCCCAACGCCACGCTGCTCTCTTGCTTCTGGATAGGCCCCCAGACAGCCTAGCAGCCAGATGTCCCCTGGCTCTGGCCTAGCAGCCGTGGCAGCACAACACACGTCCACCCAGACAGCCATCTAGGTGGCACAGAACCCCGATCACCTGACCTCACCCAAATAAATAGGCTCTACCAGCAGGCCCAGGGACCCAAGAAAATCTCTGCCCATTGGCTGAGACACCCCATCTATTCCTAATCCGTCCTTGCAATGCCCTTGTCTTATCTAATGCCACCAGATACCCATCCATCTAGTGACAAAAGAGAGAAGTGCAGCAACTCCAGAATTAGGGTGAAATTAATTGGCCTCCTATCAATCGGCTAAGGCAACTATCACTTGGCAGATAAATTTGCTAGCAACCCTGCCTAGACATCAGGGTGCTACACCACCAAAGCTGTCCATAGACAGGGCCCCTTCTAAACATATGCCCCAGAGGCCGCTGGTCTTCAAGGTAGTGAGATGCAGGCTTTTTCCAGGATCTCACCTGAACATAACTTTGAATAGCAAATTAAAGTCTAAATGAAGTCATAGAAATAAACAATCTGATAAATTACTAGGAAGCTAAATCTAAATTTAGCTGAGTAGTCCAATAGGTAGCAGTTAAACCTAGTGCATTTAGCAGTTAGCTAACAAAACATGTGTACACCCCCTGTTGTCTGTGTAAGGGGTGTTGCTATCATTAAGCTATGCCTACCCAGAGCAAAGGAGTGGGAGGGTAGGATCTAGCATTTTATTTCAATCAGAACTTCACGCTCTCAATCAACATAGACTATTTATAATCCTTATGCTGCTAGCATTAGTAAATAGATAGGAAAGCATATCATATTTACTTGCTTGAAACTTTTTTTTTTTTATTTCTTCAGTTACATCCTGGCTTTCATGCCTAGGTAAATGATGTCATACATCCCAGGAGTCTTCAGGAGGGGAGGGGGGGGTTCCTCAGCTAAGCACACCCTCCTGCCTGCATAAAGAAAGAAAAAGGTGCTAGTACCCCAAATCATCTGAATGTTCTCCTGAGCTGTCCGGTGCAGGATAAGCAGTCGCTCAGTTGCCAACACGATAATCAGTAAAAGATGCAACTTCATACATTCTCTTTAATCTTTTCAAATTTATTGATACTCCATAAAAAACTGTTAGGTACAGCAGATGTTAACGCGTTTCATCCATGACGGCCTTGTTCACAAACTCCTGCCTGCATGCCTGAGATAAGGGCAGATGGATTCCAAGAAGTACAGTAAATACTACATTAATTATTTGCTCTTTATCAAGATGGCCACAGCCAGAAATGAAAAGGGGTGTTGTTTAATGTGATTTCTCAGCAAAATACAGCATAGAAACATGGATGGATGGGTAAGTTTGCTTTGAATATTAAAAAAGTGTTAAATAGCATTTTTGGCTTATGGTACTCAGATGCAGTGTAGTTACCTTAACCTCCCTGGATGATTATGTCAGATTATGTCAGATTTTTGATGCTGAAAGCGGTACAATTATTTTGCATGGAAATTTGGCGTTTTATATTGTAGGCCTGTAATTCTTAGGAATAACACACTTAAATCTGTCCAAACTAGTCTAGTAGACATCCCGGTATGATAATGTATGAAACACAAAATCATGTGTAGCGCTACCCCCAGTTAAGAGAGCCGCTGGATTTGTTTTTCGGGCCCTGTGTACAGCACCACCAACCCCCGGCAATCTGCTCGACCCACCCTGGCACAGTTAGTCTAGGGGTTATATTTTTATCATAATCAATTGGTATTGTAAAGGCACCCCCTTTACAGTAAGACAACACACAAATGTTAAAGATTAAGTATAACAGCTTTACTTTGGTTGTAAAAAAGGCTTAAACAGAATATAATACACACAACCGGCTTGCAGAGCCCTGCAGCAATCAATATAGCACACAATAATGGCGCTGCACGGTAATTCACCACGCGTAGCTATTATGGTGTACACGCCCTGTGGCGCACTAAACAATATCCTATCTCCCCACCCTGGCCAGGCCTGACCCAGAATAAATCTCAGTCCTTCCTATAGGGATTTCTTCGCATGCAAACTTTCGGTGGTGCACTTGATGAATAGTATTTATAATCCACAAACTGGCAATCACTAAGAACACTATGCTGGGGGGATACTTCAACTCTGTCCTGCTACTGGTCCCCCAGTGGAACAACAAGCAAACGATAGGTGAGCCACGGCAGTCTATAGGCTTAGAATCTGTAAAGTCTATTTGATTGAGCAGGTGCTCGCTCACCACTCCGGGCGCGATCCAAGCCTGGGACTTCCACCTGCTGTGTCTCCGCACACAGCGTCTGCAACAATCGGGTCCCCGATCCAACTGTTGTCCTCACTCGACCAGTCTGGTGCCACCCAGGCTCCGCAGCGGGGTGGAAGGCTCTTTGGAAGTTGCGCAAGGCCCAGGCTTCAGGCCTTGCACTGCAGTAGATCCGCACAGGAAGAAACTCTAGCTTGAAGCACGGTGTCCAAAGAGGCCGAGCTCCGCCTCGCCTCCTCCTTAAATAACCCCTCCCATGAGTCTCTGCGGTGGCCAACTGGGGTTCTGGGTAACGTAGTCTCGGGGCCTTAAAGGAGACCCCGCTACACACTCCCCCACTTAAACTCTTTGGTCCCCAAAGATAACATAAACTTAAATCACAGAACGTACAACATCAATCAAAGTTTCGTATGATGTTGGCAGAGGAAATTCCCACTAAAACCGAGGTGGTGAACTCCCCTGCCCACAGGTCACACCATCACTAGTGTCCTGCCTAACTGTGCCAGAGAGTGAGCTGGGGTTGCCCCCCCCACTAAATGAACAGTGGGAGGATCAGGGTCTTCCGTACTCCTTCTGGCAGTAACCACAGTGTCTTCCGCACTCCTCCCCATCTGTGGGTAAGTTAATCTTCTGGGAGGCTTTATGGCTCTTCGCTTTCTCTGTCCTCTTGGGCTCTCTGTTAGAACAGGCTTCTCCTCTGGAACCAACTCAGGAATTTCCTCTGGCTCGGGAGCACTGGACTCCGGAGCAGGGAGGTACAGAGACTCCCTTGGATCTTCCTCAGGGAGCAAGTTACAGGCACTCTCTCAAGAATCTGACCAAGGACTGGAAGGAATGAACTCAGTAGCTTCTGCATTCAGTGTTCAGTCTTCGGTGTCTTCTTCAGGTGGAAGATCAATGACAGAAGTCTCTGGGGCCTGGGAAGGCCAAAGCCAATTGAGTTCCTCTCTCTCATCTTCACTCATCTCCGAGGTCTCTGTATCCCTGACTCAAGGGGTCTGGGACCGAGTGTTTGGTCTGGGAGTATCCAGGATGGAGGTTGACTCAGGGGAACCCATCACAGGGGGTATCCGAACTGCCTCCGCTAGTGGGAGTAGGTGGTTCCGATGCCAGGTCTTCAAAGGTCCCACCTTCCCTTCTGGTTTAAGTCTGTAAACAGGTAGGCCCGGTAGCCTTTTGAAAACAACATAAGGTTCAGGTCTCCATCTGTCTGCAAGCTTGTGTTTTCCAGGGACCCCCAAGTTCCGAAGCAACACTCTGTCTCCTGGTTGTAAATCCTGAATCCTAACTTTCAGGTCAAAATTTTTCTTGTTGCGGGCCCCCCTTTGAACAGGCCCAGGCGGCCTCAGAGCATAGGCCAATTTCACATTGCGTCTGAGTCTATCGACATATCCCTTGTGGGAAGCAGCAGAACAATGGTCTATGGAAGTGCCAAAGGCCAGATCTGATAGCAGTCTTGCTTCTCTCTCGAACATAAGTCGATAGGGGGAGTACCCTGTAGCATCACTGGTGGTGCTGTTGTATGCATGCACAACTGCCGCGATGTGGTTGCTCCAATGCTGCTTCTTTTCACTGCTTAGGGTCCCCAGCATGTTGAGCAGTGTTCGGTTGAACCTCTCCGGCTGAGCATCACCTTGTGGATGATAGGGGGTAGTTCTTGCCTTCTTGATCCCCAAAGAATCCAGGAGCTTCCGGATCAGTCGACTTTCAAAATCCCTTTCCTGATCTGAATGGAGCCGTTGTGGTAGCCCATAGTGTACAAAGTATTTCTCCATCAGCACTTTGGCCACGGTGGAAGCCTTCTGATCCTTGGTTGGGAAGGCCTGGGCATACCGGGTGAAATGGTCGGTTACTACCAGAACATTTCCTAGTCCACTCAGGTCGGGTTCGAGGCAGAGAAAATCAATGCATACCAGATCAAGGGGGCTTTGACTTTGCAGATGGCCCATTGGGGCAGCTTGATGAGGTAAAGTCTTTCTCTGGATGCATCGTGCACATGAGTGGCAGTATTCTTCAACTTTAGCCCTCATGCAGGGCCAGTAGAAATGGTCCCTAACGAGTTGAAAGGTCTTTTCTGCCCCTAGGTGGCCATGGTTGTCGTGCAGAGCAACCAGGACTGTCTCTCTGTGTTTCTCAGGCAAAAACAATTGCCATTTGTCTTCTAGGTCATCAGAGGGGCCCCTTCGGTAGACCACTCCCTGATGCACCTGCAACCTGTCCCACTCCTTCCTCAATAGGCAAGCCTCCTTTGAATGGTGGCGTAAGAGTCTATTCGGATCCTGATTCTCTAGGGCCTCCAAGACCAATCTTCCCATGGGGTCTTCCAATTGGTCAGATCTCAACTCTTTTTTTGACAATTTTGGCAAGTTATCTTCCCCCAGTTGGGTTATTCCACAGTATTGCTTGGGAACTCCTACTATGGTAACCCCTATCTCTTCTGCTCTTGAGCCGCCACTGGCTTGGAGTTCAGCCCCTTGACAGAGGGCCCGCACCCCGTCGGGTGCCACTTGGGTCCAGTCTTCTGTACTGCAAGTGGGGACGTGAGATCTTCTAGACAAAGCGTCTGCATCTCGGTTTCCAGCCCCAGGTCTGTACTTCAGCCCGAAATTGAAGGCAGACAGCGCCGCCAGCCATCTATGTCCTGTGGCATCCAACTTTGCTGTGGTGAAAAGATAGGTGAGGGGGTTGTTGTCGGTTTTCACTGTGAATTCCGCCCCATACAAATAGTCTCTGAGTTTGTCAACTACCGCCCACTTAAGGGCCAGTAACTCCAACTTATGGGTGGGATAGTTCTTCTCGGAGGGAGTCAGACTTTTGCTCACATACGCAACAGGCCTCAGTTGCTCTTCATGCTCCTGGTACAGCACTCCTCCCAAACCATCATGACTGGCATCTACATGAAGTTCATAAGGCTTCTTAGGGTCTGCGGAGGCCAGGACAGGGGCAGTGGTTAATGTCTTCTTCAACATCTGGAAGGCATTCTCACACTTCTCGTTCCACTGGTCCTTGACTGACTCCCCTGGCTTTCTGGGGCCTGTGTCATCCTCTTCCCCCTCCGTCTTTAGCAGCTCATTCAGAGGCCTGGCTATCCGAGCAAACCCCTCCACAAACCTCCTGTAATAGGAACAGAACCCCAGAAAGGATCTGAGCTCTGTCACAGTGGTGGGCCTGGGCCAGGAGGTGACTGCCTCCAATTTTTTCGGGGTCTGTTGCTACCCCATCTTCAGACACTATGTGCCCCAGATAGTTGACTGATGACTGATAGAATTGGCATTTTTCAGGTGAGAGCTTGAGTCCTTCCTCACTCAGTCTCTTCAAAACTTTCTCCAGCCTCTCTTCATGCTCTTCCAAGGTTCTTCCGAAGACAATGATGTCATCCAAGTATACGAGGACCTCGATGAGGTTCATATCCCCCACAGTCTTCTCCATGAGACGTTGGAAGGTGGCTGGAGCTCCAGACAGACCCTGAGGCATCCGGTCGAATTCAAAGAACCCTACCGGGGTTATAAAAGCAGTCTTCTCTTTGTCTTCTGGATGCATCGGGATCTGATAGTACCAGCTCCTGAGGTCCATAACACTGAACCACTTGGCTCCAGACAAACTCTGTAGGGCATCCTCTATCCTTGGAGTGGCATACTGGTCCGGTATGGTTCTCCTGTTGAGGGTCCTATAGTCTATGCACAGCTTCAGTGACCCATTCTTCTTCCGGACCACCACTATAGGGGAGGCCTAGGGACTTCTAGATTCTCGAATCATCCCTGTTTGCTTGAGCTCGGCGAGCTGCTCCCTCAAGTCTTCGAGGTCTGCTAACGGAACCCGCCTAACCCTCTCCCTGAAGGGCTTGTCTTCCTGGAGGCGGATTCGATGGGTGGCACTCCTAGCACACCCCACATCGAATTCATCTTGAGAAAAGATCCTTTCCCACCTGGTCAACTGGGCCTTGGCTCTCTCTTTCCAAGCCCTGGGCAGGTTTGGATTCTCCATGGAAAGTTTCTCCCACACAGTACTTTCTCCATCTGTCTCCACATCTGATGAAGCAACTGGGGTAGCTGAGCTCACCCGGCCCAGTAACAGCCTGGCTGGGATTTCCATGGGACCATCCGTGGTATTTCTGATGCTCACAGACACTTTACAATGAGCCTTCTTCAGGGCCCTCACCGGGACCACTTCTGGGACTACTTCTAAGCCCCAATGCTCTTCCCTTGGGTCGGGTTCCAACATGACAAAAGGGCCAGGCTGCTCCCAAGTGAGTTTCACTGTGGCTTTCAAGCAGGTTACTTCACCGGGCTGCAGCACTATTCCCCTTCTTCCCAGCCTCCAGACCTTCCCTACCCCCTCTTTTGGGGCCTTCTGTTCCAAGATCAGCCGTTGGTAGGCTGTCTTCAACATTGGGTGGATCTCAGTGACTGTGAGGTCTTTCCTTCTTGTCAGAGGGGCCAGAAGTCTTCGGACCAGATCCGTGTTGGTCCCTATTATTAAGGAACTCTTGTTAGCTCCAGGCAGTCGGGGGCATACCACAGCTAAGGTATCAAACACTTCAGCCTTCCTGGCTATGGACGGGTCAAAAGTCAGTTTTATAGGCAGAGAGCCATCATAAGGGAAACTCTCTGTCCCAATTCCCCATATCTCCAGCTCTTCAATCTTCTGGATGGGTAGGTGACTTAAATGCTTGTCATAAAAGTCCCGGTACAACAGGGTCACTTGCGTCCCAGTATCCAATATGGCTCTTGTGTAGACTCCCTCCATTTGAACTGGTACTATCGGGGAGGGACCCACCAGCTTCTCTGGATATCGCTTCGAAGAGGTCTCTTTCCTTTGATCTTTGCATTTTCCCTTTTGACTTTCTTTCTTCCATTTCTCTTTGGACTTAAGTCTCTCTTGGGCCTGGTATGCATTGATCTCCCACCTTTTGATGGGTGTAACTACCCGCTGAGGGACACTACTCTCTTTCTTTGGGGTGCGCTCCTTCTGAGGAACCTTGCCCACTCTTTTCATGTGCTTCTCATTCAGTTTGGAGCTCACTGGGCACCTGGTTGACTCCTTCACCGGGGCCCGCTGAAGTTTTCCGGCGGCTTGCGGTTATTCATCTTTTTTTTCTTTGGTATGGCACACACTTTGGCGAAATGGCCAGCTCCTCCACAATTGAAACAAATCACATCCCCCCAATCTTCTAGGGATGCGGGCGCTGAGGTGTTGGGAAACAGTTCCTTCCTCAGACTTTCCCTCTCTGGTTCCCTTGACTTCTTTTCCATCAGGGAGGTCCGCATCCCCAATACTTGGGACATCTGTGACTTCAAGGTATCCACCTCTGAGTCTCTTTCCAGGGTCATGGCCATCCTGACCATCACTGGAAGAGGATTTACAGACTCAACTGGTAGGCTCCTCTTCTTCTCCTCCAGCATAGCTTCTTCCTCTCTGACCACTCGAATCAAGTCAGGGTACTCCAGGCTCTTCCCGTCCTGTCTTGTGCGTAGCGCCAATGCGATGGGGTCCAGGGGCTGAGATCCTCTCATCACCTGTTGAACACGGGCCTCATCCACCTTCCGTGGGTCAATACCCTTCTTAAGAATCATCTTATGCAGGATCTTATCCAGGCGCCTCATGAACTCTGACAGCTTCTCTCCTGTCTTTTGGTAGCAGTGTTCCAGCTGATAAGTGAGCTCAGTGATTTTCTCTGTTCCACCGAACACATTCTGCAGAATGTCCAGATAGTCCTGTGCATCACAGTCTGTCTTACTCATCTTGAGGTTGCGTATGGCCTCTAGAGCAGGCACCTTCAAGCTCTCAGCAATTCTCTGCTTCTTTCTGTGGTCTGGGACTTCCCATTCTTCTAAGGCCTGAGTGGCACCGTCTAACCACTCCTCAAACCCCTCTTCACCCGAGGGTACAGGTTTCCTTCCTGAGAATATTCTAAGTTTTCTGTATCCTGACATTTGGTAATCTGTAGGATCTTTCTTACACTGGGCTACAAGTTCCCCTAGGACCGCGCACAACTCTGCGCTGAGGGTGGCAGATGGCAACCCGGGACTTTCCCTTTTCTGCTGTTTTTCTGCTTTTGGGGTGGGTGATGGAGATAGTTTCGGTGTCTGAAACCGTCCCCCTGGCTTGAGCGGCAGCGCGTGTATTAGGCTATAAGTCTGATCATCTATAGCTTCTACACTTGGGTTCTTGAAATGTTCTGGGACTCCGTCCTTCCACTCTATTAATGCGTGGGTCAGTGAGGAATTCGTCCTGACATTCACCACCCATGCTTTCTGATACGGTGACAGTGACATCACTAGCTGCTTCACCGCTTCTTCTTGCCAGATCCCTGGGAGTTCTATGACTACTACCCCAGCTGGATCTGTGCCGACCGCTTTACACCACTGTCCTACTTCTAGTGGGTCCATGCTGGTACTTTTGGCGCGTTACTTGCTGCAACAGGATCCCAGACTCGAGAGCCCCCACGTGTAGCGCTACCCCCAGTTAAGAGAGCCGCTGGATTTGTTTTTCGGGCCCTGTGTACAGCACCACCAACCCCCAGCAATCTGCTCGACCCACCCTGGCACAGTCAGTCTAGGGGTAATATTTTTATCATAATTAATTGGTATTGTAAAGGCACCCCCTTTACAGTAAGACAACACACAAATGTTAAAGATTAAGTATAACAGCTTTACTTTGGTTGTAAAAAAGGCGCACTAAACAATATCCTATCTCCCCACCCTGGCCAGGCCAGACCCAGGATAAATCTCAGTCCTTCCTATAGGGATTTCTTCGCATGCAAACTTTCGGTGGTGCACTTGATGAATAGTATTTATAATCCACAAACTGGCAATCACTAAGAACACTATGCTGGGGGGACACTTCAACTCTGTCCTGCTACCGGTCCCCCAGTGGAACAACAAGCAAACGATAGGTGAGCCACGGCAGTCTATAGGCCTAGAATCTGTAAAGTCTATTTGATTGAGCAGGTGCTCGCTCACCACTCCGGGCGCGATCCCAGCCCGGGACTTCCACCTGCTGTGTCTCCGCACACAGCATCTGCAATGATCGGGTCCCCGATCCAACTGTTGTCCTCACTCGACCAGTCTGGTGCCACCCAGGCTCCGCAGCGGGGTGGAAGGCTCTTTGGAAGTTGCGCAAGGCCCAGGCTTCAGGCCTTGCACTGCAGCAGATCCGCACAGGAAGAAGCTCTTGCTTGCAGCGCGGTGTCCAAAGAGGCAGAGCTCCGCCTCGCCTCCTCCTTAAATAACCCCTCCCATGAGTCTCTGCGGTGGCCAACTGGGGTTCTGGGTAACGTAGTCTCGGGGCCTTAAAGGAGACCCCGCTACACATGACTTATAATATAATAAATAACTATAAATAATTCTAACAAATAATAATATAATAATAATAAAAATTATTCAATAATGTAATCAAATCAAAAACACTGAAATTTGCATCGCAGGATCCAGGGGACAAGGTAAGTAACTTTCCTTGGATCCTGCAATGCGATCCCGAGTGTGGCTCGGGGTCACCGCTTTTGGTACTGAAATTTCACCCTGAGTCACACTCGGGAATACTGTCAGGGAGGTTAAAAAGGGTGTTTTGAAGCAATTCTAATATATAAAAAAAATAACAACCCCTGTTGCCAGCGTGAGGGGTACATCTATCACTCAGCTATGCCAACACAGAGCAATAAAGTAGGAGGGTAGAAAGTAGCATTTTTTTTCAATTTAAAAGAGTAGGTTGAAGCATCTCTTATCATAAAATTAGTAACAAATCATACCATACATGAGCACATGAGAAAAAAAGTGTTTAAAATTACCTTTTCTGAAAAAATATTACTGAAACATGGTGCTGTAAGGGTCTTGCTATGGAGGGGTAAAATATGCTGTATGGCATATTTCTATTTCTATTTAAAGTGCATTTCCACTTTTGCAGTCAAGTTTGAGGAACCCTCACTATAAATGTGTTACCATTCACACAACATAACTAAAAAAACAGGATAGCTGCACTAGCGGATCCAGGGGGGGGGGGGCAACAGGGCAATAATTGCCACCCCATAGAAATTAGTTTTAGTTGCGGAATTTGCGTCCTCCAGTGAGTCTGATCAGGCGGCTCCGAGAAATTGGTTTTAGTTGCAGAATTTGTGGGCGCCGGAGAGTCTGAGCGGGCGGCTCCCCGGCGAGTGAGAGTCAGAGAGTGGGCGGCTGGCCAATCAACAAGCCAGTGGCCCGGGGGAGCAGAGAGATGACATCATCTCTCACCGCCTGTGCCCGTCTTGCATCCCTGCAGTAACTTCCGCCCTCACTGTGCAGGCAGCAGAGAGATTACATTATCTCTCTGCTGCCTGACTCTGACAAGCAAAACACCACCTTAGCAAGTGACAATCCGCAAGGTGTGGCAGGTGAGGTGGCAAGTGACAATCCGCAACATGTGGCAGGTGATGTGAAAGTGACAATCTGCAACTTGTGGCAGGTGACGTGGCAAGTGACAATCCGCAATGTGTGGCAGGTGATGTGGCAGATGACAATCTGCAACGTGTGGCAAATGACAATCCGCAACGTGTTGCAAGTGACGTGGAAAGTGACAATCTGCATCTGGTGGCAGGCAAGTGACATTCTGCAACTTGTGGCAAGTGACAATCCGCAACTTGTGGCAGGTGACGTGGCAAGTGACAATCCGCAACGTGTGGCAGGTGATGTGGCAAGTGACAATCCGCAACGTGTGGCAGGTGATGTGGCAAGTGACAATCCGCAACGTGTGGCAGGTGATGTGGCAGATGACAATCCGCAACGTGTGGCAAGTGACGTGGAAAGTGACAATCTGCATCTGGTGGCAGGCAAGTGACATTCTGCAACTTGTGGCAAGTGACAATTCGCAACTTGTGGCAGGTGACGTGGCAAGTGACAATCCGCAACTTGTGGCAGGTGACATGGCAAGTGACAATCCGCAACATGTGGCAGGTGGTGTGGCAAGTGACAATCTGCAACATGTGGCAGGTGACGTGGCAAGTAACAATCCGCAACATGTGGCAGGTGATGTGGCAAGTGACAATCTGCATCTGGTGGCAGGCAAGTGACATTCCGCAACTTGTGGCAAGTGACAATCCGCAACGTGTGGCAGGCGACGTGGCAAGTGACAATCCCCAACATGTGGCAGGTGACGTGGTAAGTGACAATCCGCAACTTGTGGCAGGTGGTGTGGCAAGTGACAATCTGCAACATGTGGCAGGTGACGTGGCAAGTGACAATCTGCATCTGGTGGCAGGCAAGTGACATTCCGCAACTTGTGGCAGGTGATGTGGCAAGTGACAATCTGCAACGTGTGGCAGGTGACGTGGCAAGTGACAATCCGCAATCTGTGGCAAGTGACAATCCGCAACGTGTGGCAGGCGACATGGCAAGTGACAAGCTGCATCTGGTGGCAGGTGACATGGCAAGTGACACCCTCGGGGCTCCCACTGATTCTACATTATGGTGAGTTGAACCATTTTATATTACAACGTAATAATAGAAATAATGCGCTTCAATCATCCTGACACCATAATAACCATGGTGCCGTGATCATTGAAGCGCTAACACCAGTGATTTCCCTGATAAATTGCCCCCAAAAAAAATATTTTCTGGTATCGCCCCTTCCGAGACTAGACTCTGGATCCGCCCCTGGATAGCTGTAAGTTATGTTTGAATTATGCAATCGCATTAGGTGTTCAAAGTGGTCACCATTAGCATCCAGACACTTTTGATTTCAGTGAACTACTGCATGAACAACATTGCCCACAGGAATTGCTCTGCATGATGTTTCAATTTATTTTCCGTAGTGCAGTCAGTGTAGGTGGTCTTCTACAGTACACCACATCCTTTAGCGTTCCCCACAAATAGAAATGAAGGGGTGTCAAGTCCAAGGAACGTGGAGGGAATTCCGGTCATCGGTTTCAAACTTATTACAAATTTGTGAGTTTGTTAGTCATGTTGATGGTTCTGTTCCGAATTTAGGACGCCATTGTCGTTGAACTTCATCCTAGGTTCACACTTATGCGGTGCGGGGAACCACATGTGATTCAAACAGGAATTACACCGCATTCCTGTTTAAATCACATGCAATTCTTAGCAGTATGATTTGAGCCCATTAATATTGTATGGCTCAATTCGCACCGCACCCACACAAAAAAGTTGCCAATTGCACTGCAATTGGGGTGTCGTTAACTTAACATTGACACCCGCAGCAGAATGCGATTGTGATGCGATGTCGGAAATTAACAGGAATCACTGCAAATCCCACACCGCATCAGTGTGAACCTAGGCTTATATACATTTTCTAATTCACAATACCCCTGTAGCGGGTATGTGAATTTAGGGAAGGCATCTGGGTGGTAGTGTAACCCAGATGCATTGATTGTTTTTGTGGTTCTTGGAGAACTCTGGTGGTGTGAGGTTCCCTGCGGCCTGCAGGTGGCGCTGTCGCCCTGGGCCAGAGTTGAACACTCACCGCAAGACTGCATCTCTTTTTGTCCTTTCCTGGCGCTGGTACAGCGGGGCGGGGAACCTGCTGTGACGCAAAGGGAGAGGAGATAAAAGGGGCGAACGCCCTGACCTTGGGGTTCAGAGTTCGGAGTCGGAGGATGCGGCCGCACCCAGGCACCTTCAGCCTGGGTGCTGACGTTCCGGAGTTCCGGGCCCAGGTGCCCTCGACCTGGCCGGAGCGGGAGATCCCAACCTGTCTGTGCTGAATGACTATTTATTGAGAAGTATAAATACGAGTTGGACCGTTTTCAGTGTGTGGAACTTCAGTTACTGGAAGAAAAGGGGGGTCATTCAGTAAAGGATTTGACTCTGGGACATACACACAAAGCCCGATAGTTCTGGCCTTCATCTCCAGTCTTTCTGGAGGACATGGGCCATGGTGTATCTCATCCCTCCCCCCAGTACTAACCCCTAGATGAGACAAACAAGCCGTGAATGAGAAGGGGTGAGAGGGGTGAGGTCGCTACACGTGGGGGCATCGTGTCCGGGATGTGTGTTGTGTCTGAATTTGAACTTTGCTGTCCGGAGTAGTTCTGAGTAGGTCGGCCATGTTGGCCAGCGCGCCACGAGGCACACCATAGCTGTGCAGTTCGTGGGCGGGGAAAAGGAAAAGCCCGCGAACAAATGCAGAGTGTGGGAGGAGTCTGGCCATGTGGAAGGACACACGTGGAGATTCCGGCGCGAAGGGGTCAGTGCGCATTGGAGCAGCAAACAGTCAGGATGACTTCAAATACCCCGTGGATTTCTGCTTCTTCCATCACGGAGAGGACTTTTTTTGCTGCCCCGATCACGGACACAGGAATAAGACTAAGGCCCCGGGGGCGGTTGGCTCTGTATACCTGCAGAGACATAGAGGCCCTCGGTGTGATCTGTCCCAGCTGTTCGGGACTGGTGGTGCAGTTGAAGCCGTTCGGGCGATGTGAGGTCTGCAAAGAGTTCCTCTTCGAGGTGGAGCCATCCACAGAAAGGCCTCGCACCTTCCACCTCAACTACCTCACAGGTACTGCCACTCCGGAGGGAGAGATCGATGCCTATGCGTTTCCTGCGTGCACTGACCAGGGCGAAGTGACTGCCCAAAAGGAGATTGAGAGAGAGAAATCCGAGGATGCTGCCTCGGTCACCACAAGCTCCCTGCTCCGGCCGCCGAAGAGGAAAGTTGGCCTGGTGATGGCATCCTGTGGTCGTGGAAGAGCTTCGCCCCGTCGCTTGCCTGGCCTGGATGGATCCGGAGGGAAGAGCCCTGGACATCCCTGTTCTTCAAAAGGCCCAGGTGAGCCAGGGGTTGGGACTGTGTGTGTGGTTGGAGGTGTCGGGAGCCCATGGTCGGTGGAACCCATTGAGGGGGGTGATTCCGTGTCTACGGGGAATTACCTGCCTGGAGAGTGTTATGACACCTCCGACCTAGAGTCGCTATCTGATGCCGGTGATGATGGGGAGATAGATGAAATCTTCCACAAGAAGGGATGGGACAAGTTGCCGTTACCCTCGTCCCGTATCTTAAGGGACCCACCTATGTCCATTGGGGATAGTACACCCCGGGTGGAGGCTTCGGAGCCTAGGGAGGAATCTGGTTCCCTGTCTGTGATCCCACTTCTTGAGCCAGCGGCTGTTTCACCTGCTCCTGTTGCGGGAGTGCAACGTGCATCACTGCGGGCTCCTAGACCCAAATCTACAGAGGTGGTGAATGTACCTCGCCACCCGGAGTCCATTGTTTTACCTGGAGTAGGGGACCGTGCCACAATGCCATCTCTGGCTAGGCTGCAGCGTCTATTTGGTCAAAAAGTTGCCCGAGAATATGGGTGGGAATACCCATATCTACCCCGAGAATTGCTCTACGAGGTGGAAGTTTTTCGGCAGCGGTGGTACGATGATTTAGTCTGGACAAAGCTGAAAGTACCTCATGCACGCCGATACCTCTCATGCTCACCTACGGTCACCAGAAAATTTAAGGACTGTAAGGCGGAGTGGATGGTGGGAAGGCACATCCATGCGGACAAGGTGGTAATTTGTCGGAAGGATGGAGGGAACATTGAGTACAATGTGGAGGCTTTTGATCAGCACTTGGGGCCTTTGTTCTTGCCGGATCCAAAGTTCTATTTATAGGAGAAAGAGACTCCTTTCCATTTCTTTTATTGCTAAATTACAGGGACTGTGCTCTAACTTTTTTTGAGATGTTTTACTCTTTGGAGAAATGGGAGCTGTTGTTGTTTGTTCTCCCTCCTTCTCCTCCCATCAAGGAAAGGAGATCAGTGACTTTGGGGCTTAGCCAGTATAGGGTCACAGCACAGAGAAGCAGAAGTTTATCTGGATCTGACAAGTGCCTTTGCCGCGGCATTGCCACCAGGTGGCGGTGTTGCGCAACGATTGTTTGCTTCACACTCTGCACTGTACTTATTGGAGCGAATGGGTTTCTTTGCGGATGGACCCATTCCTTCCAAGAAAACACATACATTGTGCTAGGATGTGTGTTTCTTTGTTTTTTTCCCCTCTGCAGGAGATTTCATCTATCAAGGCTGCTGAGAATGGGGTGGTCCTTAGATAGTGAGGGGGGGGAATTTCAATGTGTAAAGTCATTTAAAGTTATTTTTTTTTTTTTTTATACCAAGTTCATTGTTTTGTCTTCCTGTTTCCCTTTCCCATTTTAGGTCCTGGCACAATTCATGACTAAATTGTTGAGTTTGGTTCTATGTGGGGTTTGGTCTCTGGATCGAACTTGTGTTGCCACTCCTTGGGAGACATGGGTTTGCACCAGACACTGGGGACCAGTGTCAAATTACCAGGGGGAGAGTGTAGCGGGTATGTGAATTTAGGGAAGGCATCTGGGTGGTAGTGTAACCCAGATGCATTGATTGTTAGGGAATCTGAGACCCTTTTGTGGTTCTTGGAGGACTCTGGTGGTGTGAGGTTCCCTGCGGCCTGCAGGTGGCGCTGTTGCCCTGGGCCGGAGTTGAACACTCACGGCAAGACTGCATCCCTTTTTGTCCTTTCCTGGCGCTGGTACAGCGAGGCGGGGAACCTGCTGTGACGCAAAGGGAGAGGAGATAAAAGGGGTGGACGTCCTGACCTTGGGATTCAGAGTTCGGAGTCGGAGGATGCGGCCGCACCCAGGCACCTTCAGCCTGGGTGCTGGTGTTCCAGGGTTCCAGGCCCAGGTGCCCTCGACCTGGCCGGAGCGGGAGATGGAGTCCATCTCAGGCACCTTTAGCCTGGGGTGAGGTACTATGGCGGAAGTCTGGAGCTCAGTACCTTCGACTGAGTTCCGCGAGGGTGGAGGAATCCAAGGGGGCCCTAACTCCTTGGGTGCCCGTGTCTAAGACGAGGAGGCCGGTGAGCGGAACTTCTCCGGAGAGTCCAGCGCAGCATTGCTGGTGACGGAGAGGCCTCCGGTAACTGTCTTGGACGGATGTCTTCCCCCTGATAGGGGCTACGTTAGCGAAGGTAATCCATGTTCTGTTCAATATAGTCAGTGGCAGTGACTATTCGCCATTGGTGACACCACAATGGTTAGCTCTATCTAAAAAAGGATTGTGCCTCGACCTACTCCCCACAAATACTGAACTGTTCGTTGGGTCCCAACCTGTCTGTGCTGAATGACTATTTATTAAGAAGAATAAATACGAGTTGGACCGTTTTTAGTGTGTGGAACTTCAGTTACTGGAAGAAAAGGGGGGTCATTCAGTAAAGGATTTGACTCTGGGACATACACACAAAGCCCGATAGTTCTGGCCTTCACCTCCAGTCTTTCTGGAGGACATGGGCCCTGGTGTATCTCATCCCTCCCCCCAGTACTAACCCCTAGACGAGACAAACAAGCCGTGAATGAGAAGGGGTGAGAGGGGTGAGGTCGCTACACCCCATTAAAATGGTCTTGTGTTGCTCGAAAGTCTAGCGTGCCTCCACCATTTTCCTTCACTTTCCACTGATGGTCACATGATGACATCAACAATGATGCAACTACTGACATCTTTAGGGGACACGTAGTATTACAGATTGCTTCCATAAGTTAATTTGGGTATAAATAAAAACCGTTGAAGTGTGTACACATTTCTTTGGGCCCCTCTGTATATATAAATATATACGTATATATATATATATATATATATATATATATATATATATATATATATATATATATATATACGTATATATATATATATATATATATATATAAATGAGTACACCCCAACAGATTTGTCAGAAAACCTTTACTTTCCTTTCAGAATCAACAATTTCTATGGGACACTATACCACAAAATACCATATATACTCGAGTATAAGGCGACCCGAATATAAGCCGAGGCACCTAATTTTACCACAAAAAATGGGAAACGTATTGACTCGAGTATAAGCCTAGGGTGTCCATCTGCATGCCTCACTGTGCCTCACTTTGCCTCACTGTGTCCATGTGCATGCCTCACTGTGTCCATGTGCATGCCTCACTGTGTCCATGCCTCACTGTGTCCATGTGCATGCCTCACTGTGCCCATGCCTCTCTGTGTCCATACCTCACTGTGTCCATGCCTCACTGTGTCCATGCCTCACTGTGTCCATGCCTCACTGTGTCAATGCCTCACTGTGTCCATACCTCACTGTGCCGATGCCTCACTGTGTCCATGCCTCACTGTGCCCATGCCTCACTGTGCCCATGCCTCACTGTGTCCATGACTAGACTTACGTTTAACATGGGAGTAGATGGAAGGGGTGCCCGGCTTTGAAAAATTGGTGCTCACCGGCCGTAGGTCTCCCAGACAGCAAACTTTGCACACTTGTAGAGGAGGACTGGGCCTATATGTGTGCCAAGGTTTGGGTCCAGGAGACCTACACCTACGGCCGGCCGGTACTGGGTCCACAAACTTACCGGAAAAATTACCATTTAACATGGGAGTCTATGGAAGGGGTGCCCGGCTTTGAAAAATCGGTACTCCCCGGCCGTAGGTCCCCCGGACAACAACTTTGCACACTTGTAGAGGAAGAGTGGGGCTATATGTGTTCCAAGTCCCCAAAGTTCGGGAGATCAGGCGAAAAAAGGTGACTCAAGCATAAGCCGAGGGGGGCATTTTCAGCACAAAAAAATGTGCTGAAAAACTCGGCTTATACTCGAGTATATACGGTACTCCCACAAATGCGTGCCATTGATTGCAACCACAATTTGTTATTTGCACACAAAGTATTTTTCCTAACAAATTCATTCAAAACCATGTTGAGTCTAATTATTTATTAAACAGGTATCCAGCAGACAGTTGATTATAAAAGGGGCGGTACTTAGGAAAAAAAAACTCCCATTTCATGCTGTCAGAAATAGCACCACATGGAAGAGAAATGTCACAAGGCCTGAGGAAGAAAATAATTTCTTCACACAAGAAAGGTGAAGGCTACAAGAAAATTTAAGAAAGATGAAACTGCAAACATCTCACAGAGATGTCTAGGGCGTCCAAGAAAGTTAACACCTCGACAGGAGCGTCTTCTGATGAGAAGGGTTGAACAAAATTGCAAAAAAAAAGTAGAAAGCCAAACTGGGGTGAGTGTTTCCCATGACATAATACAGTGTATACCACAGAGGAATTGCATGCATTGGTGTCGTCCACCAAGGAAGTCTCACCTATGGGGAATTCTGAAGAGACAAGTTGAGCATCACTCTCCATCCAGCATCCAGGCACTAAAAGAGGTAATTCTTGAAGAATAGAAAAAGATAGATGTTGCAATATGTCCCCAACGTATTCATTCCACGCCTAGAAGACTTGGTGCTGTCCTTACAAATCATGGAGGTCATACAAAATACTAGATGTAGTAGTTTTTGTTGTGGGGTGTATTCATTTTTGCATCAACTAATTTGAGTTAAACTGAAGATTTAGTAATTGAAGTCATATTATTAACCTTAGTTTCATGTAATGAGCTAAACAAATGTTCTATAGCACTCAGTTTTGTCAAAATGTATAAAATTGTTCTTGTGTTCATTGAGAAATTGATTAAAATAACGCACCTTATTGAAGCTACAGTATTACTCTACATTACTTTTTTCGAAGATACAGATCAATTTATAATTAATATGTTAAATATTTCTTCCAACTACAGTCTTGAATATATTAGTACAAGGATTTATTTACTTTCTATCTCATTTAAGTCCTTATAATTTTCATTAGGATATATTCTGCAGACCCTATTATTTGTTATTTTTCTATATTTGTAATAATTGGACAAATATCAACAACATGTATTACATATGATCTGTATGTGACTAATATATATGTCCAATAAAATACTTTGACAAGGAGAAATTGATTAAAATCTAATTTTTCCAAAGGGGTGTACTCATTAATGTTGAGCATTGTGTATATATATATATATATATATATATATATATATATATATATATATATATATAATTTTTCATTGTGCAGTGTGGGGACAGACTGGGGGGGCAGTTTTTGAGCTTTGAGCCTAGAGAATTTTCACACTTTCTGTATGACAGTGGGATTGATTTACTAAAGGCAAATAGACCGTACACTTTGCAAAGTACTCTGCAAGAGCAGTTGCTCCAGAGCTTAGTAAATGAGCAGAAGTTCTGCTAGCTTCCATTATCCAATCATGCGCAAGCAAAAAAAGCTGTTTTTTATTTTATTTTCCTTGCACATGATTAGGTATTCTTTGCAAAGTGAAGCTTTACCCTATTTACTAGACTCTGGAGCAACTGCCTCACTCTATTTGCATTTAGTAAATCAACCCCAGTGTGTTTACAACTAAAAATAAGACCTGCCATCATGATACACTAATAGGGTTAATTATGATAAACATAACTCCCCAGCCTCATCCTTACCATCACATGGGAGGGGAAAACTAGATAGGAATTTTAAGCAAGTAAAAAGGTAAGCAGCAATTTAATTATTTTTTTTTTTTTTAAGTTATGGTGTGAATGGGAACATGCAACAAATACACTTTAGGTTTATCTAAATCCAAAATGTTTCTTTTTAGTTGGAGTTTGACGTTTAACCACTTGCTGACCGCGCTAAAGCCAAATAACAGCTACAGCGCGGCCGGACAGTACAGCCAATCAGCAGTTATTTGCCATGTGATCAGCTTTGTCCAATCACAGCTAAACACGATGTAAACACAAGCCGGTTATCTGCATTCCTTTCCTCACGCTGACAGCATGAGGAAAGGAGAGGACAGCTGATAACCAGCTTGTGTAAAAGGGACATCGACACTGATACTGTAATCAGGGCACTGATTATTAAAGTCCTGATTATCAGTGCAGTCCCAACAGTGCCCACCAGTGGTGCATATCAGTGCCTCCTCATCAGTGTCACCTATCAGTGCTGCCTACCAATGTCACCTATTGGTGCTGCCTACCAGTGCCCATCAGTGCTGCTTACCAGTGCCCATCAGTGCCACCTATCAGTGCCCCTCAGTGCCGCTATCAGTGCAGCTTCATCAGTGCCACCTCATCAGTGCCCACCAGTGCTGCCTCATCAGTGCCTATCAGTGCAGCCTATCAGTGCACCCTGCCAGTGCCCATCAGTGCAGCCTGTCAGTGCGCATCAGTGCAGCCACATCAGTGAAGGAGAAAAATTACCTGTTTGCAAAATTTTATAGCAAACTATGAAAAGGTTTTTTTTTCTCCAAATTTTGGTCCTTTTTAGTTTATTTAGCAAAAAATAAAAAAATCCAGTGGTGATTAAATAGCACCAAAAGAAAGTGTCTGTGAGAAAAAAATGCTAAAAATTTAATTTGGCTACAGTGTTGCGTGACCATGCAACTGAAGCTAAAAACTGGCCTGGGCAGGAAGGGGGTAAAAGTACTACACTTTTTGCTGTCTGTGCCCTTTTTGGGAGATTTCCATTATTTCCTGTCCTGTACATACCACGGGGAGCAGAAGGAGATCTCTGCAATGTGGATGTTGTCACCAAAACAAGTGTTCCCATTAGATTTTCCCTCAACTCTTGTTTGGATAAACAACAATATTGAATTTGTCCATCACTTTTCCAACAGCAATAAAAAAACAAAACGAATAGGATCTTTTCTTTTGCTGCCACCATATGTACTTAAAGCAGAGCTCCGCCGGAAAAAAAAATATTAAAAGCCAGCAGCTACAGCTACAGCAGCTGCTGGCTTTTAATATTTGGACACTTACCTGTCCTGGAGTCCAGCGACGTCCGCAGCAGAGGACGAGCGATCGAGAAACATGCCAACGAGAATCTCGACGAGAAAATAGAGAGCAGGTTCTCTATTTTCTCGTCGAGGTTACTTGTCGGAGAAACCATACACACGAACGAATTTCTCGGCAAGACATCTCTGCCAGCAAGTTTCTTGCTGGTTCTTGCAGAGAAACTCGGTCGTGTGTACGAGGCCTAACCCCTTTCTAAAAAGAAAATCTTTAGATATACTGAATTACTGTCTCAGAATTTCTAACTCATTCAGCATTAGGGATGAGCTTCGTGTTCGAGTCGAACATACGTTCGACTCGAACATCGGCTGTTCGATCGTTCGACGAAGATCGAACGATTTGGGCCGTTCGCGCCAAATTCGAGTGACGCGAACGGCCCACAATGCACTACGCCATCGCAGTGTCATCCAGGCGCTGTGATTGGCCAAGCATGCACTGTGACCCCGCATGCTTGGCCAATCACAGCGCCGGCAGCGAGGAGAGCAATGATTGGCCACAGGCAGGATGCCTGTGGCCAATTATTGCTGAGGGTGTTTAGTACACGCCCCACACTATAAAAGGCCGCCAGCACGGCGGCCTAGTGTAGTGTGTTCCGGAGCAGGGATAGAGCAGCATAGGCAGGGACAGTGACTTTTATTTCTTTCTTGCTTAACCTGGATTCCTTTAGTTTAGGGAAAGAGAAGGATAGGTAGGGAGAGTGTCAGTGTGTTTTGTGCTTGTGCTATATTGTGCTTAAAAAAAACATTTTTTCTAGGGACAGAAAACTGTAGGTAGGGAGAGTGTGTCAGTTTCTTTCACTGTCAAAGTCCTTGTTTCCAGGGACCTGGAAGGACAGTGAGTGAATTCTCCTTGTGCTAAATTGTGCTTAAAAAAAACATTTTTTCTAGGGACAGAAAACTGTAGGTAGGGAGAGTGTGTCAGTTTCTTTCACTGTCAAAGTCCTTGTTTCTAGGGACCTGGAAGGACAGTGAGTGAATTCTCCTTGTGCTAAATTGTGCTTAAAAAAAACATTTTTTCTAGGGACAGAAAACTGTAGGTAGGGAGAGTGTGTCAGTTTCTTTCACTGTCAAAGTCCTTGTTTCCAGGGACCTGGAAGGACAGTGAGTGAATTCTCCTTGTGCTAAATTGTGCTTAAAAAAACATTTTTTCTAGGGACAGAAAACTGTAGGTAGGGAGAGTGTGTCAGTTTCTTTCACTGTCAAAGTCCTTGTTTCCAGGGACCTGGAAGGACAGTGAGTGAATTCTCCTTGTGCTAAATTGTGCTTAAAAAAAACATTTTTTCTAGGGACAGAAAACTGTAGGTAGGGAGAGTGTGTCAGTTTCTTTCACTGTCAAAGTCCTTGTTTCCAGGGACCTGGAAGGACAGTGAGTGAATTCTCCTTGTGCTAAATTGTGCTTAAAAAAAAACATTTTTTCTAGGGACAGAAAACTGTAGGTAGGGAGAGTGTGTCAGTTTCTTTCACTGTCAAAGTCCTTGTTTCCAGGGACCTGGAAGGACAGTGAGTGAATTCTCCTTGTGCTAAATTGTGCTTAAAAAAAACATTTTTTCTAGGGACAGAAAACTGTAGGTAGGGAGAGTGTGTCAGTTTCTTTCACTGTCAAAGTCCTTGTTTCCAGGGACCTGGAAGGACAGTGAGTGAATTCTCCTTGTGCTAAATTGTGCTTAAAAAAAGTTTTTTCTAGGGACAGAAAACTGTAGGTAGGGAGAGTGTGTCAGTTTCTTTCACTGTCAAAGTCCTTGTTTCCAGGGACCTGGAAGGACAGTGAGTGAATTCTCCTTGTGCTAAATTGTGCTTAAAAAAAACATTTTTTCTAGGGACAGAAAACTGTAGGTAGGGAGAGTGTGTCAGTTTCTTTCACTGTCAAAGTCCTTGTTTCCAGGGACCTGGAAGGACAGTGAGTGAATTCTCCTTGTGCTAAATTGTGCTTAAAAAAAACATTTTTTCTAGGGACAGAAAACTGTAGGTAGGGAGAGTGTGTCAGTTTCTTTCACTGTCAAAGTCCTTGTTTCCAGGGACCTGGAAGGACAGTGAGTGAATTCTCCTTGTGCTAAATTGTGCTTAAAAAAAACATTTTTTCTAGGGACAGAAAACTGTAGGTAGGGAGAGTGTGTCAGTTTCTTTCACTGTCAAAGTCCTTGTTTCCAGGGACCTGGAAGGACAGTGAGTGAATTCTCCTTGTGCTAAATTGTGCTTAAAAAAAACATTTTTTCTAGGGACAGAAAACTGTAGGTAGGGAGAGTGTGTCAGTTTCTTTCACTGTCAAAGTCCTTGTTTCCAGGGACCTGGAAGGACAGTGAGTGAATTCTCCTTGTGCTAAATTGTGCTTAAAAAAAACATTTTTTCTAGGGACAGAAAACTGTAGGTAGGGAGAGTGTGTCAGTTTCTTTCACTGTCAAAGTCCTTGTTTCCAGGGACCTGGAAGGACAGTGAGTGAATTCTCCTTGTGCTAAATTGTGCTTAAAAAAAACATTTTTTCTAGGGACAGAAAACTGTAGGTAGGGAGAGTGTGTCAGTTTCTTTCACTGTCAAAGTCCTTGTTTCCAGGGACCTGGAAGGACAGTGAGTGAATTCTCCTTGTGCTAAATTGTGCTTAAAAAAAACATTTTTTCTAGGGACAGAAAACTGTAGGTAGGGAGAGTGTGTCAGTTTCTTTCACTGTCAAAGTCCTTGTTTCCAGGGACCTGGAAGGACAGTGAGTGAATTCTCCTTGTGCTAAATTGTGCTTAAAAAAAACATTTTTTCTAGGGACAGAAAACTGTAGGTAGGGAGAGTGTGTCAGTTTCTTTCACTGTCAAAGTCCTTGTTTCCAGGGACCTGGAAGGACAGTGAGTGAATTCTCCTTGTGCTAAATTGTGCTTAAAAAAAACATTTTTTCTAGGGACAGAAAACTGTAGGTAGGGAGAGTGTGTCAGTTTCTTTCACTGTCAAAGTCCTTGTTTCCAGGGACCTGGAAGGAGAGTGAGTGAATTCTCCTTGTGCTAAATTGTGCTTAAAAAAAACATTTTTTCTAGGGACAGAAAACTGTAGGTAGGGAGAGTGTGTCAGTTTCTTTCACTGTCAAAGTCCTTGTTTCCAGGGACCTGGAAGGACAGTGAGTGAATTCTCCTTGTGCTAAATTGTGCTTAAAAAAAACATTTTTTCTAGGGACAGAAAACTGTAGGTAGGGAGAGTGTGTCAGTTTCTTTCACTGTCAAAGTCCTTGTTTCCAGGGACCTGGAAGGACAGTGAGTGAATTCTCCTTGTGCTAAATTGTGCTTAAAAAAACATTTTTTCTAGGGACAGAAAACTGTAGGTAGGGAGAGTGTGTCAGTTTCTTTCACTGTCAAAGTCCTTGTTTCCAGGGACCTGGAAGGACAGTGAGTGAATTCTCCTTGTGCTAAATTGTGCTTAAAAAAAACATTTTTTCTAGGGACAGAAAACTGTAGGTAGGGAGAGTGTGTCAGTTTCTTTCACTGTCAAAGTCCTTGTTTCCAGGGACCTGGAAGGACAGTGAGTGAATTCTCCTTGTGCTAAATTGTGCTTAAAAAAAACATTTTTTCTAGGGACAGAAAACTGTAGGTAGGGAGAGTGTGTCAGTTTCTTTCACTGTCAAAGTCCTTGTTTCCAGGGACCTGGAAGGACAGTGAGTGAATTCTCCTTGTGCTAAATTGTGCTTAAAAAAAACATTTTTTCTAGGGACAGAAAACTGTAGGTAGGGAGAGTGTGTCAGTTTCTTTCACTGTCAAAGTCCTTGTTTCCAGGGACCTGGAAGGACAGTGAGTGAATTCTCCTTGTGCTAAATTGTGCTTAAAAAAAACATTTTTTCTAGGGACAGAAAACTGTAGGTAGGGAGAGTGTGTCAGTTTCTTTCACTGTCAAAGTCCTTGTTTCCAGGGACCTGGAAGGACAGTGAGTGAATTCTCCTTGTGCTAAATTGTGCTTAAAAAAAACATTTTTTCTAGGGACAGAAAACTGTAGGTAGGGAGAGTGTGTCAGTTTCTTTCACTGTCAAAGTCCTTGTTTCCAGGGACTTGGAAGGACAGTGAGTGAATTCTCCTTGTGCTAAATTGTGCTTAAAAAAAACATTTTTTCTAGGGACAGAAAACTGTAGGTAGGGAGAGTGTGTCAGTTTCTTTCACTGTCAAAGTCCTTGTTTCCAGGGACCTGGAAGGACAGTGAGTGAATTCTCCTTGTGCTAAATTGTGCTTAAAAAAAACATTTTTTCTAGGGACAGAAAACTGTAGGTAGGGAGAGTGTGTCAGTTTCTTTCACTGTCAAAGTCCTTGTTTCCAGGGACCTGGAAGGACAGTGAGTGAATTCTCCTTGTGCTAAATTGCGCTTAAAAAAAACATTTTTTCTAGGGACAGAAAACTGTAGGTAGGGAGAGTGTGTCAGTTTCTTTCACTGTCAAAGTCCTTGTTTCCAGGGACCTGGAAGGACAGTGAGTGAATTCTCCTTGTGCTAAATTGTGCTTAAAAAAAACATTTTTTCTAGGGACAGAAAACTGTAGGTAGGGAGAGTGTGTCAGTTTCTTTCACTGTCAAAGTCCTTGTTTCCAGGGACCTGGAAGGACAGTGAGTGAATTCTCCTTGTGCTAAATTGTGCTTAAAAAAAACATTTTTTCTAGGGACAGAAAACTGTAGGTAGGGAGAGTGTGTCAGTTTCTTTCACTGTCAAAGTCCTTGTTTCCAGGGACCTGGAAGGACAGTGAGTGAATTCTCCTTGTGCTAAATTGTGCTTAAAAAAAACATTTTTTCTAGGGACAGAAAACTGTAGGTAGGGAGAGTGTGTCAGTTTCTTTCACTGTCAAAGTCCTTGTTTCCAGGGACCTGGAAGGACAGTGAGTGAATTCTCCTTGTGCTAAATTGTGCTTAAAAAAAACATTTTTTCTAGGGACAGAAAACTGTAGGTAGGGAGAGTGTGTCAGTTTCTTTCACTGTCAAAGTCCTTGTTTCCAGGGACCTGGAAGGACAGTGAGTGAATTCTCCTTGTGCTAAATTGTGCTTAAAAAAAACATTTTTTCTAGGGACAGAAAACTGTAGGTAGGGAGAGTGTGTCAGTTTCTTTCACTGTCAAAGTCCTTGTTTCCAGGGACCTGGAAGGACAGTGAGTGAATTCTCCTTGTGCTAAATTGTGCTTAAAAAAAACATTTTTTCTAGGGACAGAAAACTGTAGGTAGGGAGAGTGTGTCAGTTTCTTTCACTGTCAAAGTCCTTGTTTCCAGGGACCTGGAAGGACAGTGAGTGAATTCTCCTTGTGCTAAATTGTGCTTAAAAAAAACATTTTTTCTAGGGACAGAAAACTGTAGGTAGGGAGAGTGTGTCAGTTTCTTTCACTGTCAAAGTCCTTGTTTCCAGGGACCTGGAAGGACAGTGAGTGAATTCTCCTTGTGCTAAATTGTGCTTAAAAAAAACATTTTTTCTAGGGACAGAAAACTGTAGGTAGGGAGAGTGTGTCAGTTTCTTTCACTGTCAAAGTCCTTGTTTCCAGGGACCTGGAAGGACAGTGAGTGAATTCTCCTTGTGCTAAATTGTGCTTAAAAAAAAACATTTTTTCTAGGGACAGAAAACTGTAGGTAGGGAGAGTGTGTCAGTTTCTTTCACTGTCAAAGTCCTTGTTTCCAGGGACCTGGAAGGACAGTGAGTGAATTCTCCTTGTGCTAAATTGTGCTTAAAAAAAACATTTTTTCTAGGGACAGAAAACTGTAGGTAGGGAGAGTGTGTCAGTTTCTTTCACTGTCAAAGTCCTTGTTTCCAGGGACCTGGAAGGACAGTGAGTGAATTCTCCTTGTGCTAAATTGTGCTTAAAAAAAACATTTTTTCTAGGGACAGAAAACTGTAGGTAGGGAGAGTGTGTCAGTTTCTTTCACTGTCAAAGTCCTTGTTTCCAGGGACCTGGAAGGACAGTGAGTGAATTCTCCTTGTGCTAAATTGTGCTTAAAAAAAACATTTTTTCTAGGGACAGAAAACTGTAGGTAGGGAGAGTGTGTCAGTTTCTTTCACTGTCAAAGTCCTTGTTTCCAGGGACCTGGAAGGACAGTGAGTGAATTCTCCTTGTGCTAAATTGTGCTTAAAAAAAACATTTTTTCTAGGGACAGAAAACTGTAGGTAGGGAGAGTGTGTCAGTTTCTTTCACTGTCAAAGTCCTTGTTTCCAGGGACCTGGAAGGACAGTGAGTGAATTCTCCTTGTGCTAAATTGTGCTTAAAAAAAACATTTTTTCTAGGGACAGAAAACTGTAGGTAGGGAGAGTGTGTCAGTTTCTTTCACTGTCAAAGTCCTTGTTTCCAGGGACCTGGAAGGACAGTGAGTGAATTCTCCTTGTGCTAAATTGTGCTTAAAAAAAACATTTTTTCTAGGGACAGAAAACTGTAGGTAGGGAGAGTGTGTCAGTTTCTTTCACTGTCAAAGTCCTTGTTTCCAGGGACCTGGAAGGACAGTGAGTGAATTCTCCTTGTGCTAAATTGTGCTTAAAAAAAACATATTTTCTAGGGACAAGAAACTGTAGGTAGGGAGAGTGTGTCAGTTTCTTTCACTGTCAAAGTCCTTGTTTCCAGGGACCTGGAAGGACAGTGAGTGAATTCTCCTTGTGCTAAATTGTGCTTAAAAAAAACATTTTTTCTAGGGACAGAAAACTGTAGGTAGGGAGAGTGTGTCAGTTTCTTTCACTGTCAAAGTCCTTGTTTCAAGGGACAGAGAAGGACACCTGAAGGTAGCCCTTATTGCTTTTTTACCATCTCCCTGCAGGCCATCTATTAGAATGTCTGGAAGGCAAACAAGGAGAGGCAGACAGTCAGGAGGCAATAAAAGAGGGCAAGCAGGCTCTGTGTCTGGGGGCAACAGTGCTGGTCGTGGACGCGGTGCATTGTCATCAGCACATGGCCATGGGACACGCTTGTCCTTCTTTTCGGCAGCTGGACATGTTGAGCCACATCATGCCGAAGACTTGGTAGAGTGGATGACCAAGCCCTCCTCCTCCTCCTCATCCTCTCTCACCCAGGCTCAGGGTACTGGAAAAGCAGCTGCCAAAGCGTCCTCTTCCCTGGTATCAATGTCAGACTCATCATCAGTCACTCCTTCCCTAGACCCACCATGTCCTCCTCCTGAGGAGTCCCCCGAACTGTTTCAGCACAGTGTTGGGTACATGCTCCAGGAGGATGCCCAGCGTTTCGAAGGGTCTGATGATGAAACCCAGCTAGAGGAAGGCAGTAGCGTGAGAGCAGACAGAGGGGATGCTCAAGAAGGACACCAATCTGGCAGTCATGTTCCAGCAGCTGCAGCATACTGCCAGATTGGCTCCAGTGATGAGGAGGGAGGTGATGATGAGGTCACTGACTCCACGTGGGTGCCTAATAGGAGAGAGGAGGAGGAGGAGGATGAGGAGGAGGCACATCTCCAACGAGGCAGGATGCCCTTTGGTGGCCAGCGTAAGGGCAGTACACCGACGGAATCACACCGCAGAGCTCCGCCTGTGCAGGGCGCTGCCTCTGCCCGTCATTCAAAAAGTTCTTTGGTGTGGGCCTTTTTTGAGGCTAGTGCATCAGATCGCACAGCTGCTGTTTGCAACATATGTCTCAAGCGTATATCGCGTGGCCAAAACATCAGCCGCTTGGGTACCACATGCCTGACCAGACATATGTTGACCTGCCATGCAGCTCGTTGGCAAGCCTACCTCAAAGACCCACACCAAAGAACAAAGCGGACCTCTCCTTGCACCGCATCAGCTGGGATCTCCAATCCCACTATAACTTCAGTCCTCTCTGAAACATGCACTGAGAGGAATGAAGGTGTAGAATTAGGTGTGTCACAGCCAAGTACTTGCGGCCACTCTGCTAGCAGTACACCGACGTCCGATTCTAGCAGGCAAATTTCCCTGCCCCAGCTGCTGGACCGTCGAAAGAAGTTCACTCCCAGCCATCCACATGCCCAGCGGTTGAATGCTAGCTTGGCTAAATTGCTAGCGCTTCAACTGCTGCCTTTTCAGTTGGTAGACTCGGCCCCCTTCCGTGAGTTTGTGCAATGTGCGGTTCCTCAGTGGCAGGTTCCCAAACGCCACTTTTTCTCACGGAAGGCTATTCCGGCTCTCTACCGGCATGTGGAAGGCAATGTCTTGGCCTCGCTGGACAGGGCGGTCAGCGGTAAGGTGCATATTACCGCTGACTCATGGTCCAGCAGGCATGGACAGGGACGTTACCTTTCTTTCACGGCCCATTGGGTCACTCTTTTGGCAGCTGGGAAGGATGCAGGACAAGGTGCAGTAGTGTTGGAGGTTGTCCCACCGCCACGCCTCCAAAATGCTACTACTGGTTGTGACACACCTCTCTCCTCCACCCCCTCCTCTTCTTCTTCCTCCATGGCCTCTTCCTGTGGTTTGTCCTATGAACCAGCGGTGCTCCGTAGCCATTCACGGGGCTACGCAAGTACGCAGGCAAAAAGATGCCATGCCGTGCTTGCGCTGGTGTGTTTGGGGGACAGAAGCCACACTGGGGCAGAGGTCCTGTCTGCTCTGCAGGGCCAGGCCGAGAGGTGGTTGACGCCACGCCAGCTTAAGCCAGGAATGGTGGTTTGCGACAATGGCACCAACCTCCTCTCCGCCCTCCGACAGGGACAACTGACCCATGTGCCCTGTGTGGCTCACGTCCTTAACCTGGTGGTGCAGCGGTTCTTGGGCAGGTACCCGGGCTTACAGGATGTCCTGAGGCAGGCCAGGAAAGTCTGTGTGCATTTCCGCAGATCTTATAATGCCAGTGCTCGCCTGGCTGAGCTGCAAAAGGAGTTGAACCTGCCCAAGAACCGCCTTATATGTGACATGCCCACCAGGTGGAACTCAACGTTGGCCATGCTGCAGCGGCTGCACACGCAGCAGAGGGCCATCAATGAGTACCTGTGCGACTACGGCACCAGGACAGGGTCAGGGGAGCTTGTTTTTTTTTCTCCACGCCAGTGGGGCATGATCAGGGATGCATGCACTGTCCTGGCACCATTTGAGGAGGCCACGAGGATGGTGAGCAGTGACAGTGCATGCATCAGTGACACTGTACCTCTTGTCCACCTGTTGGAGCACACGCTGCGTGGAATAATGGACAGGGCACTTGAGGCAGAACAGAGGCAGGAAGAGGAGGACTTCCTTGCCTCTCAAGGCCCCCTTTACCCAGACAGTGTTCCTTCTGTCCCACCCATCGCACAGGAAGAGGAGGAGGAGGAGGAGGAGGAGGATTGTGTCAGCATGGAGGTGGAGGCTGGCACTCAGCATCATCAGCAGCAGTCTTTTAGGGATGATTTACAGTCCCAAGAAACCAGTGGACTTGTACGTGGCTGGGAGGAGGTGGCTGCGGATCATGTCGTCCTTAGTGACCCAGAGGACTCCGGAGCGAATGCCTCAGCAAACCTACGCTGCATGGCCTCCCTGATCCTGCAAAGTCTGCGGAAGGATCCTCGTATTCTTCGGATCAAGGAGAGGGACCATTACTGGCTGGCCACTCTCCTTGATCCACGGTACAAGGGTAAGGTTGCGGACCTTATGTTACCGTCGCAGAGGGAGCAGAGGATGAGACAACTCCGGGAGGCCTTGCAGAAAGGTCTGTGCAACGCGTTCCCAGAGACTGGGAGGTTACAAACTCCTGGTCCTGGACAACGAGTTGCTGAGGCTTCGGCCAGTCAAAGAAGGAGCGGTGGGGAAGGTGGCCGTCTGACCGATGCGTTCAGACAATTCTTTAGTCCGCAGCCCCAAAGTATGATCGGTTCCAGCAACCATCGCCAGCGTCTGATAAACATGGTGCAGGAATATCTAGGGGCAAGGTCAGACTTGGACACCTTCCCCACCGAAAATCCTCTGGCTTACTGGGTCTTGAGGATGGATCACTGGCCAGAGCTTGCACAGTATGCAATTGAGCTACTGGCCTGTCCTGCATCCAGCGTTCTTTCGGAACGCACATTCAGTGCTGCTGGAGGATTTGTCACGGATCACAGGGTGCGCCTGTCCACCGACTCGGTTGATCGACTGACTTTCATCAAGATGAACCAGTCTTGGATCACCACCAGCTACCACACACCTGATGCTGATATAACAGACTAATTGATTTTAACATGTCACATCCCTTCAAGACTGATGCTGATGCTGAGTGCCTGTGCTGTTATGTTGACTGGCTATCCTCCTCCTCCGAGTCCTCAATGATACGATTGATGATGATAGCTTGGAAGATCATTTTTGTTTATGGGTGCCGCCACCAGTGGCTAAGGCCCAATTTTTCAGCCCCTGTTTTACAGGGGCGTGTAATTACAATTTTTTTAGCAATAATTTGCCATAGGGCTCATTGCTGTGCTCCAAGTACAGTATCTGTGAGGGGTTGGAGTGTTGTGGCACCAGTGCCTAAGGCCCAATTTTTCAGCCCCTGTTTAACAGGGGCGTGTCATTACAATTTTTGAAGCAATACTTTGCAACAGGGCTCATTGCTGTGCTCCAAGTACAGTATCTGTGAGGGGTTGTAGTGTTGTGCCACCAGTGCCTAAGGCCCAATTTTTCAGCCCCTGTTCAACAGGGGCATGCAATTACAATTCTTGATCTAATAATTCACAGCAGGGTCCATTGCTGCACCCACCAAGAGTAACTCTGAGGGCTTACAGTCTTGTGGCAACGCCACCACCACCACGAAAGGCCCAATTTTTCAGCCCCTGTTCAAAAGGGGCATGTAATTACAATTCTTGATCTAATAATTCACAGCAGGGCCCATTGCTGCACCCACCAAGAGTAACTGTCAGGGCTTACAGTGTTGTGGCACCAGCACCACCATCAAAGCCCCAATTTTTACTACCACTGTTCAACAATTATATGTAATTAAAATTCCTGATATAATAGTTGACAGCAGGGCGTTCCAGCACCAACCAAGAGTAACTGAGTGCTTACAGTGTTGTGCCAACACCAACAACTAAGGGGCCTATTTCTGCAGAGTATATACGGCAGGTCCCTACTTTCAAACATCCAACTTACAAACGACTCCTACTTGCAAACGAAAGAAGACAACAGGAAGTGAGAGGAAATCTACCCCTAGAAAGGAAAATTCTCTCCTGTAAGAATAAATATGGGAGAAAGGGGTCTCATCTGTACTGATGCTTTATCAGCAATCCTTGTTTCAAGAAAAACACCACATTTCAAAAACAGTTGTCATTGGGACGGAAAGTGGGGTGAAATGTTCTGAACAGGGGCACAGACAGCAAAACAAATGTTACAGGGGTGATAACCCTTACCTATGTTTCCCAAAAAGTTTAAAAATAGATTTTTGGGCTGGAGCTACACTTCAACAATGTACCTGTTCAAAATTACAAACAGATTCTACATAAGAACAAACCTACAGTCCCTGTCTTGTATGCACCGCCTGTATACGGCTGTTCAGAGTATATAGGGCCTTTTTTATTTTATGTGCGGGGTTCCCCTTAATATCCATACAAGACCCAAAGGGGCTGGTAATGGGCTGGGGTAGGGGGGGGGGTCATGGGGTAGCTATGCCATTTTTCTTAAAGAATTTCATCCATATTACCGGGACCAGACATTACATTAAAGCCGCAAGCAGTTTTAAATGGCTTTTTTTTCCTTTAGAAGTGTCATTTTGTGCAGGGACAGTTCTAAACACGGGAAACACGTGGCACTTCACAGGCATACTTTAGACACCCCCCAGGTACGATATTTAAAGGAATATTTGACTTTTTTTTTTTCACTTTATGCATCATTAAAATGACTGCTCCCGAAAAACGACCGTTTTTAAAACTTCTTTTTGCATTGATACATGTCCCCTGGTGCACAACCCGGGTTCCCAAACCCTATTTATGACAATAACATGCATAATAGTTGTTATAATTAGCACTTTAGAATTCGAACGTTCGCATCCATTGTATTTAATAGGGTTCTAATGTTCGTTCGAACTTTCGGTCCGTTCGCGGGTTCTGGTGCGAACCGAACCCGGGGGTGTTCGGCTCATCACTATTCAGCATCATTTGTGTAATTTTCTTTAATATTTGGTTTTTAGAAGCCATCTGCATCATGGATTATTTAATGTTAACATGCAAGTTATATTGCTTTAATTGCTAAGAAGTCAGAACCGTTATTTGTATACATTCCATAGCTTCAAGCATGCTGGAGCAATCTGCAAACACTCCTGTAGGCATTTAAGACAGTGCCAAAGGTAATTTTAGCCTCTCATATATAACTCATATTTGTCCCCCACAGGCAATATTATTTACATTATTAAATCTGTAGATCCTAGGCATGATGTTCTGCTTGTGAGTTGAAGCCAACCTGCTCGCGTAGACTCTATTTCGTTACATTATGTTTAAAAAGAAAATGCAATAGAAATATAAATACACAATGAAAATAGTTGGTGGGGTTGGTTTCTTTTTTGGTTAATGGATTCTTTTTGAAATAAGTAATTGTTAAAGAGCATATGGGACCCTGTGTGTTTTCAGTACAAAAGCAGCCATTGGCCACAGTATAGCTGAAATAAGCGAATCTAGTACATGTAAAGGGAGATCACAGTGCTGTAGAATAGAATAATCTACATGGAAACCCTAACTTAAAGCGGTTGTATACCCTATTTTTATACTTTGACCTACGGGTAAGCCTATAATAAGGCTTACCTGTAGGTAAAAAGAATATCTCCTAAACCTTTACGGTTTAGGAAATATTACCCTTGAAATGAGCCGCTGACTTCAGCGGCGCATGCGCTCTGAGTTTGCCGGCTGAAAGCCGGACCTTGCCGGAAAGAAGTCTCCCACACACATGCGCGGGAGTGACGACATTGCGGCTTCGGCCACTCACAATACCGGAGCCGCGATACCAGGAAGACACGCTGAGGGAAAATGTCCGCTCCCTCTGTGTAAACCGGGTGAGATACCGACGCCTCGTTCTAAGGTAAGTATTTCATAATGAGCTAGTATGCAGTCCATTTCCCCCTCTGGAAGAACGGCGGTCTGCCTTGTTGCCATTCTCTCTCTCCTAAGAACGATCGGCGGGTCCCGGCAGACATCGCGTCTGGCACCACGCGCACAGGCTCCAGACCCTGTGCACGAAATCACATAAAGTACGCGCGTTCGTGCAGGAGGGCTGCCCTGCCGTAGTACAGTATATCTGCGCGGGGTGGTCCATAAGTGGTTAAAGTATTCCTAAGCCTACACACTGCACATTTTATTTTCATTCATCCTAGCAGGATGTGTACCAACACAAGTGATGTGGATGCAGCGATCTCCCCCGCTGTGCTAATGTAACCCCCCCTCGCCAAAATACACCGATCAGCGCTCGCAGCCATTGGCTCCAACCATTGTTGGTTTTTGAGCATGTCCCTTCAACAAAAGCTAGTCGTTAGACCAGCTTCTGTCAGACAGACTGCTGTACGCAATGACCGATTTTCAGACATCATGTACCCAGCTTTACCTGCTTGTTCACAACATATACTGAACTGCACATGCGCAGCTCAGTGTACAATTTTTGCACCCGCTGATAAGAATGAACTCCCACGCATGCGTGCGAGTCGTGTCATCCCACCCAACCAAAATGGCCAGAAAAAGACAATCTGAACACGTCAGTTGCTGTCAAGGGACCTTATCACTAGAGTGGAGGTAAGTATCGTTTGTGACATTTAGGTTTGCGTATCATCAATAACCGCCATGTTTTGTTTTTAGTAAAATACTTGTTTTCACTTTTTTCTGCTTTGTTGCAAACCAATGCTGTTGATCAAATGTAGCTTTTTTACAGACCATTCTTGTCTATATGCGCTCCAGCAATAGCTGCATGGTAATTCCAAGGTGGGCGTTCTAATGGTGATGACAACAGTGGACCATTCTCATGTGATGTCTGTACAGAAAGGGCCACCTGTAGTCTCCATTTGAAGCCCATGAAACAAGGTAGCAATGCAGGAGCATAAATAGTAAACAGGGTCACCCTAAAACAGAAAGTCATGCATAAGGACTTTCATAACAGGTTCACCAGGTATTAATATAAGCTGCAGATTTAAATTGGAATCTGAAAGCTTATTTGAGATTTTAGTGATTACTTATACTTTAAAACAATGCACAAGGTTTTATTATTATTTTTTTTATTTATTCAGACCATTCAGACCATACTGCCATGGCAGACTAATCAGAAGTAGACAACAGGGGATTTTGTTAAAGTGTTCATCTTTACAGAAAAAAACTGTACAAAAGTCGTCAGTCTCGATACTGAACTGTGTCCGGACACAATTATGCTAAATAGATGATTCATTTAGAGTCGGTGCACAACAATAACCCATGAGCTGGCACACCCAATGGATATATTTCTTTAACTCATTAGTGAAGTATTCCTTTATTGTAGACAAATTGTCTTTCATTATGTTCTACTTCTAAGCCCAACAAAGCTGCAGTCTTGCTCTGTACAGCCTTCTAATTTAGAAACTGGGAGGAAAATGGAATATATTGCACGGTGTCAGCTGTGCCGGCTCTTGTTTGCTCAGGTCACCTGCTGAATATAGCTTTAGGCTATACAAGTTGTTGTATAGAATTGGTGGTTTCCCAGCAGGGCTTTTCAGCAAAGCCCTACATAACAGCAGGGAGGATTGGGTCACAAGGACTGAAAAGTTTCAGTGAATTGTACTTTTTTATGTGGTCAGAATAGCTGCCATCTTGTACCAAGTTTGCTGGATACTGCTCTTTACACTCTCCAGAATTTATTACAAGAGCTAATGATGATAATATCTCTTTCCCCTAAAGTGTACTAATGGAGAATGACAAATCCAAAAGTCCTACCATTGGCCACCTTGTGAGGGCGAGGGGACTGATGGAGATGAGCAAACAAATGCCAGCCAAGTTGCTCCAATTAGCTTGAAGCAGATACTCATGGCGAACCAAGATACGTGTAAGCCACTCAGGCTGTATGGGAACGAAGTCTTGTGCCCACCGCTCATGACCCATGAAATGTCCCATGAATTGCACCATTTTCATGAAAGTGAAACAAAAGACTGGTTAAATAAAACAAAATTCTATTCAAGTATGTATTCTTAACTCAAAAAAGTACCTTCTACTGCTGTCAGCCTTCTTCCAAATCTCCAAATTCCTGTTTTTCTGCTGTGATCTGACATCCTGTTAAGGTGGCCACAGATGGACCAGCCAAATTTCGATCCATATGTGGCCATAGCAGTTAAAGCGGATGTAAACCCACACATATACCCAGTGAGGTGACCAGCCTCATTTCATAGTTTCATACACAGGGATGAAACAAATCTCCCTACATAAGTTTTACATGTATATCTGTTGCAGCAAAAGAAGGAAGTAATGTGCAGAGCTCTGCTGTGAGAAGGCAAGCTGTCTGCTAATCTATTTACAGCAACCTCCCATGACACAAATTTCAGGCTGCTTTTTTCTTTCTCCTGTGTCGGAGAACTTGTCAAAAGCTGTCATGCTGATAACAGAGCTACAGAGAAGGAGAAAGCCACTGGATTCAGTGCTTTGGAGAGAGCTAAGAAAACACTACAGATAGATGTGCCCAGCCCAAATTTCATGAATCAGGTTTACATTCACTTTAAACAGAAGTCAATTTACCCATCAAGCTCTGTTCAACCACCCTGTCAGATAAAAACCACTTGATCAGCTGCTGCAGCCAGTGGCTGCAGCACTGATCTGTGTATTCTGTCAGCTGTCAAAATACAATAGCAAAAGGGGGAGGATTCCCCCATCTACCTTCAATATGTGGATGGGGGAATCAGTTTTTTTTTCATCCAGCCCAGTGGCTGAATGAAAAAACAAAACCATATATGGGCAGCTTTAGAGGGTGGCTATGTTTGTTCCTCATGGTCCCATTGTATGTAGTGTAGCAAGGTATTTGGCTAAGAATGGAGAATGAGGGAAACACTAGCTGCAGTCTGCTCTGTGTAGCTGCTGCCCCAAGGTACTGAACTGGTTAAAAACAATATGAGCAAGTGGAAGGAACTGCTTAGCAGGAAGAGTTTAACAGATTAAGACAGGCATCACTGCACTGTGGGAACTGTAGTCCAGAGGAGAGAGCCTTTTCTGTAATCAAGAGCTTCTGAACTGCATTTCCCAGAGAGCGATTGCCAGGAGGAGGGGACATAGCTCTATTTTCTCAGGCTGAAGAGGACACAGCTACCTCTTGACATGAGGGAGCCCAGAGAGAGCACATAGCTGTCCAGTGTGCTGCATAACAGTGGTCTGAGCAGAGTCTGGAGTGCTGAGTCTAGATGTACCAACAGCCAGAGTCACCTGGGTGTAGAGCAGAGAGTGGACTAATCACAGTTTGTGATCGGATGGTGATCGCTGGGACTGGTGGGCTGCTGCTGTGGGGATTTACTATTTACTGCTAGAGAGACTGAGCCCTTTAGGAACGGACCATACAGCCATCTAGCAGCCTTAGTGCTGCCCCCTGGCTTGACTGGGATTATTCTCATGTGCACCAATGGCACAACTGGGCCCCAGCGTTAACCGCCTGAATCATTAGGACTAAAGACTGTCTCTTTTCAGTTCTACTCAGAGAACCTTACCTTTTGCTTATGCAAAGAGATACCTCTCAGTGTACCTCACCTTTTCATAGCCATTCTCCTAAAGTTCACTCTAGACTAGTTATAGTACAAACATAGAAACCTAAAAAAGTGATAGGAGAAAAAAAGTTAGTGGTCCATTGGGTCTGCTTATTTTTTTTTTTTTTACATGTTTTGTATTTTTTTTTTTTTTTTATATACCACTTACTAATGATTGACTCACTACCTCTATTGGAAGTTTATTCCAAGCATCAACAACCCTTTCAGTAAAATAATACTTTCTAAGATATGTTTTTACCTTTCCTCCAGTTAGTTGAGGTCATGTCCCTGTGTTCTTGATCTTGGTTTCATATTGAAAATTCTGCCCTCATGAACCTTATTCACTCCCTTGATATATTTAAAGGTTTCAGTTATGCCTCCCCCTTTCTCTTCTTTCCTCTAGACTGTACATATTAAGTTCCTGAAGTATCTCTTGATATGTTTTATCCCCCAGACCTTTCACCATTTTTTTTACCCATCTCTGGACTCATTCCTTCTTGTCAATATCTTTGTGAAAGTGCGGTCTTCAGAACTGGACACAATTTACTAAATGAGGTCTCAGTAAAGAACTATATGGGGGGAATCACGACCTACCCCCTCCTGCTGACCCTTCTAGTAATGCATCTTAGAATTGTATTTGCTTTTCTGACTGCCTGGCCACACTGTTTGTTCATTTTGCAATAATCTGAAATAAGTACCCCCAAATCTTTTTCCACTGTAGTACTGGCTAACACTGTACCTCCAATGTTGTACTCTGTCAAGGGATTCTTTTTTCCCTAGGTGCATTATTTGACATTTAGAAACATTGCACTGCAGTTTACACTGCTTTGACCAATCTAGCAATGTCAATCATGTTCCATGTTACAGAAACCTCCAGGGATATTAACCCTATTGCACACCTTTGTTTCATTAGAAAAAGATATCCATTACAGAACAACGTTTTAATTATATCACTTACATATAGATTAAATAGAACAGGACCTAGTACAGAGCCTTGTGGTACACCACTAGTGACTGGTCTCTGTTCCGAATGAACCCTATTTACAACCACACTCTGGTATCTATCCTTTAGCCAACTGCATATCAACTGAACTACTCAAGGGTTAAATCCAAGCTTTTGTATTAGATCAATATGTCAATATCAATGTCCACAGCACCACCCTGGTCCAAAACATTGGTGTTATACTCAATAAGTTCAGTCAGATTAGTCTGACATGATCTGCCCTCAGTAAAGCCATGCTGCTTTGGGTCCAGCAAGTTGTGTGTTTTTAAGTGATCAATGAGCCTTCATTTCAGGAGTGATTCCATTAACTTGACTTCAACCGATGTTAAACTCACTGGCCTGTAATTGCCAGCTTCTACCTTGCTGCCCTTCTTGTGGATAGGTACCATATTATGGGAAGCTTACCCTGTTAGCAGAGATTGATTGAAAATATCAGTTAATGGTCCAACAATTATTCCTCACAGTTCTCTTAGAACTTGGCCCATTGCTTTATTCAGCTTTAACTGAGCCAGCTCCTCTACTACCTCTGTCTCCAGAAATCCAAAAAATTAACCATCATTACTAGAACCAATATGATTCCCCAAGTTGTTATTGCTAGTACAATTTATTTTTGAGAAGACTGAACAGAAGTAATTGTTTAAATGGTTTGCTACATCCAGGTTTCAACACTATTCGAATATATATGTGGAAAAGACCAAAGTTTTACCAGTGAGTCACCAACCCAAAAGCAAAATATAAAGAAAAAACACAATAACAGGTAGTCTAGGATGACTCAGGATGATAAGTAGGGATGAGCTTCGTGTTCGAGTTGAACACATGTTCGACTCGAACATCGGCTGTTCGATCGTTCGACGAAGATCGAACGTTATGGGCCGTTCGTGCCAAATTCGAGTGGCGCGTCACGGCCCATAATTCACTGCGGCATCGCAGTGCATTGCTGGCTGATGATTGGCCAAGCATGCACTATGACCCCGCATGCTTGGCCAATCACAGCGTCGGCAGCGAGGAGAGCCATAATTGGCCACAGGCAGGATGCCTGTGGCCAATCATAGCTCAGGGGTGTTTAGTACACGCCTCACACTATAAAAGGCCGCCAGCGCGGTGGCCTTGTGTAGTGTGTTCCGGCGTGCAGGGAAAGAGCTTGATAGGCAGGGAGAGTGTTTTTGACATCCTTTTAAACCTTGTTTATTTACAGTCTGTTGGCGTGCAGGGCCAGAGAAGGATAGGCAGGGAGAGTGTCAGTGACATCCTTTGAAACCTTGTGCATTTACAGTGTGTTGGCATGCAGGGACAGAGAAGGATAGGCAGGGAGAGTGTCAGTGACATCCTTTGAAACCTTGTGCATTTACAGTCTGTTGGCGTGCAGGGACAGAGAAGGATAGGCAGGGAGAGTGTCAGTGTCATCCTTTGAAAACTTGTGCATTTACAGTCTGTTGGCGTGCAGGGACAGAGAAAGATAGGCAGGGAGAGTGTCAGTGACATCCTTTGAAACCTTGTGCATTTACAGTCTGTTGGCGTGCAGGGACAGAGAAGGATAGGCAGGGAGAGTGTCAGTGATATTCTTCACTAAACCTCCTGCACAGTATACACCTGAAGCTACCCCTTATTGCTCGTTGTGGTGTTGTTCTTTTGTGTAACACAGACAGGCATCTGCAAGTAGTTACAGTGGGTGTAGGTGCCTCCTGCACAGTATACGCTACCCCTTATTGCTCGTCGTGGTGTTGTTCTGTTATGTAACACAAACAGGCATCTGCAAGCAGTTACAGTGGGTGTAGGTGCCTCCTGCACAGTATACGCTACCCCTTATTGCTCGTGGAGTTGTTCTGTTATATAACACAGACAGGCATCTGCTAAAAGTTACAGTGGGTGTAGGTGCCTCCTGCACAGTATACGCTACCCCTTATTGCTCGTGGAGTTGTTCTGTTATGTAACACAGACAGGCATATGCAAGCAGTTACAGTGGGTGTAGGTGCCTCCTGCACAGTATACGCTACCCCTTATTGCTCGTTGTGGTGTTGTTCTGTTGTGTAACACAGACAGGCTATTGCAAGCAGTTACAGTGGGTGTAGGCGCCTGCTGCACAGTATACACTACCCCTTATTGCTCGTGGAGTTGTTCTGTTGTGTAACACAGACAGGCATCTGCTAACAGTTACAGTGGGTGTAGGTGCCTCCTGCACAGTATACGCTACCCCTTATTGCTCGTGGAGTTGTTCTGTTGTGTAACACAGACAGGCATCTGCTAACAGTTACAGTGGGTGTAGGTGCCTCCTGCACAGTATACGCTACCCCTTATTGCTCGTCTTGGTGTTGTTCTGTTGTGTAACACAGACAGGCATCTGCAAGCAGTTACAGTGGGTGTAGGTGCCTCCTGCACAGTATACGCTACCCCTTATTGCTCGTCGTGGTGTTGTTCTGTTGTGTAACACAGACAGGCATCTGCAAGTAGTTACAGTGGGTGTAGGTGCCTCCTGCACAATATACACCTGAAGCTACCCCGTATTGCTGGTTTTACCATCTCCCTGCAGGCCATTAGAATGTCTGGAAGGCCAACAAAGAGAGGCAGACAGTCACGAGCCAATAAAAGAGGGCAAGCAGGCTCTGTGTCTCGGGGCAACAGTGCTGGTCGTGGACGTGGTGCATTGTCATCAGCACGTGGCCATGGGACACACTTGTCCTTATTTTCGGCAGCTGGACATGTTGAGCCACATCATGCCGAAGACTTGGTAGAGTGGATGACCAAGCCCACCTCATCCTCTCTCACCCAGGCTCAGGGTACTGGCAAAGCAGCTGCCAAAGCGTCCTCTTCCCTCGTATCAATGTCATCATCAGTCACTCCTTCACTAGACCCACCATGTCCTTCTGAGGAGTCCCCCGAACTGTTTGAGCACAGTGTTGGGTACATGCTCCAGGAGGATGCCCAGCGTTTTGAAGGGTCTGATGATGATACCCAGCTAGAGGAAGGCAGTAGCGTGAGCGTAGAGAGAGGGGATGCTCAAGAAGGACAGCAATCTGGCAGTCATGTTCCAGCAGCTGCAGCATACTGCCAGATTGGCTCCAGTTATGAGGAGGGAGGGGATGATGAGGTCACTGACTCCACGTGGGTGCCTGATAGAAGAGAGGAGGATGAGGAGGAGGCACATCTCCAACGAGGCAGGATGCCCTCCGGGGGCCAGCGTAAGGGCAGCACACCAACTGAATCACACCGCAAAGCTCCGCCTGCGCAGGGCGCTGCCTCTGCCCGTTATTCCAAAAGTTCTTTGGTGTGGGCCTTTTTTGAGTCGAGTGCATCAGATCGCACAGCTGCTGTTTGCAACATATGTCTCAAGCGTATCTCGCGTGGCCAAAACATCAGCCGCTTGGGCACCACATGCTTGACCAAACATATGTTGACCTGCCATGCAGCTCGTTGGCAAGCGTACCTTAAAGACCCACACCAAAGAACAAAGCGGACCTCTCCTTGCTCCTCATCAGCTGGGATCTCCAACCCCACTATACCTTCAGTCCTCTCTGAAACCTGCACTGAGAGGAATGAAGGTGTAGAATTAGGTGTGTCACAGCCAAGTACTTGCGGGCACTCTGCTAGCAATACACCAACGTCCGATTGTAGCAGGCAAATTTCCCTGCCCCAGCTGCTGGACCGTCAAAAGAAGTTCACTCCCAGCCATCCACATGCCCAGCGGTTGAATGCTAGCTTGGCTAAATTGCTATCACTTCAACTGCTGCCTTTTCAGTTGGTAGACTCGACCCCCTTCCGTGAGTTTGTGCAATGTGCGGTTCATCAGTGGCAGGTTCCCAAACGCCACTTTTTCTCACGGAAGGCGATTCCGGCTCTCTACCGGCATGTGGAAGCCAATGTCCATGCCTCGCTGGACAGGGCGGTCAGCGGTAAGGTGCATATTACCGCTGACTCATGGTCCAGCAGGCATGGACAGGGACGTTACCTTTCTTTCACAGCCCATTGGGTCACTCTTTTGGCAGCTGGGAAGGATGCAGGACAAGGTGCAGTAGTGTTGGAGGTTGTTCCGCCGCCACGCCTCCAAAATGCTACTACTGGTTGTGACACACCTCTCTCCTCCACCCCCTCCTCTTCTTCTTCCTCCATGGCCTCTTCCTGTGCTTTGTCCTCGGAACCAGCGGTGCTCCGTAGGCGTTCAAGGGGCTACGCAGTACGCAGGCAAAAAGATGCCATGCCGTGCTTGCGCTGGTGTGTTTGGGGGACAGGAGTCACACTGGGGCAGAGGTTCTGTCAGCTCTGCAGGGGCAGGCCGAGAGGTGGTTGACGCCACGCCAGCTTAAGCCAGGAATGGTGGTTTGCGACAATGGCACCAACCTCCTCTCCGCCCTCCGACAGGGACAACTGACCCATGTGCCCTGTGTGGCTCATGTCCTTAACCTGGTGGTGCAGCGGTTCTTGGGCAGGTACCCGGGCTTACAGGATGTCCTGAGGCAGGCCAGGAAAGTCTGTGTGCATTTCAAAGTCTGTGTGCAGATCATATAATGCCAGTGCTCGGCTGGCTGAGCTGCAAAAGGAGTTGAACCTGCCCAAGAACCGCCTTATATGTGACATGCCCACCAGGTGGAACTCAACGTTGGCCATGCTGCAGCGGCTGCACACGCAGCAGAGGGCCATCAATGAGTACCTGTGCGACTACGGCACCAGGACAGGGTCAGGGGAGCTCGTTTTTTTTTCACCACGCCAGTGGGGCATGATCAGGGATGCATGCACTTTCCTGGCACCATTTGAGGAGGCCACGAGGATGGTGAGCAGTGACAGTGCATGCATCAGTGACACTGTACCTTTCAAAGTTGTACCCTGCAAATTTCAGCAGAGTATATACGGCAGGCCCCTACTTTCAAACATCCAACTTACAAACGACTCCTACTTGCAAACGGAAGGAGACAACAGGAAGTGAGAGGAAATCTACCCCTAGGAAGGGAAATTCTCTCCTGTAAGAGTTAATATTGGAAAAAGGTGTCTCCTCTCTACTGATGCTTTATCACCAATCCTTGTTTCAATAAAAACCCCACTTTTCAAAAACATTTGTCATTGGGACGGAAAGTGAGGTGAAATGTTCTGAACAGGTGCACAGACAGCAAAACAAATGTTACAGGGGTGATAACCCTTCCCTATGTTTTCCAAAAAGCTTAAAAATCGATTTTTTGGCTGGAGCTACACTTAAACAATGTACCTGTTCAAAATTACAAACAGATTCTACTTAAGAACAAACCTACAGTTCCCTGTCTTGTTTGCACCGCCTGTATACTGCTGTTCAGAGTATATAGGGCCATTTTTTATTTTGGTTGCGGGGTTCCCCTTAATATCCATACAAGACCCAAAGGGGCTGGTAATAGGCTGGGGTGGGGGGGGGGGGTGATGGGGTAGCCATGCCATTTTTCTCAAAAAATTTCATCCATTTGCCAGGACAAGACATGACATTAAAGCCGCAAGCAGTTTTAAATGGCTTTTTTTCCTTTAGAAATTTCATTTTGTGCAGGGAGAGTTCTAAACAGGGGAAACACATGCCACTTCACAGGCATACTTTAGACACCCCCCAGGTATGATATTTAAAGGAACATTTCACTTTTTTTTTCACTTTATGCATCATTAAAATGACTGCTCCCGAAAAACGGCCGTTTTTAAAACTTTGTTTTGCATTGATACATGTCCCCTGGGGCAGAACCTGGGTCTCCAAACCCTTTTTAGGACAATAATATGCATATTAGTCATTATAATTAGCACTTTAGATTTCGAACGTTCGCGTCCATTGTATTTAATAGGGTTCTAACGTTCGCGCAAACTTTCGGTCCATTCACCCGGGGGTGTCCGGCTCATCCTTAATGATAAGTCATCCTAGACTACCCTTTATTGTGTTGTTTCTTTATACATCCAGGTCTCCCTCAACATAAGTGCTGTGCCCAGTTTTCATTTTTGTGATCCTATTGTATTCTTTCCTTCTATCACTAATGTACCTAAAAAAGGTTTTATCTTTTTTCCTAATAGGTTTAACAATTTCCTCATCTGTCTGTGTTTTGGTAGGATGATTATGTGTTTAGCTTTATTTTGTCTATTTTTATACACTTCTGTATCAGATACACCTCCTGCTTCCTTGAATCTCCTATATGCTGATTTCTCATTTGCTATCCTACATACCTCATTAGTGAACTATATTATTTTTTTTCTTATGTTTATTCATACTAATTTGCCTGACATATAATCTAGTTGCCTCTTTATTATTATTCACATTGCAGTTAATGCTTATATGCACTGTTTATTGCTGACTTTACTGATTCATGAATTAATCCTATTCTAGCTGCAAAGAAATCTAAGTTACCTTGGCATAGTGATTATACTGACTGACTGTGTCTTAACATACCATCAGTGTTTTCATTTATGATCAAACCACCATTGTTGTAACCAATACACTGAGTTAATTTACCACCAAATGGTCCTATATTTATTTCCTGGTACAACTTTACAACCAAGTTAGTGAGTTCCTAATCAGCGTCTCCTGGGGGGTACCCCCTATGCTTGCCCCTGGGTGGTTCCTTCTGTTGAATAGCCTTTTCTCTAGGTTTGTGACACTGAAATTTGGCCTCAGTGAATATTATAAGGAATATACTTATTGTGATATGTATTTTGATGTATATTTGAAAACTATTTTTTTCTCTTCTTTCAAGTTTGTTTAGACCTTATATGTCTCAAAGTCCTCCTGAAGAAGTTGGTCTATTCTGTGAAATGCGTAGAAGCACATATTTAAGGTGTATGAGGACCCCCTATATACATTATGGAAAGCTATAGCATGTGTGATACGGGTAACTCATAGTAAAGTCCGACACAACAAAGAGAGTTTCTTAATACAAATGTATCTTTAATATATTTATTAATTGTGAATATATGTGTTTTTGAATTCATGTAAAAATGATCAAAGCTTTACGCCTGTTCATCCTTCAGCACCTTCAATACAACAAAGAAGAATTACGCCCGTGGGACTTTACATGAGGTGAGTACAAAAAGGTCAGAGAGTATACAAAGTAAACGTAGTTTATAAATGTATTTAAATTGTATAACATTATCATATATGAGATGCATAAACAGAGGTGCCATACATATATACCGTATTTATCGGCGTATAACATGCACAGGCATATAACACACACCCTAACTTTAACAGGAAAGTTTCAGGAAAAAAACTTTCCACAGCCCCCTCCATATAACACGCAGGCACAGTTTACCCTCTATTTTCAGGGGAAAAAAGTGAGTGTTGTACGCCAATAAATACAGTATTTGGAATTGTTGCTGTGCAGTAATACACAGGCATCATAAAAATAAACGCATTTCGCGAGTCACTGCTCGCTTCTTTAGGAGTAGATGTAAATGCAGTGTAGCTACAGAATAAGAATATCAATGAGAAATATAACATAAAGATAAATGCCATAAAGCAGATATGAGGGACCTTACACAAAGAGATCCCATACTCACATATCGACTGAGCCAACATCTCAAAAGCCAATTAACCAACAGGTGGTGGCAGGGCCAAAACTGAGGGGGGGGGGCAGGGGGATATGTGCCCCAGGCGCCACACTGGGAGGGGCGCCACTGCAACATCCACTCCCTGACATGTTGATTCTCCGCCATTTGACAGGTTCCCGATGTCTCTGCTCCCGCTACACTCTCCGCCATTTGACAGGTTTCTGATGTCTCTGCTCCCGCTACACTCTCTTGCTCGACAATCCCTCCGCTCCAATGCAGTCCATCTCATCTATTCTCCTTTCTTTGGTCTTTTCCTTCTCTCCTCCCCCGCCACACCTGTTCTCTGATTTCCTCTTCTCCGCCACTAACAGTTCCACCTATGTGACTCCTTTCTCTTAAGTCAGGTCCGCAGACCACAGCCCTATCTTCTAGCTTTTTCACGCAATTAGCAACTCAGGTCCTGACACAGACCTGTGCTTTCCGTGGCTCTCTGGGTGGCTTTAATGGAGCTTCTGCAGGTGTCGCTGGACCACTGTAAGAGAGAGGGGTGCCGATGATATTGCTAGCACAGGGCACCCGCAGCATCCCCGCCCCCTACCGGTGTTCTATCTGTCACCCCAGCGTAACAGACCTGAGGCAGCTTTCCCTAGACTCCGCCTCAGCTCTGTTTTGTCTTATGACAGATCACCACGGAGGAACTTCGCTCACCCTGCATGGAGTCGCACTGTATCTGAGGTCTGTGTTGAGAGGGGAGAAGGATGTATGTTTTCATTTGTACAGCTAGGGGGATTGGGGTAGGGGGGTGAAATGGGGGGCTTGTTCTAAAAGAGGCATGTCAATCATGTCAAGGATGGGAATTTGGAAGCAAAAGGCAATTTGGGGGGGGGTAATTTTTGGTTTAAAGTGAGATATGCAGTCCTGAGCTCTACCTTCTATACATAGCACATGCACCTCTGTACTGATCACTGCACTCCTGATCACCATGCACCCCTGATCACCACGCGCTCTGATCACCACACACTCCTGATCACCACGCACTCCTAATCACCATGCACACTCTGTTCACCACACTCTGTTCACCGCACTCTGTTCACCGCACTCTGATCACTGCACTCTGATCACTGCACTCTGATCACTGCACTCTGTTCCACACGCACTCCTGTTCACCACACACTCCTGTTCACCACACACTCCTGATCATCGCATTCCTGATCACCACGCTCTGTTCACCACACACTCCTTTTTACCACGCACTCCTGATCACCACACACTCCTAATCACCACACACTCTGATCACTACGCACTTTAGTCACCACACTTTCCTGATTTCCACGCACTCTGATCACCACGCACTCCTGATCACCACGCACTCCTGATCACCACGCACTCTGATCACCACGCACTCTGATCATCACGCACTCTGATCACCACACACTCTGATCACCACACACTCCTGATCACTACGCACTCCTGATCCCCACCCTCTCTGATCACTGCACACTGGTCACTGCACTCTGTTCACCGCACTCTGATCACCCCACTCTGTTCACCACACTCTGTTCACCACGCACTCCTGTTCACCAGGCACTACTGTTCACTACGCACTACTGTTCACCACGCACTCTGTTCACTGCACTCTGATCACCGCACTCTGATCACCGCACTCTGTTCCACACGCACTCATGTTCACCACACACTCCTGTCCACCAAGCACTCCTGAACATCGCATTCCTGATCACCACGCACTCCTGTTCACCACGCACTCCTGTTCACCACACACTCCTGTTCACCACACACTCCTTTTTACCACGCACCCCTGATCACCACGCACTCCTGATGACCACACTCTAATCACCACGCATTCCTGATTTCCAGGCACTCCTGATCACCACGCACTCCTGATGACCACACTCTGTTCACAACTGGTTACTCACAAATTGCTGCTAAGTCCTACTAGCAAACTATTAAAAATAAAGAGCTGCTGACTCCAGCGTCTTCGGGAGGGGGGAGGGGGGGCATTGAACTGAGTCTTTGCCCTGGGTGAAAGAAAGTCTAGTTTTGCCACTGGGTACAGGTACATTATTTAAGTGTAGCTATTTGGATGGCATAGGGAAGGGTTAACACCCCTGTAATGTTTGTTTTGCTGTCTATGCCCCTGTTCAGAAGATTTCACCTCACTTTCTGTCCCAATGACAATTGGTTTTTGAAAATTTTGGGTTGTTGTGGAACAAAGGATTGGTAATAAAGCATCAGTGGAAACACCCTTTTCCCATATTAACTCTATATATTGGGTGAATTTCCCTTCCATGGGGTAGATTTCCTCTCACTTCCTGTAGTCTCCCTCTGTGTGTAAGTAGGAGTCGTTTGTAAGTCAGATGTTTGTAACTATGGGACCGCCTGTATGTATATACTGTGACAGCAGGAAGGTAAAGTCACCTGGTTGCATCCAGGGGGGTAGATATATTTCGCCCAGATTCAGGCTTTACGCCGACTTATACAACTAGGTGGAGAGTTGTATAAGCCCAGCTAAGGCTAGTGGGCTCATGGATGACTCATATGTCTAGGGAGAGTGTGGGGCGTCGTGCAGACAGGGAGTTGATGAGACCAGCTGAAGCTTGTCAGCTCATTTAGGCCTCTATAAGAACTCCCAGCTTCATTAGATGTTAGCTCATGCCTGGAACCAGACCTGTGTGGACTGTCTAGGGAGAGTGAACCCCTGTGCGGTGAGACAAAGCCTGTGTGGCTATTTGCTTGGACATTTAAAACCAGGGACTTAGGGACTAGGACAGCACTAGGCTGATCCCAGTTGTTAGTTAGGAAACCTGTATGTTTAGTCAGAGGTCAAGTTGACCAGGATTTATTTTGTTTATGTTTCTTTTGGCTTTGCTGTGTTTTGTCACTGTAAATAGAAAATAAACCGCACCTTTTTTGATTTTGAAAACCACAACCTCCGTTTGCTGGGCCTGTTTTTGTGTGGGGAGCCCATCCCGGGGGTCACACACACCCGCTGCCGAGCTAACCCCCTCACAGTTGGTGGAGAACCAGTGGCAGTTTTTTTTAAGCCAGCATGGAGGAGATACTGAAGCAGCTGGCTCTAGCAAATGCCAATCAACAGCAGACAAATGCAGGTTTGCAAAAGAGCCTTGCAGCTCATCAACAGAGCCTTGCAGCTCAACAACAGAACTTCGCAGCCCAGCAGCAAGCTCATCAACAGAGCCTTGCAGCCCAGCAGCAAGCTCACCAACAGAGTCTGGAAGCTCAGCAACAAGCCCAGCAGCAATCTGAGGCCCGCTTCATAGACCTGTTACAGAAGCAAGAGCAGAGACTACAACAAATGGAAGCAGTAATGCAGCAACGTCCGCAGACCAGTGAGGAAAGCCGTCCCACTAATACCGCGTCCTTTGGGGTGAGTCGTTTATTGACAAAAATGACTGGAGAGGATGATCCAGAGGTATTTTTGACCACATTTGAAAGGACTGCTGAAAGAGAAAAGTGGCCTGAGGAGCAGTGGGCTGGACTGGTGGCTCCTCTGTTAACTGGTGAATCGCAGAAGGCTTACTATGACCTAGAGCCTGACCAAGCAAAAGACTATGTGATGCTAAAAGCTGAGATATTGGCAAGGCTGGGTGTCACCCAGGCTGTCCGGGCTCAGCGTGTGCATAACTGGACTTTCCAGCTTGGAAAACCCCCCAGGTCTCAAATGTATGATCTCATTCACCTGAGCAGAAAGTGGCTACAGCCAGAGACTTTGTCCGCACCAAAGATTGTGGAACGTGTTGTAATGGATCGGTTTTTGAGAGCTCTTCCTACTGCCATCCAAAAGTGGGTAAGCCATGGAGACCCAGAGACGGCCGATGGTCTTGTGGATCGTGTGGAGAAATACTTGGCTACAGAGAACCTGACGGCCTCTTCCAGAGACACTCGGACTTTCCACCCTAAGACCAGACCATCCCCAGGGGCGGATAAGAGGATTCCAAGGGGTAAGGGTGGAGAGAGTGAAAGGGTGGGAGCTCTACCCCAAGTTTGGCGAGAACAGCCTGGGAAATCAGCGGCTCAAGAGGCGGCAAGAAGGATCGTTTGCTACCGCTGCCGGCAAGCGGGACATATTGCAGCCAATTGCCCGGTTGTGGAGGAACCCATGCAGTGTGACTTTCTGACGGGCAGACGTCAGTCGCTGTGTGCGACAGTCGCATGCACTGCCATTCGAGGAACTGAGAAACATTTATGCAAAATGTGTGTTAATGGTAGAAATGTTGTGGTATTGCTGGATTCAGGTAGCCTTGTGACCCTGATAAAGGCTGAGTTAGTTAAAACAGAGGTCTCTGGGAATAGCAAGGTAGCTGTTATTTGTGTGCATGGGGACACCCGAGAGTATCCAGTGACTACAGTGTGTTTCGAGACCCCCAAAGGTACCCTCTCTCATCCAGTGGGCTTAGTATCTCAGTTACCGTATGACGCCATTGTGGGAAGGGATTTTCCGAAGTTCTGGGAACTGTGGGATGATCCTGAGCCCCCCACTGGTGCCCCTATGTACCAGGAATGTGATAGCCAGAACTCCCCTGAGAGTGGTGAGGACTCTCCGGAATTTCCCTTATCAGTATTGGCAGGGGAGACTCAAGAAACTGGAGAGGAGCCCACCTCCTCAGACGAAAACCTACCGTCTGTGGAGTTTTCTGATCTTGAGGTTCACAGGGAAAACTTTGCCACAGAACAGTTGAAAGACCCCGCCCTAATAAAGGCACGGGAAAACGTAGTGAAAATAGATGGCGAGTTAGTGAACCCAGATAATACCTGCACTTACCCATACTTCAGCGTAGAGAAGGACCTACTGTATCGGGTGGCAAAAAGGGCAGAAGAAACCGTTGAGCAGCTTGTGGTGCCCAAACCTTACAGGAAGTTGGTGTTGGAGTTGGCCCATGGGCACATTCTTGGAGGTCATCTGGGGACAGAGAAAACCCGAGAGAGGGTATTACAGAGATTCTATTGGCCGGGGGTGATGAAGGACATAGAAAATTATTGTTCCTCCTGCCCTGTGTGTCAGAGGTCGGCCCCGATGCCACATTTCCGTAGCCCGCTGGTCCCTCTACCCATCATTGAGGTCCCGTTTGAGAGGATCGCCATGGATTTGGTAGGTCCTATAATCAAGTCCGCTAGGGGGCACCAGTACATATTAGTTATAATGGACTATGCCACCCGTTATCCAGAAGCGATCCCTCTCCGAAATACCTCGGCCAAAACCATAGCCAAAGAGCTATCTCTTGTGTTTAGCCGGGTGGGTATTTGTAAAGAACTGCTTACGGACCAAGGTACACCCTTTATGTCCCGGGTTATGAAGGAGCTGTGTAAATTGTTCAAAGTGACGCAATTACGTACATCTGTGTATCACCCCCAAACCGATGGGCTGGTTGAAAGATTCAACAAAACCCTAAAACAAATGTTGAAGAAAGTGGTGGATAGAGATGGAAAGGATTGGGACTGTCTACTTCCTTATCTGATGTTTGCTATTAGGGAGGTGCCCCAATCCTCTACGGGATTCTCCCCCTTTGAGTTACTGTATGGGAGACACCCAAGAGGGCTGTTGGATATTGCCAAGGAAACTTGGGAAAGTGAGAGTTCTCCCCACAGGAGTGTGATTGAGCATGTCGCCCTGATGCAAGACCGAATTGCACAGGTAATGCCCATCGTGAAGGAACATTTGGCCCAAGCGCAGTTAGCACAGCAGAGAGTGTACAACCGTGGAGCCAAGACCCGTACCTTTTCCCCGGGGGATAGGATACTGGTACTTGTCCCTACGGTTGAAAGTAAATTCCTTGCCAAATGGCAAGGCCCCTACGAGATAATGGAAAAAGTGAGCGAAGTGAATTACAAGGTCAGACAACCAGGAAGGCGAAAGCCCGAACAGATCTATCACGTTAATCTGTTGAAAGCCTGGAGGGATAGAGAGTCCCTAGTCGCAGACACTTGGTCACCAGCTCAAACTGGTTGCGTGATTCCTGAGGTTGGAATAGCAGCCACCTTGTCACAACCCCAACAACAGGAGGTTAAGGAGTTTGTGCTTCGCAACAAGGAGGTATTCTCTGAGCTGCCGGGACAAACATTTGGGGTAGAGCATGACATCATTACCCCGCCCGGTGAAAGGGTGAAGTTAAAACCCTATCGGATCCCAGAGGCCCGACGGGAGGCAATACGGGAGGAAGTACAGAAAATGCTGAACTTAGGGGTGATAGAGGAGTCCCAAAGTGATTGGTCTAGTCCCATTGTGTTGGTGCCTAAACCGGATGGGAGCTGGCGATTTTGTAACGATTTTCGTCAGTTGAACAAAGTTACAAAATTTGACACCTACCCCATGCCACGTATAGATGAGTTGATCGACCGGCTGGGAACAGCCCGATACATGACGACTCTTGACCTCACAAAAGGGTATTGGCAAATCCCCCTGGCCAAATTGGCCAAAGAGAAAACCGCATTTGTAACCCCAGATGGGGCGTTCCAATATAAAAGAATGCCGTTCGGGTTACAGAATGCGCCGGCTACATTCCAGCGGAAAATGGACCAGATGCTGAGGCCCCATCGGAAGTATGCTGCGGCTTACCTGGATGACGTAATTGTCCATAGCACAGATTGGGCCTCACATCTGCCAAAAGTGCAAGCAGTCCTGGACTCTGTTCGGGAAGCGGGGTTTACGGCTAACCCCAAGAAGTGTACCATTGGGCAGGAGGAGGCCAAATATCTTGGGTACACCATTGGGAGGGGAGTAATAAAACCCCAACTCAACAAAGTCGAGGCCATCCAGAGTTGGCCACGTCCCAACAGCAAGAAGCAGGTACGAGCCTTTCTGGGAATCGCTGGGTATTATCGGCGATTCATTCCCCACTTTGCTTCTAAGGCTGTGCCCCTAACCAACCTAACGAAGGGGAAAGGGTCGGTCATGATTAAATGGACCCCCGAGGCTGAGGCAGCATTCCAATTCTTGAAACAAGCCTTATGTAGCCAGCCAGTGTTGTACTCACCCGACTTCTCTAAAGATTTTGTCGTACAAAGTGATGCGTCAGATGTGGGGTTAGGAGCAGTATTGTCCCAGGTCTGGAACGGGGAAGAGCACCCAGTCATTTACCTCAGCAGGAAGTTGAAGTCCCATGAGGTAAATTACGCCACCGTTGAAAAGGAGTGTTTAGCGGTGAAGTGGGCTCTAGATTCCCTTCGGTACTACCTGCTAGGTAGGCACTTTGACATGGTTATGGATCACGCTCCGTTAAAGTGGATGGCTCAAAACAAGGAAACAAATAGAAGAGTGAATAGGTGGTTCCTGGCCTTCCAGGAATTCAACTTCACAGTAAAGCATCGCCCTGGCGTTCAAATGGGGAATGTGGATGCTTTGTCTCGAGTACATGAATGCCTGATTGCTGGTGTTCCAACCCCGAGGTTAAAACAAGAGGGGGGGTATGTGACAGCAGGAAGGTAAAGTCACCTGGTTGCATCCAGGGGGGTAGATATATTTCGCCCAGATTCAGGCTTTACGCCGACTTATACAACTAGGTGGAGAGTTGTATAAGCCCAGCTAAGGCTAGTGGGCTCATGGATGACTCATATGTCTAGGGAGAGTGTGGGGCGTCGTGCAGACAGGGAGTTGATGAGACCAGCTGAAGCTTGTCAGCTCATTTAGGCCTCTATAAGAACTCCCAGCTTCATTAGATGTTAGCTCATGCCTGGAACCAGACCTGTGTGGACTGTCTAGGGAGAGTGAACCCCTGTGCGGTGAGACAAAGCCTGTGTGGCTATTTGCTTGGACATTTAAAACCAGGGACTTAGGGACTAGGACAGCACTAGGCTGATCCCAGTTGTTAGTTAGGAAACCTGTATGTTTAGTCAGAGGTCAAGTTGACCAGGATTTATTTTGTTTATGTTTCTTTTGGCTTTGCTGTGTTTTGTCACTGTAAATAGAAAATAAACCGCACCTTTTTTGATTTTGAAAACCACAACCTCCGTTTGCTGGGCCTGTTTTTGTGTGGGGAGCCCATCCCGGGGGTCACACACACCCGCTGCCGAGCTAACCCCCTCACAATACATATATAAATATATATATATATATATATATATATATATATATATACACACACACACTATAGATGGTTGGCCTTCCTAGTACTTATTTGACTACTTAGATCAGTGGTAGGCAACCTTAAAGAGGTGTAGATCTACCTGAACAACCTGGGAGAAGTCAAAGATCACTGGACACAGTGTCACCTCCTCACACCTGATTTAAACCTCTAATTGTACTACCATGTCACAATTGCATGCAGAGCATGGCAATCATGGGTTTAAATCATGTGAGGCTGAGGCAGCAGTCAAAGGTGAATACATGCTGCAGCAAGAATTAAACCCCTGTTACTTTGGTGGGTGCTACCACCTGCCATTCGTGACCCATTCAACTAAATGGGGCCACTCTGCAAGCACCCCGCAACTGCATGCTTTGAGAAAGCTGGTGCTGGTGAGTAAGGCTGAGCTCCGGCGTGTTCGCACAGCCCACACGCAGAGCCCGCCAAGAAGTCGGCACTGCGCTAATCACAGGCAGTGAGACATTTCCCGATCTCTGCAGCCGCGTATCGGGACAATGTCTCACTGCCTGTGATTAGCGCAGCGCAGTGCCGACTTCCTGGTGGGCTCTGCACGTGGACTGTGCGAACACGCCGGAGCTCATCCTTACTGGTGTGAAAGCAACACAATGCTGCCTGCTTTAACTCCTTATTTGCTGTACTGCACAAAGTTGCAGGGCACTTGCAGAGTGGCCTCACTCACTTGAGTGGGTCATGCTTGGCAGGTGCTACATGCACCAATCATGACAGGGCATATAACTCCTGCTGCGGCTATGACATGTGTACACTCCTGGCCACTATAGCTAAAGGCAGTGTGATTGGGGTGGGGGGGGGGGGGTAAAAACACCACCCTCCCAAACTGCAAGTGAAAATTAACCCTTAATGTTCTGAGCACCCTATAACAATGCTGGGTTAGCTGCACTTTGTCATAGGCTTCTATTATATCCTGCAGATGTGGTGCACTTTCTGAAAGTGCACCAAAACTCCTGCATTCAGGATAAGACAGGAGCCAGCAGTACAGAGGAGACATCAGCTTATCCAAAGCTTGCTCTCTACTACAGCTTCATCTTTACAAGTAGTCCCTCTGCATTGCACTCCATTTGATGCTCGGGAATGGTGGTTCAGCAAGCCCAGACCGTGATCTACCCGTCATTTGTCTGCGATCTACTGGTAGATCGCGATCTACAGGTTGCTGACCCCCCACTAAGACCACTTTCACACTGAGGCACTTTTCAGGCGCTTTCACGCTAAAAAGAGCGCCTGAAAAGCTTACGAAAACGTATTTCCATTAAAATCAATTAATGCTTTCACACAGGGGCAGTGTGCTGACAGAGCGGTGAAAAAACACCCTTCTCAATTGAAATTAATTGAAAGCTCTTCAAAAGTGCCTGAAAAGCTCTTCAAAAGCGCTCAGTGTTTTACTGGCAGTTTTTCAAGCGCCTCGGTGTGAAAGTGGCCTTAGATATACACTTTTGTTGCAGCTGCCAATCATGTTGGACATTGAGGGACATCAATGGTTACACTTTCTGGCTCCCATGTTATGCTTGCCCTCCATCTGTCCCCTGGGAAGGTCTTTGCTGGTTCCTTTCATTCAGCTCCTGGGAGAGACACACCTTGCCGCCACCTGTTGGTTAATTCGCTTTTGAGACTTTGGCTCAGTCCATATGTACATTTAGCACCTTCAAAGTCCACAGTGCCCTCTTTTTTGGTTTCTTCAACATCTATGAGGTCATCTTTCTGTACTTCCTCCAGGTTCACAGTATAGAGAGCCCTCTGAAAAGCAATAAAGCCCTGATTGCCTCAAAGTTCTGACCTTCCCTCTCCCAGTATGAGTGCAAAGGATTACATGAGACTCATATAAATATAGAGGCATGCATTTATACCAGCTGTATTAAAGAGGAGGTAAACCCTGATGGGGTTTGCAAAGGTAAAGCATAATGGGCTACTATGCATCGCATAGTAGCCCATTATGTGTCACTTACCTGCAGGAGAAGCCTGCGATGTCCCGGTCTTCCTCGCTAGTGGCGAGCGTCCATCTACACCCCTCTTCTTCCGGGGTCCGAGAACTCCGGCTCTGTGACTGTCCGGAAATCACGTGACGCGCGTGACGTCACTCCCCCGTAATCGCGCGGGAGCCGACAATGATGGCATGATGCCAGTCACAAAACAGCATGCTCATGAGCCTGTGCCATTGTCTATAGCACGCATGCGCCGTAGACATCAGTGCATTCTTTTTTGCAAATATCTCCTAAACCGTGTAGGTCTAGGAGATATTGCAAACACCTACAGGTAAGCCTTAATCTAGGCTTACCTGTAGGTGAAAGTTGTCATCAAGGGTTTACAACCACTTTAAAAAACATTTAATAATTTGTCAATAATCCTTTACTTGAGCTATGAGTAAGCATCTCACGATGTGACACGCGTTAGTCAGTCCCTGCGTTCACTTTTTGGGTGTTTCTGCTGTATTTTGTGGATTTTATCAATAAACCAGCATCTTTTTGCAGAGTGCGGCAGTCCAGGATCTTTTCATTCATTACCTACGTTGTGCAGAGCCAGCACCTGCGTGTGCTGAGAGTGGGACGGAAGCATATATGGATCCAGAGGCTTTGGAGCGGTAATCCCTTTTTTCAATCCTTTACTTGGCACAAATAAAATTAGGCTTTACAAATTCAGTAATCATAGTGTCATATGGGAGATACACATCTGCTCATAATGTGATGGCCATGCATTGCATCTTTAGTTTACACTTGACAGATGTGGTCTCTTTTGAGCAAGATATATTTTGATGTACAGTACTGGAGGTGTTTACTGGTAGGCATGATAAGTTTGCTTCAAGAAGCAATGCTAGCTCAGCAATTGTTTTTCCAGGTCTGACTATAATAGGAACAATTCTACAAACTACATCAACCTTTCTCCATGACCAATACAGAGAGTTGTTTTTGGCATAACAAAAGATGTACTGCATATACCTATTCATAGTAGAACTGTATTAGATTAGGTGTTTTTGATTGGTATTTAGTTCTCTATTACCGTATATGGCTATGCTTTTTTGGGCAGGGTTTTCATCCCTAGTGTTTCATATTCAGTATGTAGAGGTACCCCCGAAAGGACCGTTGACTTTCAATTATGAAAGATGAAAAAAGTACAGTCACACAGATGATGATGATGATCATCAGAGTTCTTCTCCTGACTGTGCAGAGGATGCCAGCACACACACATTAGTGACTCAATGCACACGGACCCATTAACCAGTCTAGGGGATGTCTTTTTTTTATGATGAATAAACGTGTAACTGAGGAGGGGTGTAGAGCATGGGATATTCCAAAAAATACAGGTTTTAACGAAGAGTAGGGATGAGCTTCGTGTTCGAGTCGAACATACGTTCGACTCGAACATCGGCTGTTCGATCGTTCGACGAAGATCGAACGATTTGGGCCGTTCGCGCCAAATTCGAGTGACGCGAACGGCCCACAATGCACTACGCCATCGCAGTGTCATCCAGGCGCTGTGATTGGCCAAGCATGCACTGTGACCCCGCATGCTTGGCCAATCACAGCGCCGGCAGCGAGGAGAGCAATGATTGGCCACAGGCAGGATGCCTGTGGCCAATTATTGCTGAGGGTGTTTAGTACACGCCCCACACTATAAAAGGCCGCCAGCACGGCAGCCTAGTGTAGTGTGTTCCGGAGCAGGGAAAGAGAAGCATAGGCAGGGACAGTGACATTTATTTCTTTCTTGCTTAACCTGGATTCCTTTAGTTTAGGGAAAGAGAAGGATAGGTAGGGAGAGTGTCAGTGTGTTTTACTGTGCGAATCCTTGTTTCTAGGGACAAAGAAGGAAAGTGAGGGGAATTCTCCTTGTGCTATAGTGTGCTTTAAAAAAACATTTTTTCTAGGGACAGAAAACTCTAGGTAGGGAGAGTGTCAGTTTCTTTGACTGTGCGAATCCTTGTTTCTAGGGACAAAGAAGGAAAGTGAGGGGAATTCTCCTTGTGCTATAGTGTGCTTTAAAAAAACATTTTTTCTAGGGACAGAAAACTCTAGGTAGGGAGAGTGTCAGTTTCTTTCACTGTGCGAATCCTTGTTTCTAGGGACAGGGAAGGACAGTGAGTGAATTCTCCTTGTGCTATAGTGTGCTTTAAAAAAACATTTTTTCTAGGGACAGAAAACTCTAGGTAGGGAGAGTGTCAGTGTCTTTTACTGTGCGAATCCTTGTTTCTAGGGACAAAGAAGGAAAGTGAGGGGAATTCTCCTTGTGCTATAGTGTGCTTTAAAAAAACATTTTTTCTAGGGACAGAAAACTCTAGGTAGGGAGAGTGTCAGTTTCTTTCACTGTGCGAATCCTTGTTTCTAGGGACAGGGAAGGACAGTGAGTGAATTCTCCTTGTGCTATAGTGTGCTTTAAAAAAACATTTTTTCTAGGGACAGAAAACTCTAGGTAGGGAGAGTGTCAGTGTCTTTTACTGTGCGAATCCTTGTTTCTAGGGACAAAGAAGGAAAGTGAGGGGAATTCTCCTTGTGCTATAGTGTGCTTTAAAAAAACATTTTTTCTAGGGACAGAAAACTCTAGGTAGGGAGAGTGTCAGTTTCTTTCACTGTGCGAATCCTTGTTTCTAGGGACAAAGAAGGAAAGTGAGGGGAATTCTCCTTGTGCTATAGTGTGCTTTAAAAAAACATTTTTTCTAGGGACAGAAAACTCTAGGTAGGGAGAGTGTCAGTTTCTTTGACTGTGCGAATCCTTGTTTCTAGGGACAAAGAAGGAAAGTGAGGGGAATTCTCCTTGTGCTATAGTGTGCTTTAAAAAAACATTTTTTCTAGGGACAGAAAACTCTAGGTAGGGAGAGTGTCAGTTTCTTTCACTGTGCGAATCCTTGTTTCTAGGGACAGGGAAGGACAGTGAGTGAATTCTCCTTGTGCTATAGTGTGCTTTAAAAAATCATTTTTTCTAGGGACAGAAAACTCTAGGTAGGGAGAGTGTCAGTGTCTTTTACTGTGCGAATCCTTGTTTCTAGGGACAAAGAAGGAAAGTGAGGGGAATTCTCCTTGTGCTATAGTGTGCTTTAAAAAAACATTTTTTCTAGGGACAGAAAACTCTAGGTAGGGAGAGTGTCAGTTTCTTTGACTGTGCGAATCCTTGTTTCTAGGGACAAAGAAGGAAAGTGAGGGGAATTCTCCTTGTGCTATAGTGTGCTTTAAAAAAACATTTTTTCTAGGGACAGAAAACTCTAGGTAGGGAGAGTGTCAGTTTCTTTCACTGTGCGAATCCTTGTTTCTAGGGACAGGAAAGGACAGTGAGTGAATTCTCCTTGTGCTATAGTGTGCTTTAAAAAAACATATTTTCTAGGGACAGAAAACTCTAGGTAGGGAGAGTGTCAGTGTCTTTTACTGTGAGAATCCTTGTTTCTAGGGACAAAGAAGGAAAGTGAGGGGAATTCTCCTTGTGCTATAGTGTGCTTTAAAAAAACATTTTTTCTAGGGACAGAAAACTCTAGGTAGGGAGAGTGTCAGTGTCTTTTACTGTGCGAATCCTTGTTTCTAGGGACAAAGAAGGAAAGTGAGGGGAATTCTCCTTGTGCTATAGTGTGCTTTAAAAAAACATTTTTTCTAGGGACAGAAAACTCTAGGTAGGGAGAGTGTCAGTTTCTTTCACTGTGCGAATCCTTGTTTCTAGGGACAAAGAAGGAAAGTGAGGGGAATTCTCCTTGTGCTATAGTGTGCTTTAAAAAAACATTTTTTCTAGGGACAGAAAACTCTAGGTAGGGAGAGTGTCAGTTTCTTTCACTGTGCAAATCCTTGTTTCTAGGGACAGGGAAGGACAGTGAGTGAATTCTCCTTGTGCTATAGTGTGCTTTAAAAAAACATTTTTTCTAGGGACAGAAAACTCTAGGTAGGGAGAGTGTCAGTGTCTTTTACTGTGCGAATCCTTGTTTCTAGGGACAAAGAAGGAAAGTGAGGGGAATTCTCCTTGTGCTATAGTGTGCTTTAAAAAAACATTTTTTCTAGGGACAGAAAACTCTAGGTAGGGAGAGTGTCAGTTTCTTTCACTGTGCGAATCCTTGTTTCTAGGGACAAAGAAGGAAAGTGAGGGGAATTCTCCTTGTGCTATAGTGTGCTTTAAAAAAACATTTTTTCTAGGGACAGAAAACTCTAGGTAGGGAGAGTGTCAGTTTCTTTCACTGTGCGAATCCTTGTTTCTAGGGACAAAGAAGGAAAGTGAGGGGAATTCTCCTTGTGCTATAGTGTGCTTTAAAAAAACATTTTTTCTAGGGACAGAAAACTCTAGGTAGGGAGAGTGTCAGTTTCTTTCACTGTGCGAATCCTTGTTTCTAGGGACAGGGAAGGACAGTGAGTGAATTCTCCTTGTGCTATAGTGTGCTTTAAAAAAACATTTTTTCTAGGGACAGAAAACTCTAGGTAGGGAGAGTGTCAGTGTCTTTTACTGTGCGAATCCTTGTTTCTAGGGACAAAGAAGGAAAGTGAGGGGAATTCTCCTTGTGCTATAGTGTGCTTTAAAAAAACATTTTTTCTAGGGACAGAAAACTCTAGGTAGGGAGAGTGTCAGTTTCTTTCACTGTGCGAATCCTTGTTTCTAGGGACAAAGAAGGAAAGTGAGGGGAATTCTCCTTGTGCTATAGTGTGCTTTAAAAAAACATTTTTTCTAGGGACAGAAAACTCTAGGTAGGGAGAGTGTCAGTTTCTTTCACTGTGCGAATCCTTGTTTCTAGGGACAAAGAAGGAAAGTGAGGGGAATTCTCCTTGTGCTATAGTGTGCTTTAAAAAAACATTTTTTCTAGGGACAGAAAACTCTAGGTAGGGAGAGTGTCAGTTTCTTTCACTGTGCGAATCCTTGTTTCTAGGGACAAAGAAGGAAAGTGAGGGGAATTCTCCTTGTGCTATAGTGTGCTTTAAAAAAACATTTTTTCTAGGGACAGAAAACTCTAGGTAGGGAGAGTGTCAGTTTCTTTCACTGTGCGAATCCTTGTTTCTAGGGACAGGGAAGGACAGTGAGTGAATTCTCCTTGTGCTATAGTGTGCTTTAAAAAAACATTTTTTCTAGGGACAGAAAACTCTAGGTAGGGAGAATGTCAGTGTCTTTTACTGTGCGAATCCTTGTTTCTAGGGACAAAGAAGGAAAGTGAGGGGAATTCTCCTTGTGCTATAGTGTGCTTTAAAAAAACATTTTTTCTAGGGACAGAAAACTCTAGGTAGGGAGAGTGTCAGTTTCTTTCACTGTGCGAATCCTTGTTTCTAGGGACAAAGAAGGAAAGTGAGGGGAATTCTCCTTGTGCTATAGTGTGCTTTAAAAAAACATTTTTTCTAGGGACAGAAAACTCTAGGTAGGGAGAGTGTCAGTTTCTTTCACTGTGCGAATCCTTGTTTCTAGGGACAAAGAAGGAAAGTGAGGGGAATTCTCCTTGTGCTATAGTGTGCTTTAAAAAAACATTTTTTCTAGGGACAGAAAACTCTAGGTAGGGAGAGTGTCAGTTTCTTTCACTGTGCGAATCCTTGTTTCTAGGGACAGGGAAGGACAGTGAGTGAATTCTCCTTGTGCTATAGTGTGCTTTAAAAAAACATTTTTTCTAGGGACAGAAAACTCTAGGTAGGGAGAGTGTCAGTGTCTTTTACTGTGCGAATCCTTGTTTCTAGGGACAAAGAAGGAAAGTGAGGGGAATTCTCCTTGTGCTATAGTGTGCTTTAAAAAAACATTTTTCCTAGGGACAGAAAACTCTAGGTAGGGAGAGTGTCAGTTTCTTTCACTGTGCGAATCCTTGTTTCTAGGGACAAAGAAGGAAAGTAAGGGGAATTCTCCTTGTGCTATATTGTGCTTTAAAAAAACATTTTTTCTAGGGACAGAAAACTCTAGGTAGGGAGAGTGTCAGTTTCTTTCACTGTGCGAATCCTTGTTTCTAGGGACAAAGAAGGAAAGTGAGGGGAATTCTCCTTGTGCTATAGTGTGCTTTAAAAAAACATTTTTTCTAGGGACAGAAAACTCTAGGTAGGGAGAGTGTCAGTTTCTTTCACTGTGCGAATCCTTGTTTCTAGGGACAAAGAAGGAAAGTGAGGGGAATTCTCCTTGTGCTATAGTGTGCTTTAAAAAAACATTTTTTCTAGGGACAGAAAACTCTAGGTAGGGAGAGTGTCAGTTTCTTTCACTGTGCGAATCCTTGTTTCTAGGGACAGGGAAGGACAGTGAGTGAATTCTCCTTGTGCTATAGTGTGCTTTAAAAAAACATTTTTTCTAGGGACAGAAAACTCTAGGTAGGGAGAGTGTCAGTGTCTTTTACTGTGCGAATCCTTGTTTCTAGGGACAAAGAAGGAAAGTGAGGGGAATTCTCCTTGTGCTATAGTGTGCTTTAAAAAAACATTTTTTCTAGGGACAGAAAACTCTAGGTAGGGAGAGTGTCAGTTTCTTTCACTGTGCGAATCCTTGTTTCTAGGGACAAAGAAGGAAAGTGAGGGGAATTCTCCTTGTGCTATAGTGTGCTTAAAAAAACATTTTTTCTAGGGACAGAAAACTCTAGGTAGGGAGAGTGTCAGTTTCTTTCACTGTGCGAATCCTTGTTTCTAGGGACAAAGAAGGAAAGTGAGGGGAATTCTCCTTGTGCTATAGTGTGCTTTAAAAAAACATTTTTTCTAGGGACAGAAAACTCTAGGTAGGGAGAGTGTCAGTTTCTTTCACTGTGCGAATCCTTGTTTCTAGGGACAGGGAAGGACAGTGAGTGAATTCTCCTTGTGCTATAGTGTGCTTTAAAAAAACATTTTTTCTAGGGACAGAAAACTCTAGGTAGGGAGAGTGTCAGTGTCTTTTACTGTGCGAATCCTTGTTTCTAGTAGTGATGAGCCGAACACCCCCGGGTTCGGTTCGCACCAGAACCCGCGAACGGACCGGAAGTTCGAACGAACATTAGAACCCTATTAAATACAATGGATGCGAACGTTCGAATTCTAAAGTGCTAATTATAACAACTATTATGCATGTTATTGTCCTAAAAAGGGTTTGGGAACCCGGGTTCTGCACCAGGGGACATGTATCAATGCAAAAAGAAGTTTTAAAAACGGTCGTTTTTCGGGAGCAGTCATTTTAATGATGCATAAAGTGAAAAAAAAAAAGTCAAATATTCCTTTAAATATCGTACCTGGGGGGTGTCTAAAGTATGCCTGTGAAGTGCCACGTGTTTCCCGTGTTTAGAACTGTCCCTGCACAAAATGACACTTCTAAAGGAAAAAAAAGCCATTTAAAACTGCTTGCGGCTTTAATGTAATGTCTGGTCCCGGTAATATGGATGAAATTCTTTAAGAAAAATGGCATAGCTACCCCATGACCCCCCCCCCCCCCTACCCCAGCCCATTACCAGCCCCTTTGGGTCTTGTATGGATATTAAGGGGAACCCCGCACATAAAATAAAAAAGGCCCTATATACTCTGAACAGCCGTATACAGGCGGTGCATACAAGACAGGGACTGTAGGTTTGTTCTTATGTAGAATCTGTTTGTAATTTTGAACAGGTACATTGTTGAAGTGTAGCTCCAGCCCAAAAATCTATTTTTAAACTTTTTGGAAAACATAGGTAAGGGTTATCACCCCTGTAACATTTGTTTTGCTGTCTGTGCCCCTGTTCAGAACATTTCACCTCACTTTCCGTCCCAATGACAACTGTTTTTGAAATGTGGTGTTTTTCTTGAAACAAGGATTGCTGATAAAGCATCAGTACAGAGGAGACACCTTTCTCCCATATTTATTCTTACAGGAGAGAATTTTCCTTCCTAGTGGTAGATTTCCTCTCACTTCCTGTTGTCTTCTTGCGTTTGCAAGTAGGAGTCGTTTGTAAGTTGGATGTTTGAAAGTAGGGACCTGCCGTATATACTCTGCAGAAATAGGCCCCTTAGTTGTTGGTGTTGGCACAACACTGTAAGCACTCACAGTTACTCTTGGTTGGTGCTGGAACGCCCTGCTGTCAACTATTATATCAGGAATTTTAATTACATATAATTGTTGAACAGTGGTAGTAAAAATTGGGCCTTTGATGGTGGTGCTGGTGCCACAACACTGTAAGCCCTGACAGTTACTCTTGGTGGGTGCAGCAATGGGCCCTGCTGTGAATTATTAGATCAAGAATTGTAATTACATGCCCCTGTTGAACAGGGGCTGAAAAATTGGGCCTTAGGCACTGGTGGCACAACACTGCAACCCCTCACAGATACTGTACTTGGAGCACAGCAATGAGCCCTGTTGCAAAGTATTGCTTCAAAAATTGTAATGACACGCCCCTGTTAAACAGGGGCTGAAAAATTGGGCCTTAGGCACTGGTGGCACAACACTGCAACTCCTCACAGATACTGTACTTGGAGCACAGCAATGAGCCCTGTTGCAAAGTATTGCTTCAAAAATTGTAATTACACGCCCCTGTTAAACAGGGGCTGAAAAATTGGGCGTTAGGCACTGGTGGCGGCACCCATAAACAAAAATGATCTTCCAAGCTATCATCATCAATCGTATCATTGAGGACTCGGAGGAGGAGGATAGCCAGTCAACATAACAGCACAGGCACTCAGCATCAGCATCAGTCTTGAAGGGATGTGACATTTTAAAATCAATTAGTCTGTTATATCAGCATCAGGTGTGTGGTAGCTGGTGGTGATCCAAGACTGGTTCATCTTGATGAAAGTCAGTCGATCAACCGAGTCGGTGGACAGGCGCACCCTGTGATCCGTGACAAATCCTCCAGCAGCACTGAATGTGCGTTCCGAAAGAACGCTGGATGCAGGACAGGCCAGTAGCTCAATTGCATACTGTGCAAGCTCTGGCCAGTGATCCATCCTCAAGACCCAGTAAGCCAGAGGATTTTCGGTGGGGAAGGTGTCCAAGTCTGACCTTGCCCCTAGATATTCCTGCACCATGTTTATCAGACGCTGGCGATGGTTGCTGGAACCAATCATACTTTGGGGCTGCGGACTAAAGAATTGTCTGAACGCATCGGTCAGACGGCCACCTTCCCCACCGCTCCTTCTTTGACTGGCCGAAGCCTCAGCAACTCGTTGTCCAGGACCAGGAGTTTGCAACCTCCCAGTCTCTGGGAACGCGTTGCACAGACCTTTCTGCAAGGCCTCCCGGAGTTGTCTCATCCTCTGCTCCCTCTGCGACGGTAACATAAGGTCCGCAACCTTACCCTTGTACCGTGGATCAAGGAGAGTGGCCAGCCAGTAATGGTCCCTCTCCTTGATCCGAAGAATACGAGGATCCTTCCGCAGACTTTGCAGGATCAGGGAGGCCATGCAGCGTAGGTTTGCTGAGGCATTCGCTCCGGAGTCCTCTGGGTCACTAAGGACGACATGATCCGCAGCCACCTCCTCCCAGCCACGTACAAGTCCACTGGTTTCTTGGGACTGTAAATCATCCCTAAAAGACTGCTGCTGATGATGCTGAGTGCCAGCCTCCACCTCCATGCTGACACAATCCTCCTCCTCCTCCTCCTCCTCCTCCTCTTCCTGTGCGATGGGTGGGACAGAAGGAACACTGTCTGGGTAAAGGGGGCCTTGAGAGGCAAGGAAGTCCTCCTCTTCCTGCCTCTGTTCTGCCTCAAGTGCCCTGTCCATTATTCCACGCAGCGTGTGCTCCAACAGGTGGACAAGAGGTACAGTGTCACTGATGCATGCACTGTCACTGCTCACCATCCTCGTGGCCTCCTCAAATGGTGCCAGGACAGTGCATGCATCCCTGATCATGCCCCACTGGCGTGGAGAAAAAAAACCAAGCTCCCCTGACCCTGTCCTGGTGCCGTAGTCGCACAGGTACTCATTGATGGCCCTCTGCTGCGTGTGCAGCCGCTGCAGCATGGCCAACGTTGAGTTCCACCTGGTGGGCATGTCACATATAAGGCGGTTCTTGGGCAGGTTCAACTCCTTTTGCAGCTCAGCCAGGCGAGCACTGGCATTATAAGATCTGCGGAAATGCACACAGACTTTCCTGGCCTGCCTCAGGACATCCTGTAAGCCCGGGTACCTGCCCAAGAACCGCTGCACCACCAGGTTAAGGACGTGAGCCACACAGGGCACATGGGTCAGTTGTCCCTGTCGGAGGGCGGAGAGGAGGTTGGTGCCATTGTCGCAAACCACCATTCCTGGCTTAAGCTGGCGTGGCGTCAACCACCTCTCGGCCTGGCCCTGCAGAGCAGACAGGACCTCTGCCCCAGTGTGGCTTCTGTCCCCCAAACACACCAGCGCAAGCACGGCATGGCATCTTTTTGCCTGCGTACTTGCGTAGCCCCGTGAACGGCTACGGAGCACCGCTGGTTCATAGGACAAACCACAGGAAGAGGCCATGGAGGAAGAAGAAGAGGAGGGGGTGGAGGAGAGAGGTGTGTCACAACCAGTAGTAGCATTTTGGAGGCGTGGCGGTGGGACAACCTCCAACACTACTGCACCTTGTCCTGAATCCTTCCCAGCTGCCAAAAGAGTGACCCAATGGGCCGTGAAAGAAAGGTAACGTCCCTGTCCATGCCTGCTGGACCATGAGTCAGCGGTAATATGCACCTTACCGCTGACCGCCCTGTCCAGCGAGGCCAAGACATTGCCTTCCACATGCCGGTAGAGAGCCGGAATAGCCTTCCGTGAGAAAAAGTGGCGTTTGGGAACCTGCCACTGAGGAACCGCACATTGCACAAACTCACGGAAGGGGGCCGAGTCTACCAACTGAAAAGGCAGCAGTTGAAGCGCTAGCAATTTAGCCAAGCTAGCATTCAACCGCTGGGCATGTGGATGGCTGGGAGTGAACTTCTTTCGACGGTCCAGCAGCTGGGGCAGGGAAATTTGCCTGCTAGAATCGGACGTCGGTGTACTGCTAGCAGAGTGGGCGCAAGTACTTGGCTGTGACACACCTAATTCTACACCTTCATTCCTCTCAGTGCATGTTTCAGAGAGGACTGAAGTTATAGTGGGGTTGGAGATCCCAGCTGATGCGGTGCAAGGAGAGGTCCGCTTTGTTCTTTGGTGTGGGTCTTTGAGGTAGGCTTGCCAACGAGCTGCATGGCAGGTCAACATATGTCTGGTCAGGCATGTGGTACCCAAGCGGCTGATGTTTTGGCCACGCGATATACGCTTGAGACATATGTTGCAAACAGCAGCTGTGCGATCTGATGCACTAGCCTCAAAAAAGGCCCACACCAAAGAACTTTTTGAATGACGGGCAGAGGCAGCGCCCTGCACAGGCGGAGCTCTGCGGTGTGATTCCGTCGGTGTACTGCCCTTACGCTGGCCACCAAAGGGCATCCTGCCTCGTTGGAGATGTGCCTCCTCCTCATCCTCCTCCTCCTCCTCTCTCCTATTAGGCACCCACGTGGAGTCATTGACCTCATCATCCCCTCCCTCCTCATCACTGGAGCCAATCTGGCAGTATGCTGCAGCTGCTGGAACATGACTGCCAGATTGGTGTCCTTCTTGAGCATCCCCTCTGTCTGCTCTCACGCTACTGCCTTCCTCTAGCTGGGTTTCATCATCAGACCCTTCGAAACGCTGGGCATCCTCCTGGAGCATGTACCCAACACTGTGCTGAAACAGTTCGGGGGACTCCTCAGGAGGAGGACATGGTGGGTCTAGGGAAGGAGTGACTGATGATTTGTCTGACATTGATACCAGGGAAGACGACGCTTTGGCAGCTGCTTTTCCAGTACCCTGAGCCTGGGTGAGAGAGGATGAGGAGGAGGAGGAGGGCTTGGTCATCCACTCTACCAAGTCTTCGGCATGATGTGGCTCAACATGTCCAGCTGCCGAAAAGAAGGACAAGCGTGTCCCATGGCCATGTGCTGATGACAATGCACCGCGTCCACGACCAGCACTGTTGCCCCCAGACACAGAGCCTGCTTGCCCTCTTTTATTGCCTCCTGACTGTCTGCCTCTCCTTGTTTGCCTTCCAGACATTCTAATAGATGGCCTGCAGGGAGATGGGAAAAAAGCAATAAGGGCTACCTTCAGGTGTCCTTCTCTGTCCCTGGAAACAAGGACTTGCAGAGTGAAAGAAAAAAAACACTCTCCCTACCTACAGTTTTCTGTCCCTAGAAAAAATGTTTTTTTTAATCACAATATAGCACAAGGAAAATTAACTCACTGTCCTTACAGGTCCCTGGAAACAAGGACTTGCAGAGTGAAAGAAAAAAAACACTCTCCCTACCTACAGTTTTCTGTCCCTAGAAAAAAATGTTTTTTTTAATCACAATATAGCAAAAGGACAATTCACTCACTGTCCTTCCAGGTCCCTGGAAACAAGGACTTGCAGAGTGAAAGAAACTGACACTGTCCCTACCTAGAGTTTTCTGTCCCTAGAATAAATGTTTTTTTTAATCACAATATAGCAAAAGGACAATTCACTCACTGTCCTTCCAGGTCCCTGGAAACAAGGACTTGCAGAGTGAAAGAAACTGACACTGTCCCTACCTAGAGTTTTCTGTCCCTAGAATAAATGTTTTTTTTAATCACAATATAGCAAAAGGACAATTCACTCACTGTCCTTCCAGGTCCCTGGAAACAAGGACTTGCAGAGTGAAAGAAACTGACACTGTCCCTACCTAGAGTTTTCTGTCCCTAGAATAAATGTTTTTTTTAATCACAATATAGCAAAAGGACAATTCACTCACTGTCCTTCCAGGTCCCTGGAAACAAGGACTTGCAGAGTGAAAGAAACTGACACTGTCCCTACCTAGAGTTTTCTGTCCCTAGAATAAATGTTTTTTTTAATCACAATATAGCAAAAGGACAATTCACTCACTGTCCTTCCAGGTCCCTGGAAACAAGGACTTGCAGAGTGAAAGAAACTGACACTGTCCCTACCTAGAGTTTTCTGTCCCTAGAATAAATGTTTTTTTTAATCACAATATAGCAAAAGGACAATTCACTCACTGTCCTTCCAGGTCCCTGGAAACAAGGACTTGCAGAGTGAAAGAAACTGACACTGTCCCTACCTAGAGTTTTCTGTCCCTAGAATAAATGTTTTTTTTAATCACAATATAGCAAAAGGACAATTCACTCACTGTCCTTCCAGGTCCCTGGAAACAAGGACTTGCAGAGTGAAAGAAACTGACACTGTCCCTACCTAGAGTTTTCTGTCCCTAGAATAAATGTTTTTTTAAATCACAATATAGCAAAAGGACAATTCACTCACTGTCCTTCCAGGTCCCTGGAAACAAGGACTTGCAGAGTGAAAGAAACTGACACTGTCCCTACCTAGAGTTTTCTGTCCCTAGAATAAATGTTTTTTTTAATCACAATATAGCAAAAGGACAATTCACTCACTGTCCTTCCAGGTCCCTGGAAACAAGGACTTGCAGAGTGAAAGAAACTGACACTGTCCCTACCTAGAGTTTTCTGTCCCTAGAATAAATGTTTTTTTTAATCACAATATAGCAAAAGGACAATTCACTCACTGTCCTTCCAGGTCCCTGGAAACAAGGACTTGCAGAGTGAAAGAAACTGACACTGTCCCTACCTAGAGTTTTCTGTCCCTAGAATAAATGTTTTTTTTAATCACAATATAGCAAAAGGACAATTCACTCACTGTCCTTCCAGGTCCCTGGAAACAAGGACTTGCAGAGTGAAAGAAACTGACACTGTCCCTACCTAGAGTTTTCTGTCCCTAGAATAAATGTTTTTTTTAATCACAATATAGCACAAGGAAAATTAACTCACTGTCCTTACAGGTCCCTGGAAACAAGGACTTGCAGAGTGAAAGAAAAAAAACACTCTCCCTACCTACAGTTTTCTGTCCCTAGAAAAAAATGTTTTTTTTAATCACAATATAGCAAAAGGACAATTCACTCACTGTCCTTCCAGGTCCCTGGAAACAAGGACTTGCAGAGTGAAAGAAACTGACACTGTCCCTACCTAGAGTTTTCTGTCCCTGGAATAAATGTTTTTTTCAGCACAATATAGCACAAGGACAATTAACTCACTGTCCTTACAGGTCCCTGGAAACAAGGACTTGCAGAGTGAAAGAAAAAAAATACTCTCCCTACCTACAGTTTTCTGTCCCTAGAAAAAAATGTTTTTTTTAATCACAATATAGCAAAAGGACAATTCACTCACTGTCCTTCCAGGTCCCTGGAAACAAGGACTTGCAGAGTGAAAGAAACTGACACTGTCCCTACCTAGAGTTTTCTGTCCCTGGAATAAATGTTTTTTTCAGCACAATATAGCACAAGGACAATTAACTCACTGTCCTTACAGGTCCCTGGAAACAAGGACTTGCAGAGTGAAAGAAAAAAAATACTCTCCCTACCTACAGTTTTCTGTCCCTAGAAAAAAATGTTTTTTTTAATCACAATATAGCAAAAGGACAATTCACTCACTGTCCTTCCAGGTCCCTGGAAACAAGGACTTGCAGAGTGAAAGAAACTGACACTGTCCCTACCTAGAGTTTTCTGTCCCTAGAATAAATGTTTTTTTTAATCACAATATAGCAAAAGGACAATTCACTCACTGTCCTTCCAGGTCCCTGGAAACAAGGACTTGCAGAGTGAAAGAAACTGACACTGTCCCTACCTAGAGTTTTCTGTCCCTAGAATAAATGTTTTTTTTAATCACAATATAGCAAAAGGACAATTCACTCACTGTCCTTCCAGGTCCCTGGAAACAAGGACTTGCAGAGTGAAAGAAACTGACACTGTCCCTACCTAGAGTTTTCTGTCCCTAGAATAAATGTTTTTTTTAATCACAATATAGCAAAAGGACAATTCACTCACTGTCCTTCCAGGTCCCTGGAAACAAGGACTTGCAGAGTGAAAGAAACTGACACTGTCCCTACCTAGAGTTTTCTGTCCCTAGAATAAATGTTTTTTTTAATCACAATATAGCAAAAGGACAATTCACTCACTGTCCTTCCAGGTCCCTGGAAACAAGGACTTGCAGAGTGAAAGAAACTGACACTGTCCCTACCTAGAGTTTTCTGTCCCTAGAATAAATGTTTTTTTTAATCACAATATAGCACAAGGAAAATTAACTCACTGTCCTTACAGGTCCCTGGAAACAAGGACTTGCAGAGTGAAAGAAAAAAAACACTCTCCCTACCTACAGTTTTCTGTCCCTAGAAAAAAATGTTTTTTTTAATCACAATATAGCAAAAGGACAATTCACTCACTGTCCTTCCAGGTCCCTGGAAACAAGGACTTGCAGAGTGAAAGAAACTGACACTGTCCCTACCTAGAGTTTTCTGTCCCTGGAATAAATGTTTTTTTCAGCACAATATAGCACAAGGACAATTAACTCACTGTCCTTACAGGTCCCTGGAAACAAGGACTTGCAGAGTGAAAGAAAAAAAATACTCTCCCTACCTACAGTTTTCTGTCCCTAGAAAAAAATGTTTTTTTTAATCACAATATAGCAAAAGGACAATTCACTCACTGTCCTTCCAGGTCCCTGGAAACAAGGACTTGCAGAGTGAAAGAAACTGACACTGTCCCTACCTAGAGTTTTCTGTCCCTAGAATAAATGTTTTTTTTAATCACAATATAGCAAAAGGACAATTCACTCACTGTCCTTCCAGGTCCCTGGAAACAAGGACTTGCAGAGTGAAAGAAACTGACACTGTCCCTACCTAGAGTTTTCTGTCCCTAGAATAAATGTTTTTTTTAATCACAATATAGCAAAAGGACAATTCACTCACTGTCCTTCCAGGTCCCTGGAAACAAGGACTTGCAGAGTGAAAGAAACTGACACTGTCCCTACCTAGAGTTTTCTGTCCCTAGAATAAATGTTTTTTTTAATCACAATATAGCAAAAGGACAATTCACTCACTGTCCTTCCAGGTCCCTGGAAACAAGGACTTGCAGAGTGAAAGAAACTGACACTGTCCCTACCTAGAGTTTTCTGTCCCTAGAATAAATGTTTTTTTTTAAGCACACTATAGCAGAAGCACAAAACACACTGACACTCTCCCTACCTATCCTTCTCTTTCCCTAAACTAAAGGAATCCAGGTTAAGCAAGAAAGAAATAACAGTCACTGTCCCTGCCTATGCTACTCTATCCCTGCTCCGGAACACACTACACTAGGCCGCCGTGCTGGCGGCCTTTTATAGTGTGGGGCGTGTACTAAACACCCTCAGCAATAATTGGCCACAGGCATCCTGCCTGTGGCCAATCATTGCTCTCCTCGCTGCCGGCGCTGTGATTGGCCAAGCATGCGGGGTCACAGTGCATGCTTGGCCAATCACAGCGCCTGGATGACACTGCGATGGCGTAGTGCATTGTGGGCCGTTCGCGTCACTCGAATTTGGCGCGAACGGCCCAAATCGTTCGATCTTCGTCGAACGATCGAACAGCCAATGTTCGAGTCGAACGTATGTTCGACTCGAACACGAAGCTCATCCCTAGTTTCTAGGGACAAAGAAGGAAAGTGAGGGGAATTCTCCTTGTGCTATAGTGTGCTTTAAAAAAACATTTTTTCTAGGGACAGAAAACTCTAGGTAGGGAGAGTGTCAGTTTCTTTCACTGTGCGAATCCTTGTTTCTAGGGACAAAGAAGGAAAGTGAGGGGAATTCTCCTTGTGCTATAGTGTGCTTTAAAAAAACATTTTTTCTAGGGACAGAAAACTCTAGGTAGGGAGAGTGTCAGTTTCTTTCACTGTGCGAATCCTTGTTTCTAGGGACAAAGAAGGAAAGTGAGGGGAATTCTCCTTGTGCTATAGTGTGCTTTAAAAAAACATTTTTTCTAGGGACAGAAAACTCTAGGTAGGGAGAGTGTCAGTTTCTTTCACTGTGCGAATCCTTGTTTCTAGGGACAGGGAAGGACAGTGAGTGAATTCTCCTTGTGCTATAGTGTGCTTTAAAAAAACATTTTTTCTAGGGACAGAAAACTCTAGGTAGGGAGAGTGTCAGTGTCTTTTACTGTGCGAATCCTTGTTTCTAGGGACAAAGAAGGAAAGTGAGGGGAATTCTCCTTGTGCTATAGTGTGCTTTAAAAAAAAAAAATTCTAGGGACAGAAAACTCTAGGTAGGGAGAGTGTCAGTTTCTTTCACTGTGCGAATCCTTGTTTCTAGGGACAGGGAAGGACAGTGAGTGAATTCTCCTTGTGCTATAGTGTGCTTTAAAAAAACATTTTTTCGAGGGACAGAAAACTCTAGGTAGGGAGAGTGTCAGTGTCTTTTACTGTGCGAATCCTTGTTTCTAGGGACAAAGAAGGAAAGTGAGGGGAATTCTCCTTGTGCTATAGTGTGCTTTAAAAAAACATTTTTTCTAGGGACAGAAAACTCTAGGTAGGGAGAGTGTCAGTTTCTTTCACTGTGCGAATCCTTGTTTCTAGGGACAAAGAAGGAAAGTGAGGGGAATTCTCCTTGTGCTATAGTGTGCTTTAAAAAAACATTTTTTCTAGGGACAGAAAACTCTAGGTAGGGAGAGTGTCAGTTTCTTTCACTGTGCGAATCCTTGTTTCTAGGGACAAAGAAGGAAAGTGAGGGGAATTCTCCTTGTGCTATAGTGTGCTTTAAAAAAACATTTTTTCTAGGGACAGAAAACTCTAGGTAGGGAGAGTGTCAGTTTCTTTCACTGTGCGAATCCTTGTTTCTAGGGACAGGGAAGGACAGTGAGTGAATTCTCCTTGTGCTATAGTGTGCTTTAAAAAAACATTTTTTCTAGGGACAGAAAACTCTAGGTAGGGATGAATGTCAGTGTCTTTTACTGTGCGAATCCTTGTTTCTAGGGACAAAGAAGGAAAGTGAGGGGAATTCTCCTTGTGCTATAGTGTGCTTTAAAAAAACATTTTTTCTAGGGACAGAAAACTCTAGGTAGGGAGAGTGTCAGTTTCTTTCACTGTGCGAATCCTTGTTTCTAGGGACAGGGAAGGACAGTGAGTAAATTCTCCTTGTGCTATAGTGTGCTTTAAAAAAACATTTTTTCGAGGGACAGAAAACTCTAGGTAGGGAGAGTGTCAGTGTCTTTTACTGTGCGAATCCTTGTTTCTAGGGACAAAGAAGGAAAGTGAGGGGAATTCTCCTTGTGCTATAGTGTGCTTTAAAAAAACATTTTTTCTAGGGACAGAAAACTCTAGGTAGGGAGAGTGTCAGTGTCTTTTACTGTGCGAATCCTTGTTTCTAGGGACAAAGAAGGAAAGTGAGGGGAATTCTCCTTGTGCTATAGTGTGCTTTAAAAAAACATTTTTTCTAGGGACAGAAAACTCTAGGTAGGGAGAGTGTCAGTTTCTTTCACTGTGCGAATCCTTGTTTCTAGGGACAAAGAAGGAAAGTGAGGGGAATTCTCCTTGTGCTATAGTGTGCTTTAAAAAAACATTTTTTCTAGGGACAGAAAACTCTAGGTAGGGAGAGTGTCAGTTTCTTTCACTGTGCGAATCCTTGTTTCTAGGGACAAAGAAGGAAAGTGAGGGGAATTCTCCTTGTGCTATAGTGTGCTTTAAAAAAACATTTTTTCTAGGGACAGAAAACTCTAGGTAGGGAGAGTGTCAGTTTCTTTCACTGTGCGAATCCTTGTTTCTAGGGACAGGGAAGGACAGTGAGTGAATTCTCCTTGTGCTATAGTGTGCTTTAAAAAAACATTTTTTCTAGGGACAGAAAACTCTAGGTAGGGAGAGTGTCAGTGTCTTTTACTGTGCGAATCCTTGTTTCTAGGGACAAAGAAGGAAAGTGAGGGGAATTCTCCTTGTGCTATAGTGTGCTTTAAAAAAAAAAAATTCTAGGGACAGAAAACTCTAGGTAGGGAGAGTGTCAGTTTCTTTCACTGTGCGAATCCTTGTTTCTAGGGACAGGGAAGGACAGTGAGTGAATTCTCCTTGTGCTATAGTGTGCTTTAAAAAAACATTTTTTCGAGGGACAGAAAACTCTAGGTAGGGAGAGTGTCAGTGTCTTTTACTGTGCGAATCCTTGTTTCTAGGGACAAAGAAGGAAAGTGAGGGGAATTCTCCTTGTGCTATAGTGTGCTTTAAAAAAACATTTTTTCTAGGGACAGAAAACTCTAGGTAGGGAGAGTGTCAGTTTCTTTCACTGTGCGAATCCTTGTTTCTAGGGACAAAGAAGGAAAGTGAGGGGAATTCTCCTTGTGCTATAGTGTGCTTTAAAAAAACATTTTTTCTAGGGACAGAAAACTCTAGGTAGGGAGAGTGTCAGTTTCTTTCACTGTGCGAATCCTTGTTTCTAGGGACAAAGAAGGAAAGTGAGGGGAATTCTCCTTGTGCTATAGTGTGCTTTAAAAAAACATTTTTTCTAGGGACAGAAAACTCTAGGTAGGGAGAGTGTCAGTTTCTTTCACTGTGCGAATCCTTGTTTCTAGGGACAGGGAAGGACAGTGAGTGAATTCTCCTTGTGCTATAGTGTGCTTTAAAAAAACATTTTTTCTAGGGACAGAAAACTCTAGGTAGGGATGAATGTCAGTGTCTTTTACTGTGCGAATCCTTGTTTCTAGGGACAAAGAAGGAAAGTGAGGGGAATTCTCCTTGTGCTATAGTGTGCTTTAAAAAAACATTTTTTCTAGGGACAGAAAACTCTAGGTAGGGAGAGTGTCAGTTTCTTTCACTGTGCGAATCCTTGTTTCTAGGGACAGGGAAGGACAGTGAGTAAATTCTCCTTGTGCTATAGTGTGCTTTAAAAAAACATTTTTTCGAGGGACAGAAAACTCTAGGTAGGGAGAGTGTCAGTGTCTTTTACTGTGCGAATCCTTGTTTCTAGGGACAAAGAAGGAAAGTGAGGGGAATTCTCCTTGTGCTATAGTGTGCTTTAAAAAAACATTTTTTCTAGGGACAGAAAACTCTAGGTAGGGAGAGTGTCAGTTTCTTTCACTGTGCGAATCCTTGTTTCTAGGGACAAAGAAGGAAAGTGAGGGGAATTCTCCTTGTGCTATAGTGTGCTTTAAAAAAACATTTTTTCTAGGGACAGAAAACTCTAGGTAGGGAGAGTGTCAGTTTCTTTCACTGTGCGAATCCTTGTTTCTAGGGACAAAGAAGGAAAGTGAGGGGAATTCTCCTTGTGCTATAGTGTGCTTTAAAAAAACATTTTTTCTAGGGACAGAAAACTCTAGGTAGGGAGAGTGTCAGTTTCTTTCACTGTGCGAATCCTTGTTTCTAGGGACAGGGAAGGACAGTGAGTGAATTCTCCTTGTGCTATAGTGTGCTTTAAAAAAACATTTTTTCGAGGGACAGAAAACTCTAGGTAGGGAGAGTGTCAGTGTCTTTTACTGTGCGAATCCTTGTTTCTAGGGACAAAGAAGGAAAGTGAGGGGAAATCTCCTTGTGCTATAGTGTGCTTTAAAAAAACATTTTTTCTAGGGACAGAAAACTCTAGGTAGGGAGAATGTCAGTTTCTTTCACTGTGCGAATCCTTGTTTCTAGGGACAGGGAAGGACAGCGAGGGAAATTCTCCTTGTGCTATAGTGTGCTAAAGCATTCCTCATCAACCATCTTTGAAATCCTTGTTTTTTGGACAGTCAGGGAAATTGTCGTTGTGCTATTCTGTGCAAAAGCAATCATCCTCAACCATATTTAGAAATCCTTAAGTAAAGGGACAGAGAAGGACACCTGAAGGTAGCCCTTATTGCTTTTTTCCCATCTCCCTGCAGGCCATCTATTAGAATGTCTGGAAGGCAAACAAGGAGAGGCAGACAGTCAGGAGGCAATAAAAGAGGGCAAGCAGGCTCTGTGTCTGGGGGCAACAGTGCTGGTCGTGGACGCGGTGCATTGTCATCAGCACATGGCCATGGGACACGCTTGTCCTTCTTTTCGGCAGCTGGACATGTTGAGCCACATCATGCCGAAGACTTGGTAGAGTGGATGACCAAGCCCTCCTCCTCCTCCTCATCCTCTCTCACCCAGGCTCAGGGTACTGGCAAAGCAGCTGCCAAAGCGTCCTCTTCCCTGGTATCAATGTCAGACTCATCATCAGTCACTCCTTCCCTAGACCCACCATGTCCTCCTCCTGAGGAGTCCCCCGAACTGTTTGAGCACAGTGTTGGGTACATGCTCCAGGAGGATGCCCAGCGTTTCGAAGGGTCTGATGATGAAACCCAGCTACAGGAAGGCAGTAGCGTGAGAGCAGACAGAGGGGATGCTCAAGAAGGACACCAATCTGGCAGTCATGTTCCAGCAGCTGCAGCATACTGCCAGATTGGCTCCAGTGATGAGGAGGGAGGGGATGATGAGGTCACTGACTCCACGTGGGTGCCTAATAGGAGAGAGGAGGAGGAGGAGGATGAGGAGGAGGCACATCTCCAACGAGGCAGGATGCCCTTTGGTGGCCAGCGTAAGGGCAGTACACCGACGGAATCACACCGCAGAGCTCCGCCTGTGCAGGGCGCTGCCTCTGCCCGTCATTCAAAAAGTTCCTTGGTGTGGGCCTTTTTTGAGGCTAGTGCATCAGATCGCACAGCTGCTGTTTGCAACATATGTCTCAAGCGTATATCGCGTGGCCAAAACATCAGCCGCTTGGGTACCACATGCCTGACCAGACATATGTTGACCTGCCATGCAGCTCGTTGGCAAGCCTACCTCAAAGACCCACACCAAAGAACAAAGCGGACCTCTCCTTGCACCGCATCAGCTGGGATCTCCAACCCCACTATAACTTCAGTCCTCTCTGAAACATGCACTGAGAGGAATGAAGGTGTAGAATTAGGTGTGTCACAGCCAAGTACTTGCGGCCACTCTGCTAGCAGTACACCGACGTCCGATTCTAGCAGGCAAATTTCCCTGCCCCAGCTGCTGGACCGTCGAAAGAAGTTCACTCCCAGCCATCCACATGCCCAGCGGTTGAATGCTAGCTTGGCTAAATTGCTAGCGCTTCAACTGCTGCCTTTTCAGTTGGTAGACTCGGCCCCCTTCCGTGAGTTTGTGCAATGTGCGGTTCCTCAGTGGCAGGTTCCCAAACGCCACTTTTTCTCACGGAAGGCTATTCCGGCTCTCTACCGGCATGTGGAAGGCAATGTCTTGGCCTCGCTGGACAGGGCGGTCAGCGGTAAGGTGCATATTACCGCTGACTCATGGTCCAGCAGGCATGGACAGGGACGTTACCTTTCTTTCACGGCCCATTGGGTCACTCTTTTGGCAGCTGGGAAGGATGCAGGACAAGGTGCAGTAGTGTTGGAGGTTGTTCCACCGCCACGCCTCCAAAATGCTACTACTGGTTGTGACACACCTCTCTCCTCCACCCCCTCCTCTTCTTCTTCCTCCATGGCCTCTTCCTGTGGTTTGTCCTATGAACCAGCGGTGCTCCGTAGCCGTTCACGGGGCTACGCAAGTACGCAGGCAAAAAGATGCCATGCCGTGCTTGCGCTGGTGTGTTTGGGGGACAGAAGCCACACTGGGGCAGAGGTCCTGTCTGCTCTGCAGGGCCAGGCCGAGAGGTGGTTGACGCCACGCCAGCTTAAGCCAGGAATGGTGGTTTGCGACAATGGCACCAACCTCCTCTCCGCCCTCCGACAGGGACAACTGACCCATGTGCCCTGTGTGGCTCACGTCCTTAACCTGGTGGTGCAGCGGTTCTTGGGCAGGTACCCGGGCTTACAGGATGTCCTGAGGCAGGCCAGGAAAGTCTGTGTGCATTTCCGCAGATCTTATAATGCCAGTGCTCGCCTGGCTGAGCTGCAAAAGGAGTTGAACCTGCCCAAGAACCGCCTTATATGTCACATGCCCACCAGGTGGAACTCAACGTTGGCCATGCTGCAGCGGCTGCACACGCAGCAGAGGGCCATCAATAAGTACCTGTGCGACTACGGCACCAGGACAGGGTCAGGGGAGCTTGGTTTTTTTTCTCCACGCCAGTGGGGCATGATCAGGGATGCATGCACTGTCCTGGCACCATTTGAGGAGGCCACGAGGATGGTGAGCAGTGACAGTGCATGCATCAGTGACACTGTACCTCTTGTCCACCTGTTGGAGCACACGCTGCGTGGAATAATGGACAGGGCACTTGAGGCAGAACAGAGGCAGGAAGAGGAGGACTTCCTTGCCTCTCAAGGCCCCCTTTACCCAGACAGTGTTCCTTCTGTCCCACCCATCGCACAGGAAGAGGAGGAGGAGGAGGAGGAGGAGGAGGATTGTGTCAGCATGGAGGTGGAGGCTGGCACTCAGCATCATCACCAGCAGTCTTTTAGGGATGATTTACAGTCCCAAGAAACCAGTGGACTTGTACGTGGCTGGGAGGAGGTGGCTGCGGATCATGTCGTCCTTAGTGACCCAGAGGACTCCGGAGCGAATGCCTCAGCAAACCTACGCTGCATGGCCTCCCTGATCCTGCAAAGTCTGCGGAAGGATCCTCGTATTCTTCGGATCAAGGAGAGGGACCATTACTGGCTGGCCACTCTCCTTGATCCACGGTACAAGGGTAAGGTTGCGGACCTTATGTTACCGTCGCAGAGGGAGCAGAGGATGAGACAACTCCGGGAGGCCTTGCAGAAAGGTCTGTGCAACGCGTTCCCAGAGACTGGGAGGTTACAAACTCCTGGTCCTGGACAACGAGTTGCTGAGGCTTCGGCCAGTCAAAGAAGGAGCGGTGGGGAAGGTGGCCGTCTGACCGATGCGTTCAGACAATTCTTTAGTCCGCAGCCCCAAAGTATGATCGGTTCCAGCAACCATCGCCAGCGTCTGATAAACATGGTGCAGGAATATCTAGGGGCAAGGTCAGACTTGGACACCTTCCCCAGCGAAAATCCTCTGGCTTACTGGGTCTTGAGGATGGATCACTGGCCAGAGCTTGCACAGTATGCAATTGAGCTACTGGCCTGTCCTGCATCCAGCGTTCTTTCGGAACGCACATTCAGTGCTGCTGGAGGATTTGTTATGGATCACAGGGTGCGCCTGTCCACCGACTCGGTTGATCGACTGACTTTCATCAAGATGAACCAGTCTTGGATCACCACCAGCTACCACACACCTGATGCTGATATAACAGACTAATTGATTTTAACATGTCACATCCCTTCAAGACTGATGCTGATGCTGAGTGCCTGTGCTGTTATGTTGACTGGCTATCCTCCTCCTCCGAGTCCTCAATGATACGATTGATGATGATAGCTTGGAAGATCATTTTTGTTTATGGGTGCCGCCACCAGTGGCTAAGGCCCAATTTTTCAGCCCCTGTTTTACAGGGGCGTGTAATTACAATTTTTTTAGCAATAATTTGCCATAGGGCTCATTGCTGTGCTCCAAGTACAGTATCTGTGAGGGGTTGGAGTGTTGTGGCACCAGTGCCTAAGGCCCAATTTTTCAGCCCCTGTTTAACAGGGGCGTGTCATTACAATTTTTGAAGCAATACTTTGCAACAGGGCTCATTGCTGTGCTCCAAGTACAGTATCTGTGAGGGGTTGTAGTGTTGTGCCACCAGTGCCTAAGGCCCAATTTTTCAGCCCCTGTTTAACAGGGGCGTGTCATTACAATTTTTGAAGCAATACTTTGCAACAGGGCTCATTGCTGTGCTCCAAGTACAGTATCTGTGAGGGGTTTCAGTGTTGTGCCACCAGTGCCTAAGGCCCAATTTTTCAGCCCCTGTTCAACAGGGGCATGCAATTACAATTCTTGATCTAATAATTCACAGCAGGGCCCATTGCTGCACCCACCAAGAGTAACTCTGAGGGCTTACAGTGTTGTGGCAACGCCACCACCACCACCACCACGAAAGGCCCAATTTTTCAGCCCCTGTTCAAAAGGGGCATGTAATTACAATTCTTGATCTAATAATTCACAGCAGGGCCCATTCCTGCACCCACCAAGAGTAACTCTGAGGGCTTACAGTGTTGTGGCAACACCACCACCACCACCACCACCACGAAAGGCCCAATTCTTCAGCCCCTGTTCAACAGGGGCATGCAATTACAAATCTTGATCTAATAATTCACAGCAGGGCCCATTGCTGCACCCACCAAGAGTAACTGTCAGGGCTTACAGTGTTGTGGCACCAGCACCACCATCAAAGGCCCAATTTTTACTACCACTGTTCAACAATTATATGTAATTAAAATTCCTGATATAATAGTTGACAGCAGGGCGTTCCAGCACCAACCAAGAGTAACTGTGAGTGCTTACAGTGTTGTGCCAACACCAACAACTAAGGGGCCTATTTCTGCAGAGTATATACGGCAGGTCCCTACTTTCAAACATCCAACTTACAAACGACTCCTACTTGCAAACGCAAGAAGACAACAGGAAGTGAGAGGAAATCTACCACTAGGAAGGAAAATTCTCTCCTGTAAGAATAAATATGGGAGAAAGGTGTCTCCTCTGTACTGATGCTTTATCAGCAATCCTTGTTTCAAGAAAAACACCACATTTCAAAAACAGTTGTCATTGGGACGGAAAGTGAGGTGAAATGTTCTGAACAGGGGCACAGACAGCAAAACAAATGTTACAGGGGTGATAACCCTTACCTATGTTTTCCAAAAAGTTTAAAAATAGATTTCTGGGCTGGAGCTACACTTCAACAATGTACCTGTTCAAAATTACAAACAGATTCTACATAAGAACAAACCTACAGTCCCTGTCTTGTATGCACCGCCTGTATACGGCTGTTCAGAGTATATAGGGCCTTTTTTATTTTATGTGCGGGGTTCCCCTTAATATCCATACAAGACCCAAAGGGGCTGGTAATGGGCTGGGGTAGGGGGGGGGGGGTCATGGGGTAGCTATGCCATTTTTCTTAAAGAATTTCATCCATATTACCGGGACCAGACATTACATTAAAGCCGCAAGCAGTTTTAAATGGCTTTTTTTTCCTTTAGAAGTGTCATTTTGTGCAGGGACAGTTCTAAACACGGGAAACACGTGGCACTTCACAGGCATACTTTAGACACCCCCCAGGTACGATATTTAAAGGAATATTTGACTTTTTTTTTGTCACTTTATGCATCATTAAAATGACTGCTCCCGAAAAACGACCGTTTTTAAAACTTCTTTTTGCATTGATACATGTCCCCTGGTGCAGAACCCGGGTTCCCAAACCCTTTTTAGGACAATAACATGCATAATAGTTGTTATAATTAGCACTTTAGAATTCGAACGTTCGCATCCATTGTATTTAATAGGGTTCTATTGTTCGTACGAACTTTCGGTCCGTTCGCGGGTTCTGGTGCGAACCGAACCCGGGGGTGTTCGGCTCATCACTAACGAAGAGGACACTAACTTCACTGTCCTGAAGATTGCACTCCCTGACAACTAAGACTGGAAGGGAAAGGCCAGTGTAGGGGTTGTTATTCAATCTTTACCCTATAAAACTACAATGACTCATCTCTCCTTACAGCACCAAACATCACCAAACATTCTTTTACTTACAAGGCCAAGGTATAGGCGCCTAGACGTGTCTTCTAGTGAGGTGATAGTAGACTGGATCCTCAAAAAATAAGTCGAAGGCCTCGTACACACGACCGAGTTTCTCGTCCAAAACAGTCAAGAAAAGTGCCGCAAGAGTTTTTTTGTCGAGAAAAACGTTCGTGTGTATGGTTTTACGACGAGAAAATTGCCGAGAATCTCGACGAGAAAATAGAGAACCTGCTCTCTATTTTCTCGTCAGGATTCCAGATTTCCTCGTCGTGTTTCTCGTCGGCCTGTTTTGTGACGAGAAAATGGTTCGTGTGTATGCTTTTACGACTCTTCCAAAAGCGCGCATGCTCACAAGCAACTATGAGATGGGAGCGCATCTTCTGGTAAAACAAGCCTTCGTAATGGAGACAGCATATTCGTCACGATCAAAAATATTTCATCGTTTAAATGTTCTGCATTGAAATCTTCGTTAGAATGTTACATTAATCAAAACGAGTGACCTTCTTTTGCTGCTGATATTCACACAGAGTTATGCCTTATTTTTAACCTTTTTCATGCTGCTCTTTATAAGATTTATGTGTATTATATCGTGCAAGTTTTTAGGAATAATTTAAATGGTTGGATTTTTCAAAATGATGTTAATTATAATTTCACAATGTTTTGATAGTGATCTCCCATTTAATTTTGGAATCTATATTATTTAAATTTCACAACATGTTTTTGTGCTAATCAGATTTAGTTAATCTTTTGGGGGGGTGATATCTGTCCCTTTTATTGTCAGTCAAATGTATCTGCTTACTCCAAAGCTAGATTTTGTTTATTTAAAAATACACATAGTCAAGTATAAACTAAGGCCCCTTTCACACGGGGCGGATCCGTGCAGATCCGCCCCGTGAAGCTCCGCTTGCTCAGCGGGGATCGCTCCGTTGATCCCCGCTGAGCCGACGGATGACTGGGCGGTCCCCGCACACTGTGCAGGGACCGCCCTGTCAGAGCGCCGCTCTCCCCTATGGGGAATCGGATGACGACGGACCGTAGAGTCCGTTGTCATCCGATCCGCTCCGCCGACGGAAGGAAAAATAGGGTTTTCCTCCGTCACACTTTGGCGGAGCGGAGCGGATGTCAGCGGACATGTCTCCGCTGACATCCGTGCCTCCATAGGGGTGCATGGAGGATCCGTTTCAGGTCCGCCTAAAAAACTGACAGGCGGACCTGAACGGACCTCCGTGTGAAAGAGCCCTTAAACAAAAATCACATTTATTCATGTTTATAAATTAAATAAAGAGAAGGCAGCGCTGGAGAACCTGCTGCCATTTGTGCATCCCAGGGACCCCAGAGCACACAGCAACCCTGTGTGGACACTAAAATTGGGAGCTTGAGAAGGCCAACATTTCTGAACACAATCTGATGCTGGCCTCCCAGAGGTCAGGAACAGCAGCAGGTGATATATATGTCCCAAGTGTGTGGTACTACAACAGGCTGCCTTCTGTCCGACCACAATGAAGCAAGACCATCACTTCCTCTTCTTCCTGGCAACCTTCCCTGCAGCCTTTCCTGAAGCCTTCCCTGCAGCTTTTCCTAAAGCCTTCCCTGCAGCCTTCCTTCTTTGTTTGGCTGGAGGCTGGCCCACTGGAGGGGTACTCCTGTCAGGAGGAGGAGGTGGAGGTGTAGCAGAAGGGGGTGGGGCAGAAGAAGAAGGTGGAGGTGTAGCAGAAGGGGGTGGGGCAGAAGAAGAAGGTGGAGGTGTAGCAGAAGGGGGTGGGGCAGAAGAAGAAGGTGGAGGTGTAGCAGAAGGGGGTGGGGCAGAAGAAGAAGGTGGAGGTGTAGCAGAAGGGGGTGGGGCAGAAGAAGAAGGTGGAGGTGTAGCAGAAGGGGGTGGGGCAGAAGGTGGAGGTGTAGCAGAAGGGGGTGGGGCAGAAGAAGAAGGTGGAGGTGTAGCAGAAGGGGGTGGGGCAGAAGAAGAAGGTGGAGGTGGAGGTTGAGGTTGGGTCAGTTGGGCCACCTCACATATGGCGGTATTGGGGGTAATTTTCTCCATCACCCCCTTGTTGAGCAAGGTGATGAGCAGGGGCTCGCATAGGAGGCGTTGCTCCATGCTCATCACCTTGAACTTAGCCTCCACTAGGCCGGCAATGGCCTCTTCAGGGGATGTGGGCTCCTTGAGGGTGGCATGGGCCTCTTTAATAAGGGCCATTGCTGCCTCACTGGTGGTCCTGTCCCTCCTGCCTCTTTTGTGAAGCCGGATGGGAGGCACCTGGGATCTGGTGCTTCTCCTTTGCCCTGCCACCTCCTGTCTGCCACTGGGCCCTGCCACCTCCTGTCTGCCACTGGGCCCTGCCACCTCCTGGCTGCCACTGGGCCCTGCCACCTCCTGGCTGCCACTGGGCCCTGCCACCTCCTGGCTGCCACTGGGCCCTTCCTCCTCCTGCCTGACAGTTTCCAGACCCTCCTCCTGGCTGATTTCATCCTGTGTATAAAAAAGGGACATAGTTTAATATGTTGGTTTAATCTTTGCATCAAACTTTGTAATCCTGATTGAAGCAATTAGAATGTAAATGCATAAATCCTTGCTTTCAATTTACCACTACATCAGATTGACTATTTAGCACCCAATTAAGTGCAGAATAATGTCTACAGATCTTGATTTCACTTGTGGAATCCAAAATAATGTATGTTTCTCATCTTGACATATTTGTCAAACATTAATTTTATCCCAATACATTTTCAGTTAATACTATACCTGGCTCCAGATGGCCAAATCAGGATCATCCAGGATGGCTGCCTCCTCTTGCTCCAGAGAAGGCTCAGGTTGGCTGCAGGGAAGTCTGGGGGAAAGAGTGGAGAGTGATGGCCTTGTCTCAATGTGGTCATCCAGGAAGGACATCCTGCTGTAGTACCACAAAATCGGGACATACACATCATCTGCTGCTGCTCCTGACCTCTGAGAAGCCAGCACCTTAGAGCGTTCAGTCCTGTAGGTACCTCTCAAGCTCCCAATTTTAGTGTCCACTTGTTTTGCTGTGGCTGTGGGCACCTTGGTATGCACAAATGGGAGCAGCTTCTCCAGCGCTGCTTTTCTCACCCCTCTTTTTTTATGGATGGGGTTTTTCATCTCCCACAGAGCCGGCAGCTCCCTTACCCGGTCAATAAATTCCGCCAGGAACTCTTTGTCGCTAATAAAGACATTCATATTGTATCTGCAAGTTAAATAAATTATATTTAACTAATGTGAGGCAAACAGTCTAACCTTCCTAACATCGTAGTCACCATATATATCCTCCAACATTCTCAAGACAGTATAGGCCAACAATTTGTCCAAGTCACAAAATCACATACCTTCGTTCGCACGTCTGTCACTTGAACTCCTCTCTCCGCACACCGAACGTACTATAGTCACATGTGTGTTTGCTATATACACACCACGAATGCGTCAAAATTCGAACACGTCGCTCCGCACACGTCGCCCGCCCATGACGTTCTAACTAACATCTTTTCCCCGCCCCTTCTCTTTCGGCGCGCAGACAGATATGGCGGAGTTACAGCAGGTGTCTGATAATTCCGCAACTAACGAGGAGACAAGCCCGGAGACCGAGGAAACGTCACGATCAAGGAGGAGATTTAAGGCATCGAATATGTCTTTTGCGGAGATGGCGGAGATGGTGGACATCTTGCTCAAGGCTGATTATGATGCCAAGCATGGGCCGTATAGCAAACCAAATAGAAGGAAGGCCAAAATCCTCACTAAAGTTGTGAAGAGTCTGAAGGCGAATTTCGGGGTGAAACGCTCAAATGAGCAGCTCAGAAAGAGGTGGTCAGACCTCAAACTGAGGGAGCCAGACCAGTTGAGGAGCATAAAGAGAATGCTCGCTAAAAGTAAGTAAAAAGTAGACTTTTCTGCTATTATTCTTTTTATAAACTGACATGTATTTTTTTTTTTCTCATATTGGACTCCCTTCCAAAATGTAATATTTTGAACTTGGTTGGGCACAGTAATCGTTCGTTACGTTACCGACACTTCGTTCGGCCACTATCCGCGGTTTTGGCTTATTTTAGAGCCACAAAAGTAATTACACATCTGCCATTTTTGAACAAATATTGTTGATAATTTTTTAGTCTAGATGATGTGTTTGTAAAGAGAATGAAATGAAAACTTTTATCAGTGTAAAGGAGAGGACACTCAGCAGCTGCTTCCACATCTGTACTTTGGAGCACTATAGTGTGGGCCACCAGACCCGCCTTTTTTGGGTGTCCCACACAGGTGCATCAGAGAATTTTTGTGGTGCCTCCATGTCAAAGAAATTACATCCAAATGTGAATACTAAACATATTTTGGGTCATAAATAATGCATTCTTCTTTAAATTCCGCACAAACACACACTTGTACCACACTTCCAAGCAATTTAGCCTGTTTTTATTTTAACAATGAGATTTACAGTGTGATAAATAGACCTTTTGTTTTATTCTCATAGGGGACACTCCAGGGAGCACATGCACCCCACAACTTCCAAGCAACCCCAAACTCCCAAAGACCCACAACCGAAGGATGTAGAGGAAGTTGAGGTGGAGGAAGGAGAAGTGCAGGAAGGAGAGGTGGATGACGTTGTGGATCTGGTCACCACAACAGGTCAGTATCTGTCACCACAGCTTCAGGTAAGAGATGTAGGCCTGCAGAGTTATAATACCTTATTTTTTTGGTTTTTGGGGGATGTAAATGTTGTGAAGGATAGTACACGGTTCTCTGCTGACAGTGCCCTCCGCCTCATCCAGCAAGTGATGGAATGTAGTACGGAACTGGACCTTATTAAACAAAGAATCCATGTGATGGAACAAACATTTAAAGACATTCTCGATGTTTTGGGGAGAATTCAATAAGCCATCCAAACACATTTTTCTTTTTCGTACATCACGGGACACAGAGCGACTTAGTCATTACTAATGGGTTATATAGTTTACCTTCAGGTGTTGGCACTGGCCAATTCCAAACCGGAAGTACCCTCCCCTATATAAGCCCCTCCCACCCGGGAGCACCTCAGTTTTTTGCCAGTGTCTAAGGTGTTGGCCAAAGAGTAACATGTGTTTTCACTGGGCTTGCGTACAGGTTCTTTTGGGGCCTTAGTAAGCTGTTCCGGATCCCACCAAAAAAGCTTCATAGCTAAACGGTCGGTACCCGGGCCTTGCAGCAGAAGAGCAAGGTTTTGCCTGTAATGCTTCTCTTAGGAGGGCTGGACCCTGGGATCCAGAGCTCTGGTCATACCCACGACCAAGACGCTGTCTGTGCAGGGTGCTATACAGGTCCAGGGGAGTGGAATCCTTGGGAACCCGGTCCCTGAAGGTTTAATTACAATGCCTGCCGTGATAGGTGAAGTTTGGACTTTTGTGGACCAAACAAAGTCCTGCGGCGGGGATCAGGTAAGTGGGGGCCCCCAGGAACTTGGTTCTATTGGGGGACCCCCAAGCCTAATTTGTCTTTCTGTCTGTTACCTAACGGTATTCCCGCTAAATATCTGTGTTTGCCTATAACTACTGAAAATGTAAAATTTTAATAGTAGTCAAGAAAAAAAAAAAAACAGGGACCGCGGTACCTGTGTTAAACCACTAGAGGCCGCTGTAGTCCATTTTTCTTGTAATGTGGATCTTTGGTTTTCTCAACTCAAAAGGTCCAGGCAGCTGGTAAGTTTCTCTGAGGGAATCCACTTCCTCTGCCCTGTTGCTGCGTTCATCCACCGCACAGGCCCTCCGGCAAAAAGGGCCCTGGCTCCTAGTCCTCTGTTGGTTTTCGAAAAGGGCGCCATTGGCGCACGGGCGCGCGCGCGGGCGCGTGCACGCGCCTCCTATGAAAAAAAAAGGGGCGGGGCGGGTGGATGACGCTCGATGCGCGCCGCGGCGCTTCTGCGCATGTGCGGGCGTCCCAGCATGGTTAAAAGACACAGTACAAGTGTCAGCTGCATGCAAACAGAGCTAGCAACAAACAGTGGCACACAGAGGCGGTTGATGCAGGCATCCCCATAGAAAGGCACTTTAGTGGACACCAGCTGGTATATAGCAGCACCTGTGTTAGACTATTACCAGCAAAAATTGGTGTATGACGACGGGAATACCTCAGCTTTGTGCTTAAAGGATATGTCGTCCAGACGCTCCGGAAATAGATCTTCCAGGAAGCCAAAGGGGTCTCCATCGGGCTCTGAGGATATTGGGCATGCTTGCACTGCACCAATCTCCCCTGAGAATGCAGAGGTCAGTAGCCGTAGAAACCCCGCAGGAATGCCTGGTGCTGCGGCTGTCCCCAGTCCACCTGCTCCTGTATATATAACAGAGGAGGTTTTATCCTCAACTCTGGGAGGATTAGAAGAGAGATTAACAGCATTGATCGCTGCTTCCCTATCTCAGGGAAAGCGCGTCCGATCTCCGTCTCCTCCTTCAGAGTGCCTGTTAGTGGAGGAACAGCCCCACACAGAGATCGACCTACCTGAAGGGGATCAGGATGAGGTTGATTCACTTATAGAGGAATCAACAGTGGAAGAACCTTTCTCAGCTTCTCAGGCTGAAAGATTATGGGTTCAGTCTCTGACTAACATGGTCCGATCAGCATTTAAAATGCCTCTGGCGGAACCACCATCCACTACGGTTTCCTCGCTGGGGTCGCTAAAAGCTCCCCAGGCGGTCTGTTCCTTCCCAATCCACCCTTTATTAGAAGGGCTTATTTACCAGGATTGGGAGCATCCTGATAAAATATTTGCTCCCCCCAAGAGATTTCCGGTGATCTATCCCATGGAGGATAAGTTCATAAGAAAATGGAGGGTCCCTATAGTGGACGCAGCCATCTCTTCTGTTAACAAATCACTGACATGTCCAGTAGATAATGTTCCAATGTTCAAAGACCCAATAGATAAAAAATTGGAGTCTTTACTAAAATCTGCTTTCTCTACAGCAAGTATGGTGACACAACCTGCGGTAGCAGCGATTGGAGTCTGCCAAGCAGTGAAAGATCAGTTGAAACAAGTCTTAAGGGACTTACCAGATCAGCAGGCTCATGCCCTAGCTGACCTGCCTAGAGCCTTGTGTTTTGCGGTGGACGCCATAAAGGATACAATCCAACAGGCCTCCCGCTTTACGCTGTCTATAGTACATATGCGTAGGCTTCTGTGGCTCAAAAACTGGTCTGCTGAAGCTCCCTGTAAAAAACTGCTGGTTAGCTTCCCATTTCATGGAGAACGCTTATTTGGAGAAGATCTGGACAAATATATCCAGAAAATTTCTGCCGGTAAAAGTTCACTCTTACCGGTTAAGAACAAGGGTAGAAGTCCTTCTTTTAAGAGGCCTACCTCTCCAGTCCCGGGCACATCGGCTGTGAAGGGCCTCCGCGGTCAAATTCAGGGGGCAGAAATCAGGGACAATCACAGGGTAACAAGAAGCCCTGGATCAAGAGAGGTACAAAACCTCCCCCTAAGGCATGAAGTATTGCCCCCGCTCAATCGGGTGGGGGGAAGACTTCAGTTGTTCACAGAGACCTGGCGGGACACCATCAGAGACAGATGGGTGCTCTCCGCAGTAAGTCTGGGATACAAGCTGGAGTTAAAAGGCACTCCTCCTGCCCAATTTATGAGGTCAAACGTGCCAAGAGATCCCCAAAAGAGAGGATCCCTCCTTCTGGCACTAGAACAACTATTGCTCCAAGGGGTAATCATGAAGGTTCCCCTGGAAGAAAGCGGATTCGGGTTTTACTCGAACCTTTTCACAGTCCCCAAACCAAATGGGGACGTGAGGCCCATATTAAATCTAAAAGGGCTAAACAAGTTCCTAAATATCAGGACTTTTCGGATGGAGTCGATCCGATCAGTGGCCACCGCCCTACAAGGGCAGGAATGGCTAGCCTCGATCGACATAAGGGATGCTTATCTGCATATTCCCATCTTTCCGGCCCATCAGAAATTTCTACGCTTTGCAGTAGAAGGGCGCCATTTTCAGTTCAGAGCCTTACCTTTCGGTCTGGCCACAGCACCACGAGTGTTCACAAAAATTCTGGCCCCATTATTGACAATCTAAGAACACAGGGTGTAACGATAATGGCATATCTAGACGACCTGCTACTAATAGACCACTCAGTGGAAAAGCTGGAAGTAGCTATTCACAAGACAATCGAGTATCTGGAATATCACGGTTGGATTATCAACCGGGACAAGTCAGCTCTAAGACCAGTCAAAAGTCTGGAATACTTAGGGCTAAGGCTGGATTCAAATCAGAGAAAGATTTTCTTACCTCCAGAGAAGGTGTCGTCTTTAAGAAATTTGACCCACTTAGTGGGTACAAAAAGAAAACCATCCATACGTCTCTGCATGAGGCTGCTGGGAAAGATGGTGGCTTCATTCGAAGCGGTACCCTACGGTCAATTCCATTCAAGGAATTTGCAAAGGGCCATACTGTCAGCCTGGAACAAAAAAGTTCAGGCTTTAGACTTACCAATGTCCCTGTCCCCTTCCGTTCGCAAGAGCCTCCATTGGTGGTTGGTGCCCCAGAATCTGGAAAGAGGGAAACCCTTCAGTCCGGTTTCTTGGAAGGTAGTCACTACAGATGCCAGCCTCATCGGCTGGGGGGCAGTGCTGGAGCAATGGTCTCTCCAGGGCAGGTGGTCAGAAGCAGAAAAGGCCCTGCCCATCAATCTCTTAGAGATACGAGCAGCCCGGTATGCCCTAGTAGCATGGACATCCAAACTCCAGGGGTCCCCTGTCAGAATTCAATCAGACAATGCCACGGCAGTGGCATATATCAATCATCAGGGTGGCACCAAAAGTCGTGCAGCCCAGAAGGAAGCAAATTGCATCCTGGAGTGGGCAGAAAGATATGTCCCAGCCATATCCGCGGTTTTCATCCCAGGAGTGGAAAATTGGAGAGCGGACTTTCTAAGTCGCCAACAATTATGCCCGGGGGAATGGTCTCTTCACCCCGAGGTTTTCCAGGCAATATGCCAGCGGTGGGGAACACCGGATGTAGATCTGCTAGCATCCAGATTCAACGCAAAGGTGGACAGGTTTGTGTCTCGCACAAGGGATCCCCTAGCTTGCGGCTCGGATGCCCTAGTGTTCCCTTGGGATCGGTTCAAGCTGATATATGCATTCCCACCGCCACAATTGTTACCGCGATTACTCCGCAGAATCAGGGTAGAAAAGAAACCAGTGATTCTGGTGGCTCCAGCGTGGCCCCAAAGGGCATGGTACGCGGAGATTGTAAAAATGTCAGTGAGGAGTCCGTGGACCCTCCCACTTCGTCCGGACCTGCTGTCGCAAGGACCGATATACCACCCTTCCTTACCAGCCCTAGGTTTGACGGCCTGGCTATTGAAGCCCACATTCTGAAAAAGAGAGGGCTCTCTAATTCTGTGGTATCTACCATGATCAATGCCAGGAAACCGGTATCCAGGCAGATCTATTATAGGATCTGGAAAGCGTACATTACGTGGTGTGAGACCAAGAAATGGCATCCACGTAAGTACATGATAGGGAGGATTCTGGACTTCCTACAGTGGGCTGTAGATAGGAAGCTGGCCTTGAGTACTATCAAGGGTCAGATTTCGGCCTTGTCAATATTTTTTCAAAGGCCCTTGGCTTCGCATTCACTAGTCAAAGCCTTTATACAAGGAGTGATGCGTATTAGCCCTCCGGTTAGTATTCCCATATGTCCTTGGGACTTAAACCTGGTTCTGTCGGTTCTACAGAAACAACCGTTTGAACCATTACAACACATTTCCTTGGTTCTTCTCACCAGGAAATTGGTTTTCTTAGTAGCCATTTGTTCGGCTAAAAGAGTGTCGGAATTAGCAGCTATGTCCTGTAAGGAGCCATATCTGGTTATCCATAAGGACAGAGTAGTATTACGTCCTCATCCAGCCTTTCTTCCTAAGGTGGTATCGAGGTTTCATTTGAACCAAGATGTGGTTCTTCCTTCTTTTTTCCCCAAACCTAGCTCAGTAGAGGAAAAGTTATTACATTCTTTGGATGTGGTAAGAGCAGTTAAAGCTTATCTAAAAGCCACTGCTCAGATTCGCAGAACGGATTCTTTGTTTGTTCTGCCGGAAGGCCCCAGAAGGGGTCAGGCAGCATCAAAATCTACTTTAGCCAAGTGGATTCGACAGGTCATAATACAAGCCTATGGCTTGAGAAAGAGACCGCCTCCGTTCAAAGTTAGGGCGCACTCCACAAGAGCGGTTGGAACTTCATGGGCAGCGCATCACCAGGCCTCCCTGGCTCAAGTATGTAAGGCCGCAACATGGTCTTCGGTACACACGTTTACTAGATTCTATCAGGTAGACGTTAGAAGTCAGGAGGATGTCGCCTTTGGGCGCAGTGTGTTGCAGGCCGCAAAAGATCCTCATGCCTGATGGCGCCCAGCTTATGTACCCCCCCCTCATTTGGCATTGCTTTGGGACGTCCCATTAGTAATGACTAAGTCGCTCTGTGTCCCGTGATGTACGAAAAAGAAAAAGGGATTTTTATAACAGCTTACCTGTAAAATCCTTTTCTTGGAGTACATCACGGGACACAGAGCTCCCACCCCTCTTTTTGGGACACTTATTGCTTGGCTACAAAACTGAGGTGCTCCCGGGTGGGAGGGGCTTATATAGGGGTGGGTACTTCCGGTTTGGAATTGGCCAGTGCCAACACCTGAAGGTAAACTATATAACCCATTAGTAATGACTAAGTCGCTCTGTGTCCCGTGATGTACTCCAAGAAAAGGATTTTACAGGTAAGCTGTTATAAAAATCCCTTTGTTTTTACATGTTTGTTTTTGTAATATTTTGAATTTTTTTGACAATCAAACCAGCCAAAAATGGAATCTGCACACAGTGTGTCAACATGTGCTATCTGCCATCAGGGGATATCCATGTACGTCTTTTGTGGGTGCAACCCCTTCCTCGTATCTAAAGTCGGTGAACTGAGGAAGGGGTTGCACCCCCAAAACACGTCCATTGATCACCCCTGATGGCAGATAGCACATGTTGACAATAGGGATCAGGATTGTAAACTTCCTAGATGAAAAAAATCCCAAATGTGTGCATATTCAATTTTTGGCTGGGCAAGGGGTGGCAGGACCCCATATTAGGACGGGCACATAGAGACATAGTTTGTGTAAGTGAATGTCTCCGATTGCTCAGAGGTATCCAATGTTGTAATTTTTGAAATGCAACTGTTATTTTTGTATTTTCATAAGCAAAAAATTGGCGGGTTGGGGCCAGGCCAACCCAAAAAAAAAATAATAAAAAAAAAATGAAGAGAATGTGCACAGAGTAAAATATTTGACCACAAACAACGTGTAGCTTCTTTTTATAATACCCTCTAAGCTTATCTGGTTCTTTTGTAAGGTTACATAGTGAAATGGTTGTTATTTACTAAAGTAAAATACACTTGGCACTACAAATGCACAAAGACAAACTAGGAGACAGGAAAGAACAAATAATTAAAGGTTTAAACAAGCTTTTTATTGGGATACTTAGACATAGGCTGGCATAGGAATTGCCCCCCTACCCGTGAAATACTCCATGTATTTGTCCCGAACCTCACGGGCATTTTGGGAGGGCAAGCCAGGACGGGCAGATTCCAGGCCCAGCAGGGGATTTGCAGGGGAAAGTCCAGCCTCTGGCAAAACTGAGGCCATATATGAATTTGATTTTTGGATCAGAAAGTTGTGTAGCACACAGCAGCATAATACGACATAGTTTATTTTGTAGTCCGCCAAGTGGATGGAAGTCATAAAAAGGCGGAACCGGCTGGCCATTATGCCGAAGGCATTTTCAACGACTCTTCGGCCCCTGGCCAGCCGGTAATTGAACACCCTCTTCTCTGGGGTCAGGGTCCTCTGAGGAAATGGCCTCATAAGATGCCGTCCGAGCCCGAAGGCTTCATCAGCCAAAAAAACAAAGGGGAGTCCTTCAATATTCCCTGCATCCGGTGGCAATGCAAGGTCGTCACTCTGGAGACGGAGGGCAAACTCCGTCTGGATGAAGGATCCCCCATCGGACATCCGGCCATTTTTCCCTACATCAACATAGAGGAATTCATACCGTGCTGACACCACCGCCATCAGCACAATGCTATGAAACCCCTTGTAGTTGTAGTAGTAGGACCCAGAACGGGGTGGCGGCACGATGCGGACGTGCTTCCCGTCTATGGCACCACCGCAGTTGGGGAAGTCCCACCGCGTGGCAAACTCCGATGCCACAGTCTGCCATTCCTGTGGCGTGGAAGGAAGCTGTGGAGTGAAACAAGATGAAATAATATTAGAAAACCAAAGTCATACATTACAAGGAAATTCTATCCAAAAAAATTAGAGGCTAACATCAATCAAATTCTACGTTTATTAAGGTGTTTAAAATAAGTATAATGGAAGGCTCATTTATCATATTCATCACCCCCTCTGATGGGCCATTACTAAATTATTTTGGGGGGGGGGGGAGATGTGTTTGGCCACAGGATAGCATTGCAGTGGCGGTGCGTCCAGAGTGGGCGCTGGAGCACTGCCCCCTCTCTCCTGTGCCCATCACTCAGAACAATACATAGGTTCATGCGTTGCATGAACCTATGTATTGTCTATTCCGCACACTATTCAGGTGGATGGCCTCTTGTAAAGCGACCGACATATGAATCATTGCGGCATTTAGGGGGTTCAAATTGCTTAGCAGAAACAGGTAGTAAAATAGTCTTGCACATTACAACCTGAGGGATGTAATTAGCTTCCTAAAAGTAAAATCGGGGACGCAGGGGGGGGGGCATTCCTTGGGGAAACACTGGCAGGCTGCTCTGCCAATCATGTTCACCAAGTCTGTTTAATGGTAACATGATTGGCTGATGCAACATGAAGGGAAGGAGAAGACATCAAGGACAGAAGAAGGATGGCGCTGCCCACAAGAAGGTAAGTGCAGGGCTGGGGGGAAACTGGCTGCATTAGAGGGGACTAAATGGCTGCATTGGAGGGAACAAAATGGCTGCATTGGAGGGGACAACTGGGAGCGTTTAATAGGCACCAGAGCAAAAATGGAGGAAGTTTATTTCCTAAATTGGGGTTTGAACCCCCAAACATTTGGAGCAACAGGTACCCCTGCTGGAAAAGTTAGTGAAGGGAAATATTTATGGAGGAGAAAAAAGGGGCAATCTAAAGCTTCCAACATGCATGGGGACAAAGGGGACATTCTCAGCATATTACAATCATGGTAATTAGGGAAGGATGAAAGAAATACAATACATTAGCATACATGTAATACATATAATGTGATGTTAAGGGAGAAAACTTACCCTAATATAGTCCTCCTGCAGGACTTGTATAATGGCAGAACAGGTGTCTGGGATTATGAGGCCCAGAGCCTGGGGGGAGATGCCTGTCGTGAACTTCAGGTCCTGCAGACTTCTCCCTGTCGCCAGGTAACGTAACGTGGCGATGAGCCTCTGCTCAGCACTGATGGCTTCCCGCATAATGGTGTCCTTCCTGGTAATATAGGGGGACACCAAAGCCAACAGTTCCTGAAAAACGGGGTCAGACATCCGCAGAAAATTCCTGTAGTCCTCAGGATTATTCTCGACGATCTCCCGCAGCAGAGGCATATGGCAGAATTGGTCCCGCTGGAGCAACCAATTCTTGGTCCATGAACTCCTCCTCACACCATTCATGGACTGGTCTTGGTCCAAAACAAGCAGACCAACACCAAGCGCACGCACAGCACGAACTCGACGACGAGAACATCCAGGCGACATGGCTAGGAAACGGTCGTCTTATCAGAACGTACAGAACAGAAAACACTTTAGAACAGCAAGGCCTATGAATAACGAAATGAAAAACAGAAACGAACAGGCAAGAACACACTGTAAAACAGATACGACCTGCCTAGACGCCCTGAAAGTCAAGATACGAACCCACAAGCACAAACTGAACGGCAGAAAACGATCTGAAAAGTACGAAGACTGAAACGCGCGAATCGTCTCTTCCCAAACTTTTACTTCACACGCGGTAACACGAGATCAGCAAAAGCAGCCCAAGGGGTGGTGCCAAGAAAAAAGATCTTCCCCTTTATAGTGCCGTCGTACGTGCTGGACGTGAGCGCGGAGAACAACGAGGAAATTGGGAAATGACAGTGTGTACGCATAGAAAGCTTGACGAGAAAATCGACAAGCTTAACAAGAATCTCGTCGAAAAAAACGACGTGTTTTTTACGACGAGAAACTCGGTCGTGTGTACGAGGCTTCAGAGGTGTTTTTCTGGTTGCAGGCAGAGCCCTTAGCCAGCGGGGCTAGTGACACCTACTAGCAACAGTAAGAGATAACTGAGATAACTATCCACTGAGCTTATAGGGAAACCCAGTGCACAACTATACAAATCAAAGTGGGATAACTGCCACCCAGCCAAAAACTAACTTTTGCTACCAACTAGCAACCTATCTAGGAGGGTGCTACATATAATTAAAACTAAACTTTGGGGGAAAAAAACCTTACCTTGTAGTTTATCCCCCTTGGCACGGCTAGGGTTAACTGTTAATTTTGCCTATGGAATGATGAATAAGGTGGCATACTTAACTTAATCCTTGCTTCTGCAGGCTTCCTCTGTGTAGTAATACCGGCCTCCTGAAGCCACTCCTCTACACTTTCCATCTGGTCGCAGCTCTCTGATATCATCTAGTACAATGCAGGACCAGCAGCCCAGCATTTTAAGGGAGGATAGTAAGAGCCCACTGACAACTCAAGATGTGGAGGAGAGTGCCAGCTGCCAGGGAAGCAAAGAATAATGTATCTATTTTACCTTGTTCTTCATCCCCTTGGCAAAACTAGCAGTTTACGTTTGCAGGGCTGAGAAGGGCACACTGCAAAAAAAAAAAAAAGAGGGTCTGTTACTAGCTCACCTCGTTACTGTTCATGCACTCTCCCACTGCTCCATTCCTACTTCTGATCCCTTAGGCCTGGTTCACACTGGGGCGACAAACGCTCCGACATTGGGAGCTCATGTCGTATGACGTGTGAAAATCAATGTTTCCCTATGGGAGCCGTCTTAACTGGTCCGACACATGTCGGTCCGACTTTGAGAATGCTCCCTGTACTACTTTGGTCCGACTTTGATCCGACTTCAGCCCATTGACTATCATTGAAGTCGGATCAAAGTCGGACCGCAGTCTTGTATGATCCGACTTTGGCATGCGACTTGTGCTGTACTGCTCTTGAGGGGGAACTCCAGGCCAAATTTTAAATAAAAAACCGGCATGGGTTCCCCCTCCAGAGGCATACCAGGCCCTTGGGTCTGGTCTGGATTTGAAGGGGCGCCCCTACGCCGAAAAAACGGCGTGGGGGTCCCCCCAAAATCCAAACCAGACCCTTATCCGAGCACACAACCTGGCAGGCCGCAGGGGAAGAGGGGGGGACGAGAGAGCGGCCCCCCTCCCTCCTGAACCGTACCAGGCCGCATGCCCTCAACATGGGGGGTTTGGTGCTCTGGGGCAGGGGGGCGACCTACGGCCCCCCCCCACCCCAGAGCACCCTGCCCCCATGTTGATGAGGACAGGGCCTCTTCCCGACAACCCTGGCCGTTGGTTGTCGGGGTCTGCGGGCGGGGGGCTTATCGGAATCCGGGAACCCCCTTCAATAAGGGGGCCCCCGGATCCCAGCCCCCCCACCCTATGTGAATGAGTATGGGGCACATCGTACCCCTACCCATTCACCTGGTGGAAAAAATTGCAAAAAAAGCCACACAGCTTTTTAAAGTATTTTATTGCACAGCTCCGGGGGTCTTCTTCCGACTTCGGGGGTCTCCGGTGTCGTCGCCGCGCTCTCCGGTTCTTTCTTCTGCCCGGATTCCGATAAGCCCCCCGCCCGCAGACCCCGACAACCAACGGCCAGGGTTGTCGGGAAGAGGCCCTGTCCTCATCAACATGGGGGCAGGGTGCTCTGGGGTGGGGGGCCGCAGTTCGCCCCCCTGCCCCAGAGCACCAAACCCCCCATGTTGAGGGCATGCGGCCTGGTACGGTTCAGGAGGGGGGGCGCTCTCTCGTCCCCCCCTCTTCCCCTGCGGCCTGCCAGGTTGTGTGCTCGGATAAGGGTCTGGTTTGGATTTTGGGGGGACCCCCACGCCGTTTTTTCGGCGTAGGGGCGCCCCTTCAAAACCAGACCAGACCTAAGGGCCTGATATGCCTCTGGAGGGGGAACCCATGCCGGTTTTTTATTTAAAATTTGGCCTGGAGTTCCCCCTCAAGATTCATACCAAACACAGTGCCTGACATTGGCGGGATCCAAGTCGGATCCCCGTTCATTGAAAGTCGGACATATGTCGGCTTCATGTCGCAGGGCAAAGTCGGATCCAAAGTAGGACAGATGTCGTGTCACACTAGTGTGAACCCAGCCTCAAAAAATAACTGGTTGAATGGGGAATGAGTAACATGTGACCTCCTCCCTTGATGCTTTGCTCAGATTTGAGTGACCTGAGCACTGACTTGAGAAGGAGGGAGCAGTGTCATTAACCTTATGTAAGCTATGAACCTGAGTGACACAGAACATTCCAGTAGTTTGGCAACAGATCATCAGGGGAATGTGGGAAGGTGGCTAGAAGTGAGTCAAGAGGGTCATTTGAGCTTATTTTCTAGCAGGGATAGTAGATAGCAAGGCATCAACAGTTATTGTCTCATGGTAACAAGTAGGTATATTCGACTATAACCATATTACTGACAAAGGAGGATTGGATGAATTTTATTATTATAGCTATGCCTGCATAATAAATGTATGTATAGAGATGGTAATATATTTTAGGTTATGTATATGTAGCACTTACCCCCATTTAAGGGACCGGCTGGTTTTATTTTGGGTCATGCACCTCCAAGGCTTCCGTTGTCAGGGTATAGAAAGTCTCAAGGAAAAAAGTCAATGTCCACACAAATGTAAAACCTAAACAGGAAGGCTTTATTTTCCTTTTTCTTGCTGTGGGAACTTGTAGAGAAAGCAGGAAACGAAAGAAGTAGAGGGGAAGGTTCAAGCACGCAACACTAAAGGCACAACGTCGCCACTCAAGCCTGAGTGGGTATTGCTCACCCGGATTGTCCCTTTCACTGGTCCTAGCAGCCGGGATGATGCACGGATCAACTTTATCTGAGAATTTAGGGATGCGATCAGGAATCCTCTGCAACAGGATTATCAAAGTCCCGAACCTCCCAGCCTAGCAATCGAGACAACCTTTATGCCAGATCGGCGTATTGCAGGGCTTGTAGTAATGGATCCCTCCTTAGGTGACTCTCCAGGCCTCCTCCCGAGACAGCAGTACCGTCGCCAGTCTCCTCTGGGGCAGATCCTCCCCTGGCCTCCTTCCCTAAGAGTGGGCTTCCCGCAGGTGGGCAGCTTGGGATCCCTTCCAAAGGCATAGGCCCCAGCCAGCAGAGCTGGGCCTACCAGGCAGCGATGCAGCCTCGGCTGAAGGTGCCCAGGGCTGGAGCACACGCACACACCCCGTGCCATGCGGGCCACGAGGCGTGCACACAGGAGCGACCACCTGCTAATCGCGTCTGCCCCTTATGTACCCTCTCCCAGCATGCACAGCGAGTTAACCACGCCCACTGCACGGCTGCCGAGAGAGGACACCCAATGTGCTGTGATACCCCTGTATTTCAACCTGGGCAGTGCCACCTACAGGCGAACAGGGAACACAACTGCCAGGCAGTATCACACCCAGAGCAGAAGCAAATTTCAACACAATTATCCAGGTCTGAGCCCAACTACTGGCTCAGACTACCCCTAAATTTACACATAGCGTCCCAACCATTTGGGAAGGGCGCTACATATGCATCTTAGTTTAAACAGTTCAAGACAGACAGGCAGAGGGCAAAGGATTAATCACCAGTATTGCCTGTAGGCTCCATGTGGCTGATCCTCTCTCCATTACTGAGGCCGACCATAGACGGTTTGAATCTCAGGTGGTTCAGCAGGAATTTAAACCGTGTATGGGCAGGCTGAATGTACCAAGTTGATCAACCAATTAACTTGGATACAACCAGCCTGCAGGATTTACTAGTGATTATTGCTAGTGACTTCTATAGCCCCTAGCTATAGCAGTTAGCGGTGACAGCTTCCCTGCCAGAAGAAGACAATTGGCAGGAGGGATTCTCCTGTCAGCACTGTTTGTGTTGATGGAGGAATCATGCAGATTTCTTTCCTGCAATACTTATAAGAAATGTGCACCGTCTATGGTCTGCCTGGTTACTATGCTTGTTCTGCACTTTTTCTCTGATGCTGGAAAATAATGGTGGCCACACAAAATATTGACACTTTGGGCCCAATTTGGACATTTTCACTTAGGGGTGTATTCACTTTTGTTGCCAGCTGTTTAGACATTAATGGCTGTGTGTTGAGTTATTTTAAGGTGACAGCAAATTTACACTGTTATACAAGCTGTACACTCACTACTTTACATTGTAGAAATGTGTATTTTCTTCAGTGGTGTCACATGAAAAGATATAATAAAATATTTACAAAAATGTGAAGGGTGTACTCACTTTTGTGAGATACTGTATATATGTTGTTTGCTGCAGGGCTCAAAATTTCAAGTCCGGAGCTACTAGCCAGGCCTTAAGGGTTACTCACCACTAGTTGCCCCACTCAGCCCCAACCATACCCCGCCCCTAATTCCACCCCTAAACACACCCTCATAAATTATCTCATGAAATGACACTTAATATTTATTTTTGTAACTTAATTCTACATAAAACATTTAACAACTTTATCAGTGCCCGTCAGCACAACCTCACCAGTCCCCATCAATACAGTGTGACCAGTGCCCATCAATACAGTCTCATCTGTGCCCATCAATAGAGTCTCACATGTGCCCGTCAATAGAGTCTCACCTCTGCCCATCAATAGAGTCTCACATGTGCCCATCAATAGTCTCACCTGTGCCCATCAATAGTCTCAACTGTGCCCGTCACTACAGCGTCACCTGTGCCCATCAATAGTCTCATCTGTGCAGAGGAAGAGTCGAGCTGGCCGATCATTGGAGAGCAGGATTGCCTGCTGTAACAGCTTTCATTTGAATTGCTGGGTTCCCGGCGCCGCTCACATCACATACAGCCCCACCACATCCCCTTGCACAGCTCACCGTCACATACAGCCCGACCTCATCCCCTCGTGCCGCTCACCGTCACATACAGCCCCGCCTCCTCGCCCATGCGCCGTTCACATCAGACAGTCCCGCCTCCCATTGGACCGGTGTTCTGTTTAGCAAATGAGGCAGGCGAGGAGTCAGGAATGTGTGACGTGAGCAGCGCGAGGGGAGGATGCGCGGCTGTATGTGACGGTGAGCGGTGTCGGGGACCCAGCAATTAAAATTAAAGCTGTTACAGCGGGAAATCCCCGCTCTCTGATGATCGGCTAGCTTGACTCTTCCTCTCCTCTCTTCCCCTGGCTGGGAGAATGGCTCTCGTTAAACCCCGCCTGCCAGTGGTGCTCGCCCTCCCTCCTCCGAGGCAGACCACGCTCGCCAGCCCTCATTTTCCACTCGCAAAATGTGAGTAGGCGAGTGGAAAATTTGAGGGCTGGTTTACTGTATATATATTTACTGGGGTTAATTTGCTAAAACTGGAGGATGCAAAATCTGGTCCAGCTCTGCACAGAAACCAATCAGCTTCCAAGTTTTTTTTTTGTCAAAACTTAATTGAACGAGCTGAAGTTAGAAGCTGATGTCTACCATGCACAGCTGCACTAGATTTTGCACTCTCTGGTTTTAGTAAATCAACCCCACTAAATGTGTGTGTGTTATATAAATCTATTCAGTTTTTTTACATGTGTCAGCCCTGAAGGAGGATTCTGTTACCTTGAAACATGTTGAATTTCAACTGACAATAAAAGGCAACATTTGTACCTAACCATGTCATTATTTCCTTTTTTGCCTATTTATTTTCTTCTTTAGCTGTAATGCCCCGTAGACACGATCTGAATATCGTACGACAGATCGTACAACTTTTTTGGCTTAATAGTCGCAAGTAGAAATGAAATAGGTTATTAACTTAATGAAAATTCTCGTACAACAGAAAAAAAAAATCGGAAGTGATGTCATGTGTTGTAGTGTATTTGTATTGTATTTTCGGACGACAACTGTACTGACTAAACAAAAATCGTACGATCTGGTATTGTATGAGGAAAATTTTCGTGCATGTCCGATAAAATAATATCGGATGAACTGTCATTATGGGCTCTCTGAAGCTCTGTACTAACGATCCCATTATCGTAAGATTCTTCCTCGGACGACATTTTTCGTATGATATTCGGATCGTGTGTACGGGCCATAAGTCTGTGTTTGCCACCATATTTGCTCTTCATTATCTGATGGTCTGTTTAAAGCCTCGTACACACGGTCGGACTTCCATCGGACTTTTCCGTGTTTTTTTGTCCGAACGGAGTTTGGAGTTTCTGCAAACTTTCCAACAACTTTTTCCAACATTTTCTGCTCTTTTTTGCTCTTTACCGCCACCCTTTGGTCAACTTCTGCTATTGTTGGTTGATTTTAACATTATTTGTTTTGTCCAATCGGAAAAAAGTCCCATGGTTTTCTGTACACACGGTCGGACTTTGTTCCATCGGACTTTTGTTGGGCAAAAGTTTGTCCGTTTGCAGACCCAACATTTGTCCGATGAAAACAAAAAAAAAGCAAAAAAAGTTTGTCCGATGGAGCGTACACACGGTCGGATTGTTGGTCCAACTTGCTCAAAATGAAGTTTGTTGGCCAAAAGTCTGACCGTGTGTACGGGGCTTAAGGGTGAATTCTGTTGTGTTATATGTAATAACATAACATGGCCAATACATTTTTAGAGACATTGGAAATGACCTTGGCCTGCATGACAATGATGAAGGCACTTGGCCTTTGGCCTTGGTCATTTAAATGGACCAATTCTTTGGTGAATAAAATAAATCAAATCAGTGGAAACATTACCAATAGATCAGCTTATCTAAATCCTGCAAATTTTTTCCAGTGAATTGCAGGTGGATTGCATTTTCAAATGTTTGCTGTTCTCTCGTTGCTACTGGTTACTGCACTGTGCACCTTGGTATCTACCTTATTAGGAATTTGGAATGGAAATGAGCACAATAGAACAGTTTAACTGTTTAATATGATGAAGGATTTAACTATGTGAAACTATGGAAGAAATATGCAATTCTCAGTAGCCATTCACTCAATTACTGCCACGTTCCTTTTGAATCTTAATGAATATTAAAGCTCCTGGGCCCTGCTTGTGCCCGACAGAAGATAGACATTTTCCAAGAGCAGGGAAATTTCTTTAAAAAAAAAACCCATATAGCATCCCCTCCCTAAGTGAGAAGAGAGCAGGGTCATGTCAAGGCCCTCAGCTGATCTGCTAATGACACGGGAAATATGCTAAGGAGCTGCCTGCAAGGGGCCTTTCTAATGCGGTCACTTCCTGGGACCTCAAAGAAGCTTTAATTGCAGAGCTTTGGAGACAGCAGGTGTGCTTGTCATGTCTAATCAGAGATTTGGGTGTATTTGACAGCTCAGCCGAGGAACAGGCTCTCACACTCTCCCTCCACACGCATGCCCCCGATCCCCCCTGTCCTCCTTGCTAACTTTTCACTCGTTGCACACCTGTCACTTTGATTATGAGAATGATATTCTCCTATAGCAATAAGGAGAAGAAAATCCTCCCGTTTTCTGAATTTGCTTTTATTCGTATTGTTTGCTGGGGATTAGGAGATGCAATCCGCTCTTCGCTTCCTTAACAAGATTTTCTTTTTTCACTTCTGCTGAGTCGCCTGATAATAATGATATGATAAATCATTAAGAGTGGGTTACAACCACCAAATATGTCATGTGTAGTGATGAGCCGAACACCCCCGGGTTCGGTTCGCACCAGAACCCGCGAACGGACCGAAAGTTCGAACGAACATTAGAACCCTATTAAATACAATGGATGCGAACGTTCGAATTCTAAAGTGCTAATTATAACAACTATTATGCATGTTATTGTCATAAATAGGGTTTGGGAACCCGGGTTGTGCACCAGGGGACATGTATCAATGCAAAAAGAAGTTTTAAAAACGGTCGTTTTTCGGGAGCAGTCATTTTAATGATGCATAAAGTGAAAAAAAAAAAAGTCAAATATTCCTTTAAATATCGTACCTGGGGGGTGTCTAAAGTATGCCTGTGAAGTGCCACGTGTTTCCCGTGTTTAGAACTGTCCCTGCACAAAATGACACTTCTAAAGGAAAAAAAAGCCATTTAAAACTGCTTGCGGCTTTAATGTAATGTCTGGTCCCGGTAATATGGATGAAATTCTTTAAGAAAAATGGCATAGCTACCCCATGACCCCCCCCCTACCCCAGCCCATTACCAGCCCCTTTGGGTCTTGTATGGATATTAAGGGGAACCCCGCACATAAAATAAAAAAGGCCCTATATACTCTGAACAGCCGTATACAGGCGGTGCATACAAGACAGGGACTGTAGGTTTGTTCTTATGTAGAATCTGTTTGTAATTTTGAACAGGTACATTGTTGAAGTGTAGCTCCAGCCCAAAAATCTATTTTTAAACTTTTTGGGAAACATAGGTAAGGGTTATCACCCCTGTAACATTTGTTTTGCTGTCTGTGCCCCTGTTCAGAACATTTCACCTCACTTTCCGTCCCAATGACAACTGTTTTTGAAATGTGGTGTTTTTCTTGAAACAAGGATTGCTGATAAAGCATCAGTACAGATGAGACCCCTTTCTCCCATATTTATTCTTACAGGAGAGAATTTTCCTTTCATGGGGTAGATTTCCTCTCACTTCCTGTTGTCTTCTTTCGTTTGCAAGTAGGAGTCGTTTGTAAGTTGGATGTTTGAAAGTAGGGACCTGCCGTATATACTCTGCAGAAATAGGCCCCTTAGTTGTTGGTGTTGGCACAACACTGTAAGCACTCAGTTACTCTTGGTTGGTGCTGGAACGCCCTGCTGTCAACTATTATATCAGGAATTTTAATTACATATAATTGTTGAACAGTGGTAGTAAAAATTGGGGCTTTGATGGTGGTGCTGGTGCCACAACACTGTAAGCCCTGACAGTTACTCTTGGTGGGTGCAGCAATGGGCCCTGCTGTGAATTATTAGATCAAGAATTGTAATTACATGCCCCTTTTGAACAGGGGCTGAAAAATTGGGCCTTTCGTGGTGGTGGTGGCGTTGCCACAAGACTGTAAGCCCTCAGAGTTACTCTTGGTGGGTGCAGCAATGGACCCTGCTGTGAATTATTAGATCAAGAATTGTAATTGCATGCCCCTGTTGAACAGGGGCTGAAAAATTGGGCCTTAGGCACTGGTGGCACAACACTACAACCCCTCACAGATACTGTACTTGGAGCACAGCAATGAGCCCTGTTGCAAAGTATTGCTTCAAAAATTGTAATGACACGCCCCTGTTAAACAGGGGCTGAAAAATTGGGCCTTAGGCACTGGTGCCACAACACTCCAACCCCTCACAGATACTGTACTTGGAGCACAGCAATGAGCCCTATGGCAAATTATTGCTAAAAAAATTGTAATTACACGCCCCTGTAAAACAGGGGCTGAAAAATTGGGCCTTAGCCACTGGTGGCGGCACCCATAAACAAAAATGATCTTCCAAGCTATCATCATCAATCGTATCATTGAGGACTCGGAGGAGGAGGATAGCCAGTCAACATAACAGCACAGGCACTCAGCATCAGCATCAGTCTTGAAGGGATGTGACATGTTAAAATCAATTAGTCTGTTATATCAGCATCAGGTGTGTGGTAGCTGGTGGTGATCCAAGACTGGTTCATCTTGATGAAAGTCAGTCGATCAACCGAGTCGGTGGACAGGCGCACCCTGTGATCCGTGACAAATCCTCCAGCAGCACTGAATGTGCGTTCCGAAAGAACGCTGGATGCAGGACAGGCCAGTAGCTCAATTGCATACTGTGCAAGCTCTGGCCAGTGATCCATCCTCAAGACCCAGTAAGCCAGAGGATTTTCGGTGGGGAAGGTGTCCAAGTCTGACCTTGCCCCTAGATATTCCTGCACCATGTTTATCAGACGCTGGCGATGGTTGCTGGAACCGATCATACTTTGGGGCTGCGGACTAAAGAATTGTCTGAACGCATCGGTCAGACGGCCACCTTCCCCACCGCTCCTTCTTTGACTGGCCGAAGCCTCAGCAACTCGTTGTCCAGGACCAGGAGTTTGTAACCTCCCAGTCTCTGGGAACGCGTTGCACAGACCTTTCTGCAAGGCCTCCCGGAGTTGTCTCATCCTCTGCTCCCTCTGCGACGGTAACATAAGGTCCGCAACCTTACCCTTGTACCGTGGATCAAGGAGAGTGGCCAGCCAGTAATGGTCCCTCTCCTTGATCCGAAGAATACGAGGATCCTTCCGCAGACTTTGCAGGATCAGGGAGGCCATGCAGCGTAGGTTTGCTGAGGCATTCGCTCCGGAGTCCTCTGGGTCACTAAGGACGACATGATCCGCAGCCACCTCCTCCCAGCCACGTACAAGTCCACTGGTTTCTTGGGACTGTAAATCATCCCTAAAAGACTGCTGCTGATGATGCTGAGTGCCAGCCTCCACCTCCATGCTGACACAATCCTCCTCCTCCTCCTCCTCCTCCTCCTCCTCCTCTTCCTGTGCGATGGGTGGGACAGAAGGAACACTGTCTGGGTAAAGGGGGCCTTGAGAGGCAAGGAAGTCCTCCTCTTCCTGCCTCTGTTCTGCCTCAAGTGCCCTGTCCATTATTCCACGCAGCGTGTGCTCCAACAGGTGGACAAGAGGTACAGTGTCACTGATGCATGCACTGTCACTGCTCACCATCCTCGTGGCCTCCTCAAATGGTGCCAGGACAGTGCATGCATCCCTGATCATGCCCCACTGGCGTGGAGAAAAAAAACCAAGCTCCCCTGACCCTGTCCTGGTGCCGTAGTCGCACAGGTACTCATTGATGGCCCTCTGCTGCGTGTGCAGCCGCTGCAGCATGGCCAACGTTGAGTTCCACCTGGTGGGCATGTCACATATAAGGCGGTTCTTGGGCAGGTTCAACTCCTTTTGCAGCTCAGCCAGGCGAGCACTGGCATTATAAGATCTGCGGAAATGCACACAGACTTTCCTGGCCTGCCTCAGGACATCCTGTAAGCCCGGGTACCTGCCCAAGAACCGCTGCACCACCAGGTTAAGGACGTGAGCCACACAGGGCACATGGGTCAGTTGTCCCTGTCGGAGGGCGGAGAGGAGGTTGGTGCCATTGTCGCAAACCACCATTCCTGGCTTAAGCTGGCGTGGCGTCAACCACCTCTCGGCCTGGCCCTGCAGAGCAGACAGGACCTCTGCCCCAGTGTGGCTTCTGTCCCCCAAACACACCAGCGCAAGCACGGCATGGCATCTTTTTGCCTGCGTACTTGCGTAGCCCCGTGAACGGCTACGGAGCACCGCTGGTTCATAGGACAAACCACAGGAAGAGGCCATGGAGGAAGAAGAAGAGGAGGGGGTGGAGGAGAGAGGTGTGTCACAACCAGTAGTAGCATTTTGGAGGCGTGGCGGTGGGACAACCTCCAACACTACTGCACCTTGTCCTGCATCCTTCCCAGCTGCCAAAAGAGTGACCCAATGGGCCGTGAAAGAAAGGTAACGTCCCTGTCCATGCCTGCTGGACCATGAGTCAGCGGTAATATGCACCTTACCGCTGACCGCCCTGTCCAGCGAGGCCAAGACATTGCCTTCCACATGCCGGTAGAGAGCCGGAATAGCCTTCCGTGAGAAAAAGTGGCGTTTGGGAACCTGCCACTGAGGAACCGCACATTGCACAAACTCACGGAAGGGGGCCGAGTCTACCAACTGAAAAGGCAGCAGTTGAAGCGCTAGCAATTTAGCCAAGCTAGCATTCAACCGCTGGGCATGTGGATGGCTGGGAGTGAACTTCTTTCGACGGTCCAGCAGCTGGGGCAGGGAAATTTGCCTGCTAGAATCGGACGTCGGTGTACTGCTAGCAGAGTGGCCGCAAGTACTTGGCTGTGACACACCTAATTCTACACCTTCATTCCTCTCAGTGCATGTTTCAGAGAGGACTGAAGTTATAGTGGGGTTGGAGATCCCAGCTGATGTGGTGCAAGGAGAGGTCCGCTTTGTTCTTTGGTGTGGGTCTTTGAGGTAGGCTTGCCAACGAGCTGCATGGCAGGTCAACATATGTCTGGTCAGGCATGTGGTACCCAAGCGGCTGATGTTTTGGCCACGCGATATACGCTTGAGACATATGTTGCAAACAGCAGCTGTGCGATCTGATGCACTAGCCTCAAAAAAGGCCCACACCAAAGAACTTTTTGAATGACGGGCAGAGGCAGCGCCCTGCACAGGCGGAGCTCTGCGGTGTGATTCCGTCGGTGTACTGCCCTTACGCTGGCCACCAAAGGGCATCCTGCCTCGTTGGAGATGTGCCTCCTCCTCATCCTCCTCCTCCTCCTCTCTCCTATTAGGCACCCACGTGGAGTCAGTGACCTCATCATCACCTCCCTCCTCATCACTGGAGCCAATCTGGCAGTATGCTGCAGCTGCTGGAACATGACTGCCAGATTGGTGTCCTTCTTGAGCATCCCCTCTGTCTGCTCTCACGCTACTGCCTTCCTCTAGCTGGGTTTCATCATCAGACCCTTCGAAACGCTGGGCATCCTCCTGGAGCATGTACCCAACACTGTGCTGAAACAGTTCGGGGGACTCCTCAGGAGGAGGACATGGTGGGTCTAGGGAAGGAGTGACTGATGATGAGTCTGACATTGATACCAGGGAAGAGGACGCTTTGGCAGCTGCTTTTCCAGTACCCTGAGCCTGGGTGAGAGAGGATGAGGAGGAGGAGGAGGGCTTGGTCATCCACTCTACCAAGTCTTCGGCATGATGTGGCTCAACATGTCCAGCTGCCGAAAAGAAGGACAAGCGTGTCCCATGGCCATGTGCTGATGACAATGCACCGCGTCCACGACCAGCACTGTTGCCCCCAGACACAGAGCCTGCTTGCCCTCTTTTATTGCCTCCTGACTGTCTGCCTCTCCTTGTTTGCCTTCCAGACATTCTAATAGATGGCCTGCAGGGAGATGGGAAAAAAGCAATAAGGGCTACCTTCAGGTGTCCTTCTCTGTCCCTTGAAACAAGGACTTTGACAGTGAAAGAAACTGACACACTCTCCCTACCTACAGTTTTCTGTCCCTAGAATTTTTTTTTTTTTTAAGCACAATTTAGCACAAGGAGAATTCACTCACTGTCCTTCCAGGTCCCTGGAAACAAGGACTTTGACAGTGAAAGAAACTGACACACTCTCCCTACCTACAGTTTTCTGTCCCTAGAAAAAATGTTTTTTTTAAGCACAATTTAGCACAAGGACAATTCACTCACTGTCCTTCCAGGTCCCTGGAAACAAGGACTTTGACAGTGAAAGAAACTGACACACTCTCCCTACCTACAGTTTTCTGTCCCTAGAAAAAATGTTTTTTTTAAGCACAATTTAGCACAAGGAGAATTACCTCACTGTCCTTCCAGGTCCCTGGAAACAAGGACTTTGACAGTGAAAGAAACTGACACACTCTCCCTACCTACAGTTTTCTGTCCCTAGAAAAAATGTTTTTTTTAAGCACAATTTAGCACAAGGAGAATTACCTCACTGTCCTTCCAGGTCCCTGGAAACAAGGACTTTGACAGTGAAAGAAACTGACACACTCTCCCTACCTACAGTTTTCTGTCCCTAGAAAAAATGTTTTTTTTAAGCACAATTTAGCACAAGGAGAATTCACTCACTGTCCTTCCAGGTCCCTGGAAACAAGGACTTTGACAGTGAAAGAAACTGACACACTCTCCCTACCTACAGTTTTCTGTCCCTAGAAAAAATGTTTTTTTTAAGCACAATTTAGCACAAGGAGAATTCACTCACTGTCCTTCCAGGTCCCTGGAAACAAGGACTTTGACAGTGAAAGAAACTGACACACTCTCCCTACCTACAGTTTTCTGTCCCTAGAAAAAATGTTTTTTTTAAGCACAATTTAGCACAAGGAGAATTACCTCACTGTCCTTCCAGGTCCCTGGAAACAAGGACTTTGACAGTGAAAGAAACTGACACACTCTCCCTACCTACAGTTTTCTGTCCCTAGAAAAAATGTTTTTTTTAAGCACAATTTAGCACAAGGAGAATTCACTCACTGTCCTTCCAGGTCCCTGGAAACAAGGACTTTGACAGTGAAAGAAACTGACACACTCTCCCTACCTACAGTTTTCTGTCCCTAGAAAAAATGTTTTTTTTAAGCACAATTTAGCACAAGGAGAATTCACTCACTGTCCTTCCAGGTCCCTGGAAACAAGGACTTTGACAGTGAAAGAAACTGACACACTCTCCCTACCTACAGTTTTCTGTCCCTAGAAAAAATGTTTTTTTTAAGCACAATTTAGCACAAGGAGAATTCACTCACTGTCCTTCCAGGTCCCTGGAAACAAGGACTTTGACAGTGAAAGAAACTGACACACTCTCCCTACCTACAGTTTTCTGTCCCTAGAAAAAATGTTTTTTTTAAGCACAATTTAGCACAAGGAGAATTACCTCACTGTCCTTCCAGGTCCCTGGAAACAAGGACTTTGACAGTGAAAGAAACTGACACACTCTCCCTACCTACAGTTTTCTGTCCCTAGAAAAAATGTTTTTTTTAAGCACAATTTAGCACAAGGAGAATTCACTCACTGTCCTTCCAGGTCCCTGGAAACAAGGACTTTGACAGTGAAAGAAACTGACACACTCTCCCTACCTACAGTTTTCTGTCCCTAGAAAAAATGTTTTTTTTAAGCACAATTTAGCACAAGGAGAATTACCTCACTGTCCTTCCAGGTCCCTGGAAACAAGGACTTTGACAGTGAAAGAAACTGACACACTCTCCCTACCTACAGTTTTCTGTCCCTAGAAAAAATGTTTTTTTTTAAGCACAATTTAGCACAAGGAGAATTCACTCACTGTCCTTCCAGGTCCCTGGAAACAAGGACTTTGACAGTGAAATTTACTGACACACTCTCCCTACCTACAGTTTTCTGTCCCTAGAAAAAAAGCTTTTTTAAGCACAATTTAGCACAAGGAGAATTACCTCACTGTCCTTCCAGGTCCCTGGAAACAAGGAATTTGACAGTGAAAGAAACTGACACACTCTCCCTACCTACAGTTTTCTGTCCCTAGAAAAAATGTTTTTTTTAAGCACAATTTAGCACAAGGAGAATTACCTCACTGTCCTTCCAGGTCCCTGGAAACAAGGACTTTGACAGTGAAATAAACTGACACACTCTCCCTACCTACAGTTTTCTGTCCCTAGAAAAAATGTTTTTTTAAGCACAATTTAGCACAAGGAGAATTCACTCACTGTCCTTCCAGGTCCCTGGAAACAAGGACTTTGACAGTGAAATAAACTGACACACTCTCCCTACCTACAGTTTTCTGTCCCTAGAAAAAATGTTTTTTTTAAGCACAATTTAGCACAAGGAGAATTCACTCACTGTCCTTCCAGGTCCCTGGAAACAAGGACTTTGACAGTGAAAGAAACTGACACACTCTCCCTACCTACAGTTTTCTGTCCCTAGAAAAAATGTTTTTTTTAAGCACAATTTAGCACAAGGAGAATTCACTCACTGTCCTTCCAGGTCCCTGGAAACAAGGACTTTGACAGTGAAAGAAACTGACACACTCTCCCTACCTACAGTTTTCTGTCCCTAGAAAAAATGTTTTTTTTAAGCACAATTTAGCACAAGGAGAATTACCTCACTGTCCTTCCAGGTCCCTGGAAACAAGGACTTTGACAGTGAAAGAAACTGACACACTCTCCCTACCTACAGTTTTCTGTCCCTAGAAAAAATGTTTTTTTTAAGCACAATTTAGCACAAGGAGAATTCACTCACTGTCCTTCCAGGTCCCTGGAAACAAGGACTTTGACAGTGAAAGAAACTGACACACTCTCCCTACCTACAGTTTTCTGTCCCTAGAAAAAATGTTTTTTTTAAGCACAATTTAGCACAAGGAGAATTACCTCACTGTCCTTCCAGGTCCCTGGAAACAAGGACTTTGACAGTGAAAGAAACTGACACACTCTCCCTACCTACAGTTTTCTGTCCCTAGAAAAAATGTTTTTTTTAAGCACAATTTAGCACAAGGAGAATTCACTCACTGTCCTTCCAGGTCCCTGGAAACAAGGACTTTGACAGTGAAAGAAACTGACACACTCTCCCTACCTACAGTTTTCTGTCCCTAGAAAAAATGTTTTTTTTAAGCACAATTTAGCACAAGGAGAATTCACTCACTGTCCTTCCAGGTCCCTGGAAACAAGGACTTTGACAGTGAAAGAAACTGACACACTCTCCCTACCTACAGTTTTCTGTCCCTAGAAAAAATGTTTTTTTTAAGCACAATTTAGCACAAGGAGAATTACCTCACTGTCCTTCCAGGTCCCTGGAAACAAGGACTTTGACAGTGAAAGAAACTGACACACTCTCCCTACCTACAGTTTTCTGTCCCTAGAAAAAAATTTTTTTTAAGCACAATTTAGCGCAAGGAGAATTCACTCACTGTCCTTCCAGGTCCCTGGAAACAAGGACTTTGACAGTGAAAGAAACTGACACACTCTCCCTACCTACAGTTTTCTGTCCCTAGAAAAAATGTTTTTTTTAAGCACAATTTAGCACAAGGAGAATTCACTCACTGTCCTTCCAGGTCCCTGGAAACAAGGACTTTGACAGTGAAAGAAACTGACACACTCTCCCTACCTACAGTTTTCTGTCCCTAGAAAAAATGTTTTTTTTAAGCACAATTTAGCACAAGGAGAATTACCTCACTGTCCTTCCAGGTCCCTGGAAACAAGGACTTTGACAGTGAAAGAAACTGACACACTCTCCCTACCTACAGTTTTCTGTCCCTAGAAAAAATGTTTTTTTTAAGCACAATTTAGCACAAGGAGAATTCACTCACTGTCCTTCCAGGTCCCTGGAAACAAGGACTTTGACAGTGAAAGAAACTGACACACTCTCCCTACCTACAGTTTTCTGTCCCTAGAAAAAATGTTTTTTTTAAGCACAATTTAGCACAAGGAGAATTCACTCACTGTCCTTCCAGGTCCCTGGAAACAAGGACTTTGACAGTGAAAGAAACTGACACACTCTCCCTACCTACAGTTTTCTGTCCCTAGAAAAAATGTTTTTTTTAAGCACAATTTAGCACAAGGAGAATTACCTCACTGTCCTTCCAGGTCCCTGGAAACAAGGACTTTGACAGTGAAAGAAACTGACACACTCTCCCTACCTACAGTTTTCTGTCCCTAGAAAAAATGTTTTTTTTAAGCACAATTTAGCACAAGGAGAATTCACTCACTGTCCTTCCAGGTCCCTGGAAACAAGGACTTTGACAGTGAAAGAAACTGACACACTCTCCCTACCTACAGTTTTCTGTCCCTAGAAAAAATGTTTTTTTTAAGCACAATTTAGCACAAGGAGAATTCACTCACTGTCCTTCCAGGTCCCTGGAAACAAGGACTTTGACAGTGAAAGAAACTGACACACTCTCCCTACCTACAGTTTTCTGTCCCTAGAAAAAATGTTTTTTTTAAGCACAATTTAGCACAAGGAGAATTCACTCACTGTCCTTCCAGGTCCCTGGAAACAAGGACTTTGACAGTGAAAGAAACTGACACACTCTCCCTACCTACAGTTTTCTGTCCCTAGAAAAAATGTTTTTTTTAAGCACAATATAGCACAAGCACAAAACACACTGACACTCTCCCTACCTATCCTTCTCTTTCCCTAAACTAAAGGAATCCAGGTTAAGCAAGAAAGAAATAAAAGTCACTGTCCCTGCCTATGCTGCTCTATCCCTGCTCCGGAACACACTACACTAGGCCGCCGTGCTGGCGGCCTTTTATAGTGTGGGGCGTGTACTAAACACCCTCAGCAATAATTGGCCACAGGCATCCTGCCTGTGGCCAATCATTGCTCTCCTCGCTGCCGGCGCTGTGATTGGCCAAGCATGCGGGGTCACAGTGCATGCTTGGCCAATCACAGCGCCTGGATGACACTGCGATGGCGTAGTGCATTGTGGGCCGTTCGCGTCACTCGAGTTTGGCGCGAACGGCCCAAATCGTTCGATCTTCGTCGAACGATCGAACAGCCGATGTTCGAGTCGAACGTATGTTCGACTCGAACACGAAGCTCATCCCTAGTCATGTGCTGTTGTCATGAAATTTTTTTTTTTTTAATAAATTGACAGTTTTTTTTTTATACTAGAGCATTAATGTTAATATTCAGTTTTTTATTTATTATTATGTTTAAAGGGGTTGTAAAGGTACGTTTTTTATTTTCTAAATAGGTTCCTTTAAGCTAGTGCATTGTTGGTTCACTTACCTTTTCCTTCGATTTCCCTTCTAAATTTTTTTTTCTTTGTTTTCTTTGTCTGAATGTCTCACTTCCTGTTCCTCCTCAGTAAGCTGTTCAGTAAGCTGTTCTGGCTGACTAAACACCACTCGGATGATGGTGTGAAGTTTACTGAGGAGAAACAGGAAATGAGAAATTCAGACAAAGAAAAAAAACATTTAGAAGAGAAATCTAAGGAAAAGGTAAGTGAACCAACAATGCACTAGCTTAAAGGAACCTATTTAGAAAATAAAAAACAAACCTTTACAACCCCTTTAAACATAATAATAAATAAAAAACTGAATATTAACATTAATGCTCTAGTTACCACAGGGATATGCAATTAGCGGACCTCCAGCTGTTGCCAAACTACAAGTCCCATGATGCATAGCGAGACTCTGACAGCATCAAGCATGACAACCAGAGGCAGAGGCATGATGGGACTTGTAGTTTGGCAACAGCTGGAGGTCCGCTAATTGCATATCCATGAGCTAGTATAAAAAAAAAACTGTCAATTTATTTAAAAAAAAAAAAATTCATGACAACAGCACATGACATCTTTGGTGCTTGTAACCCACTCTTAAAAAACAAACCTTTACAACCCCTTTAAGATAATGCAACTCATATGTTAGGAAGGTGTGAAGGTTTCTATTTTTTAAACAGTTTCTTAGAACATTTTAAGATAACCACATTGAGGTTTTTGTTCAACAAGACTTCTTTTAGGCTGGCTTCACACTAAGATCGCATGCGGCTCGCAGCAGGGGTCCGGTGCGTCCCTGATCTCTGTTTTGGGTAGGAATCAAGCCCAAATTTTTGCAGATGAGCAGAGCACATGTCAATTTGGTGATTTCAGTTTATAGCCAGTTTTTTACATCATCACCATTGTTCCCAACTGTCCCTCATTTGGAGAGACTGTCCTTCCATTTGAGACACATACAGAGTAGGGATGAGCTTCGTGTTCGAATCGAACATACGTTCGACTCGAACATCGGCTGTTCGATCGTTCGACGAAGATCGAACGATTTGGGCCGTTCGCGCCAAATTCGAGTGACGCGAACGGCCCACAATGCACTACGCCATCGCAGTGTCATCCAGGCGCTGTGATTGGCCAAGCATGCACTGTGACCCCGCATGCTTGGCCAATCACAGCGCCAGCAGCGAGGAGAGCAATGATTGGCCACAGGCAGGATGCCTGTGGCCAATTATTGCTGAGGGTGTTTAGTACACGCCCCACACTATAAAAGGCCGCCAGCACGGCGGCCTAGTGTAGTGTGTTCCGGAGCAGGGATAGAGCAGCATAGGCAGGGACAGTGACTTTTATTTCTTTCTTGCTTAACCTGGATTCCTTTAGTTTAGGGAAAGAGAAGGATAGGTAGGGAGAGTGTCAGTGTGTTTTGTGCTTGTGCTATAGTGTGCTTAAAAAAAATTTTTTTCTAGGGACAGAAAACTGTAGGTAGGGAGAGTGTCAGTTTCTTTCACTGTGTAAGTCCTTGTTTCTAGGGACCTGGAAGGACAGTGAGTGAATTCTCCTTGTGCTATATTGTGCTTAAAAAAAACATTTTTTCTAGGGACAGAAAACTGTAGGTAGGGAGAGTGTCAGTTTCTTTCACTGTGCAAGTCCTTGTTTCTAGGGACCTGGAAGGACAGTGAGTGAATTCTCCTTGTGCTATATTGTGCTTAAAAAAAACATTTTTTCTAGGGACAGAAAACTGTAGGTAGGGAGAGTGTCAGTTTCTTTCACTGTGCAAGTCCTTGTTTCTAGGGACCTGGAAGGACAGTGAGTGAATTCTCCTTGTGCTATATTGTGCTTAAAAAAAACATTTTTTCTAGGGACAGAAAACTGTAGGTAGGGAGAGTGTCAGTTTCTTTCACTGTGCAAGTCCTTGTTTCTAGGGACTGGGAAGGACAGTGAGTGAATTCTCCTTGTGCTATAGTGTGCTTAAAAAAAACATTTTTTCTAGGGACAGAAAACTGTAGGTAGGGAGAGTGTCAGTTTCTTTCACTGTGCAAGTCCTTGTTTCTAGGGACCTGGAAGGACAGTGAGTGAATTCTCCTTGTGCTATATTGTGCTTAAAAAAAACATTTTTTCTAGGGACAGAAAACTGTAGGTAGGGAGAGTGTCAGTTTCTTTCACTGTGCAAGTCCTTGTTTCTAGGGACCTGGAAGGACAGTGAGTGAATTCTCCTTGTGCTATATTGTGCTTAAAAAAAACATTTTTTCTAGGGACAGAAAACTGTAGGTAGGGAGAGTGTCAGTTTCTTTCACTGTGCAAGTCCTTGTTTCTAGGGACCTGGAAGGACAGTGAGTGAATTCTCCTTGTGCTATATTGTGCTTAAAAAAAAACATTTTTTCTAGGGACAGAAAACTGTAGGTAGGGAGAGTGTCAGTTTCTTTCACTGTGTAAGTCCTTGTTTCTAGGGACCTGGAAGGACAGTGAGTGAATTCTCCTTGTGCTATATTGTGCTTAAAAAAAACATTTTTTCTAGGGACAGAAAACTGTAGGTAGGGAGAGTGTCAGTTTATTTCACTGTGCAAGTCCTTGTTTCCAGGGACCTGGAAGGACAGTGAGTGAATTCTCCTTGTGCTATATTGTGCTTAAAAAAAAACATTTTTTCTAGGGACAGAAAACTGTAGGTAGGGAGAGTGTCAGTTTCTTTCACTGTGCAAGTCCTTGTTTCTAGGGACCTGGAAGGACAGTGAGTGAATTCTCCTTGTGCTATATTGTGCTTAAAAAAAACATTTTTTCTAGGGACAGAAAACTGTAGGTAGGGAGAGTGTCAGTTTCTTTCACTGTGCAAGTCCTTGTTTCTAGGGACCTGGAAGGACAGTGAGTGAATTCTCCTTGTGCTATATTGTGCTTAAAAAAAACATTTTTTCTAGGGACAGAAAACTGTAGGTAGGGAGAGTGTCAGTTTCTTTCACTGTGTAAGTCCTTGTTTCTAGGGACCTGGAAGGACAGTGAGTGAATTCTCCTTGTGCTATATTGTGCTTAAAAAAAACATTTTTTCTAGGGACAGAAAACTGTAGGTAGGGAGAGTGTCAGTTTCTTTCACTGTGCAAGTCCTTGTTTCCAGGGACCTGGAAGGACAGTGAGTGAATTCTCCTTGTGCTATATTGTGCTTAAAAAAAACATTTTTTCTAGGGACAGAAAACTGTAGGTAGGGAGAGTGTCAGTTTCTTTCACTGTGCAAGTCCTTGTTTCTAGGGACCTGGAAGGACAGTGAGTGAATTCTCCTCGTGCTATATTGTGCTTAAAAAAAACATTTTTTCTAGGGACAGAAAACTGTAGGTAGGGAGAGTGTCAGTTTCTTTCACTGTGCAAGTCCTTGTTTCTAGGGACTGGGAAGGACAGTGAGTGAATTCTCCTTGTGCTATAGTGTGCTTAAAAAAAACATTTTTTCTAGGGACAGAAAACTGTAGGTAGGGAGAGTGTCAGTTTCTTTCACTGTGCAAGTCCTTGTTTCCAGGGACCTGGAAGGACAGTGAGTGAATTCTCCTTGTGCTATATTGTGCTTAAAAAAAACATTTTTTCTAGGGACAGAAAACTGTAGGTAGGGAGAGTGTCAGTTTCTTTCACTGTGCAAGTCCTTGTTTCTAGGGACCTGGAAGGACAGTGAGTGAATTCTCCTTGTGCTATATTGTGCTTAAAAAAAACATTTTTTCTAGGGACAGAAAACTGTAGGTAGGGAGAGTGTCAGTTTCTTTCACTGTGCAAGTCCTTGTTTCTAGGGACCTGGAAGGACAGTGAGTGAATTCTCCTTGTGCTATATTGTGCTTAAAAAAAACATTTTTTCTAGGGACAGAAAACTGTAGGTAGGGAGAGTGTCAGTTTCTTTCACTGTGCAAGTCCTTGTTTCAAGGGACAGAGAAGGACACCTGAAGGTAGCCCTTATTGCTTTTTTCCCATCTCCCTGCAGGCCATCTATTAGAATGTCTGGAAGGCAAACAAGGGGAGGCAGACAGTCAGGAGGCAATAAAAGAGGGCAAGCAGGCTCTGTGTCTGGGGGCAACAGTGCTGGTCGTGGACGCGGTGCATTGTCATCAGCACATGGCCATGGGAAACGCTTGTCCTTCTTTTCCGCAGCTGGACATGTTGAGCCACATCATGCCGAAGACTTGGTAGAGTGGATGACCAAGCCCTCCTCCTCCTCCTCATCCTCTCTCACCCAGGCTCAGGATACTGGCAAAGCAGCTGCCAAAGCGTCCTCTTCCCTGGTATCAATGTCAGACTCATCATCAGTCACTCCTTCCCTAGACCCACCATGTCCTCCTCCTGAGGAGTCCCCCGAACTGTTTGAGCACAGTGTTGGGTACATGCTCCAGGAGGATGCCCAGCGTTTCGAAGGGTCTGATGATGAAACCCAGCTACAGGAAGGCAGTAGGGTGAGAGCAGACAGAGGGGATGCTCAAGAAGGACACCAATCTGGCAGTCATGTTCCAGCAGCTGCAGCATACTGCCAGATTGGCTCCAGTGATGAGGAGGGAGGGGATGATGAGGTCACTGACTCCACGTGGGTGCCTAATAGGAGAGAGGAGGAGGAGGATGAGGAGGAGGCACATCTCCAACGAGACAGGATGCCCTTTGGTGGCCAGCGTAAGGGCAGTACACCGACGGAATCACACCGCAGAGCTCCGCCTGTGCAGGGCGCTGCCTCTGCCCGTCATTCAAAAAGTTCCTTGGTGTGGGCCTTTTTTGAGGCTAGTGCATCAGATCGCACAGCTGCTGTTTGCAACATATGTCTCAAGCGTATATCGCGTGGCCAAAACATCAGCCGCTTGGGTACCACATGCCTGACCAGACATATGTTGACCTGCCATGCAGCTCGTTGGCAAGCCTACCTCAAAGACCCACACCAAAGAACAAAGCGGACCTCTCCTTGCACCGCATCAGCTGGGATTTCCAACCCCACTATAACTTCAGTCCTCTCTGAAACATGCACTGAGAGGAATGAAGGTGTAGAATTAGGTGTGTCACAGCCAAGTACTTGCGGCCACTCTGCTAGCAGTACACCGACGTCCGATTCTAGCAGGCAAATTTCCCTGCCCCAGCTGCTGGACCGTCGAAAGAAGTTCACTCCCAGCCATCCACATGCCCAGCGGTTGAATGCTAGCTTGGCTAAATTGCTAGCGCTTCAACTGCTGCCTTTTCAGTTGGTAGACTCGGCCCCCTTCCGTGAGTTTGTGCAATGTGCGGTTCCTCAGTGGCAGGTTCCCAAACGCCACTTTTTCTCACGGAAGGCTATTCCGGCTCTCTACCGGCATGTGGAAGGCAATGTCTTGGCCTCGCTGGACAGGGCGGTCAGCGGTAAGGTGCATATTACCGCTGACTCATGGTCCAGCAGGCATGGACAGGGACGTTACCTTTCTTTCACGGCCCATTGGGTCACTCTTTTGGCAGCTGGGAAGGATGCAGGACAAGGTGCAGTAGTGTTGGAGGTTGTTCCACCGCCACGCCTCCAAAATGCTACTACTGGTTGTGACACACCTCTCTCCTCCACCCCCTCCTCTTCTTCTTCCTCCATGGCCTCTTCCTGTGGTTTGTCCTATGAACCAGCGGTGCTCCGTAGCCGTTCACGGGGCTACGCAAGTACGCAGGCAAAAAGATGCCATGCCGTGCTTGCGCTGGTGTGTTTGGGGGACAGAAGCCACACTGGGGCAGAGGTCCTGTCTGCTCTGCAGGGCCAGGCCGAGAGGTGGTTGACGCCACGCCAGCTTAAGCCAGGAATGGTGGTTTGCGACAATGGCACCAACCTCCTCTCCGCCCTCCGACAGGGACAACTGACCCATGTGCCCTGTGTGGCTCACGTCCTTAACCTGGTGGTGCAGCGGTTCTTGGGCAGGTACCCGGGCTTACAGGATGTCCTGAGGCAGGCCAGGAAAGTCTGTGTGCATTTCCGCAGATCTTATAATGCCAGTGCTCGCCTGGCTGACCTGCAAAAGGAGTTGAACCTGCCCAAGAACCGCCTTATATGTGACATGCCCACCAGGTGGAACTCAACGTTGGCCATGCTGCAGCAGCTGCACACGCAGCAGAGGGCCATCAATGAGTACCTGTGCGACTACGGCACCAGGACAGGGTCAGGGGAGCTTGGTTTTTTTTCTCCACGCCAGTGGGGCATGATCAGGGATGCATGCACTGTCCTGGCACCATTTGAGGAGGCCACGAGGATGGTGAGCAGTGACAGTGCATGCATCAGTGACACTGTACCTCTTGTCCACCTGTTGGAGCACACGCTGCGTGGAATAATGGACAGGGCACTTGAGGCAGAACAGAGGCAGGAAGAGGAGGACTTCCTTGCCTCTCAAGGCCCCCTTTACCCAGACAGTGTTCCTTCTGTCCCACCCATCGCACAGGAAGAGGAAGAGGAGGAGGAGGAGGAGGAGGAGGAGGATTGTGTCAGCATGGAGGTGGAGGCTGGCACTCAGCATCATCAGCAGCAGTCTTTTAGGGATGATTTACAGTCCCAAGAAACCAGTGGACTTGTACGTGGCTGGGAGGAGGTGACTGCGGATCATGTCGTCCTTAGTGACCCAGAGGACTCCGGAGCGAATGCCTCAGCAAACCTACGCTGCATGGCCTCCCTGATCCTGCAAAGTCTGCGGAAGGATCCTCGTATTCTTCGGATCAAGGAGAGGGACCATTACTGGCTGGCCACTCTCCTTGATCCACGGTACAAGGGTAAGGTTGCGGACCTTATGTTACCGTCGCAGAGGGAGCAGAGGATGAGACAACTCCGGGAGGCCTTGCAGAAAGGTCTGTGCAACGCGTTCCCAGAGACTGGGAGGTTACAAACTCCTGGTCCAGGACAACGAGTTGCTGAGGCTTCGGCCAGTCAAAGAAGGAGCGGTGGGGAAGGTGGCCGTCTGACCGATGCGTTCAGACAATTCTTTAGTCCGCAGCCCCAAAGTATGATTGGTTCCAGCAACCATCGCCAGCGTCTGATAAACATGGTGCAGGAATATCTAGGGGCAAGGTCAGACTTGGACACCTTCCCCACCGAAAATCCTCTGGCTTACTGGGTCTTGAGGATGGATCACTGGCCAGAGCTTGCACAGTATGCAATTGAGCTACTGGCCTGTCCTGCATCCAGCGTTCTTTCGGAACGCACATTCAGTGCTGCTGGAGGATTTGTCACGGATCACAGGGTGCGCCTGTCCACCGACTCGGTTGATCGACTGACTTTCATCAAGATGAACCAGTCTTGGATCACCACCAGCTACCACACACCTGATGCTGATATAACAGACTAATTGATTTTAACATGTCACATCCCTTCAAGACTGATGCTGATGCTGAGTGTCTGTGCTGTTATGTTGACTGGCTATCCTCCTCCTCCGAGTCCTCAATGATACGATTGATGATGATAGCTTGGAAGATCATTTTTGTTTATGGGTGCCGCCACCAGTGGCTAAGGCCCAATTTTTCAGCCCCTGTTTTACAGGGGCGTGTAATTACAATTTTTTTAGCAATAATTTGCCATAGGGCTCATTGCTGTGCTCCAAGTACAGTATCTGTGAGGGGTTGGAGTGTTGTGGCACCAGTGCCTAAGGCCCAATTTTTCAGCCCCTGTTTAACAGGGGCGTGTCATTACAATTTTTGAAGCAATACTTTGCAACAGGGCTCATTGCTGTGCTCCAAGTACAGTATCTGTGAGGGGTTGTAGTGTTGTGCCACCAGTGCCTAAGGCCCAATTTTTCAGCCCCTGTTCAACAGGGGCATGTAATTACAAATCTTGATCTAATAATTCACAGCAGGGCCCATTCCTGCACCCACCAAGAGTAACTCTGAGGGCTTACAGTGTTGTGTCAACACCACCACCACCACCAAAGGCCCAATTTTTCAGCCCCTGTTCAACAGGGGCATGCAATTACAATTCTTGATCTAATAATTCACAGCAGGGCCCATTGCTGCACCCACCAAGAGTAACTGTCAGGGCTTACAGTGTTGTGGCACCAGCACCACCATCAAAGGCCCAATTTTTACTACCACTGTTCAACAATTATATGTAATTACAATTCCTGATATAATAGTTGACAGCAGGGCGTTCCAGCACCAACCAAGAGTAACTGTGAGTGCTTACAGTGTTGTGCCAACACCAACAACTAAAGGGCCTATTTCTGCAGAGTATCTACGGCAGGTCCCTACTTTCAAACATCCAACTTACAAACGACTCCTACTTGCAAACGCAAGAAGACAACAGGAAGTGAGAGGAAATCTACCCCTAGGAAGGAAAATTCTCTCCTGTAAGAATTAATATGGGAGAAAGGTGTCTCCTCTGTACTGATGCTTTATCAGCAATCCTTGTTTCAAGAAAAACACCACATTTCAAAAACAGTTGTCATTGGGACGGAAAGTGAGGTGAAATGTTCTGAACAGGGGCACAGACAGCAAAACAAATGTTACAGGGGTGATAACCCTTACCTATGTTTTCCAAAAAGTTTAAAAATAGATTTTTGGGCTGGAGCTACACTTAAACAATGTACCTGTTCAAAATTACAAACAGATTCTACATAAGAACAAACCTACAGTCCCTGTCTTGTATGCACCGCCTGTATACGGCTGTTCAGAGTATATAGGGCCTTTTTTATTTTATGTGCGGGGTTCCCCTTAATATCCATACAAGACCCAAAGGGGCTGGTAATGGGCTGGGGTAGGGGGGGGGGTCATGGGGTAGCTATGCCATTTTTCTTAAAGATTTTCATCCATATTACCGGGACCAGACATTACATTAAAGCCGCAAGCAGTTTTAAATGGCTTTTTTTTCCTTTAGAAGTGTCATTTTGTGCAGGGACAGTTCTAAACACGGGAAACACGTGGCACTTCACAGGCATACTTTAGACACCCCCCAGGTACGATATTTAAAGGAATATTTGACTTTTTTTTTTCACTTTATGCATCATTAAAATGACTGCTCCCGAAAAACGACCGTTTTTAAAACTTCTTTTTGCATTGATACATGTCCCCTGGTGCAGAACCCGGGTTCCCAAACCCTTTTTAGGACAATAACATGCATAATAGTTGTTATAATTAGCACTTTAGAATTCGAACGTTCGCATCCATTGTATTTAATAGGGTTCTAATGTTCGTATGAACTTTCGGTCCGTTCGCGGGTTCTGGTGCGAACCGAACCCGGGGGTGTTCGGCTCATCACTAATACAGAGATAAGCCTCGTACATACGGCCGGTTTTCTCGGCAAGAACCGACAAGAAAACTGCTTGCAGAGCTTTCTTGCCGAGAAAACGGGCCGTGTGTACGAGGCTTTCAGGTTTCAGGAAAACTGACCAGAAATCTCGATGAGAAAAAAAGAAGACCTGCTTTCTTTTTTCTCGTTGGGATTCTCGTCGGCCTGTTTCCCGACGAGAAACCCGAGTGTGTGTACACTTACCTGTCGCCGTGGAAACCCGCGCATGCTCGAAATGACTTTGACGCATGCGCTTTTAGCTTCCCAGGCATAGGTAGGGTGTAGCAAGATGGCGGCGACGGCATCTAATGTGACGAGCGCACGCTCGTCGTAGTCGATGACGTCACTGCGTTCGTGCCATTCAAAAGAACGGCGGTTCTTTTGAAAGGTACGTGTGTACTTGTCAAGAATCTCGTCAGGAAAAACAACGGGTTTTTTCCTGACGAGATTCTCGGCCGTGTGTACAGGGCTATAGAGTGAGTGCTTGTGCCAAACTCAGTGTGTGCCTCCAACCTTATTGCTCCAGGTGAAAAATAAAACAAATGATGAAATAATGCAATGATAAAATGATAAAAGCAATGACTTAAAACAAGTCCATAAAGTTTTTAAATAGCAGCTTTAGAAGGCAGCCCAGTTGAAGAGTAAGAAGATGTCTTTTGGCATAGCTGAGGATAAAACAGAGGCGCCACTCTAAGTGCAGTAAATCAAATGGTTTTTAATTACACATGTAAATGAGGTACTCACAAAGGTACAGTCATAACAGACATGTAGGCATGAAATGCCGGACGTCCGAGAAGCGAGTGAGATCCGTTGGCTTGATGGCTGCGGTGTCTGGGAGAGGGCTGCGCCGGTGGATACTGACACTTCCTGTCTCTGTAGCGTGTTTTAGCCAATCCTTTTTTGCATATTAGATCTTTGAGGTCTGTGTAACCAGGGTTGTGGTAGGGATGTGTCCTTTGCCTACACACTATGTGCTAAAAGGTCTCCATCTATACAGGGCCATCTTTAATATTGATTGGAACATGGGCAAACATTTTCTTGGCCCCCACTTTCATGTAATTTCGCTCTCCATCTGTTCTGAGACATACAATAAAAATAGCAGCTGGACTGAAAATCAATTTACTGAATCAGATCAGGTTGCGATTGCAATTGGTTGCTAGAGGTTATCATTACTGCTCACTGACTGGCTGCTAGAGGTTACAGCACATGACTTCTGTTTGTTGCTTGGTTGCTAGAGATTACTGTACATGTATACTGCTCACTGTTTGGTTGCTAGAGGTTACTGGACGTCCTTACCACTCACTAATTGCTTGCTAGAGGTTACTGCACATTATTACTGCTCACTGATTGGTTGCTAGAGGTCACTGCATATCCTTACCGCTCAATGATAGGCTGCAAGAGGTTAGTGCACATCATTACTGCCCACTGATTGGTTGCTTGCCTGCACACCGTGGACTGGGGAGGTAAGGGGACCCATCAATAGATCGAGAAATCCTAGGGATCCTAGGACTCCTGGTATTAGTGGCAATGCTGGGGGGGTGATCAGTGGCAATGCTGAGGGGTTGATTGGATTAGTGGCAGCGGTGGGGGGTGGGATTAGTTAGGAGGCAGTACACTATGGCAAATTCTGAATCATGTAGAGCAAAGCTGGAAATCTTTGGCAAGTATATAGTTGGGGATTCTACATTGACCACCAATGTGAGGGGGGATTTACACTGACCACCAATGTGAGGGGGAATTTTCACTGACCACAATGTAACGGGGGATTTTATGCCCCCAACACAAATATAAAGAGGGATTTCTACACTGACACCAATGTAATAGGAGCATTTACACCAACCAACAGTGAAGTGGGAATATACAATGGACTCCATGTAAGGGGGAATTTGCACTAATAAGCATTGTTGAGGAGATTTGTACTGACCACCGATGTAAGTTGACACTTTTACTCTGACCACCAATGTTAGGGGCGATTTACACTGACCACCAGTATAAGGGCAATTCTGCACTTACCATGAGTATAAAGGGAAATGTACACTGATCACCAATGTAATGAAGAATTTACACTGACAACTAGTGATGAGCCGAACACCCCCGGGTTCGGTTCGCACCAGAACCCGCGAACGGACCGAAAGTTCGTACGAACATTAGAACCCTATTAAATACAATGGATGCGAACGTTCGAATTCTAAAGTGCTAATTATAACAACTATTATGCATGTTATTGTCCTAAAAAGGGTTTGGGAACCCGGGTTCTGCACCAGGGGACATGTATCAATGCAAAAAGAAGTTTTAAAAACGGTCGTTTTTCGGGAGCAGTCATTTTAATGATGCATAAAGTGAAAAAAAAAAGTCAAATATTCCTTTAAATATCGTACCTGGGGGGTGTCTAAAGTATGCCTGTGAAGTGCCACGTGTTTCCCGTGTTTAGAACTGTCCCTGCACAAAATGACACTTCTAAAGGAAAAAAAAGCCATTTAAAACTGCTTGCGGCTTTAATGTAATGTCTGGTCCCGGTAATATGGATGAAAATCTTTAAGAAAAATGGCATAGCAACCCCATGACCCCCCCCCCCCTACCCCAGCCCATTACCAGCCCCTTTGGGTCTTGTATGGATATTAAGGGGAACCCCGCACATAAAATAAAAAAGGCCCTATATACTCAGAACAGCCGTATACAGGCGGTGCATACAAGACAGGGACTGTAGGTTTGTTCTTATGTAGAATCTGTTTGTAATTTTGAACAGGTACATTGTTGAAGTGTAGCTCCAGCCCAAAAATCTATTTTTAAACTTTTTGGAAAACATAGGTAAGGGTTATCACCCCTGTAACATTTGTTTTGCTGTCTGTGCCCCTGTTCAGAACATTTCACCTCACTTTCCGTCCCAATGTCAACTGTTTTTGAAATGTGGTGTTTTTCTTGAAACAAGGATTGCTGATAAAGCATCAGTACAGAGGAGACACCTTTCTCCCATATTTATTCTTACAGGAGAGAATTTTCCTTCCTAGGGGTAGATTTCCTCTCACTTCCTGTTGTCTTCTTGCGTTTGCAAGTAGGAGTCGTTTGTAAGTTGGATGTTTGAAAGTAGGGACCTGCCGTATATACTCTGCAGAAATAGGCCCCTTAGTTGTTGGTGTTGGCACAACACTGTAAGCACTCACAGTTACTCTTGGTTGGTGCTGGAACGCCCTGCTGTCAACTATTATATCAGGAATTTTAATTACATATAATTGTTGAACAGTGGTAGTAAAAATTGGGGCTTTGATGGTGGTGCTGGTGCCACAACACTGTAAGCCCTGACAGTTACTCTTGGTGGGTGCAGCAATGGGCCCTGCTGTGAATTATTAGATCAAGAATTGTAATTGCATGTCCCTGTTGAACAGGGGCTGAAAAATTGGGCCTTTCGTGGTGGTGGTGGTGGTGGTGGTGTTGCCACAACACTGTAAGCCCTCAGAGTTACTCTTGGTGGGTGCAGGAATGGGCCCTGCTGTGAATTATTAGATCAAGAATTGTAATTACATGCCCCTTTTGAACAGGGGCTGAAAAATTGGGCCTTTCGTGGTGGTGGTGGTGGTGGCGTTGCCACAACACTGTAAGCCCTCAGAGTTACTCTTGGTGGGTGCAGCAATGGGCCCTGCTGTGAATTATTAGATCAAGAATTGTAATTACATGCCCCTTTTGAACAGGGGCTGAAAAATTGGGCCTTTCGTGGTGGTGGTGGTGGTGGCGTTGCCACAACACTGTAAGCCCTCAGAGTTACTCTTGGTGGGTGCAGCAATGGGCCCTGCTGTGAATTATTACATCAAGAATTGTAATTGCATGCCCCTGTTGAACAGGGGCTGAAAAATTGGGCCTTAGGCACTGGTGGCACAACACTACAACCCCTCACAGATACTGTACTTGGAGCACAGCAATGAGCCCTGTTGCAAAGTATTGCTTCAAAAATTGTAATGACACGCCCCTGTTAAACAGGGGCTGAAAAATTGGGCCTTAGGCACTGGTGGCACAACACTACAACCCCTCACAGATACTGTACTTGGAGCACAGCAATGAGCCCTGTTGCAAAGTATTGCTTCAAAAATTGTAATGACACGCCCCTGTTAAACAGGGGCTGAAAAATTGGGCCTTAGGCACTGGTGCCACAACACTCCAACCCCTCACAGATACTGTACTTGGAGCACAGCAATGAGCCCTATGGCAAATTATTGCTAAAAAAATTGTAATTACACGCCCCTGTAAAACAGGGGCTGAAAAATTGGGCCTTAGCCACTGGTGGCGGCACCCATGAACAAAAATGATCTTCCAAGCTATCATCATCAATCGTATCATTGAGGACTCGGAGGAGGAGGATAGCCAGTCAACATAACAGCACAGGCACTCAGCATCAGCATCAGTCTTGAAGGGATGTGACATGTTAAAATCAATTAGTCTGTTATATCAGCATCAGGTGTGTGGTAGCTGGTGGTGATCCAAGACTGGTTCATCTTGATGAAAGTCAGTCGATCAACCAAGTCGGTGGACAGGCGCACCCTGTGATCCGTGACAAATCCTCCAGCAGCACTGAATGTGCGTTCCGAAAGAACGCTGGATGCAGGACAGGCCAGTAGCTCAATTGCATACTGTGCAAGCTCTGGCCAGTGATCCATCCTCAAGACCCAGTAAGCCAGAGGATTTTCGGTGGGGAAGGTGTCCAAGTCTGACCTTGCCCCTAGATATTCCTGCACCATGTTTATCAGACGCTGGCGATGGTTGCTGGAACCGATCATACTTTGGGGCTGCGGACTAAAGAATTGTCTGAACGCATCGGTCAGACGGCCACCTTCCCCACCGCTCCTTCTTTGACTGGCCGAAGCCTCAGCAACTCGTTGTCCAGGACCAGGAGTTTGTAACCTCCCAGTCTCTGGGAACGCGTTGCACAGACCTTTCTGCAAGGCCTCCCGGAGTTGTCTCATCCTCTGCTCCCTCTGCGAAGGTAACATAAGGTCCGCAACCTTACCCTTGTACCGTGGATCAAGGAGAGTGGCCAGCCAGTAATGGTCCCTCTCCTTGATCCGAAGAATACGAGGATCCTTCCGCAGACTTTGCAGGATCAGGGAGGCCATGCAGCGTAGGTTTGCTGAGGCATTCGCTCCGGAGTCCTCTGGGTCACTAAGGACGACATGATCCGCAGCCACCTCCTCCCAGCCACGTACAAGTCCACTGGTTTCTTGGGACTGTAAATCATCCCTAAAAGACTGCTGCTGATGATGCTGAGTGCCAGCCTCCACCTCCATGCTGACACAATCCTCCTCCTCCTCCTCCTCCTCTTCCTCTTCCTGTGCGATGGGTGGGACAGAAGGAACACTGTCTGGGTAAAGGGGGCCTTGAGAGGCAAGGAAGTCCTCCTCTTCCTGCCTCTGTTCTGCCTCAAGTGCCCTGTCCATTATTCCACGCAGCGTGTGCTCCAACAGGTGGACAAGAGGTACAGTGTCACTGATGCATGCACTGTCACTGCTCACCATCCTCGTGGCCTCCTCAAATGGTGCCAGGACAGTGCATGCATCCCTGATCATGCCCCACTGGCGTGGAGAAAAAAAACCAAGCTCCCCTGACCCTGTCCTGGTGCCGTAGTCGCACAGGTACTCATTGATGGCCCTCTGCTGCGTGTGCAGCCGCTGCAGCATGGCCAACGTTGAGTTCCACCTGGTGGGCATGTCACATATAAGGCGGTTCTTGGGCAGGTTCAACTCCTTTTGCAGCTCAGCCAGGCGAGCACTGGCATTATAAGATCTGCGGAAATGCACACAGACTTTCCTGGCCTGCCTCAGGACATCCTGTAAGCCCGGGTACCTGCCCAAGAACCGCTGCACCACCAGGTTAAGGACGTGAGCCACACAGGGCACATGGGTCAGTTGTCCCTGTCGGAGGGCGGAGAGGAGGTTGGTGCCATTGTCGCAAACCACCATTCCTGGCTTAAGCTGGCGTGGCGTCAACCACCTCTCGGCCTGGCCCTGCAGAGCAGACAGGACCTCTGCCCCAGTGTGGCTTCTGTCCCCCAAACACACCAGCGCAAGCACGGCATGGCATCTTTTTGCCTGCGTACTTGCGTAGCCCCGTGAACGGCTACGGAGCACCGCTGGTTCATAGGACAAACCACAGGAAGAGGCCATGGAGGAAGAAGAAGAGGAGGGGGTGGAGGAGAGAGGTGTGTCACAACCAGTAGTAGCATTTTGGAGGCGTGGCGGTGGAACAACCTCCAACACTACTGCACCTTGTCCTGCATCCTTCCCAGCTGCCAAAAGAGTGACCCAATGGGCCGTGAAAGAAAGGTAACGTCCCTGTCCATGCCTGCTGGACCATGAGTCAGCGGTAATATGCACCTTACCGCTGACCGCCCTGTCCAGCGAGGCCAAGACATTGCCTTCCACATGCCGGTAGAGAGCCGGAATAGCCTTCCGTGAGAAAAAGTGGCGTTTGGGAACCTGCCACTGAGGAACCGCACATTGCACAAACTCACGGAAGGGGGCCGAGTCTACCAACTGAAAAGGCAGCAGTTGAAGCGCTAGCAATTTAGCCAAGCTAGCATTCAACCGCTGGGCATGTGGATGGCTGGGAGTGAACTTCTTTCGACGGTCCAGCAGCTGGGGCAGGGAAATTTGCCTGCTAGAATCGGACGTCGGTGTACTGCTAGCAGAGTGGCCGCAAGTACTTGGCTGTGACACACCTAATTCTACACCTTCATTCCTCTCAGTGCATGTTTCAGAGAGGACTGAAGTTATAGTGGGGTTGGAGATCCCAGCTGATGCGGTGCAAGGAGAGGTCCGCTTTGTTCTTTGGTGTGGGTCTTTGAGGTAGGCCTGCCAACGAGCTGCATGGCAGGTCAACATATGTCTGGTCAGGCATGTGGTACCCAAGCGGCTGATGTTTTGGCCACGCGATATACGCTTGAGACATATGTTGCAAACAGCAGCTGTGCGATCTGATGCACTAGCCTCAAAAAGGCCCACACCAAGGAACTTTTTGAATGACGGGCAGAGGCTGCGCCCTGCACAGGCGGAGCTCTGCGGTGTGATTCCGTCGGTGTACTGCCCTTACGCTGGCCACCAAAGGGCATCCTGCCTCGTTGGAGATGTGCCTCCTCCTCATCCTCCTCCTCCTCCTCTCTCCTATTAGGCACCCACGTGGAGTCAGTGACCTCATCATCCCCTCCCTCCTCATCACTGGAGCCAATCTGGCAGTATGCTGCAGCTGCTGGAACATGACTGCCAGATTGGTGTCCTTCTTGAGCATCCCCTCTGTCTGCTCTCACGCTACTGCCTTCCTGTAGCTGGGTTTCATCATCAGACCCTTCGAAACGCTGGGCATCCTCCTGGAGCATGTACCCAACACTGTGCTCAAACAGTTCGGGGGACTCCTCAGGAGGAGGACATGGTGGGTCTAGGGAAGGAGTGACTGATGATGAGTCTGACATTGATACCAGGGAAGAGGACGCTTTGGCAGCTGCTTTGCCAGTACCCTGAGCCTGGGTGAGAGAGGATGAGGAGGAGGAGGAGGGCTTGGTCATCCACTCTACCAAGTCTTCGGCATGATGTGGCTCAACATGTCCAGCTGCCGAAAAGAAGGACAAGCGTGTCCCATGGCCATGTGCTGATGACAATGCACTGCGTCCACGACCAGCACTGTTGCCCCCAGACACAGAGCCTGCTTGCCCTCTTTTATTGCCTCCTGACTGTCTGCCTCTCCTTGTTTGCCTTCCAGACATTCTAATAGATGGCCTGCAGGGAGATGGGAAAAAAGCAATAAGGGCTACCTTCAGGTGTCCTTCTCTGTCCTTTACTTAAGGATTTCTAAATATGGTTGAGGATTATTGCTTTTGCACAGAATAGCACAACGACAATTTCCCTGACTGTCCAAAAAACAAGGATTTCAAAGATGGTTGATGAGGAATGCTTTGGCACACTATAGCACAAGGAGAATTCCCCTCACTTTCCTTCTTTGTCCCTAGAAACAAGGACTGGCACAGTGAAAGAAACTGACACTCTCCCTACCTACAGTTTTCTGTCCCTAGAAAAAATGTTTTTTTAAAGCACACTATAGCACAAGGAGAATTCCCCTCACTTTCCTTCTTTGTCCCTAGAAACAAGGACTGGCACAGTGAAAGAAACTGACACTCTCCCTACCTACAGTTTTCTGTCCCTAGAAAAAATGTTTTTTTTAAAGCACACTATAGCACAAGGAGAATTCCCCTCACTTTCCTTCTTTGTCCCTAGAAACAAGGACTGGCACAGTGAAAGAAACTGACACTCTCCCTACCTACAGTTTTCTGTCCCTAGAAAAAATGTTTTTTTTAAAGCACACTATAGCACAAGGAGAATTCCCCTCACTTTCCTTCTTTGTCCCTAGAAACAAGGACTGGCACAGTGAAAGAAACTGACACTCTCCCTACCTACAGTTTTCTGTCCCTAGAAAAAATGTTTTTTTAAAGCACACTATAGCACAAGGAGAATTCCCCTCACTTTCCTTCTTTGTCCCTAGAAACAAGGACTGGCACAGTGAAAGAAACTGACACTCTCCCTACCTACAGTTTTCTGTCCCTAGAAAAAATGTTTTTTTAAAGCACACTATAGCACAAGGAGAATTCCCCTCACTTTCCTTCTTTGTCCCTAGAAACAAGGACTGGCACAGTGAAAGAAACTGACACTCTCCCTACCTACAGTTTTCTGTCCCTAGAAAAAATGTTTTTTTAAAGCACACTATAGCACAAGGAGAATTCCCCTCACTTTCCTTCTTTGTCCCTAGAAACAAGGACTGGCACAGTGAAAGAAACTGACACTCTCCCTACCTACAGTTTTCTGTCCCTAGAAATAATGTTTTTTTAAAGCACACTATAGCACAAGGAGAATTCCCCTCACTTTCCTTCTTTGTCCCTAGAAACAAGGACTGGCACAGTGAAAGAAACTGAAACTCTCCCTACCTACAGTTTTCTGTCCCTAGAAAAAATGTTTTTTTAAAGCACACTATAGCACAAGGAGAATTCCCCTCACTTTCCTTCTTTGTCCCTAGAAACAAGGACTGGCACAGTGAAAGAAACTGACACTCTCCCTACCTACAGTTTTCTGTCCCTAGAAAAAATGTTTTTTTAAAGCACACTATAGCACAAGGAGAATTCCCCTCACTTTCCTTCTTTGTCCCTAGAAACAAGGACTGGCACAGTGAAAGAAACTGACACTCTCCCTACCTACAGTTTTCTGTCCCTAGAAAAAATGTTTTTTTAAAGCACACTATAGCACAAGGAGAATTCCCCTCACTTTCCTTCTTTGTCCCTAGAAACAAGGACTGGCACAGTGAAAGAAACTGACACTCTCCCTACCTACAGTTTTCTGTCCCTAGAAATTTTTTTTTTTTAAAGCACACTATAGCACAAGGAGAATTCCCCTCACTTTCCTTCTTTGTCCCTAGAAACAAGGACTGGCACAGTGAAAGAAACTGACACTCTCCCTACCTACAGTTTTATGTCCCTAGAAAAAATGTTTTTTTAAAGCACACTATAGCACAAGGAGAATTCCCCTCACTTTCCTTCTTTGTCCCTAGAAACAAGGACTGGCACAGTGAAAGAAACTGACACTCTCCCTACCTACAGTTTTCTGTCCCTAGAAAAAATGTTTTTTTAAAGCACACTATAGCACAAGGAGAATTCCCCTCACTTTCCTTCTTTGTCCCTAGAAACAAGGACTGGCACAGTGAAAGAAACTGACACTCTCCCTACCTACAGTTTTCTGTCCCTAGAAAAAATGTTTTTTTAAAGCACACTATAGCACAAGGAGAATTCCCCTCACTTTCCTTCTTTGTCCCTAGAAACAAGGACTGGCACAGTGAAAGAAACTGACACTCTCCCTACCTACAGTTTTCTGTCCCTAGAAAAAATGTTTTTTTAAAGCACACTATAGCACAAGGAGAATTCCCCTCACTTTCCTTCTTTGTCCCTAGAAACAAGGACTGGCACAGTGAAAGAAACTGACACTCTCCCTACCTACAGTTTTCTGTCCCTAGAAAAAATGTTTTTTTAAAGCACACTATAGCACAAGGAGAATTCCCCTCACTTTCCTTCTTTGTCCCTAGAAACAAGGACTGGCACAGTGAAAGAAACTGACACTCTCCCTACCTACAGTTTTCTGTCCCTAGAAAAAATGTTTTTTTAAAGCACACTATAGCACAAGGAGAATTCCCCTCACTTTCCTTCTTTGTCCCTAGAAACAAGGACTGGCACAGTGAAAGAAACTGACACTCTCCCTACCTACAGTTTTCTGTCCCTAGAAAAAATGTTTTTTTAAAGCACACTATAGCACAAGGAGAATTCCCCTCACTTTCCTTCTTTGTCCCTAGAAACAAGGACTGGCACAGTGAAAGAAACTGACACTCTCCCTACCTACAGTTTTCTGTCCCTAGAAAAAATGTTTTTTTAAAGCACACTATAGCACAAGGAGAATTCCCCTCACTTTCCTTCTTTGTCCCTAGAAACAAGGACTGGCACAGTGAAAGAAACTGACACTCTCCCTACCTACAGTTTTCTGTCCCTAGAAAAAATGTTTTTTTAAAGCACACTATAGCACAAGGAGAATTCCCCTCACTTTCCTTCTTTGTCCCTAGAAACAAGGACTGGCACAGTGAAAGAAACTGACACTCTCCCTACCTACAGTTTTCTGTCCCTAGAAAAAATGTTTTTTTAAAGCACACTATAGCACAAGGAGAATTCCCCTCACTTTCCTTCTTTGTCCCTAGAAACAAGGACTGGCACAGTGAAAGAAACTGACACTCTCCCTACCTACAGTTTTCTGTCCCTAGAAAAAATGTTTTTTTAAAGCACACTATAGCACAAGGAGAATTCCCCTCACTTTCCTTCTTTGTCCCTAGAAACAAGGACTGGCACAGTGAAAGAAACTGACACTCTCCCTACCTACAGTTTTCTGTCCCTAGAAAAAATGTTTTTTTAAAGCACACTATAGCACAAGGAGAATTCCCCTCACTTTCCTTCTTTGTCCCTAGAAACAAGGACTGGCACAGTGAAAGAAACTGACACTCTCCCTACCTACAGTTTTCTGTCCCTAGAAATTTTTTTTTTTTAAAGCACACTATAGCACAAGGAGAATTCCCCTCACTTTCCTTCTTTGTCCCTAGAAACAAGGACTGGCACAGTGAAAGAAACTGACACTCTCCCTACCTACAGTTTTCTGTCCCTAGAAAAAATGTTTTTTTAAAGCACACTATAGCACAAGGAGAATTCCCCTCACTTTCCTTCTTTGTCCCTAGAAACAAGGACTGGCACAGTGAAAGAAACTGACACTCTCCCTACCTACAGTTTTCTGCCCCTAGAAAAAATGTTTTTTTAAAGCACACTATAGCACAAGGAGAAATCCCCTCACTTTCCTTCTTTGTCCCTAGAAACAAGGACTCGCACAGTAAAACACACTGACACTCTCCCTACCTATCCTTCTCTTTCCCTAAACTAAAGGAATCCAGGTTAAGCAAGAAAGAAATAAATGTCACTGTCCCTGCCTATGCTTGTCTTTCCCTGCTCCGGAACACACTACACTAGGCCGCCGTGCTGGCGGCCTTTTATAGTGTGGGGCGTGTACTAAACACCCTCAGCAATAATTGGCCACAGGCATCCTGCCTGTGGCCAATCATTGCTCTCCTCGCTGCCGGCGCTGTGATTGGCCAAGCATGCGGGGTCACAGTGCATGCTTGGCCAATCACAGCGCCTGGATGACACTGCGATGGCGTAGTGCATTGTGGGCCGTTCGCGTCACTCGAATTTGGCGCGAACGGCCCAAATCGTTCGATCTTCGTCGAACGATCAAACAGCCGATGTTCGAGTCGAACGTATGTTCGACTCGAACACGAAGCTCATCTCTACTGACAACCAATGTGAGGGGGATATCACACTGGCCACAAGTGTGAATGAAAGGATTGTACACCAAGCCCCAATGTAATAAGAAGATTTACACTGACCACCAATGTAACTGACATTTAGCTTGCATTCACATTTCTTTGTGTTGGGAACGCATGCAAAATCGCTTTCCTGACACCACAGAAATGTGCTGCCCTTTAGCAGATACACAGCAGTGCCATTAACTGTTAATGACACCCTCACACATCGGCTGAGATGTGCGTATTCACATGCACCAAAATTCAGTGTGCTGTGGCACCATGTTATTTTGAAAAAGGCTTCCACCTCCTTGCTTATGTAGCACACAAATCTTTTACCCTGCTTACCTCCACCTGCAGAGTGGGACACACCATGCCACATGCCCAGTATCCTCCATCTTGTAGAGGGTGAGCAGTGTTAATAGTTTTGGGTCCTGCATCGAGTTACCTCTTTCCATTGGTTCTCATCCCTAGAGTATAGGGAAAAATCTATTCTCTCTTTCTTTGAAGAAGGCCATTGTCCAAACAGTATTAAACCCAATAAAAGAGTTTATTTTTCTCGCTCACAAATTGACAGGAAAGATTGGAGATAGAGAGAGTTGAACAGGGAGGCAGGTTCAGGCACGCACCACTTAATTACCCTAGTCGCCACTCAAGCCTGAGTGGGTTTTGCTCACCCGGATAGTCCCCTCTCACGGTCCTAGCAGCCGGTGTGGAGCACGAACATTCACTTTAAGTTCTTTTCCTAAGGATATGATCAAGATATTAGCCTCCAAGTCCTGAACTTCCCAGCACTTGTAACACTTGAGACCTTAGGTGCCAATGGGGCACGTTACAAGGCTTTTGGCGGATAATGGAATCCTTCCCTCTGTCAGGTAACCAGGCCTCTCCCGAGACAGTGACTTCCTTCACTGATCTCCTGGATAGGTCCTCCCCTGGTTCTCTCTCCTTCAGAGCGGGTCAGCCTCCCACGGGTACCCTGGGATTCCACTGGTTGGCATAGGCCTCAGCTAAAGGTGCTGGGCCTACCTGGAACAATGCAGCCTCGGGCTAAAGGTGCCCAGGACTGAACACACACACGCACCCCTGGCCTGGAGGGCCAAAGGGCGCAAACTGCTCCCCGAATAATGTGTCTGCCCCTTATATATCCTCTCCCAGCATGCACAGCGGGTAGACCACGCCCACTGCACAGCTGCCGAGAGAGTACAGCCAATAGCACTGTAATGCCACCTGTGGTTCGACCTAAGACCTGGCGACAGCGCCACCTACAGGTCTCAGGAAACTGTACTGCCAGGCAACATCACAACAGAGCAGAGGCCTAATAAAAGAATTCCAACAGCCTGAGCCTAACTATTTGCTCAGGCTAGCCCCTAAATTTAGGCATAGTGACCCCAGTTTTGGGGGGTCCGCTACACACACCCCCTCCTTAAGAAGCCACTGTCCCAGTGGCTAGAATAAATCAAAAGACCTCCTCAATTAGGAGTAGGTGTAGATTTATTCAACTATAATACAATATTTGAAAATGGTGCCTGAACCAATATTTTGGGAAATGGGAAAAGGAAAAGAAGAAGGGAAAACATATTACAACATAAACTTTGACATTCCATTCTCAATGTCACATGTAACACAAAATACACAAATATCACATATTACACTTCCCACCCCCTCCTGAATAACTACCACACCCATTCTCCGGTAGAGTTGATAGTAGATCACACCTGCAGAGGGAGAAAAAAAAAACTCAACATGCATCACTTCAAAACATCCTATTCCCTAACTAAACGAAGAAATAACCCATTTCTCCAAAAAGAGATCACTCCCTTCCTTAAGTATAATATGCTAAGCCTAGCATTACTTGGTATATATTAAATATAATTTTTTTTCTATTACTTTTCTTCAAAAGAAAAAATGAAAGTTCAGCAAACAGCTGCCACCTGGTGGCAGCGCAAAGTTACTACATTCACCATATTTGCGTATGGGAATGAATCACTGCACACATAAAACACTTCTTAACTTGACCAAAGAAAACTATTTCCTTTCTTTAAGAGCTGAGGAAGGAGAAGAAAGAAAAAAACACAACAGTTCACCTTTTCCTCAACAGAGTAGACTTCCTCGGTGGCTGGAGCCCACAGTGTTGCGTGGATCGGATTGCTATTTCATTCACTGCTGTACATGATACTGAGATATGTAAGTGCAATAGTCCATTTTCGGAATTTCCTGCACCATGAAGCTTCTCCTATTTTTTACATTTTAACCGCTACATAAAACTGTGAACGGTGTGTGGAAGTGAAACCCCCTGTTTGTGATCCTTATGAGGGAGACGGCGTCCTGAGCTGGAGTTATACACCGGCACTGGAGATTGGAGAACTTTGATTGATGATCTGTTGCACTGAGAACAAATTTTCATTATATTTGTTTTTTTTTTTCGATTTGCACATTAGGATGGAGTTATACATATATATTATATTTGCGCATACAAAAATATTTTTGGACTCTATTATTGATTTGGCACTCCTCTGAATTAAGTTTTTCTGTTTTCTTATTTATTCATTTGGCACATTATTTTTTTTATCATTATGTTGTTATTTATTAATACTAGTCTGTATTTCACCTGTTTTTTTAAACTTAGTTGTCAGGTCTTATGTTCAGACTTGGTTGGCGCAGATGCACTTGTTGGTCTAAGCGCAGATTATATTTTATTGTCTTTTGATATTTAAATAATCTTAGTAAAAGGGGAAAAAAGGAAAAGGAAAATAAAATAAAAAATATTTAACAGACAGATTCTGACATAAACTGGATTGTCCGGGAAGGAGATCAGAAGTCACAAAGCTTTATCAGGGAAACTGGCTGCAGGCTGACTCGACTTCTTACCTTTGTATCATCCAGCCTTTCAGCTTTCATGTTTTACATCATTGTTCTTTGTGAAATACTGAGGTCATTGCCATGATCATACATATTATATGTTCCAGACAATTTTTAATAATGCCTACCACATCTTGTATTAGATCTGTATGGACCTTCACAGCTGACAGGCTTACCTGTATTAGGCAGTGCATTTGCTAGATATGATTGTCATTATACTACTGCTACTGGTATCAATAATAATGTAACATTCCACTAATAAATATTATTGTCATTGACACTAATAATAAAATATTCTGAGCATCATTTTGATGGATATTGTTATATCACATACAGAAGAAGGTGTGGCCACAAACAGGTTCTAATTTGTTGAATTCTTCCAGATGTGTATTGAAGAGTTTCTTTTTACAAACAGGGTTAATGTTTTCCAACGTCCGTTTTCTGAGATTACATTATTGTAGCACCCTCTAGTGTGCTAGAAGAACGGTGTAGGTTTTTTCCACGGTAGGTTAATTTCAAGGTTTGGCTGGCAGCCAAGCCTGGGTATGTTTTTTGTGATCTGGGTCGGTAGTGGCTCAGAATAGTGCTAGGTGATTCACCAGGACCTCCTACTTCTTTCCAGAATCTTCTGGTACTTTCTGGAAAGAGAGGTGGGGGGGGGAGCCAACTGATGTGTTCAAAGAAGTCCTTACCATTCCCCGATCTGGATTGGCAGGGGGCAGGCCTTCTTAAATACCCATGGTCAGCCCAGCTGTGGAGAAGTTATATCGGGTGGAAGATGGAGATGGAGTGTTAGGCTGTCGGGCCTTTGAGGGAGCTCCCCAGTCTGGCGGGAGGGTGACCTCGGGCCTGTGCTCGGGTGCGGACGGGACCTTCTTACAACCCACAGAGGTGTCCTGACCAGGAGGCACAGGAGGAGAAAGAGAGGACATCGGGAGAACACTGCTGGGCAAGTCTCCAGGAGTTCCACAGATGCAGCCAAGAGGGCTGGTGAGTGTTCACACCGTTGGGAGGACTGGGAGGCACGCCTCAGAGGACTGAGATGCAGCAGTCTGGGATGGGTGTAGAGCCAGTCTGGAGGATGGTGGTAGCACGGGCAGTGGAAAGGGGCAGCTGCAGCCAGGAGGGCTGGCAGTGCCTGAAGAGGTGGTACTGGGAGCAGTAGCCACAGCACTGGGACTGTTCTACAATTTTTGCTACATCATAGGGGTCTGCGGTCCTTGCCCGTAAAGGGCATCTGCTTTAGGCCTGACTGAGTCAGTGTCGGGCCTACAGTACTAGCTAGTCTGGAAAGAGAAAGGAAGTGATGTGCAGGAGGAGAGAGGAGTGGTGATCTGAAAGGAAGTGATGTGCAGGAGGAAAAGAGGAGTGTATATACTGTGATATACTGTATATAGGAGTCCCAACGTTAACTGTTAATTACCTGGGCATCTCATAAGTTCCCCATTCCTATCCAAGTTTAATTCCACTCAATAAAATACAAAAACAAGAGCAAGGACTCTTTCATGTCTCTGGATGCTTGAAATTGTGAGCCTGGCTGGGCAGGGTGACAGATGGACCACAACACTTAGCAGCTCCTACGGTGGTACCGATACATTATGTTGTTGGTTTAGATGCAAATAGTGGAGTTCTTCTTTAAGTGGTTGAAAAATAACTATGCTAAGGAATGATTAATACTGTTAACAAATAACTTTACGGTAGGCCAAGGCACCACATCTATATAGTGTTTACACAACAGTCCACTCATATCCTGGACTTTTATGTTACCATCTATACACACCTAATTATATAGAATGCCACATTGATAAAAATTAAAATATAGCACATATTTTTGTATCATCCACTTTCACAAAAAACAAAACCTCCAGGTGCACATTCTCTGCCTACCACCAACTAACTATATACCCATTCTGACACCTTCAAAAAAGAAAGGAACAGCTATTGCTGATATAGTTTTATAGTTGACCAGAGAATCTGTTGACAAAGCGGTGACTATGACCTGTTAAGTAGTATTCCTTTCTAGGTGCAAGCTGTTGGACATGATGGGATAAATCTGCATTTAGGCTATTATAGAGAAATCAACCACACCAAGACGTTGATTGTCTTTTTCTCTTCATGGTACCCCTGCACTCATCACTTTTTTATAGGGGGCTTTGGGTCACAATTGTGGCACCACTGGACAGCTCAAGCAATTTTATACGGCATGTAGCGGCCTCACCTCTCTTCCTTGCTTCATCGGTTATATGGCTGTTGTCTAGGGGTACCTGGGAGAGAGAGATGATACACACCACAGCCCGTGTACTCCCGTAACCAGGAGGTGAAGGCCAAGGATTGGGCTTTTGTGTAGGTGTCCTAGAGTCAAGTCCAGTCCTTCGTCCCTGACTCCTTTGCTTAGTAGCCCAAGTTCCACACAGTGAATAGGTACAACTCAGTTTTATTCTTCTTGCCAAGCAATAAAACAGTCTTTCTCCTTTTGAATAATGGGGAAACAGATCGAGGCACAATCCTTTCCCTTCTTGCTGCCGCCCACTGTGCTGTCACCAGTGGTGAATAGTCACTGCCACTGACTAGGTAATTTAGAACGTGAATTTACCTTCTCTCACTTTGCCCCTGTCAGGGGAAGAAATCCATCCAAGGGAGAAATGGAGGCCTCTCCGTCACCAGCGATGCTGCGCCGGACACTTCGGAGAAGTTACTGCGCACCAGTCCTCACAAACTCAGACACGGGCACCCAAGGCGTTAGGGCCCCCTCGGATTCCTCACCCTTGCGGAACTCAGTCGAAGGTACAGAGCCCCAGGCATCCGCCATAGTACCTCACCCCAGGCTAAAGGTGCTTGGAATGGACTCCATCTCTGTTCCAGCTAGGCCAAAGGCGCCTAGGCCTGGAACACCGGAACGCCAGCACCCAAGCTGAAGGTGCCTGGGTGCGGCCACGTCCTCCGACTCTCTCCCTAAAATCAGGGCCTCCGCCCCTTTTATGACCTCTCCCTTTGCATCACAGCGGGTTCCCTGCCCCGCTGTACCAGCTCCAGGGGAGGACAAAAAGGCACGGTTCGCAGTGTATGTTCAGCTCGGGCCCAAGGCAACAGCGCCACCCAGAGACCCCACGGAACTTCACACCATCAGAGTCCTTACAAATTCAAATACCTGCTACAGGTATATCTCCTGACTAGAGATAGGCCGAACACCTCTTGGTTCAGTTTGCGCCAAAACTCTCCAACATCGCAAAAGTTCAGGCCCGAATCGCAAACTCAATTAAAATCTATGGCACTCGAACTTGAACAATCAGAAGTCCCCATTTTGAAGGCTTATATGCAAGTTATTGGCCATAAAAAAGGTATGGGGGTCTGGGTACTGCCCTGGGGGACATGCACCAATGCAAAAAAAGATTGATTTTAAAGGAGCAGTGATATTAATAATGCTTAAAGTGAAACAACAAAAATAAAAATTCCTTCAAATGTAGTTTGTCCCCTTAATCTGCCTGTAAAGTGGCACATCTGTACCGTGTAGAGAACCTGCTGCAGCAAAACTGACATTTATAAAGAAAAAAAATGACATTTAACTTGATTTTCCCTGCAAGCTTTCTTTATTCGGACAAGCTGAAATTAAAACAATGCAGCAGCTGGTGCAGAGTCATTTGCCTGCTATACTCTACAACTGGTGGTGTGCTGCTGGCAGATGTGTTGCAAGGAGCTGTGACACCTTTTGCTATACCATCATCCCTGTCAGTGGAGGCTTCTGAGAGGTCATGAGATATAGCAGGGGTAGACATAAAAGGTGAGGAGAAGAATTGTGTCCCTTGTTTGTGTCTCTCAGGTGCTCTGGCCAATGGAGTGAGTGGTGGGAGGTTAAATGCCTAGTCAAGCATGCTGTACCCAAATGGCTGGTGTTTTTGCCACGCTTGATCTGGTTGCAGCAGAGATGGCAAATTGCAACAGTGCGATCAGCTGCACATGTGCTAAAAAAGGCCCACACAGTTGAGCTGTGGGAAGTGGGCCGGGAGATAATTGCTCCACAATCTGATGGAATAGGGTGGCTGCTCTCTACTCTTCCATGATGGCTGCCTCTGAAAGACATCCTGCCTCATTGGGGTTGTGCTTCCCCCTCACTGCTTTATCCGGCACCCAAGTCACATTAGTGACCTCATAAGCATCACCCCCTCCATCCTCATCATCACTGGAGCCAACTTGGCAATACGCTGCGGCTGGGGGAACATGACTGCCAATTTGTTGTTTATCAGTGTTCTCCCCTATCTGTGGGCTCATGTTACTCCCTTCCTCAACCTCACAACCAACATCACAATCAAGTAATGTCTGTGCATCCTCAGAAGCAAATGGCCGATGCTGTACTCAAATAATTCAGCTGACTCCTCCATGCATGATGCTGGGGCTATGACAGGAGTAACTGTGGACAAGGAGGCAGAATAAGTCGCTCTGGCAGCTGCAGTGGACTGCGCACTTTTCTCAACATGGTGATAGAGGATGATTTAGTAAGCCAGTCCACCACCTCCTCTGCATGCTGTGGCTGGATAGCACAGGCAACATCACTAAATAGAGACAAATGTGTCCTGCCTGAGGAGGACAGACCATGTCCACCTTTGCCTGTGGACACAGGTGCTGCTAGCTCCCTCATAGTGGCATTGAAATGTCTGCCTCTCCTTGCTGGCCTCCCAGACATGATGGGGCGGGGCTTATTACCTAATTTAATAGAAACTGGCAAATGTGTGATTAAATGCACTTTATTGAATGAAAAATTGTGTTTGATGCACTTTAAATTGAGGACTGACGCTGAGAGAAATGTAAAAACTACAATAAATACATAAATAAAAAAGGGGAACACCAGTGTTGCAGTCAGAAAAAAGGGGGGAAAAAAAACAGGGCAAAAAAACAACAACCGTACACAGCACTAAATTTTATTTAATGCTGTTTAAAACACTGCACTACACTAACGCACTACACTGACACTACAATATACTCACACTATTCTCACACGATACTGACACACTACACTATACTCACACTATACTAACTACACTAACACTCTACACTCAGAGTCACAGTATGTGAACACACTTACTCACTAGTAGCAATCTGAGCCCTGATCTATCTATCGCCACTCCAACACACTGCAAAAGTTTCTTGTGGGAAGGAACCCTTTATAGTGTCGGAGCCCTGATTAGACAAAGTCATAATCACTTTGTCCAATCAGGGCTCTAACCCTGATTGGACAAAGTCATAATCACTTTGTCCAATCAGGGCTCTAACAGTGCTCTGTACCCTAATTGACAAAGCCTTGCACCTGACCAGCGGTTAGGGCCCTAGAATGCACTGTGCAGAGCGCAGTGCATTGTGGGGCACTGGGTGGGCAAACATCCCACGAGCGCCCTGAAAATTTGGGTGTTTGCCAAACTTTTTCCCGGCCCAAACCATTCATTAAACTCTACTTCTGACACCCATGATACACTCCTGAGAAGGTAGGCTCTATATTATCTTTGAAACATGTAAAGTCTTCCTCGCTCTACTAACATACCAGCAGTGATTATCAAAAATACATATGCAAGGAGTCGTAGTTTGAAGCTTGTGCGCCCTGAAAGTTGACCTGGGGCCCCCCCACTACCACCCGCCGTTTCCACCGCTTGCCAAGATACTTACACCATGCGACAAGATACACCAAGTGGCTAAAGAGTTATTTCAGATCTTTATTTACATATTGAGTGGGTAATTCAAAAGATTTTGGAGAAACTGTCCACATTTTGACATACCTCTTCAAATCTGTTGAATACCCTGGAGCAGGGGTAGGCAACCTTCGAAAGGTGGAGTTCTACCTGAACAACATGGAAGAGATCAAAGATCACCGGGGATCGGCACCCTTTTTTTAAAATAAATTACCTAGCAAGGCTTAACTTAATAGTAAGGAAAAAAGAAAAAAAAAAAGAAAAAGAAAAAGAAAAGAAAAAAAAAGAAACATAAGATAATAAAACTAATGCTTAGTTTACTTAAAAGTAGACAGTCAGTAGAGTGTCAGTCGGAAAGTCAGTCGGTAGAGCAGAGGTCAGTGTGTCAGTATGGCAGTGTCACTGGGGCAGTGGACGGTGTCAGTAGGGCAGTGGATGGTGTCAGTAAAGCAGTGGATGTGTCAGTAGGGCAGTGGATGGTGTCAGCCAGTAAAGCAGTGGACGGTGTCAGTATGGCAGTGGAATTTGTCAGTAGGGTAGAGGATGGGGCCAGTAGAGCAGTGGATGATGTCAGTAGAGCAGTGGACTGTGTAAGTGGTTTAAAAAATATAAATGATTTTTATTATTTTTTACCATTTTATTTTATTAATATATTTTTTTACAATTTTATTTTTTATTGTTTTTACACATTTTTAGCAGCCCTGTTGGGAGGCTTTGGTGAAATTTCAGGGGTCTAAACACAAACACAGTCCTCAATCGCCACCTCTGCAGCCTCAGCTACACAGAATGAATGAATAGGAATAGCTCTCTATGGATCTTCCTATTCATTCAGAAAGCAAAGCATAGTGAGCACACTGTACTATGCCTAGGTTATGAATGAATGGACACAGAAGCATCCGGTACCGATCACTCACTCTGTTCATTCAGAAAAGGAAAGAGGCGAAAAATTACATATTTACCGGCCTCTTCCCCGTTCTCCATTCTGAATCATTACCCGCAGCAGTCCGTGGAGAGGAGAGGGGGGAAGCCGGAGCACACTGCAGGGGGGGGGGGGAGACAGGCGAGAACACAGGGGGGCCAGGGCAGCAAGAAATAAGAGTGACCTGGAAAGAAGGGGTGGTACAGACAACATATGCAGGTACTGATCCTCTCCATCATTTCCTGCAACCTCTGAATGCTGGCAGTTTCTCAGTTGGGGTCCCCCAAGGTTCTGTTCTTGGACCTCTCCTATTTTCAATCTACACCTCCTCCCTGGGTCAGCTGATAGCCTCCCACGGCTTCCAATACCACCTCTACGCTGACGACACTCAAATCTATTTCTCTGCCCCTCAACTCACTCCTTCATTCTCCTCACGTATCTCTAACTTACTATCAGATATATCAGTTTGGATGTCACACCACTTCCGCAAACTTAATCTATCCAAAACTGAACTGATAATTTTTCCTCCTCCATGTGCCTCCTCCCCTGATCTCTCTGTCAAAAGTGATGGCACAACTATCAGCCCATCCCCACATGCCAAGGTCCTAGGAGTAGTCCTGGACTCTGAACTCTCCTTTAAGCCTCACGTCCAATCACTGTCTAAATCTTGCCGCCTCAACCTCCGCAACATCTCCAAAATACGCCCCTTTCTAACCAATGACACAACAAAGCTCCTAATTCCCTCCCTGGTCATCTCTCGCCTCGATTACTGCAACTCCCTCCTCATTGGCTTACCTCTGAAAATTTTAACCCCCCTTCAGTCCATCATGAATGCTGCTGCCAGACTCATCCACCTTACCAACCGCTCTGTCTCTGCTACTCCTCTCTGTCAATCCCTCCACTGGCTTCCGCTCACCCAACAAATTAAATTCAAAATACTAACAACTACCTACAAAGCCATCCACAACACTGCCCCCAGCTACATCACTGACCTAGTCTCTAAATACCAACCTAATCGTTCTCTTTGTTCTTCTCAAAACATCCTGCTCTCTAGCTCTCTCATCACCTGCTCCCATGCTCGTCTCCAGGACTTTTCTAGAGCCTCTCCAAGCCTATGGAACTCCTTACCCCAATCTGTCCTTCTATCTCCTTCTCTATTAGCATTTAGAGGATCCCTAAAAACCCTCCTCTTCAGAGAAGCCTATCCTACCCACATCTAACAACTGTATTTTCATTTTGTCCACCTGATCATCCCCCACAGCTACTACCCTTTGTTTCACTTGACCCTCCCTTCTAGACTGTAAGCTCTAACGAGCAGGGCCCTCTGATCCCTCTGTATTGAATTGTATTGTGACTGTACTGTCTTCCCTGTTGTTGTAAAGCGCTGCGCAAACTGTTGGCGCTATATAAATCCTGTATAATAATAATAATAATAAAAGGAGAAGCTGGCTTTCAGAGGCTGCAAGAGGAAAATGGAGAGGATCAGTTCCTGTATATGCCACCCCTACCGACCCTCCTGTCCAGATGTATGGAATGGAATGTGAATGGAATGTGACAGGGAGGCCAGGAGCATAGGGTGAGGTCATCATTGCGACCCCTGATGCTATACCAGTGCATATGCATATATATGGATGTACATACTGTATATAGACAGGGCTCAAAATTTCAAATCCTGAGCTACTAGCCAGACCTCAAGGGTTACTCGCCACCAATTGCCGTGCCCAACCCTACTGTGACAGGAGGGTCACTTTGGACACAGGGTGAGCCAGGAAACCATGGACATTAAGAAATATATCTTGGACAACCTAAAATGGGTCTGTAATATTTATCCACCATATTCCCAAGGATATCTGTAAAGGACTATTTACTGATTCTGAACTCAACAGGTTAATTGAGAGATACTGAGGTGTTCAGTCTCAATCACCTGTCTGCCTAGTGTAATGCTAATCCCAGCTTCTTAAAGACCTGTTCATTGTTTGTGGTGATGTGGATTGGGGAAATTAAGTCTGTCCTTGTGTGTATTGTAAAGTAACAGACAGTCTGGTGAATATAAAGGTCATGCATAGTTATTTAAACATAAGGGGATTAGAACCTGTTGTCTCCTAACAGGTGTCAAAATAATGTGTATTGGGTCTTGTTATGTTGTGGGTGAAGCTGGACCATTGTTCATTTTAGATTAATGCAGTATTGGATGTGTATAAAAGTTACAATGTTTTTCTTAATAAAGTCAGTCTATCCCTATCCCTGAAAGATACAGAGTGCGTCTCGTTCTTTCAGAAGGATTAATTCCTATGGGAAGTGGTCGTCTGGCTGTGGAGGATCGGCAGTGAATTTGTGTCCAGGATACCGAAGAGATCTAAACGGCGTTCCCCCCTTTCGTATTTGGGGTGTCGTTACATTGGTTGGCAGCGGTGGGATTTTCCCTCCAGTTCCTGGGACACTCAAAACCACCACAGTGAATGACCAGCTATGCAGCCGGCAGGAAAGCCACACTGAAAGACCTACTTGAGAGCCCTGGAGGAACCAGTGGGACAAAGAACAAGGCCACCTTGATCAGGGAGCTAGCCGAGATGGACCAGAAGGATGGTGATGCAAGACCCCGGTCAATTGAAGATTTGTTTCAGCAACGAGTTCGAGAGCGGTTGGCATTATATGGTGCTAACCCATCAGAGACCACCATACAGGAAGCCATTAGAGGCATCCAGCTGTAGGATGAGTGACAAGAGAAAAAACTACAGCGACAAAAGAGAGAACTAGAGCGACAAGAGAGAGAACGAGAGCGACAAAAGAGAGAACTAGAGCGACAACATGAGCGGAGAATGGCGGAAATACGGCAATCGGAGATCGCCTACAGACAGCTGCTAGAATCTGCTCAGCAGCAGGGTGGGGCTACCTTTGCCTGGGACTATCAGGAAATACCAGTTGACAACTATGAAATCCTGGCTGAAGAATCGGCAGTGGAAAATCTGAAGATTGCCATCCCTAAAGCCGAAGTGGATGATATGGAGTTCCAGGGAGCTAGCCTGGCTGAAGAATCGGCAGTGGAAAATCTGAAGATTGCCATCCCTAAAGCCGAAGTGGATGATATGGAGTTCCAGGGAGCTAGGGCAGTTGGCTCATCTCCCCAGCCACAGATTACAGAAGGTATGGACTTAAGGGACTGTTCAGAGGATGTTATGGATTATGCATCGCCTGCCCAAGTACTGGCAGCAGGACAAAGTACTGCAGACCCCGGCTCTACACCCGTGGCAGTTTTGGAGGCCTGAGGTGAGAAGGTGATGGTTCCTCTTTCCCAGGGGATTTCAGAGATGCAGGGAGGAGAAGCAGCCCTGTTCCCTCCCCAACAGTCAGCCAGAGCAGAGGGTGTGGAGTCCCCAGCATAAGTGCTGACAACAGGGCAGAGTGATAGCAACCTCTGCCCAGCACCGGAAACAACTGTGGAGTTTCAGGGAGCCGGGGCAGTTGGCCCCTCTCTCCAGCAACAAGCTGAGGTGGTAAAGCTTTTACCCCCAGCTGAATCACTGGCAGCAGGGCAGAACAGAATGCTACTGGCCTCTGCACACAACTGCAACTTGAGCTGATATCGGTGGATGGGACTGCGGTCTCCATTCACAGCAACCCAGCAGAAGAGCTGGCAACAGAGCAGAGTGCCACGGGCCTCTGCTCTCAACTAACAGAAGAGGGAGTTCCTGTGGTACTGGATGGGACTTCGGTCTTCACTGACCCAACCCCAGAAAATGGTGTGACACTGAGACAGGAGGATGTCAGCCTTGCTTTGCAAGCACTGGGGGATTTTCACCTACCACAAGTGGATGGGACTTCAGTCTCCACTTGTATACCCCAGGGATGCTGGGCAGTCGGCCCAGATCCCCAACAGCATGACGGACTGAGCCCAGTCACCCTGTCTTCTCCCCAGCGGCGGGTATGTTCTCTGAGAGAGGCAGAGGTTGGCTGGGTAAGTAATGCTCTGTTTGGAGCAATTTATTTGGGATACTGTGTGGATACCGGCATTAGAAGAATGGACCTATGGACTAACTTCGGAGTCAACCCATCTGGGGTCACCTCCTGTGTTAGTCTCCTGCCGAAAGGGGAGATGTGTGACAGGAGGGTCACTTTGGACACAGGGTGAGCCAGGAAACCATGGACATTAAGAAATATATCTTGGACTACCTAAAATGGGTCTGTAATATTTATCCACCATATTCCCAAGGATATCTGTAAAGGACTATTTACTGATTCTGAACTCAACAGGTTTATTGAGAGATACGGAGGTGTTCAGCCTCAATCACCTGTCTGCCTAGTGTAATGCTAATCCCAGCTTCTTAAAGACCTGTTCATTGTTTGTGGTGATGTGGATTGGGGAAATTAAGTCTGTCCTTGTGTGTATTGTAAAGTAACAGACAGTCTGGTGAATATAAAGGTCATGCATAGTTATTTAAACATAAGGGGATTAGAACCTGTTGTCTCCTAACAGGTGTCAAAATAATGTGTGTCATGCCTTTAGTAAAAAGGCTTGAATTTTTCCTATTTTTTCTGGTTTAATAACATTTAATCTATGTTGCCATCTAGTGGCCGTTTTGTATAACTGCATCTATTTTCATAAGCAATATTAGAAGAGTTAGCTAGTTTGGGACTTGCAAGCCTCCGTACTTTCAATCCCATCAGGCCTTGCGTCACCTTCTTCAGCCATTTCATCTTTTTCCCTGGAAGCATGCACATGGACTGCTAAGATATATGTTCCAGCCTTCAGAAACCTCTCCGGTATGTCTACTATTTATGTACTCAGCTAGGCAGATAGATAGGGAGGCACTAATTGTACTATCTTTACTAATTGTATTTGTCTGTATCTGTTACAGTTTTACTCTATCTTGTATCAATAAAAGTTCAAAAGGATTCTACGCCTACCGGAATGCATTGGTATGAGAGGAGTTATCAGTGTGCCCAAATACACCTCAGCCACGTGTAGTGAGGGGCATAACAGTAAAACGGAGGCTTCTAAGCACGGCTAGCATACAGAACAGCAGTAAAACGGAGGCTTCTAAGCACGGCTAGCATACAGAACAGCAGTAAAACGGACGCTTCTAAGCACGGCTAGCATACAGAACAGCAGTAAGACAGCAGTGTTATCAGCTTCCATACAGCTAGACACCATGTCACAGACAAAGTCAGAGCACTTTGCGACAAGGTCAGAAGACTACTCCACGAGCTCAAAGAGGTCAGTGAAAAGCGAAACAATCGCCATTGCCCACGCAAAGGCGGAATCTGCAAAAGTAAAAGCTGAGCAGCAGCAGCAGTCGCTGAGGCAGACATCTTAGAAGAACTTGCAAAGCCCACCAGTGAGCGGCTCAGCAACGTACTTGGAAAAAATTCCGTTCCTGACGACAGTACAGAGCGTACCTCAGAATATGTGCGGCGACACGCTGAACCAGACAACTGCCCGCTTACAGCGCCAAGAGCGGAATCAACCCCCGCCATTCACACGCCTTATATCAAGCAAGAAAGTAAACCCGCACTCAGTCAGTTTTCAGCACATTCTGCATCCAGACTATCAAAACACTACGTCACAGTTGACCAAATCGAAAATGAAGAACGACGGCCTAAAAGATACAGCGACAGTATCCCTGATAACCGCAACTATCCACCAAGTTCCTGGCACAATAGAGCACCCCCTGGCTACTCACACAACGATCAAGGTATGTCAGATTTCTTCAAGTTCTTAGCACAACGTGAACTGTTAGCAAAGGGACTTGCAAAGTTTAACGATCGCCCTGAAAGTTATAGAGCATGGCGTTCGTCCTTCAGAAATGCAACAAGGGATCTCGATTTTAAAGCAAGTGAAGTAGCCGATCTCTTAGTCAATTGGCTGGGGAATGAGTCATCAGAACATGCAAGGAGAATCAGAGACATTAACATTAATTACCCAACCAAAGGGCTGAGCATGATATGGGAGAGGATTGATGAATGTTACGGTTCCCCAGAAGTTATAGAAAACTCTTTTTAAAAGAATAGAGGACTTTCCCAAGATTCCTAACAAAGGCTACCAGAAGCTGAGAGACTTGAGTGACCTAGTTACAGAACTACAAATAGCCAAAGCAGAAGGAGACTTGCCAGGTCTTGCCTTTCTGGACACAGCCCGTGGCGTTAACTCTATAGTGCAAAAGCTACCTTACAACCTTCAAGAAACCTGGGTTACACGAGGCTCCGACTACAAGCAAAAGCACAACGTCCCCTTCCCACCTTTCTCTTATTTTGTGGACTTTATTCGCCAACAAGCAAAGGTTAAAAATGATCCTAGTTTTGACATCTCATCATCGGACTCTGCCTTCCCTAGGTCAAGTAAGCCTGCTCCTACCTGCAACTTCAAAGACGCACCTGTTGCAGTATGCAAAACAAGTGTATCTCCAGCTCAGAATCCAATCAGAGAGTGTCCTCTTCACAAGAAGCCTCATTCGTTGTTAAAGTGCAGAGGTTTTAGAGAAAAGACTCTCCAAGATCGCAGAACCTTCCTCAAAGAAAACAGAATTTGTTACAGGTGCTGCGCATCAACTTCTCACCTTGGGAGAGACTGCAAGGTGAGCATCAACTGCTCTGAGTGCAGCAGCACAGAGCACAACACAGCTCTGCATCCAGGGCCAGCGCCATGGACTCTTACACCCTCACTCCAGGTGGAAGAGCACGGCGGGGAGCAACAAGACACAGTACCTCCTGTAGTTACACCCCAGTGCACCCAAGTCTGTGGAGAAGGTCTGTCTAACAAATCCTGCTCTAAGATTTGTCTTGCTACAGTTTACCCCATGAGTTGCAGAGAAAAAGCAGTGAAGCTATACGTGATCTTGGACGATCAAAGCAACAGATCACTCGCCAGCTCAGCCTTCTTTGACACCTTCAAAATCAAGGAAGCCGGCTTGTCATACTTACTCAAGACTTGTACAGGGGTAAGTGAAGAAACTGGGAGAAGAGCCATTGGTTACCAAATCGAATCCTTTGATGGTCAGACAACCCTGCCTCTGCCAACTCTAATCGAGTGCAATCAGTTCCCAACGGACAGAGAGGAGATCCCTACGCCAGAGGTGGCACTTCATCACGGACATCTGAAGGGCATAGCACATCTCATCCCTGAACTGGATCCCCAGGCTGAGATAGTGCTTCTCCTTGGGAGGGACATCATCAGAGTTCACAAGGTGAGAAAACAAATCAATGGTCCCCACAACTCCCCCTATGCCCAGAAGCTAGATCTAGGATGGGTCATCATAGGCAACGTATGCCTAGGGAGTGTTCACAAACCAACCAGCGTGAACTCTCTCTTTACAAAGACACTAGAAGGCGGACATCCATCCCTATTTCAGCCTTGCACCAACAGATTCCTCATAAGAGAGAAGCCTGCCAGTGTAATTCATTCAAACCCTTATACCACAAATCTTCTTTGTGATGAAGACAGAGATCATTTAGGGTGCTCAGTTTTCCAAAATACTAAAGAAGATCACAAAATTGGACCATCTATTGAAGATCATGTCTTCTTGGAGATAATGAGACAGGGATTCTACAAAACCAATGAAAACAGCTGGGTGGCACCCCTGCCTTTCAAAGCACAGAGACCCTGTCTTGCTAATAACAGAGAACAAGCTTTGAAACGCTTTTCTTCCCTCAGATCCAATTTCCAAAAGAAACCAGAAATGAAAGGTCATTTCTTCTCATTCATGAGTAAGATGTTTGAGAATGACCATGCTGAGATAGCTCCACCTCTAAAAGACGATGAAGAGTGCTGGTACCTGCCAATCTTCGGCGTCTACCACCCCAAGAAGCCAGGTAAAATCCGGGTAGTGTTTGACTCCAGCTCTCGGCATCAAGGAATCTCACTAAATGATGTCCTCCTAAAGGGACCAGACCTCAACAACACACTTCTTGGTGTCCTCATCAGATTCCGCAAGGAAGCAGTTGCCATAGTTGCAGACATTCAGCAAATGTTTCACAGCTTCCAAGTCAAGGAAGAACACAGGAACTTCTTGAGATTCCTATGGTTCAAAGACAATGACCCTAATAAAAACATTACAGAATACCGCATGAAGGTGCACGTTTTTGGTAACAGTCCATCTCCTGCTGTTGCCATCTATGGACTTAAGCTATCTGCCCAAGAAGGTGAGAAAGACGTTACACAGTTTATTGAAAGAGACTTTTATGTAGACGATGGTCTGAAATCACTTTCTTCACCCGAAGCTGCAATAAGTCTACTCAAGAGGACTCAAAGTACACTTGCTTCTTCAAATCTCAGACTGCATAAGATAGCATCAAACAGCAAAGTTGTCATGGAGGCCTTCCCTTCCCAAGATTATGCCAATGACTTCAAAGATCTGGACTTAGCAACAGACTCCCTTCCTATGCAACGCAGCCTAGGACTCAACTGGGACCTCAAGTCTGACACCCTTACCTTTCAAGTTGACCAAGAGCCAAAGTCCTTCACACGGCGAGGTGTCTTATCCACCATCAACAGCCTGTATGATCCACTCGGGTTTGTAGCACCGGTTACCATCCAAGGTAAGATTCTGCTTAGAGAGCTCGCCGCAGACACATGTGATTGTGATTCTCCACTACCTCCTGAGAAAGAGACATTATGGGTAACATGGAGAGACTCTTTAAAGACTTTATCCAACCTACACGTACATAGACCATACACCCACTTTCCTCCTGCAAGGGTTCAGTCTAGAAAGTTATGTGTATTCTGCGATGCTTCAGTTAAAGCAATAGGAGCAGTAACCTACCTCAAGTCAGTAGACATCGAGGGCCAAGTTCATATTGGGTTTGTTATGGGCAAGGCCAAGCTAGCACCATGCCCTGAAACCACCATTCCAAGATTGGAACTGTGTGCTGCTGTACTAGCAGTAGAACTAGCTGAGCTTATTACATCTGAGATGGATCTAGAACTCGAGGACACAGAGTTTTACACAGACCGCAAGGTAGTGTTGGGCTACATTTACAACAAAAGTAGAAGATTCTATGTCTATGTACACAACAGAGTCCTTAGAATCAGGAAGTCGACACAGCCCACCCAGTGGCGTTATGTCTCAACTGATCATAACCCAGCGGATCATGCTACAAGGTCTGTGCCAGCATCCCGTCTCAAAGACACTACATGGCTCACAGGACCCCCCTTCCTGTACAAGCCAGCGCCTACCACTCCAGTATCGGAGACATATGTACTGTTATGCCCCATACACACGATCATTTTTAATGTCATTTTTAAAACTGACGTTTTTCTTGTCATTTTTTTTCTTGTTTCCTCTCAAGCCTGTCTTGCGTACACACCATCATTTTAAAAAATGTTCAAGAAAAGCGCAGTGACGTACACCACGTACGACGGCACTATAAAGGGGAAGTTCCGTTCGAATGGCGCCACCCTTCATGTTAGTAAAGTTTGTTGAGAGACGATTCGCTCTTTTCAGTCTAGTGCTTTTCAGTCCGTTACAGCATGACGAATGTGCTATCTCCATTACGAACGCTAGTTTTACTAGAACGAGCGCTCCCGTCTCATACTTGATTCTGAGCATGCGCATTTTTTTTCACGTCGTTAAAGCATACACACTATCGTTTTTCACGTCGTAAAAAAAAACGACATGAAAAACGACGTGAAAAAAGAGAGCTTGTTCGAATTTTTTAATGCCCGTTTTTCACGTCGTTAAAAATGCTCTGGAGCATACACACGATCATTTTTAATGGCCATTGTTTTTAATGGCATTTTTAACGGCATGAAAAATGATCGTGTGTATGGGGCATTAGAACCTGAATCTGACTCAATGTTTCTACAATTGGGAACTTTGAAACTCACACATGAGACTCTGACAACTTTCATGGCTGAAGTATCAGCCATAATGAATGCCAGACCCTTGACATCTATACCCAATGATCCTGAAGATCCTTTCTTGCTTACACCTTCCACTTTACTCACTCAGAAAGTTGAGGTGATCACAGCTCCTTCAGTCAATCTGGACCCAAAGGACTTATACAGATGTCAATGGAGAAGAGTACAAGTTTTAGCTGACACATTGTGGAACAAGTGGAAGAAACAATACTTGTCTAATCTACAGGCTAGGAACAAATGGCAAGACAACAAGCCCAACTTAGAGCCTGGTGCCATCGTTCTCATGAAAGACTCTCAATCTAGGAGAAACAAGTGGCCTTTGGGTCTGATAACCGAAGTGTTTCCCAGTAAAGATGGAAACATCAGGAAAGTTGAACTTAAGGTCATTAGGCAAGGCCAGCCTAAACTTTTCCTCAGACCTGTTTCTGAACTTATTTTGTTACTCTCCTCTGAAGTGCCATGATATGTGGTTTCCGTGGGAATCCACGTGGGGAGTGTCATGCCTTTAGTAAAAAGGCTTGAATTTTTCCTATTTTTTCTGGTTTAATAACATTTAATCTATGTTGCCATCTAGTGACCGTTTTGTATAACTGCATCTATTTTCATAAGCAATTTTAGAAGAGTTAGCTAGTTTGGGACTTGCAAGCCTCCGTACTTTCAATTCCATCAGGCCTTGCGTCACCTTCTTCAGCCATTTCATCTTTTTCCCTGGAAGCATGCACATGGACTGCTAAGATATATGTTCCAGCCTTCAGAAACCTCTCCGGTATGTCTACTATTTATGTACTCAGCTAGGCAGATAGATAGGGAGGCACTAATTGTACTATCTTTACTAATTGTATTTGTCTGTATCTGTTACAGTTTTACTCTATCTTGTATCAATAAAAGTTCAAAAGGATTCTACGCCTACCGGAATGCATTGGTATGAGAGGAGTTATCAGTGTGCCCAAATACACCTCAGCCACGTGTAGTGAGGGGCATAACAGTAAAACGGAGGCTTCTAAGCACGGCTAGCATACAGAACAGCAGTAAAACGGAGGCTTCTAAGCACGGCTAGCATACAGAACAGCAGTAAAACGGACGCTTCTAAGCACGGCTAGCATACAGAACAGCAGTAAGACAGCAGTGTTATCAGCTTCCATACAGCTAGACACCATGTCACAGACAAAGTCAGAGCACTTTGCGACAAGGTCAGAAGACTACTCCACGAGCTCAAAGAGGTCAGTGAAAAGCGAAACAATCGCCATTGCCCACGCAAAGGCGGAATCTGCAAAAGTAAAAGCTGACTTTGTGGCAAAGGAGGCCGAAGTAAAAAGAGATGCAAATGCAACTTCAATTAGAAAAGTTACGCATGGAAACTCTATTAGAGAAGCTAGCTGTAGAGAAGGAAGCAGCAGCAGCAGTCGCTGAGGCAGACATCTTAGAAGAACTTGCAAAGCCCACCAGTGAGCGGCTCAGCAACGTACTTGGAAAAAATTCCGTTCCTGACGACAGTACAGAGCGTACCTCAGAATATGTGCGGCGACACGCTGAACCAGACAACTGCCCGCTTACAGCGCCAAGAGCGGAATCAACCCCCGCCATTCACACGCCTTATATCAAGCAAGAAAGTAAACCCGCACTCAGTCAGTTTTCAGCACATTCTGCATCCAGACTATCAAAACACTACGTCACAGTTGACCAAATCGAAAATGAAGAACGACGGCCTAAAAGATACAGCGACAGTATCCCTGATAACCGCAACTATCCACCAAGTTCCTGGCACAATAGAGCACCCCCTGGCTACTCACACAACGATCAAGGTATGTCAGATTTCTTCAAGTTCTTAGCACAACGTGAACTGTTAGCAAAGGGACTTGCAAAGTTTAACGATCGCCCTGAAAGTTATAGAGCATGGCGTTCGTCCTTCAGAAATGCAACAAGGGATCTCGATTTTAAAGCAAGTGAAGTAGCCGATCTCTTAGTCAATTGGCTGGGGAATGAGTCATCAGAACATGCAAGGAGAATCAGAGACATTAACATTAATTACCCAACCAAAGGGCTGAGCATGATATGGGAGAGGATTGATGAATGTTACGGTTCCCCAGAAGTTATAGAAAACTCTTTTTAAAAGAATAGAGGACTTTCCCAAGATTCCTAACAAAGGCTACCAGAAGCTGAGAGACTTGAGTGACCTAGTTACAGAACTACAAATAGCCAAAGCAGAAGGAGACTTGCCAGGTCTTGCCTTTCTGGACACAGCCCGTGGCGTTAACTCTATAGTGCAAAAGCTACCTTACAACCTTCAAGAAACCTGGGTTACACGAGGCTCCGACTACAAGCAAAAGCACAACGTCCCCTTCCCACCTTTCTCTTATTTTGTGGACTTTATTCGCCAACAAGCAAAGGTTAAAAATGATCCTAGTTTTGACATCTCATCATCGGACTCTGCCTTCCCTAGGTCAAGTAAGCCTGCTCCTACCTGCAACTTCAAAGACGCACCTGTTGCAGTATGCAAAACAAGTGTATCTCCAGCTCAGAATCCAATCAGAGAGTGTCCTCTTCACAAGAAGCCTCATTCGTTGTTAAAGTGCAGAGGTTTTAGAGAAAAGACTCTCCAAGATCGCAGAACCTTCCTCAAAGAAAACAGAATTTGTTACAGGTGCTGCGCATCAACTTCTCACCTTGGGAGAGACTGCAAGGTGAGCATCAACTGCTCTGAGTGCAGCAGCACAGAGCACAACACAGCTCTGCATCCAGGGCCAGCGCCATGGACTCTTACACCCTCACTCCAGGTGGAAGAGCACGGCGGGGAGCAACAAGACACAGTACCTCCTGTAGTTACACCCCAGTGCACCCAAGTCTGTGGAGAAGGTCTGTCTAACAAATCCTGCTCTAAGATTTGTCTTGCTACAGTTTACCCCATGAGTTGCAGAGAAAAAGCAGTGAAGCTATACGTGATCTTGGACGATCAAAGCAACAGATCACTCGCCAGCTCAGCCTTCTTTGACACCTTCAAAATCAAGGAAGCCGGCTTGTCATACTTACTCAAGACTTGTACAGGGGTAAGTGAAGAAACTGGGAGAAGAGCCATTGGTTACCAAATCGAATCCTTTGATGGTCAGACAACCCTGCCTCTGCCAACTCTAATCGAGTGCAATCAGTTCCCAACGGACAGAGAGGAGATCCCTACGCCAGAGGTGGCACTTCATCACGGACATCTGAAGGGCATAGCACATCTCATCCCTGAACTGGATCCCCAGGCTGAGATAGTGCTTCTCCTTGGGAGGGACATCATCAGAGTTCACAAGGTGAGAAAACAAATCAATGGTCCCCACAACTCCCCCTATGCCCAGAAGCTAGATCTAGGATGGGTCATCATAGGCAACGTATGCCTAGGGAGTGTTCACAAACCAACCAGCGTGAACTCTCTCTTTACAAAGACACTAGAAGGCGGACATCCATCCCTATTTCAGCCTTGCACCAACAGATTCCTCATAAGAGAGAAGCCTGCCAGTGTAATTCATTCAAACCCTTATACCACAAATCTTCTTTGTGATGAAGACAGAGATCATTTAGGGTGCTCAGTTTTCCAAAATACTAAAGAAGATCACAAAATTGGACCATCTATTGAAGATCATGTCTTCTTGGAGATAATGAGACAGGGATTCTACAAAACCAATGAAAACAGCTGGGTGGCACCCCTGCCTTTCAAAGCACAGAGACCCTGTCTTGCTAATAACAGAGAACAAGCTTTGAAACGCTTTTCTTCCCTCAGATCCAATTTCCAAAAGAAACCAGAAATGAAAGGACATTTCTTCTCATTCATGAGTAAGATGTTTGAGAATGACCATGCTGAGATAGCTCCACCTCTAAAAGACGATGAAGAGTGCTGGTACCTGCCAATCTTCGGCGTCTACCACCCCAAGAAGCCAGGTAAAATCCGGGTAGTGTTTGACTCCAGCTCTCGGCATCAAGGAATCTCACTAAATGATGTCCTCCTAAAGGGACCAGACCTCAACAACACACTTCTTGGTGTCCTCATCAGATTCCGCAAGGAAGCAGTTGCCATAGTTGCAGACATTCAGCAAATGTTTCACAGCTTCCAAGTCAAGGAAGAACACAGGAACTTCTTGAGATTCCTATGGTTCAAAGACAATGACCCTAATAAAAACATTACAGAATACCGCATGAAGGTGCACGTTTTTGGTAACAGTCCATCTCCTGCTGTTGCCATCTATGGACTTAAGCTATCTGCCCAAGAAGGTGAGAAAGACGTTACACAGTTTATTGAAAGAGACTTTTATGTAGACGATGGTCTGAAATCACTTTCTTCACCCGAAGCTGCAATAAGTCTACTCAAGAGGACTCAAAGTACACTTGCTTCTTCAAATCTCAGACTGCATAAGATAGCATCAAACAGCAAAGTTGTCATGGAGGCCTTCCCTTCCCAAGATTATGCCAATGACTTCAAAGATCTGGACTTAGCAACAGACTCCCTTCCTATGCAACGCAGCCTAGGACTCAACTGGGACCTCAAGTCTGACACCCTTACCTTTCAAGTTGACCAAGAGCCAAAGTCCTTCACACGGCGAGGTGTCTTATCCACCATCAACAGCCTGTATGATCCACTCGGGTTTGTAGCACCGGTTACCATCCAAGGTAAGATTCTGCTTAGAGAGCTCACCGCAGACACATGTGATTGGGATTCTCCACTACCTCCTGAGAAAGAGACATTATGGGTAACATGGAGAGACTCTTTAAAGACTTTATCCAACCTACACGTACATAGACCATACACCCACTTTCCTCCTGCAAGGGTTCAGTCTAGAAAGTTATGTGTATTCTGCGATGCTTCAGTTAAAGCAATAGGAGCAGTAACCTACCTCAAGTCAGTAGACATCGAGGGCCAAGTTCATATTGGGTTTGTTATGGGCAAGGCCAAGCTAGCACCATGCCCTGAAACCACCATTCCAAGATTGGAACTGTGTGCTGCTGTACTAGCAGTAGAACTAGCTGAGCTTATTACATCTGAGATGGATCTAGAACTCGAGGACACAGAGTTTTACACAGACCGCAAGGTAGTGTTGGGCTACATTTACAACAAAAGTAGAAGATTCTATGTCTATGTACACAACAGAGTCCTTAGAATCAGGAAGTCGACACAGCCCACCCAGTGGCGTTATGTCTCAACTGATCATAACCCAGCGGATCATGCTACAAGGTCTGTGCCAGCATCCCGTCTCAAAGACACTACATGGCTCACAGGACCCCCCTTCCTGTACAAGCCAGCGCCTACCACTCCAGTATCGGAGACATATGTACTGTTATGCCCCATACACACGATCATTTTTAATGTCATTTTTAAAACTGACGTTTTTCTTGTCATTTTTTTTCTTGTTTCCTCTCAAGCCTGTCTTGCGTACACACCATCATTTTAAAAAATGTTCAAGAAAAGCGCAGTGACGTACACCACGTACGACGGCACTATAAAGGGGAAGTTCCGTTCGAATGGCGCCACCCTTCATGTTAGTAAAGTTTGTTGAGAGACGATTCGCTCTTTTCAGTCTAGTGCTTTTCAGTCCGTTACAGCATGACGAATGTGCTATCTCCATTACGAACGCTAGTTTTACTAGAACGAGCGCTCCCGTCTCATACTTGATTCTGAGCATGCGCATTTTTTTTCACGTCGTTAAAGCATACACACTATCGTTTTTCACGTCGTAAAAAAAAACGACATGAAAAACGACGTGAAAAAAGAGAGCTTGTTCGAAATTTTTAATGCCCGTTTTTCACGTCGTTAAAAATGCTCTGGAGCATACACACGATCATTTTTAATGGCCATTGTTTTTAATGGCATTTTTAACGGCATGAAAAATGATCGTGTGTATGGGGCATTAGAACCTGAATCTGACTCAATGTTTCTACAATTGGGAACTTTGAAACTCACACATGAGACTCTGACAACTTTCATGGCTGAAGTATCAGCCATAATGAATGCCAGACCCTTGACATCTATACCCAATGATCCTGAAGATCCTTTCTTGCTTACACCTTCCACTTTACTCACTCAGAAAGTTGAGGTGATCACAGCTCCTTCAGTCAATCTGGACCCAAAGGACTTATACAGATGTCAATGGAGAAGAGTACAAGTTTTAGCTGACACATTGTGGAACAAGTGGAAGAAACAATACTTGTCTAATCTACAGGCTAGGAACAAATGGCAAGACAACAAGCCCAACTTAGAGCCTGGTGCCATCGTTCTCATGAAAGACTCTCAATCTAGGAGAAACAAGTGGCCTTTGGGTCTGATAACCGAAGTGTTTCCCAGTAAAGATGGAAACATCAGGAAAGTTGAACTTAAGGTCATTAGGCAAGGCCAGCCTAAACTTTTCCTCAGACCTGTTTCTGAACTTATTTTGTTACTCTCCTCTGAAGTGCCATGATATGTGGTTTCCGTGGGAATCCACGTGGGGAGTGTCATGCCTTTAGTAAAAAGGCTTGAATTTTTCCTATTTTTTCTGGTTTAATAACATTTAATCTATGTTGCCATCTAGTGACCGTTTTGTATAACTGCATCTATTTTCATAAGCAATTTTAGAAGAGTTAGCTAGTTTGGGACTTGCAAGCCTCCGTACTTTCAATTCCATCAGGCCTTGCGTCACCTTCTTCAGCCATTTCATCTTTTTCCCTGGAAGCATGCACATGGACTGCTAAGATATATGTTCCAGCCTTCAGAAACCTCTCCGGTATGTCTACTATTTATGTACTCAGCTAGGCAGATAGATAGGGAGGCACTAATTGTACTATCTTTACTAATTGTATTTGTCTGTATCTGTTACAGTTTTACTCTATCTTGTATCAATAAAAGTTCAAAAGGATTCTACGCCTACCGGAATGCATTGGTATGAGAGGAGTTATCAGTGTGCCCAAATACACCTCAGCCACGTGTAGTGAGGGGCATAACAATGTGTATTGGGTCTTGTTATGTTGTGGGTGGAGCTGGACCATTGTTCATTTTAGGTTAATGCAGTATTGGATGTGTATAAAAGTTACAATGTTTTTCTTAATAAAGTCAGTCTATCCCTATCCCTGAAAGATACAGAGTGCGTCTCGTTCTTTCAGAAGGATAAATTCCTATGGGAAGTGGTCGTCTGGCTGTGGAGGATCGGCAGTGAATTTGTGTCTAGGAGAGGGAAGATATATCTAAACGGCGTTAAACCCCTTTGATATTTGGGGTGCCGTTACACCTACCATGCCCCGCCCCTAATCCCGCCCCTAAACACGCCCTTTAAATTATCTCATTAAATGACACTTAAATTGTTCATGCAGAATTAAGTTATAAAAATAAATATTAACAACAACTTTATTCATGTCCAAAACTGCAGCCTGCCCGTGTCCGCCAATGCAGTCTGTCCGTGTCCACCAATACAGCCTGTGTACGCCAGTGCAGCCTGTGGCCGCCAATGCAGCCTGTGTTCCCAAATGCAGCCATCTGTCCCCAATGCAGCCTTGTGTCCCCAAATGCAGCCTTGTGTAGCCTTGTGTCCCCAAATGCAGCCTTTTGTCCCCAAATGCAGCCTTGTGTAGCCTTGTGTCCCCAAATGCAGCAATATGTCCCCAAATGCAGCAATGTGTCCCCAAATGCAGCCATGTGTCCCCAAATGCAGCCTTGTGTCCCTAAATGCAGCAATGTGTCCCCAAATACAGCCTTGTGTCCCAAAATGCAGCCATGTGTCCCCAAATGCAGCAATGTGTCCCCAAATGCAGCCATGTGTCCCCAAATGCAGTTGTGTCCCTAAATGCAGCCATGTGTCCCTAAATGCAGCCTTCTGTCCCCAAATGCAGCCATGTGTCCCCAAATTCAGCCATGTGTCCCTAAATTCAGCCTTGTGTCCCCAAATGCAGCCATGTGTAGGTCCCCAGTGGCCTACTAGTGTAGGGAAAGAGATAGCCCCCCCTGCCACCGCTGTCTTGTTGATCAGCGCACGGGGAACATAACAGCTTTCATTTCAATAGCTGTGTTCACCGCCGCGCGCGCCGTCATATATTGCCCCTCCCCCTTGTCCTGGTACTTTGATAGTCAGATCATCTGCCCAATCCTGGGGCGAGTGATCTGTCTATTAAAGTTCCCGGACAAGGGGGAGGGGCTATATATGAAGACGCGTGGCGGGAAACACAGCTATTGAAATGAAAGCTGTTATGTTCCCCGCGCGCTGATCAATGCGGCGGCGGCGGCGGAAGCAGCAGCTCTCCTCTCTCTTGCCCCACGATCGCCCCTCCCCCCCGCTCCCAGGCAGCCCACACTCGCCCAGCCCTCAAAATCCACTCGCGAGAGGGCTGATATAGATAGATATGTATGTATATATATATATATATATATATATATATATATATTGTGACAGCAGGAAGGTAAAGTCACCTGGTTGCATCCAGGGGGGTAGATATATTTCGCCCAGATTCAGGCTTTACGCCGACTTATACAACTGTGGAGAGTTGTATAAGCCCAGCTGAGGCTAGTGGGCTCATGGATGACTCATACCTCTAGGGAGAGTGTGGGGCGTCGTGCAGACAGGGAGTTGATGAGACCAGCTGAAGCTTGTCAGCTCATTTAGGCCTCTATAAGAACTCCCAGCTTCATTAGATGTTAGCTCATGCCTGGAACCAGACCTGTGTGGACTGTCTAGGGAGAGTGAACCCCTGTGCGGTGAGACAAAGCCTGTGTGGCTATTTGCTTGGACATTTAAAACCAGGGACTTAGGGACTAGGACAGCACTAGGCTGATCCCAGTTGTTAGTTAGGAAACCTGTATGTTTAGTCAGAGGTCAAGTTGACCAGGATTTATTTTGTTTATGTTTCTTTTGCTTTGCTGTGTTTTGTCACTGTAAATAGAAAATAAACCGCACCTTTTTGATTTTGAAAACCACAACCTCCGTTTGCTGGGCCTGTTTTTGTGTGGGGAGCCCATCTCGGGGGTCACACACACCCGCTGCCGAGCTAACCCCCTCACAGTTGGTGGAGAATGCGGGCAGTTTTTTTTTAAGCCAGCATGGAGGAGATACTGAAGCAGCTGGCTCTAGCAAATGCCAATCAACAGCAGACAAATGCAGGTTTGCAAAAGAGCCTTGCAGCTCAACAACAGAACTTCGCAGCCCAGCAGCAAGCTCATCAACAGAGCCTTGCAGCCCAGCAGCAAGCTCATCAACAGAGCCTTGCAGCCCAGCAGCAGACAAACGCAACTTTGCAACAGAGTCTGGAGGCTCAGCAACAAGCCCAGCAGCAATCTGAGGCCCGCTTCATAGACCTGTTACAGAAGCAAGAGCAGAGACTACAACAACAGATGGAAGCAGCAATGCAGCAACGTCCGCAGACCAGTGAGGAAAGCCGTCCCACTAATACCGCGTCCTTTGGGGTGAGTCGTTTATTGACAAAAATGACTGGAGAGGATGATCCAGAGGTATTTTTGACCACATTTGAAAGGACCGCTGAAAGAGAAAAGTGGCCTGAGGAGCAGTGGGCTGGACTGGTGGCTCCTCTGTTAACTGGTGAATCGCAGAAAGCTTACTATGACCTAGAGCCTAACCAAGCAAAAGACTATGCGATGCTAAAAGCTGAAATATTGGCAAGGCTGGGTGTCACCCAGGCTGTCCGGGCTCAGCGTGTGCATAACTGGACTTTCCAGCTTGGAAAACCCCCCAGGTCTCAAATGTATGATCTCATTCACCTGAGCAGAAAGTGGCTACAGCCAGAGACTTTGTCCGCACCAAAGATTGTGGAACGTGTTGTAATGGATCGGTTTTTGAGAGCTCTTCCTACTGCCATCCAAAAGTGGGTAAGCCATGGAGACCCAGAGACGGCCGATGGTCTTGTGGATCGTGTGGAGAAATACTTGGCTACAGAGAACCTGACGGCCTCTTCCAGAGACACTCGGACTTTCCACCCTAAGACCAGACCATCCCCAGGGGCGGATAAGAGGATTCCAAGGGGTGAGGGTGGAGAGAGTGAGAGGGTGGGAGCTCTACCCCAAGTTTGGCGAGAACAGCCTGGGAAATCAGTGGCTCAAGAGGCCGCAAGAAGGATCGTTTGCTACCGCTGCCGGCAAGCGGGACATATTGCAGCCAATTGCCCGGTTGTGGAGGAACCCATGCAGTGTGACTTTCTGACGGGCAGACGTCAGTCGCTGTGTGCGACAGTCGCATGCACTGCCATTCGAGGAACTGAGAAACATTTATGCAAAATGTGTGTTAATGGTAGAAATGTTGTGGTATTGCTGGATTCAGGTAGCCTTGTGACCCTGATAAAGGCTGAGTTAGTTAAAACAGAGGTCTCTGGGAATAGCAAGGTAGCTGTTATTTGTGTGCATGGGGACACCCGAGAGTATCCAGTGACTACAGTGTGTTTCGAGACCCCCAAAGGTACCCTCTCTCATCCAGTGGGCTTAGTATCTCAGTTACCGCATGACGCCATTGTGGGAAGGGATTTTCCGAAGTTCTGGGAACTGTGGGATGATCCTGAGCCCCCCACTGGTGCCCCTATGTACCAGGAATGTGATAGCCAGAACTCCCCTGAGAGTGGTGAGGACTCTCCGGAATTTCCCTTATCAGTATTGGCAGGGGAGACTCAAGAAACTGGAGAGGAGCCCACCTCCTCAGACGAAAACCTACCGTCTGTGGAGTTTTCTGATCTTGAGGTTCACAGGGAAAACTTTGCCACAGAACAGTTGAAAGACCCCGCCCTAATAAAGGCACGGGAAAACGTAGTGAAAATAGATGGCGAGTTAGTGAACCCAGATAATACCTGCACTTACCCATACTTCAGCGTAGAGAAGGACCTACTGTATCGGGTGGCAAAAAGGGCAGAAGAAACCGTTGAGCAGCTTGTGGTGCCCAAACCTTACAGGAAGTTGGTGTTGGAGTTGGCCCATGGGCACATTCTTGGAGGTCATCTGGGGACAGAGAAAACCCGAGAGAGGGTATTACAGAGATTCTATTGGCCGGGGGTGATGAAGGACATAGAAAATTATTGTTCCTCCTGCCCTGTGTGTCAGAGGTCGGCCCGATGCCACATTTCCGTAGCCCGCTGGTCCCTCTACCCATCATTGAGGTCCCGTTTGAGAGGATCGCCATGGATTTGGTAGGTCCTATAATCAAGTCCGCTAGGGGGCACCAGTACATATTAGTTATAATGGACTATGCCACCCGTTATCCAGAAGCGATCCCTCTCCGAAATACCTCGGCCAAAACCATAGCCAAAGAGCTATCTCTTGTGTTTAGCCGGGTGGGTATTTGTAAAGAACTGCTTACGGACCAAGGTACACCCTTTATGTCCCGGGTTATGAAGGAGCTGTGTAAATTGTTCAAAGTGACGCAATTACGTACATCTGTGTATCACCCCCAAACCGATGGGCTGGTTGAAAGGTTCAACAAAACCCTAAAACAAATGTTGAAGAAAGTGGTGGATAGAGATGGAAAGGATTGGGACTGTCTACTTCCTTATCTGATGTTTGCTATTAGGGAGGTGCCCCAATCCTCTACGGGATTCTCCCCCTTTGAGTTACTGTATGGGAGACACCCAAGAGGGCTGTTGGATATTGCCAAGGAAACTTGGGAAAGTGAGAGTTCTCCCCACAGGAGTGTGATTGAGCATGTCGCCCTGATGCAAGACCGAATTGCACAGGTAATGCCCATCGTGAAGGAACATTTGGCCCAAGCGCAGTTAGCACAGCAGAGAGTGTACAACCGTGGAGCCAAGACCCGTACCTTTTCCCCGGGGGATAGGATACTGGTACTTGTCCCTACGGTTGAAAGTAAATTCCTTGCCAAATGGCAAGGCCCCTACGAGATAATGGGAAAAGTGAGCGAAGTGAATTACAAGGTCAGACAACCAGGAAGGCGAAAGCCCGAACAGATCTATCACGTTAATCTGTTGAAAGCCTGGAGGGATAGAGAGTCCCTAGTCGCAGACACTTGGTCACCAGCTCAAACTGGTTGCGTGATTCCGGAGGTTGGAATAGCAGCCACCTTGTCACAACCCCAACAACAGGAGGTTAAGGAGTTTGTGCTTCGCAACAAGGAGGTATTCTCTGAGCTGCCGGGACAAACATCTGGGGTAGAGCATGACATCATTACCCCGCCCGGTGAAAGGGTGAAGTTAAAACCCTATCGGATCCCAGAGGCCCGACGGGAGGCAATACGGGAGGAAGTACAGAAAATGCTGAACTTAGGGGTGATAGAGGAGTCCCAAAGTGATTGGTCTAGTCCCATTGTGTTGGTGCCTAAACCGGATGGGAGCTGGCGATTTTGTAACGATTTTCGACAGTTGAACAAAGTTACAAAATTTGACACCTACCCCATGCCACGTATAGATGAGTTGATCGACCGGCTGGGAACAGCCCGATACATGACGACTCTTGACCTCACAAAAGGGTATTGGCAAATCCCCCTGGCCAAGTCGGCCAAATAGAAAACCGCATTTGTAACCCCAGACGGGGCGTTCCAATATAAAAGAATGCCATTCGGGTTACAGAATGCGCCGGCCACATTCCAGCGGAAAATGGACCAGATGCTGAGGCCCCATCGGAAGTATGCTGCGGCTTACCTGGATGACATAATTGTCCATAGCACAGATTGGGCCTCACATCTGCCAAAAGTGCAAGCAGTCCTGGACTCTGTTCGGGAAGCGGGGTTTACGGCTAACCCCAAGAAGTGTACCATTGGGCAGGAGGAGGCCAAATATCTTGGGTACACCATTGGGAGGGGAGTAATAAAACCCAAACTCAACAAAGTCGAGGCCATCCAGAGTTGGCCACGTCCCAACAGCAAGAAGCAGGTACGAGCCTTTCTGGGAATCGCTGGGTATTATCGGCGATTCATTCCCCACTTTGCTTCTAAGGCTGTGCCCCTAACCAACCTGACGAAGGGGAAAGGGTCGGTCATGATTAAATGGACCCCCGAGGCTGAGGCAGCATTCCAATTCTTGAAACAAGCCTTATGTAGCCAGCCAGTGTTGTACTCACCCGACTTCTCTAAAGACTTTGTCGTACAAAGTGATGCGTCAGATGTGGGGTTAGGAGCAGTATTGTCCCAGGTCTGGAACGGGGAAGAGCACCCAGTCATTTACCTTAGCAGGAAGTTGAAGTCCCATGAGGTAAATTACGCCACCGTTGAAAAGGAGTGTTTAGCGGTGAAGTGGGCTCTAGATTCCCTTCGGTACTACCTGCTAGGTAGGCACTTTGACATGGTTACGGATCACGCTCCGTTAAAGTGGATGGCTCAAAACAAGGAAACAAATAGAAGAGTGAATAGGTGGTTCCTGGCCCTCCAGGAATTCAACTTCACAGTAAAGCATCGCCCTGGCGTTCAAATGGGGAATGTGGATGCTTTGTCTCGAGTACATGAATGCCTGATTGCTGGTGTTCCAACCCCGAGGTTAAAACAAGAGGGGGGGTATGTGACAGCAGGAAGGTAAAGTCACCTGGTTGCATCCAGGGGGGTAGATATATTTCGCCCAGATTCAGGCTTTACGCCGACTTATACAACTGTGGAGAGTTGTATAAGCCCAGCTGAGGCTAGTGGGCTCATGGATGACTCATACCTCTAGGGAGAGTGTGGGGCGTCGTGCAGACAGGGAGTTGATGAGACCAGCTGAAGCTTGTCAGCTCATTTAGGCCTCTATAAGAACTCCCAGCTTCATTAGATGTTAGCTCATGCCTGGAACCAGACCTGTGTGGACTGTCTAGGGAGAGTGAACCCCTGTGCGGTGAGACAAAGCCTGTGTGGCTATTTGCTTGGACATTTAAAACCAGGGACTTAGGGACTAGGACAGCACTAGGCTGATCCCAGTTGTTAGTTAGGAAACCTGTATGTTTAGTCAGAGGTCAAGTTGACCAGGATTTATTTTGTTTATGTTTCTTTTGCTTTGCTGTGTTTTGTCACTGTAAATAGAAAATAAACCGCACCTTTTTGATTTTGAAAACCACAACCTCCGTTTGCTGGGCCTGTTTTTGTGTGGGGAGCCCATCTCGGGGGTCACACACACCCGCTGCCGAGCTAACCCCCTCACAGTATATATATATATATATATATATAAACATAAACAGGTGCTATATGCAATGTATTTTAATTAGAAAATACCAGAAACAAGAACTAGGAATAATAATGTGAAAATAAAAGGAACAGGAATAATATACCGTGCAATGCAAAGACATTGATGGCCAAAACATAGTTTGCATGTGCAGTGCATTGTGGTAATGTGCACCTTATTGTAATGCACATGGATGCATGTTACGGTGATATTTATTTTGAATGGTAACCCGACACACTAAGGCAATGTAACTCCAAAGCACATGAGTTGCAGTGCATGACAACACACGGTAACTCAAAACCATTGTGGTACGTTGCATCAGAAAATATGCTGCATGTCCATTTTTTTGGTCTGTTCATGTGCGTTGACTGTCCATTAAAAATTAATGGGCTGCCTTAAAGATCATTGTGTCATGTGATATTTTGCATTGTGTTAACAATTGTGCATGAAAGCAACTTACGAGAACAAACTGATCTGAATGGACCCCAGAATAGATGTAAACTGGATGACATATCAGATGGACGTATGTCACAATCTTCTTTTGTCCAGTCACAGAATATAAGACATTCTATGAATGCAAGAGCAGCAGTGTGAGTGACTCACTATAATTGCTGTACTGGAAATTCAGTGGTGATATCACAGGCAGAGGCTGCATGTAAATAAAATTTTCCAAGAAAGAAGCAGCAACCACCGGTGGGGATCACGTAATTAGAGGCACCTTACTGGTACCTAGCTAATGTCCCAATATAGTTTTTGCCTACATTTCAGCTGTATTTATTTACATATTCTTAAAAAGCAGTAATGGATCAAATAGGTTTCTAACAGCTTATAAACACATAGTATGGGGTTGGCAGGGGGTATTGGGGTACTGGCAGACTGCCATAATTCTGTTGCAAGAGAAAGTAATAGGAGAAGAGCAGAGCAGGAGAAGAGATCAATGCCTCTGTTGTGAACTTTGAAGATTAATTTCTCTGCCATATCTATAGCTACATAGGTGAACAATTATTTTACTGCTTGTTTAGAATGTGTAAATATATTTGTGGCACCCTCCTAGTATAGAGTAGACTGTTAGGTAAATTTAGTTTGGCTCCTCTGTAATCAGTGGAGGAGGTGTTGATTGTTTAGGTCTGCTCAGTGTCTCACAGGCTGCTTCTCTGTTACCTGTCTACCTGTTCACCTTGTCTTCTACAGAATTCTAGAATCATAGTGGAAAGACGAACAGAGCAGACAGCCTGAATATTTATGGGACTGCAGCCAATCTCTGGGGAGGTATGCCCAGAATGTGGTGAGATTGCCTATAAATAGACTGGGGCTTGTGGCAGAATAGTTTAGTTCATGGGTATAGTCCTACTGAAGACTGGGGACTGAAGACTGTGCAGGGGCTCTGCCCCTGGGGGGAACATTCAGGGAGGATCAGGGTGGAAGACATCAAGATCCCCTCTAAGCTTAGCTGGGGAGCCTATTCGCAAGCTGAAAACCAAGGGTCAAGTGGGATCTAGAGAAGCTCACTGGGGAGAGCCAAGAGGAAGTTTTGGGAAAGAGACCAGCTGTCCTGAGGTGGTGTTAATCTACATCTCCCTCACTATGAAGAGTATGCTGGATTCTGGCAGTAGGAAACCTGCAATCCTGTGGCTAAGTGAGTAAGTAACCTCTATTGCCGAGGCTTTAGTAACTTTTAAACTCTGGAAGGAGTACAGATCACCATCATCATAAGTATTCTGTGGGATATTCAGCAGTTGTGCAGTGCAGCCAGCAGTTTGAGAAGTGCGGCCAAAAATTAAGGAGTCCTCAAGTTATCCAGTTCTACAGTTTTCTGGGTCTCCCATGCGCCCTCTCCCTATCCCAATTAATTGTTCTCAGTAAAAACCCCAAAAAAGAAACCTCTAGACTGTTCTTTGGAGCCAGTGGAAAAGTGCAGAAAATGCTGCATGCCTAGCTGTGTGTGCTCTGAGGGGAAAATAATACCAACATTGTGGCAGCTCTTTAGGGGGTGTGCTTAACATTTGTTTGCATAGTCTGGACAAATGTTAACTTTATATGTCCCAGGAAGGATAAAAAAAATCTGCATTCATAATGTTTATTCATGTTTTTTTTCCAAATTTGCCCTCTATTTTATGGACCTGATGTGTTCGGATGTGTTCATAAACACATTCAAAATGCATAGACAATTAAAACCAATGGTTTGCAATGACTGTAGTTCACACTATTGTGCCATGTTGATGTGCGGTTAAAAAAGGGAGAGCAGGTTACATTTTTTGGAAAACAGTTATACTACTATAAGGTAGTCTGTACTTCCTGTATTTTGTGAAGTATGCAGAGGAACTTTTGTTTTTCCAGTTAAAGCCCTAATGTAGGGTTGTCATGGGTGAGTCAGTGCCCATATATAAGCAAGGTTGGGAGGAGCCCTAGTGCAGTTGGAGCATGGGAGCCAGAGACCCCCCCATCAGGCAGATGTAGCCAGGAAGTGGAGGCCCTGGACAGGGCAGGAGGACATGGAGAGGTAGACCTGCACCCAGAAAAGCCTGGCTGTAGACTTCTCAACTCTTATCTTGATGGAGGCTGAGGCAGGTTGCGAAAGGCCTTTCAGGACAGGACAAGTGTTCCCTGAAGTGAGGATTCTCCTCATGAGGACCTGGGAGAGTTGTACTCAAGCTAGAGGTATCTAAAGTCATCTTAACTCGGTGGTACTACTTGTGAGGAATGGTGGAGACCCAGACAGCCTAAGGCAAACCAGAATCTCCAAGTGAGTGCTAATGACCCCAGGGGATAGAGACTGAGCTAGGGAAGATGACTTACTAAATGTGCTGTGTGCTGCTTTCACATGTGATTGCTGCGGATTGTCCACTATTTGTGGGTGACAATTGCATTGCTGACACACGGTCCATCGGCACGGACGTGTGTTATAGGAGCTCCTGCCATCCAGGAGCAAGCACTCATTCTCTCCCCAACAGACCGGGCTACGTCCGCCCCTCGACCCGGGCCTCCCCCCAGATTAGCTCCCCTAGCCCTCCAGCCCATCCGCACGCCGCACGCAGCAGCAGCCGCCGTCTTCTACCTGCCACCTCCCAGGCACCCCATACAGGCCGCTAGACCCGCAGGAAAGACCGCGGCTTCGGGCTAGCACCGGCCACCCGAGAACCATCTTCCACCCCAATCTCTCCCCAGCGGGCCCGCCAGCTCTCACTCGCCAGAGCTCCCCATTAGCGGCCATCGGGCACCGGAAACTGCAACTTGAGCTGCCTGAGCCCTCAGGAAACACTGCGGCTCGGGCATAGCTCCAGGCCGCGGCGGCCATCTTGGTACACCCAGCCCCCGCAACCTGTACCTGCTCTCAACCCCCCTCAAGCTTTCCTGCCACGGCAGCCATCTTGGTACACCCAGCCCCTGTAACCTGTACCTGCTCCCGACCCCCTCAAGCTTTTTGCCAGACACACACCAGTGGACTCGCCTGGTACTGGCCAACTGCCCCTACCCCCCCAGGTGCCACCCATAAGCAACAGCCTGAAGGACGAACCGGGTTTCCAGCCTGGGAAGTAGCGGCCATCTTGAAACACCCAAGTGGTCTCACCTCCAGCTCCCTGACATTCTCCTTCCACCCCCCCACCCTCATCATCCACACCACCATATCCGTACATCCGCATCGGCTTCCTGTTATGCACTGCGGTCTTTTCTTTGGTAACCGGACAACCAGGTAAGCACATCGGGCATACCCACCTAGGAAGTTGATACAGGGTTCGCCGATCGCCTCTCGGGGGGTCAGGAAGGAATTTTTTTCCCCGCTGGAGCAAATTGGCACAACTGGAGGAGGTAGACTGGGGTTCCACCATTTTTTTTCCATCGTTACCAGCGTGCCATCATCGGCATCGTCATCATCATCTTATCATCCGGTATCATCATCGCATCATCCCATCACCATCAGCAGTTTTTCCACCATGTTCAACATTAAATATTCAGCGGACTTCCTGCGTAACCTAATGAATACCGCCGCAAGACTACCAACCTCCATCCAAAAAATACTAAGGAAAAAACACCTGCTAAGAATTCGATCGCCAAAAACAAGATAGCATCACTTTAACTACAACATCTATCATGCGCCCTGATAAACACCAGATCTGCAGTCAAGCACAGACAGGAAATCCACGACTTCATCACCCAAAACGACATAGATTGCCTCTTTATCACGGAAAGCTGGCTAACACCTGACTGTAACACCATCCTAACAGAATTGGTGCCTGAGAACTACTGCATCCTAACCGAGCATAGATTAGGACAACGAGGAGGAGGCCTAGCAGTGATCTTCAAATCCCACATCTCTCTCATCAAACCAACTCTACAGGACTCTTTGGCGTTCATGGAAACACTCACTCTGCTACTTCAAACTACACCTGAGGAAACCATCCACATACTGCTATGCTACAGACCACCAGGTCCAAAGACAAATCTCCTTACACCCTTCACCGAATTCATCTCGACATACACCTTAAAAACCAAAAACTTTTTGTTACTCTGGGATTTCAACCTCTGGGCTATCTCCGCCCAGGACCCCTTCGCCACCTCCTGCATCAACCAACTGGAAGAACTAGGTCTGCAGCAACTGATAAATGCCCCCACGCACGATTCGGGTCACATTCTTGACCTCATCTTCAAACAAAACATGGATATCAACACACTGGACAACATGCCATTACCATGGACGGATAACCACGCTATCAAATTTAAAATCACCACCAACACCATCCCCCAAAAATCAAAACATTCAATAACTACACACTGGACAAGATCTCAGAAGAAACTACACTCTGAACTCTTCAAAACCACACTATCAAAAAACATAGGAATGTTAAATCAAAACCAATCAAACGGAACAAACACTCAACTCCTTAAACAAAGCATTACTACGAACAGCAGACACAGTTGCTCCGAAACGCAGAGCACTCATCCGCAGAAACAATTCAGGCTGGTTTAATGACACTCTTACTCTACTGAAGCAAGAACGCAGAAGAGCTGAAGGAGCCTGGAGAAGAAACTCAACAAAAGAAAACCACACTAACTACAAAGCACTCACTAATAAATACCACAAAGCGATCTTCAAAAGCAAAAAAATAATATTTCTCAAACACCATCTCAAAAGCCCTAAACCGACCTCACGAACTTTTCAAACTAGTCGCTCAAACTATGAACCCCATCTGTTTAGAGCCCCCAGCTAACGAAACTCAAGAATTCTACAATGAACTATCGGATTTTTTTATCGACAAAAATCGAAAACATTCAAGAAATAATTCAACAGAAAAACACAACCAACCTCACTCAGCCTAAAGAGAACTCCTCCTGGGAGAGGACATAGCAGTAGTAGCTGGAACAATCATCAACTCCCTCTACATAGGACTACCTAAATTCCAGATTTTGCGCCTACAAGTCGTCCAGAACACGGCAGCCAGGCTGGTAACAGGGAAAAAACCTTGGGAATCCATCACCCCTGCACTGAGGACCCTGCATTGGCTAACCGTAAAGGATCAGGTCACATTCAAGACCCTCTGTCTCACCCACAAGTGCACACAAGGAAACACTCCTCAATATTTATGCGAGAAGGTAAAACACTACACCCCCAATCACATTCTCCGATCAACCAACCAAAACCTCCTCCACATCCCCAAGTCCCGCTACAAATCGAAGGGAGAACGAAGATTTGCAGTCCAAGGACCACGGGGCTATGGAACGCTCTACCCATGGACATCCTATGGAAGAAAACCATCGGGCCTTCAGGAAAAAACTTAAGACCCACCTCTTCTGAAGGATTAGGACGTCACTGGATGCAAAGCGCCTTGAGGCGATTTAGTTCACCTTTGTAGCGATATGCAAGTTATCACTCACTCACTCAATGTACTGTCAAATGACCCCAGTAAGTATGTTGATGTGACTGTGAATGCCATCTTTAAACTAACATCAGCAAAGTGCAGCAACTCTTTGTGTGGACAATCCTTGGGACAGGAGAAGGAGGGGGCACAAGATAGCAAATGGTTAAAGCCTCAAGTGGGTGAATTGTTGTTCTGGAAGGGAAAAAAATGAGGCAGGAACTTGTGCTCTTGGCGCCATTAATAGCCATTCACAAGTCCCCTTATAGATGTGAAAACATGGCTGAATGTGGATGCATTCATCTATTTAGTAAACAATACTCAGAGATCTGTGGTCATCACCATGTATAAAAACAACAGGTGGAAAGCAATGCTTTGGGAAGAGATAGCCAAACAGATTTACACAGAATGGGAGAAAATGAGGAAGTCCCAACAGGAAGGCGACTGACAATATAGATTGCAATATGGGAAGTTGTATGAACTTCTTTTATCAATAATAGGTAAAAAAATTGCAAACTAAAAGGATTCCTTTCAACATAGAAACCATACCCTATCTATCCATGCATTGTTGATGTAAAGACTCCCAGAAGGTACCCTTTTGTTTTTGTGGAGGATGAGGCTTTTGCTATGGCAGTGGAAGGCCTAAATACAAAAAGGAGAAGTAATAAAGATAGCTTTCTGAAACAGCTCCCCTACACCAAAAAGAACAGAGCAGTGAGCCAAGATTTATAACACCTATGTTCATTACCACTTGCTGGAGTTTATGAGGACAATCATTGATCTGTGTCAGTAAGCTGACATTGCTAGACATGTTTTTGTGTCTATTTTGTCCCAAACTGTTAAGCCTTATTTTTTTTCAACAGCACTGAAAGTAATTTTGATAGGGCGGATAAAGCAGAAACTAAGCTAGAACAACCAAATGACCAGGATGAGCAAACAAATTCCCCACTGCTAGGGAGCAGCCTGGTTATCCAGGAACTGGAACGCACATCACCTTATGCTCCAACGCAAATAAAATTGCATTCTGTCGAAAAGTGCACAACCCATGGATGTTCTTTGTTTTTCCATGGAGGAGAGATAGCAAGAGTGAGGGCCTAACTATTCTCTAGCCATTCATCACTCTGCTTAATAAAGTGCCCAAAGAGAGAATGGGGGTCTTATGACATGATCTCTTGACATCATACCAGCAGGATACCCCTTCTAAGCCCATCCATCAGTATGTTCCTGTGCCACCATCACCACCAACAACGCAATTATGCTAGCCTTCCCGCAATTTGTGTCCTGTCAGGCATCAATAGTTCCAGAAGATAGTGGAAGTTATTCTCAAAAACAAAAAGGAAATACTTATATTAGTGTAGCGGGGTCTCCTTTAAGGCCCGGGACTACGTTACCCAGAACCCCGTTCGGCACCCAGAGGGCCACTGCAGAGACTCAAGGGAGGGGCTATTTAAGAGGGAGGCGAGGCGGAGCTCGGCCTCTTTGGACACTGCGCTGCAAGCAACAGTTTCTTCCTATGCGGATCTGCTACAGTGCAAGGCCTGAAGCCTGGGGCCTTGCGCAACTTCCAAAGAGCCTTCCACCCCACTGCGGAGCCTGGGTGGCACCAGACTGGTCGAGTGAGGACATCAGTTGGATCGGGGACCCGATCGCTGCAGACGCTGTGTGCGGAGACACAGCAGGTGGAAGTCCCGGACTGGGATCGCGTCCGGAGTGGTGAGCGATCACTTGCTCAAGCCAATAGACTGTACCGTGTAGGCCTATAGACTGCCTTGGCCCACCTATCATTAGTTTGTTGTTCCATTAGGAGACCAGTAGCAGGACAGAGTTAAAGGGTCTTCAGTATAGTGTTCCTTGGGACTCCCTACTTGTGGATTACAAATATTATTTCATCAAGTGCACCACCGAAAGTTTGCATGCAAAGAAATCCTAGAATGAAAAGACTGAGATTTCTTCTATGTCAGGCCTGACTAGGGAGGAGAGAGAGTGATATTGTTTAGTGCGCCACAGGGTGCGTACACCATAATAGCTGTGTGCGGTGGGTTACCGCGCTGGGCCATTGTTGTGTGCTACACTTATTGCTGCAGGGCTCTGCAAGCAAGTTGCATGTGTTCTGTTCTGCCTATGACTTTTGATAAAAGTAAAACTGTTATATTTGATCTCTCGCCTCAGTGTGTTCTCTTATTGAAAAAAAGGTTACTCCTTGAAATACTAAATTGCATGTGATATAAGTTTAACCCTAGACTAACTGTGCCAGAGTGGGTCGAGTAAGATTGCCGGGGGTTGGCGGTGCTGTATACAGGGCCCGAAATCAAACCAGCGGCTCTCTTAACTGGGGGTAGAGCTACATTAGTATATATGCAACACAATTCTATTGTTGCCTGCTATACACATACAGTATATGTAAGCAGTCAAGATTCGCTGGCACTCTCCTTCAAACTGGCTAAGGTTTCTTCCCCCATTATTTTTTCCACAGGACTTGAGTGGGATACACACACACACACATGTCTAAAGAAAGCCTTTCCACCATTTTGTTGCCTCCTATCCACCTGCCCAGAGGCCCTCAACTCAACATACCTGAGGGGGTTCTGTATTAATAGATTGTCCACACCAGCTGATTTTCTAATATCATACTTGATATAGCCATATTGAATTGTTACATAATACAGCACATTGCCAAAGGTCTTCCCATCTTCTCCAGAACTTTACACAATTTCAAGAATCAAGGGTTTTGCAAAGTATTTCCAGAGTACAACATCTTTTCACCTTCGAATCTTAACGTCCCTTCAAATAGGAACATGGCAAGACCTTCCCCTAGAGGAGCTACTCCTCAACTCTCCCTTAGCCTACATGATGTCCACCCAAGGCCAGTTCTTCCTAGATGTCTCACTAGCATCACCCTGAACAGAGAATATATAGATAACAGTGCAGCCCCCTACCATGACACACCGCTAGGTGGGACTAAATATGCGTTAGCTTAACCCCTCCGAACATATATGTGTCAGCCGGCTGCAATACCTTATTCTGTGTCATCAAAGGGCCCACCTGGGTGCTGACACATATGTGCACCTCCTACACTGTCAACAGTTCTCCATCTTCTGGTCACTACTCCTGCACAGGTCCCCCTGTTCTGTATCTTTGCATAAGCAGCTTGTCACCATGGGGCTGTACCGCAAAAAGCCTCCCATTTGTTTTACTTCCATTATTAACTAACATCGCATTTATTGTACAATAATCTGTAGATTTACCAGATATAATATGAGGGTCCAGAACTGTCCCTTGTTTTTCATACTGACATCAGCACATGTACCCAGAAATGACGCTTGTGATGAGCACATCATCTTACAATTGCGATGGCAAGCACAATGATTATGCCTGTTAGTGAAGATACAATCAAAGGGAATTCTCCACCTGGATTCTACCCAGCACACAATAAAAAGCCCATAGAAGAAGGAATTGGCCTCAAATTAAATATTTTTCATTGCAGGTTCCTTTCAAATAAAAAGTATAAAAAAAATGTGCTGAAAACTGCATGCTAATGTGTGAGTTTTAATTGCATGGTGTAGTGAACAGGCCCTTAATAATGTAGTTTATATACAATTTTTATTTATTTAAAAAAATTTGACTATAATTCTGTCTTTAATTTGACAGACAGAGGTATCCTAAATAGCACTGTCTGAGAATCTGTCGTTCAGTACAGTTGTACCTGATATTAATATTGTTTTTGCATATTTGCATCAGATTAAGTAGACAAATCCGCACAGTGTCAGAATTGTTATATTGGTAATGTAGAAGCTTGCAGGCTTACCAGAATATTTAATTATAAAATTTGCACAAATGTTAACAGAACAAAATAAAATCTCTGAAAGAGAAAATAATTAATTGAAGATCTGACTGTAATCTTTATTTGTCTAATCAAAACAGAGAGGTCATCACTCTCCGAGGGACTTTTGAATGAATTATGAATCAGAGGCACGAAATAAATGAGCTATTGGTAGGAAATGCTTGCACTTTGTGCTGATGAAAAAAATCCAATATAACAATAATAAAATGACTCTCCTTTTAATTACCACTGATCCAGAGTGTTTGTTGCTTGACATGTATCACTGTTACAAACACGAAACCTGTTAGCAATTGTCAGCCAGAGAATGACTCATGACTTAAATATTGGTAGTGGGACTCACTAGACCTTTAAGAGTCACGGTCCAGTAGTGGAGAGTTTGTCTTCTGCTAACCAAGGTCCATGGCTATAGTTTAATATAACATCGGATTCATGTTTTTATATACATGTTGGAATACATTGCTAATGTATTTTTTTTAAAACAACTACAGATATATTCTTTAGCTAGTAGATGGCAGTGTTTAGAAGTTTGTAGCTGCATCTATGGTTAAACTCTATGTCTTTTCTCTATAATAAAGTTTCCTGTTCCTGTCTGCAGTTAAAGGAAAAGTACAGCCAAAGCTTATTTGGCTATATTTCTCCTGTGGATCACAGCAGTGCAGTTCGTTCTGCACTCCTTTTTTAGCAGACCCATTTTCAGCAGTCAGCGGCTGAAGCCCTCTGTCGGCTGATGTCACAGAGCCGGTCCAGGTTGAGGAAAGATCACGACCATATGGTTGGGATCCATCCACATGCCTGCAATGGCACCTGGCTCAGCATCTCAGTGAGCCACTTAGAGCCTGAGCCAACCACTTTCTCCACAGCACAGCGCTCCAGTGAGCATGTGTGCCGGGGGGGGGGGCAGAGCAGAGAGCCAATGACTGACAGTCATCAGCTCTCTGCTCACGGAGCACTGAGAACTGAGCGATCAGTGGTGTTTGATGAATGTATAATAAATCCGCACCACGGATATGGGATATATGTGAAAATAAATGTCAATTTAATAAAGGCCGCCCTGAAAAAAAACTCAATATGTGCAAAATGTGTAAACAATTATTATGGAACCTTCAAATTAAATAGTGACAATGTGGGCCAGAATCAATAAATAAAATAAAATTAATGATTACTTTAAAATGTGTGCAAAAATATACCCCAAGATATATGTACTGTATATGTCCCATCCCACACTCCCCCTGGGCTATGACCACTTGCACTGTCCTTGCCCCATGGCGGCCGAGGGTGGTGAGGATGGTTTCTCACATCCCACCCTACCCCTGGGCTACGCTCACCTGACGTTGGAAGGGACCTATAGAGAACCTGCGGTGCTATAAATAGGAGGTTTTTGGGGCGTTCTTGCACGGTGGGTGGCAACACTACATGCTATTTCTCATCAGCACATACAGTATGTTGGACTATGGTAGGTTACTACTATTTTGTACTATACACTGACTCCCTGACCCTGCAATACCGGGATATACTATGCACCTCTGGTACAACTTTTTTAAGCTGTACTTTTACCCCATTGCACATTTTATCTATGTGGATATTCTATATTTTAGTTATGCAGGTCACTTTATTATTTGATTTATACAATTTTGCCAACATTTGGTGGCAATATTTTAATATCATTTTTTTTTTTTGCGCACATTAGCACACATACACATTTTTCTTCAGCCATCACCTTGGACACTGTGTTGGACTGTCCTCTATTGTCCTGTTTGCTCTGCTTGTCCCCTCTGGATCTTATACCCACAGTTCCCAGACATCCCAGGTGGCTGGCGTTGGGATGTGAGCAAAAAATATCTTGCAGTTTTGTAAGTATGGGTCCCTCACTGTGATCCTTACATCTTATACTTTTGTAATACATTTTTTACTATTGCTGTCATACATTCTGATGCCGTGTACACACGACCGCTTTTCTCGTCGTGAAAAATTTAATTTTTTCCTTTCGACGAGAAAAACGATCGTCTGTGGGCTTTATGTCGTTTTTCTCGACGTGAAAAACATCATTAAAAACGACGTGAAAAATTAGAACCTGCTCTAATTTTTCCTCGCCGTTTTTCACGTCATCGTTTTTATCGTCATGAAAAATGATCGTGTGTAGGCTTTAACGACGTGAAAAAAGCGCGCATGATCAGAAGCAAGTGAGGAGAAGGGAGCACTCGTTCTGGTAAAACTACTGTTCTGAATGGAGATGGCACATTCGTCATGCATGAAATTATTCCATCGTTTAATGCAGCGCATTCTTTTCTTCGTTCTAATGCTGCAATAATCCAATTCTCTTGCTGCTGATATTCTCCCAGAGTTCTGAAAATCTTTTGTCTTTAGTATTTATTGTTTTATCATGATTAATCTATATTTTTTTTAAGCCAGATCTCCCTAAATACCCTCAAATTTGGACTTTACATTTTTTAGTGCCTTTTTTTTTTAATCAATTTTTGGTATTAGATTTTAGACTGTTTTTCCATATTATTTGCTATTTTGGAGTGTGTCAAGTTACCACAACATTATTATTTATTCTAATTTACCCTCAATGAGGTTAGTGTCCCTTGTTAATTTCACAATTTTTTATCCACTGTCCCTGCCTACTCACTACCAAACTGGCTATTTAGAATAAAAACACATGTTCATTTTGTATCTTCAAACAAAAATTCAATTTATTATGGCCTAAAAACAAATTAAAAGGTAAGCCAAAACAAAAGCATATGTAAAGTAAAAATAAAGAAGCCAGGAAGCCAGCACTGGAGACCCTGCTGAAATTAGTGCAGACCCAGATCACCACAGCAAACACCAAAGATGTGAAGACGAAAATTGGGCCCATCTGAGGCACATATCCTGGGCTCATTTTCTGGATTTTTGTTTTACCTTCCCTGCAGCCTTCCTTGGAGGCTGTGTCCGTGGAGGAGGGACTGGAGCAGGAGCAGGGACTGGTACAGGAGCAGGGACTGGTACAGGAGCAGGGACTGGGACAGGAGCAGGGACTGGGACAGGAGCATGGAGTGGGACAGGAGCATGGAGTGGGGCAGGAGCATGGAGTGGGGCAGGAACTTGAGCAAACAAATATGAAAGGTCCACAACGTCGGTGAAATCCTTCAGTTTGCCCAACATGCCCATATTTACCACCTTCAATATCAGTGTCTCACTTTTAAGCCTCTGGTCCAGTTCCATTTGGGGCAGTTTCTCACCAATAAGGGCAGCAAATCCCTCTGCAGCGGTGGGGGGCTCTCTGAGTGCCGCAGTAGCCTCCCTAATTAGGGCCTGTGTCTCCTCCTCCATTTGAACCAGCCTCCTTGACCTTTTTGCTGGAATCCGCAGTGGAGGGATCTGGGGCCTGGTGTTGTGCTGGGTCCCACTGGGGCCTGCCTCTTCCTGGGTCCCACTGGGGCCTGCCTCCTCCTGGCTTCCAGTGGCACCTGCCTCCTCGTGGGTCCCACTGGGGCCTGCCTCCTCCTGGCTTCCACTGGGGCCTGCCTCCTCATCCTGTTAAAAAAGGTACATAGAGTTATTTTCGCCTTCATCTTTCACACACATTTGTCACCTCATGACATTTGCTAATTGAATGCCACTAAATATTCAAGTTAATCATTCTGACACCAGCATTTTTCTTTTTTGTGCCCTTAATTTTTGGCCACTGCTGTCTATTGATATGTCAGACACTTTGGTTTAACTGGTAATATTTTTCACACATTTTGTTAAACTTTGACAACATTCAACTTTTATTACTCTAAATATTTTGTGAAATATTATACCTGGCTCCAAATATTTAAATCAGGCTCCTCCAGGAGTTGAGGTTGTTCCTCCAAAGAGACCTCAACTTGGCTGGGGGCTTGGCTGCAGGGAATGCTGGAGGGAAGGCTGGAGGGTTGGCTGCAAGAAAGGCTGGAGGGTTGGCTGCAGGGAAGGCTGGAGGTCGTTCTGGGTGGAAGGGTGGAAAGGGATTCCCTGGATTCCAGGTGTTCATCCAAGAAACTCAGGTGCTGGTAGTACCACAGATTAGGGATGTATCGGTCCTCTGCACCTGCTCCTGACCGCAGTGATTTTTGGACTTTATTACGTTGAGCCCGGTATGTGCCCCTAATGGTCCCAATTTTTGTCTTCACATCCTGTAGTGTTGCTGTGGGGATCTGAGTTTGCACAAATTCCAGCAAGGTCTCCAGTGCTCTCTTCCTGGCTTCTTTATTTTTATTTTGTTTATTTTTTGTCTCCCATAAAATTGGAAGATTCTTCCATCTTTGCAGGAATTCAAGCATAAACTCCGGGTCCTTAAATACCTTCATTTTCTCTGCAATTCAAAACCCCCCCAAAAAAAAGGAATGTCAGTCAGGACTACTCCAAATCTTTCTCACCACATATAGGCCACTAACGTAGCAATTGATCAGTCATCATAGAGTTGAGTGGACACCTGGATGTTTGTGTTGAACTCTTTTTTGCAAACTTTGTAAAAAGCTAGAGTTCGTGACCTGACTTTACCCGAACTTGACCCCGAACCCAAACCCCATTGAAGTAAATGTTGCCCTGAAAATTGGGGGACTAAAAGGACTCCCCAAAAATAAAGGAGTACCTCGAACTGTCCCTGCACCAAGTGTCATTTGTGTTTATTCAAAATTCACACAAAATTCACTCCTGGGTCTAATTAATTGTTGTCTCCTGTCAAATGCAATACATAGAAAAGTCATTGATACAAACATTGTGAAAGCATTGTGGTTCCCCCAAATCTCCATACCAGGCCCTTCAGGTCTGGCAAGGATTTTAAGGGGAACTCCACCACAAACTAACCAAAAAAAGGGCGTGGAGTCCCCCCAAATCTCCATACCAGGCCCTTCAGGTCTGGCAAGGATTTTAAGGGGAACTCCACCACCAATTCTGTGAAAAAATGGCGTGGAGTCCCCCCCCAAAATCCATAACAGACCCTTATCCGAGCACGCAACCTGGCCAGCCACAGGGGAAGAGGGGGGGACGAGAGAGCGCCCCCCCTCCCTCCTGAATCGTACCAGGCCACATGCCCTCAACATGGGGAGGATGTCCCCATGTTGATGGGGACAAGGGCCTCATCCCCACAACCCTTGCCCGGTGGTTGTGGGGGTCTGCGGGCGGGGGGCTTATCGGGATCTGGAAGACCCCTTTAACAAAGAGGACCCCCAGATCCAGGCCCCCCCTATGTGAAATAGTAATGGGGTACATTGTACCCCTACCATTTCACCACAAAACTTGGCCAAATCTAAAAAATTACAATAGACGTTTTTGGACAATTCCTTTATTATTTTGTTTTCTTTTTCTTCCATCTTCTTACTTTTTCTTTTCTGCATTCGAGTTTCTTCCTCCATCTTCCTCTCCATCTCCATCTCCATCTTCATCTTCATCTTCATCTTCATCTTCATCTTCTTGCTTCTTGCTTCTTGCTTCGGGCTTCTCGTCCGCATCTTGCTCCGGCTTCTTCTTTCTTCTCCCGCCGCTCCGTTTGAATTTGAGTTTGCCGCTGTGTGACGCTTAAAAGTTATTCAGTTCTCCTCTAGGTCCGCAGCGAGCCGGTGGCCCCGCCCCCTCTGACAGCACGGGGAAAGTACCCGTGAAATCCATGTGCGTCAGAGGGGGGCGGGGTCAGCGGACCAAGAGGAGAACTGATGAACTGAAGCGTCACACAGCGGGAACCTCCATTTCAAACGGAGCGGTCGGAGAAAGAAGAAGCCGGAGCAAGATGCCATAGCAAGATGCGGACGAGAACACCGAAGGAAGAAGGAAGATGAAGAGGAAGAGGGATGAAGAAACACGAATCGAGAAAAGAAGAAGGAAGAAGATGGAAGAAGAAGATGGAAGAAAGCCAATAAATAAAATAAAGGAATATTCAAAAACCGTCTATTGTCCTTTTTTACATTTTGTACACTTTCTGCGTGAAATGGTAGAGGTACAATGTACCCCTTACCAATTCACATAGGGGGGGCGGGATCTGGGGGTCCCCTTTGTTAAAGGGGTCTTCCAAATTCCGATAAGCCCCCCGCCCGCAGACCCCCACAACCACCGGGCAAGGGTTGTGGGGATGAGGCCCTTGTCCCCATCAACATGGGGACATCCTCCCCATGTTGAGGGCATGTGGCCTGGTACAGTTCAGGAGGGAGGGGGGGGGCGCTCTCTCATCCCCCCCCTCTTCCCCTGCGGCCGGCCAGGTTGCGTGCTCGGATAAGGGTCTGGTATGGATTTTTGGGGGGACTCCGTGCCATTTTTTTCTTGATTTTGGGGTGGAGTTCCCCTTAAAATCCTTGCCAGACCTGAAGGGCCTGCAAATAGAATTTGGGGGGACCCCCACGTTTTTTGGGGTCTGGAAAACTGAGTTTTCAATGTATTGCCATTTGCCGTGAGCCGAGAATTCATTCTAGCCGCAATTGAGTTTTAAATGATTGTTCCAACTTCTAAAATGACACTTTGTGCAGGGCCAGTACTAACAGCATGGGAAGCAAGCGCAAAGTTACATGCATATTTCACAACACCGGACCCGAACATACAGTGAATGTTTATGTTTCTGCTCCGGGACCCAGCCCAAAAAAAAGGTCTGTACGGTCACTAAATTTTCTGTTAGGGGCCGCTCAACCCTCGACATATCAAGTAGGAAAAATGTTACGTACCCGCGATCTCCACGTTCGTTGCTTACGACCTTCTTCCACTCACTGAACGTCGCTTTCAACGATGTTTTTAGACGTTATATACAGTGCACATGCGTGACGCTCCGCACGCTTTCCCGCCCCTGACGTTCGTTAGACTACTTTCCCCGCCCCTTCTCGCTCGTCCTTAATGACGGAGACGGACAACATGGCGGAGAATGACAGAGATGAAGTGGAAAGTGTGGAAGGAGGCAGGCCCAGACCCCGAAGATATAAAGCAACTAACATGTCGTTTCAGGAGATGGTGGATATGGTCACCATATTGCTGAGGGAGGATTATGACGGGAAACATGGTCCCTACAAAAATCCAAATAAGGTGAAGGCCCAGATCATGGATCAAGTTGTCAAAACGCTGTTCCGTAATTTTGGTGTTCGCAGGTCGAGGGAACAGATACGCAAACGATGGTCGGACATTAAATTGCGTGAGCCGGAGCAATATAAAAAAATAAAAAAAGTGATCAAAAAAAGTAAGTATATTTACATTTACTGTTATTTTTATTAATAGCGTGGTGCTGCATGTGCTTTTTCGTTAATGTATGTAGTACAGTTCAAGATGTCCGGGTTCATGTTCTTGGTCCCAAGAATCATCAGTCGTATAAATCCGCGTTCAATCGTTCACTAAAAGACGATCTTTTTGTCCGATTCAGTGTTAACTACATTTGATGATTTCGAATAATAGGCATGTTCAAATGTAGTTATCACTGTATTCCCCCAAAACATCGTTTGGGGGTTGTTGAACGCGGATTTCCACGTTTGATTCTTGTGCCCAAGAACATGAAACAGGACATCTTTTACTGTTCAAGATGTCCTGTTTCATGTTCTTGGGCACAAGAATCAAACGTGGAAATCTGCGTTCAATCGTTCACTTAAAGACGATCTTTTTGTCCGATTCAGTGTTAACTACATTTGATGATTCAGAATAATAGGCATGTTCAAATGTAGTTATCACTGTATTCCCCCAAAACATCGTTTGGGGGTTATTGAACGCGGATTTCCACGTTTGATTCTTGTGCCCAAGAACATGAAACAGGACATCTTTTACTGTTCAAGATGTCCTGTTTCATGTTCTTGGGCACAAGAATCAAACGTGGAAATCCGCGTTCAATCGTTCACTTAAAGACGATCTTTTTGTCCGATTCAGTGTTAACTACATTTGATGATTCAGAATAATAGGCATGTTCAAATGTAGTTATCACTGTATTCCCCCAAAACATTGTTTGGGGGTTATTGAACACGGATTTCCACGTTTGATTCTTGTGCCCAAGAACATGAAATAGGACATCTTGAACAGTAAAAGATGTCCTATTTCATGTTTTTGGGCACACTTATCGATCGTAGAAATGGTCGTTCAAACGTTCACTAAATCACAAGCTTTTGGTCCGATTCATTGTTTGAACTACATTTGACCATTCCTAATAATAGGCATGTTCAAATGTAGTTAGCAAAGTATTCCACCAAAACATAGTTTGGGTGGTATTGAACGAGGATTTCAACGTTGAATTCTTGTGACCAAGAACATGAAACAGGACATCATGAAATGTTGATGTGAGAATTAATTATAAACATGTTTGTGTAGGTGTTGGTAATTATATTTAGCTAATGTAACTAGATTCAGTGTACGTTTACGAGAGTATGCTCAGCAGCTGCTTACACATCTGGACTCATTAGCACAAGTGTGGGCCACAAGAACAACCTTTTGATGGTGTCACACACAGGTGATCCAGTGGATACCTGGTGTGTTTACATGTGTGAAACAAGACCAAAAGAGATTAATCTACCATCTTGGCAAATGGATACAATCATGTGTTCATCTTCTAAAAAATGTTCAAAAATACAATTGTAACACACTTCCCAAGAATGATTAATATTCCTCTTTCAGGCCTAAATATATTTAGTTACACAAGTCTACCTTTGGGTTATATCTCCTAGGGCTTCAAAGAGCTAAGAGACACGAGGCTGCAAACCCCGCACCACCAACTCAAGACCCACAACCGCAGGATGTGGCTGAAGAGGGAAATGGCAACTCACCAGGTCAGTGTCATACACCACAGCCTCAGGTAATAGATGTAGGCCTGTATATTTAGTAAGACGTTTTTTTTTTCAAATTAAAGGGACTTTAATGCCTGCGGCCCCAGCAACCTTCACCCGACCCACTGCCCAGATGTTGATGAAAGAAGTGAGGGTCTGCTCTCGGGAGGTTGAAAACATAAAAGACAACCTGTTCCAGATGGGCCAAACAACCAAACTCCTGGAGAAAAGAATGAAAAAAATTGAACATATTCTTGGGAGGGTTTAAAACTTGTAGATATTTTAAAAAAGTTTGGGTTAGTTTTTTTGGGGGGGGGAATCTTTATTTTCTAAAGTTATATTGTACGTGTTGTACATTTTTGTACAGAGTTTTATAAAAAAAAAAGTAAAAAAAAAAAAACCAAATAATTTTAGGAAAATTTGGATACAAACCAGAAAATTTTTATACTCCTATAAAAAATTATGAAAACGAAACAATGTGTGGCTTCTTATATCAATTTTGCCCCCCCCCCTAAAAAAATGTGTGTGTTTACACTCTATAAATGATGGCAATTTACTTGGTATGAAAAAACATGGGACTACAACTGCACTAGTATAACCTAGGACAGTGATGGTGAACCTTGGCACCCCAGATGGTTTGGAACTACATTTCTAATGTTGCTCAGGCACTCTGCAGTGGAGTTGAGCATCATGGGAAATGGATTTGCAAAACATCTGGAGTGCCAAGGTTCACCATCACTGACCTAGGAGAAAGAACAAATACAACAAAAGAAAAGCAAACAAGATTTTTTCATAATATTTTTTTTTATTATGACAATAATTTCGTTAAAAATGATCAGGCATTGCAATGGCCCCCCTACCCATAAAATATTCAAGATAGCGTTGCCGCACATCACGGCCGCTTTGGGGGGCCAAGCCTGTAGGGCCAGCTAACTGGGCTGCCAATGGTCCATCCAAGCACTGTGTGCCCTGAAGGTCAACTGTAGATAGATAATTGTTCGAGTTTTTAAGTAAAAAATTGTGGAGTATGCAACAGCACATGATCAAATGGTTCCATTTATACTCCGCCATGTTTATAGCAGTCAGAAAAAGGCGGAACCGACTGGCCATGATGCCAAAGGCATTTTCGACAACCCTTCGCGCTCTGGCCAGCCGATAATTAAAGACCCTCCTCTCAGGGGTGAGGGACCTTTTTGGAAAAGGCCTCATCAAATGGGGTCCAAGCGCAAACGCCTCATCTGCCAGGAAAACAAACGGGAGGCCATGTTCATTTTCGTCAGCAGGTGGCAATGCCAGGTCCTCTGAAAGAAGCCGGTCAGCAAACTCGGTCTGGGCGAAAACACCACCGTCAGACATCCGCCCATTTTTCCCAACATCAACATAGAGAAACTCATAGTTGGCAGACACCACCGCCATGAGCACAATACTGTGGAAGCCTTTATAATTATAAAAAAAGGATCCAGAATGGGGTGGTGGCATGATGCGGACGTGCTTGCCATCAATGGCTCCTCCACAGTTGGGAAAGTTCCACCGCTGAGAAAACTCAGATGCCACATTCTGCCATTCCTGTGGCGTCGATGGTAACTGTGGAGTCAAAGCAAAAAAAAAAATTAAGATCCTTTGCTACCTAAACATTGCAAGCATGTTAGCACAAAACACTCTGGGCAAAACATCAGTATAGCATTAATTTGGAAGGAGGATTTTAGAGCGGAGCTACGCAGCCCAAATAATAACAAATTACACAGCAGCTCCAGCTACAGCAGCTGCAGAGGTTTGCTAATTGTACACTTACCTGTCCTGGAGTCCAGCAACGTCCGCAGCAGAGGACGAACTATCGCTCGTCACTCTGCTGCCCCCTCTGCCATCCTCGGTGAGGGAACCAGGAAGAGAAGCCTTGCGGCTTCACTGCCCGGTTCCCAAACGCACATGCACGAGAAGCGCTGCGCAGTTCTGACTGGTCCTCCTGTGTTCTGTGAGACAAGTGTTTCCAAGAACACTACGGGTATTCTGCGGGAAGTGACTTGGCTCCGGCAGATTTGCCGCAGAGATGACTCCCGGATGTGGGTGAAAATACCTGTCTTAAACAGGTATCTTCACCCCCCTCCCCCCTGAAAGGTGACAATTTTGACACCGGGGGAGGGTTACGATGAGCGGACCAAAAAAAATTGAGGATGGAGCTCCGGTTTAATAAGAGCTAAAAATGAGCACAAAAAACATCACCCACTCTGATGGACCTGTGAAATTCTTAGAGGGTGGGGGGGTTGAGATGAGTTGCGGACATCATAAATAAAAGCTCTAGTACTATGTAATTTATTTGGGTAGATTAGACAAAAGATAATAATTAGGGGGGGGGGGATTCAGGCAATCTAAGCACTACAATGGAGCGGGCAAAAAAATATGGGGAGTGACTAGGCTAGGTGTGTTTGGGCCCAGGATATAATGCTGGAGAGCTTTTTTTTGTAAAATATGCATGTAGGCCAAAAAAATGGAACATTCAAAGCTTACAACATGCAGGGGGACAAAGGGGACATTCACAGCATATTCAAATCATGGTAATTAGAGACAGTTCAAAAAATACTATACATTATCAAGCATAAAAAAACAGATTGTGATGTTTATAAAGGAGAAAACTTACCTTAATATAGTCCTCCTGAAGGACCTGGATAATGGCAGAGCAGGTCTCTGGGATAATGACGCCCAGAGCCTGGGGGGAGATGCCTGTCGAGAACTTGAGGTCCTGCAAGCTTCTCCCAGTCGCAAGGTATTGCAACGTGGCGATGAGCCTCTGCTCAGCAGTAATGGCTTCCCGCATAACGGTGTCCTGCCTGGTGATATAGGGGGACACCAAAGCCAAGAGCTGCTGAAAAACGGGGTCAGACATCCTAAGAAAATTCCTGAAGTCATCAGGGTTATTCTCCCGGATCTCCCGCAGCAGAGGCATATGACATAAATTGGTCCCTCTGGAGCAACCAATTCTTGGTCCAAGAGCTCCTCCTCACCCTGCTCATGGACCGGAACTGGGACATAGCAACAAGCCCAGCAGCAAGCACAGCACGATCTCGGCGACAAGAACGTACCCGCAACATGGCTTCAAAACGGTCGTCTAATCAGAACAAACTAAAAGAACGCACTGAAGAACAGCAAGGCCTATGAAGAACGAGCTGAAAAACAGTAACGAGCGGACAAGAACGCACTGCAAAAACAGATACAAACTCACTACACGCACTGAAAGCCAGATACGAACCCACAAGCACAAACTGAACTCCCGAAAACGATCTTTAAAGCACGAAGACTGAAAAGCGCGAATCGTCTCTTCCCAAACTTTTACTAACACGCGGTAACACGAAATCAGCAAAAGCAGCCAAAAGGGTGGCGCGAACAGAATGAAACTTCCCCTTTATAGTGCCGTCGTACGTGTTGGACGTCACCGCGCTTTGCTAGATCATTTTTTTTCACGATCGTGTGTAGGCAAGGCAGGCTTGAGAGGAAACACGAAAAATAACGTCGAGAAAAACGACGTTTTTTTTCATGACATGAAAAGCGGTCGTGTGTACGCGGCATTAAACTATTTTACCTTATAGAAATGTGTATATGCATCAATACCTGAAGAAGTGAGAATCAATTCACGAAACGTGTCAGCATTTTAAAGATGCAATGTTACATTAACCATAAATTGATCTTTAAATATTGTATTTAGTTATGGAATGGATATGTACATTTGGGCCTATTTGCTATGCAATATGGCACAATTTTACTGCTGACTTTTTGGTATCACATTCAATAAATCTCTACATTGTTGTTTTACAATTGGTTGTGTTGCACCTCATGTAAAGTCCCACTGAAAAATTTCTGTATTTTTCGTATGTTACATAATTACAAATATTGACTCATGGGGGCTGAATACAAATGCATGCCACACTTTTCACATATTTATTTGTAAAAAAAAATGAAACCCATTTATCATTTTCCTTCCACTTCACAATTATCTAACACTTTGTGTTGGTCGATCACATAAAATCCCAATAAAATACATTGAGGTTTTTGGTTGTAACGTGACAAAATGAGGAAAATTTCAAGGGGTATGAATACTTTTTTAAGGCACTGTAGCTTTTATTAATATGGTTAGAATTTTTTTACAACCAAAATTGCTGATGTAACTGCTAACACTGTCAAAAAGTGTTAGCTGTGCTTCAATTTGATAGTTACCTAGTTAATATCCATCTGAAACTCTACATCCATTCAAAATTACCCTGTCCACAGGATGACAACATTACCCTGATTTTACTGCAGAACAAACAGCATTATCACCCTATTACAGGAAGTGGAAAATCAACAGATCTACTGTCAGGATCCACAGGTAATCTTAATATTTCAGGGGAAAAAAAATCTGGCTACTGCTAATACAGATTGCAGAATATACAATGTGTAATTTCTGGACCTTCTTTAACACCTGTACACCGTTACATTGAATTCTCATTATTTCTTGCACAGCAACTGAAATTTTTACATAAGGCTGAAAGTGGCTGCAAAGAGTTAATGGAGATGTAATAGACTTACAGACCCTTGTTCTGCTATCTTCCTTCCTCTGCCCCTCCAAAACACACACACTCCCGCAGTGGTTATTTTTGGGTGCTGCGGGGGATAATACAGCTGCTGGACCTGTCATAGGCGACTATACCCACCTTTTTCATCCCCCTCCTCCAGGAGCTGTACTATAGCTTTGATCAATGAAAAGCACTATGAATGAATGACAGGTGGATATAAGAAAGGTCCGCCTCCTCCATTCATGGAGTACTTTTCATGTGTATAGCCCTGAGTGGCTGCATTTCTGTGTTGAGATGCAAGGCCGGGGGGTAGTAAAACTGCTGAAAAACTGTCTGTTTTTACTGCTCCCTGGCTACCCATGTGAACAACTCCTAAATAAAACAAAGTTTAATAATCACACTCTTTTATTATGCCCTATGTCTGATATTTTTCTTCATCTAAAAAGGGGAGCAGGTTCTCTATTTTTCTCGTCGAGATTCCCGGCAGTTTTCTCGACAAGAAACCATACACACAAACCGGTCGTGTGTACGAGGCTTAAAAGTTATTCTAAACCTTAACCACCAATTACGCAAAGAGAGGTTGAGAATGGGCTCCCAAATCAAGTGATCAAGAAAAGGGTTGAAAAAACTTCCACAATACATGTATTTATTGCTTTTGTTTCAATCAGCTTTCGAAAACTGTGTATTAATGATCAGATTTTTGTACGATTGATTGGAAAGCAGTAGGTTTCAAGCTGCCTATGTCACCATAGGCATGAGCCTATGATCTTCCTTTCCTAGCCATTCATGGTTTCAACCATCGCCCAGGATGGTCCAATCTAAAAAGGAAAGGCAGGGTTAGTCATATACGTGGCTTACTGAGCATGCCCACATGAAGTAGCAACACTGTAGAGGGGGGGTGACACTGCAGATCGTTGACACCACTAACAGCTTTGAGAGGGCACTGGCAGGATCAACAGGTATTTTTAGGTAAATTCAATTATTAAAAGAAAAAAAAGAACAGAAGTACACATACAGTGCCTTGAAAAAGTATTCATACCCCTTGACATTTTCCAAACTTTGTCATGTTACAAGCAAAAATGTTTATGGGGTTTTTTTTTGGGATATTATGTGATAGACCAATTTTTTTTACAAATAAATATGTGAAAAAAATGTGGCGTGCGTTTGTATTCAGCCAGTTTTACTTTGATACCTCTAACAAAATCTAGTGGAACCAATTTCCTTCAGAAGTCACCTAATTAGTAAATAGAGTCCACCTGTGTGTAATTTAATCTCAGTATAAATACAGCTGTTCTGTGGAGCCCTCAGAGGTTTGTTAGAGAACCTTAGTGAACAAACAGCATCATGAAGACCAAGGAAAACACCAGACAGGTCAGGGATAAAGTTGTGGAGAGTTTTAAAGCAGGGTTAGTTCATAAAAAAATAAAAATATTCCAAGCTTTGAACATCTCACGAAGAACTGTTCAATCCATCATCTGAAAATGCAAAGAGTATGGTACAACTACAAACCTACCGAGACATGGCTGCCCACCTAAACTGACAGCCTGGGCAAGGAGAGCATTAATCACAGAAGCTTCCAAAAGGCCCATGGTAACTCTGGAGGGGCTGCAGAGATCCACAGCTCAGGAGGGAGAATCTGTCCACACGACAACTATTAGTCGTGCACTCCACAAATCTGGCATTTATGAAAGAGTGGCAAGAAGAAAGCCATTGTTGAAAGAAAGCCATAAAAAGTCCCATTTGCAGTTTGCAAGAAGCCATGTAGAGGACACAGCAAATATGTGGAAGAAGGTGCTCGGGTTAGATGAGACCAAAATTTAACTTTTTGGCCTAAAAGCAAAGTGCTATGTGTGACTGAAAACTAACACTGCACATCCCCCTGAACACACCATCCCCACTGTGAAACATGGTGGTGGCAGCATCATGTTGTGGGATGCTTTACTTCAGCAGGGATATGGAAGCTGGTCAGAGTTGATGGGAAGATGGATGGAGCTAAATACAGGGCAATTTTAGAAGAAAACCTGTAAAGCCCTGTACACACGATCGGATTTCCTATGGATTCAAATCATATAGATTTTTCCGATGAATCTGACTTCCATCAGTCTTGCCTACACACCAACAGTCAAAAATCCGACCGTCCCAAACACTGTGACGTAAAACACTCAGACGAGCCGAGAAAAATTAAGTTCAATGCTTCTGAGCATGCGTCGACTTGATTCTGAGCATGCGTGGGTTTTTTCTCTGATGGAGTTCCACACAGACGATCGGAATTTGCTATCATTTTCTTTCCATCGGATAAATTTAAAACATGTTCTATTTTTTGTCACCGATGGAAAAAAGACTGATGGGGCCATACACGATCGGTTTGTCTGATGAAAACAGTCCATCGGACTGTTTTCATCGGTAAAACCGATCATGTGTACAGGGCATTAGAGTCTGCAAAGGACTTGAGATTGGGGGGGAGGTTCACCTTCCAGCAGGACAATGACCATAAACATACAGCCAGAGCTACAATGGAATGGTTTAGATCAAAGCATATTCATGTGTTAGAATGGCCAAGTCAAAGTCCAGAAATCCAATTGAGAATCTGTGGCTAGACTTGAAAGTTGCTGTTCACATATGCTCTCCATCCAATCTGACAGAGCTTGAGCTATTTTGCAAAGAAAAATGGTCAAAAATCTCACTCTCTAGATGTGCAAAGCTGGTAGAGACATCCCCAAAAAGACTTGCAGCTGTAATTGCAGCGAAAGGTTGTTCTACAAAGTATTGACTCAGGGGGGCTGAATACAAATGCATGCCACACTTTTCACATATTTAAAAAAAAAAATGAAAACCATTTATCATTTTCCTTCCACTTCACAATTACCGTGTTTCCCGGAAAGTAAGACCTACCCCGAAAATAAGACCTACCTTGGTTTTCCAGGAGGGCTGCAATATAAGTCCTACCCCGAAAATAATACCTAGTTTGATGTGGCTCTATCCTCCTCTTCTCCTGCCTGTCAGCGGGGGATCTCGACCCCCCTCCCTCTGCAATGCTCGGCTTGTGGAAGAGCTCAGGCTGGCTATGGAAGCCCAGAGCGGCACTCAGATCTCCTTCTCCTGTCAGTGGGGTATATCGCCCCCCCCCCCCCTCTGCAATGCTCGGCTCGTGGAAGAGTTCAGGCGGGCTATGGAAGCCAGGAGCGGCACTCAGATCTCCTTCTCCTGTCAGTGGGGTGTATCGGCCCCCCTCCCTCTGCAATGCTCGGCTCGTGAAAGAGCTCAGACAGGCTATGGAAGCCAGGAGCGGCACTCAGATTTCCTTCTCCTGTCAGTGGGGGATATTTGCCCCCCTCCCTCTGCAATGCTCGGCTCGTGGAAGAGCTCAGGCGGGCTATGGAAGCCCAGAGTGGCACTCAGATCTCCTTCTCCTGTCAGTGGGGTATATCGGCCCCCCTCCCTCTGCAATGCTCGGCTCGTGGAAGAGCTCAGACGGGCTATGGAAGCCAGAAGTGGCACTCAGATCTCCTTCTCCTGTCAGTGGGGTATATCGGCCCCCCTCCCTCTGCAATGCTCGGCTCGTGGAAGAGCTCAGGTGGGCTATGGAAGCCCAGAGCGGCACTCAGATCTCCTTCTCCTGTCAGTGGGGGATGTCGGCCCCCCTCCCTCTGCAATGCTCGGCTTGTGGAAGAGCTCAGACGAGCTATTGATCCAGGAGCGGCACTCAGATCTCCTTCTCCTGTCAGTGGGGGATATCGACCCCCCTCCCTCTGCAATGCTCGTGGCTCATGGAAGAGCTCAGGCGGGCTATGTAAGCCAGGAGTGGCGCTATAATAAGGTACCTGACCTACTTTACTTCACACAGGGGATTCCTGTCAGGCAGGGAGGGAGAGGGGTAGAGAAGACCGCACAATAGTAAGCCCTACCCCGAAAATAAGCCCTACCGTGTTTTTGGTTGCCAAAATTAATATAAGACCTGGGCTTATTTTCGGGGAAACACGGTATGTGCCACTTTTTGTTGGTTTATCACATTAAATCCCAATAAAATACATTTGAATGTAACATGACAAAATGTGGAAAATTTCAAGGGGTATGAATACTTTTTCAAGGCACTGTAAAGGTATTTAAAAAATCGTGAATATGTGTAAAATAATATCCACGCTTAGTGAAAAATAAACAAACAGCAGCTGAACACTATAACCCAGATATTGGGCACTAAATCAGAATGTAAAAATATAAAGTGCAGCGCTAGAAATTATACAATGAAAATTAATAAAAATGTGTACATAAAATATAATGACTATGTAGTGCCCTGCTCCTGTTGACCAGGTGCTATTTTGTAAATTTAACTTAATTGGAGGATGCATCCTAACCAATCTACCTCACAGTACTGCCGGATGGCTTAAAGGACTTTGGTACTGTGTAGCTGTGTTTGCTCAAGCAATTACTGATTTCCAAATCCTGTGGCAGAGGATTGTTCAACAGTTAGTACTATCATCAAGTCTGTGGCAGAGACTTTTGTCCGTGTATCATTCCGGCTGCTAGGCCGGTGAGAGAGGCCTATCAGGGTGAGCAAGATCCAGTGACAGAAGGTGTACTTGTCTCCAGGATCTCAAGTTCCTCAGCGATCTACACAAGGTATCTGAATTACCCTAACCCTCCATCCCTCTACTGCTGCAAGTTGTGTTGAATAAAAAGCATTGGAAAAAGACTAAGTGACTGGTGCATGCATCTGTGGGCACATTGCCAAATTTAGAGCCAAGCAAGTTTTCATAAGTTGAACTGTGGGGTAACGGCAGGACCAAAAATAACCAGCAGCTCCTATGGGGGTAGTGCTACATGTGGGGGCTCGTCCGGGATTTGCCGTTGCCCCTAGCAAGTAAAGACATTCACAGAGACTACGTTAAAGAGGGCCCTGGACTGTGTTCTTTGTTACGGGATGATAAGGGGTTAAGTGTGGATCATTTTCTAAGTGCGTAGGCTACGGGCGGAGCTAAGAAAGCCCGGGAGCTACGTGACTGAAAGAACAAGTGGGAGGAGTTCCTGTCTGCTGCTTCATGAGACGCATGTCTGTGTCTGGCGCTGAAGAGAAGAAGCTGTGTAGTTACATTGAGAGGATCAGAGTGAAGCCATGTCTTCATTGTCGCTCATGCAAGCTGCCCCGGGGCCTAAGATGCTTCCTACTAGCCCCGCGCCGAGTGCCAAGCTGCCCGGAACCCTGTTGATGGATACCGGAATCCGTCTGAAGCTGCATGGGCGGTTCATGTTGTACACTATTGCGAACATTGAAGCACTGGGTATGATATACCCCAAGTGTGAGGGACTGGCCATACATCCCCGTCCATTTGTCCGGTGCCTGCATTGCGGGGAGTACCTGTTCGCAGAGGAGCAACCTACCGTGTCACCCTGTGCCTACCGAGTTGACTGGGCCACGGGTATTGCCACAATAGAGGCTGCTACTTTTGCTCCTGCGGTGAAATCTGCACCCACCACATCTGCTACAGTGAGTGTTCCTGAGGGAGATGTTACTGTTACCAAAGAGTCATCAGCGGATATCGTTTCTGTTACCTGCACCTGTCCAAAAGAAAGTGGGATATGTGAAAGCATCCCGCGGCCGCGGTCGAGGCCTACCCAAAAGACTACCTGAACCGGAGCCAGAGGAAGGCCTGGCCCCTGGGAAGTCCACGACAGGAACGGGTGAGAGATCAGGGGAAAACATATCTGGGACTTTATGTAAATACTTGCCTGCGGAGGAATTGGGGGATTCAGAGTTATACTATCTGTCAGATGTTTCTGGGGATGATGACTTATTTGAGACAATGTCACAGGAACTGTTATGGGCCAATGGTGATGATGTTGCTGCGGCTTGTACCTTCTCAGAATGGGCAGCACTAGATTCAGGGAAGACATCACCCAGTGTGGAACCCCCCAGCGTTATTAGAGAGACTTTGTCAGACACTATCAGCCCAATTGAATCTGAGAAGTTCTATGCCAGATCAATGGTGCGGAAAGCACCAAACCCATGTGTGTTGCCTGGACTGGGAAGCACTAGAGCTCTGCCAAAACTTGCCTGTTTGCAAAGGGTACTCATTAAGAAAGTTGCTGCAGAGTATGGTCTAGAACAGGGGTCTCCAAACTTTTCAATACGGGGGCCACATTGTAGATTTTACAAGTATTCGGGGGCCGAAAAAAATCAGTTATGTACAAATGAATGAATCGTCATTCCCATCAGTGTCCCCAGCAGAGTTTTCCCCATTATCAGTGTCCCCAGCAGAGTTTTCCCCATTATCAGTGTCCCCGGCAGAGTTTTCCCCATTATCAGTGTCCCCGGCAGAGTTTTCCCCATTATCAGTGTCCCCGGCAGAGTTTTCCCCCATTATCAGTGTCCCCGGCAGAGTTTTCCCCCATTATCAGTGTCCCCGGCAGAGTTTTCCCCCATTATCAGTGTCCCCGGCAGAGTTTTCCCCCATTATCAGTGTCCCCGGCAGAGTTTTCCCCCATTATCAGTGTCCCCGGCAGAGTTTTCCCCCATTATCAGTGTCCCCGGCAGAGTTTTCCCCCATTATCAGTGTCCCCGGCAGAGTTTTCCCCCATTATCAGTGTCCCCAGCAGAATTTTCCCCATCGGTGTCCCCAGCAGAATTTTCCCCATCGGTGTCCCCAGCAGAATTTTCCCCATCGGTGTCCCCAGCAGAATTTTCCCCATCGGTGTCCCCAGGGTTCAGGGGTGAGCTATGTACAGGGTTCAGGGGTGAGCTATGTACAGGGTTCAGGGGTGAGCTATGTACAGGGTTCAGGGGTGAGCTATGTACAGGGTTCAGGGGTGAGCTATGTACAGGGTTCAGGGGTGAGCTATGTACAGAGTGCAGGGTTAAGGGGTGCGCTACGTGCAGAGGGTGAGGTGGGTGCAGAGGGTGAGGTGGGTGCAGAGGGTGAGGTGGGTGCAGGGTGCAGAGGGTGAGGTGGGCGCAGGGTGCAGAGGGTGAGGTGGGCGCAGGGTGCAGAGGGAGGGTGCAGCAGCAGAGGGTGAGGTGGGCGCAGGGTGCAGAGGGAGGGTGCAGCAGCAGAGGGTGAGGTAGAGGGAGGGTGCAGAGGGTGGGTACAGGGTGCAGAGGGTGAGTTGGGCGCAGGGTGCAGAGGGAGGGTGCAGAGGGTGGGTGCAGAGGGTGAGGTGGGTACAGGGTGCAGAGGGTGAGGTGGGCGAAGGGAGCAGAGGGAGGGTGCAGAGGGTGGGTGCAGAGGGTGAGGTGGGTACAGGGTGCAGAGGGTGAGGTGGGCGAAGGGAGCAGAGGGAGGGTGCAGAGGGTGGGTGCAGGGTGCAGAGGGTGAGGTGGGCGCAGAGGGAGGGTGCAGAGGGTGTGTGCAGGGTGCAGAGGGAGGGTGCAGAGGGTGAGGTGGGCGCAGGGTGCAGAGGGAGGGTGCAGAAGGTGTGTG